>JANHMN010000009.1:35747606-35786369 GCA_030674055.1 Rhabdomys pumilio
GCCACAGCCAACCCCCTAGGAGCCCAAGTCATTGGGCGGAGCTTCTGGGAGGGGTGATTGGCTGCCTTTGTGTGATGTCACTAGGGCCCTAAACTTTGGTGGTGGCTATTGGGTCTCAGGCGTGTACCCGGGCTCACCTAGCCATTTAGCTCTGCAGAAAGCGAGTTTAGCCCTTGGCGGTCTCTCAGCAGCCCCTGGCCTGCCCCCTCGCTGTGTCCTCTGCCCTCCACTTGCTACCGCTCAGTCCTGCTCCTGATGAGCCAAAGAACCACTGAGCTCAGCTCTTCCCGCGGCCCTAGGCTCCGGCTGGCTGCCTTTGTCCCCGCCTCGCCCGCCTTTAAGTCTCTCGGCTGTGGCTCAACGCTGCGGGGGTGGGGGCAGCCGCCCACATCACGCCAGCCACTGTTCGTTTGTGAGCGGAGGAAGCGTGGTGACCTCAGCCACGGTGCCAGATCCTGCCTCTGAAAAGCCTTGGCTGCGCCACCCTGCCTGCCGTTTGCCAAATGGCGAATAGGCCGTCTCTGTTCAGCGAGATTCCGGGGGGCCTTTCGGAGAGGGGCCCTCTGTCATCCTTCCTAACAGGGTGGAGAGAAAGGATAAAGAGATGGTCCGAAGTGAGATTCACACTCTCCCTGAGCAGAAATGTCGCAAGATCTTTAGGCTGCTAGCCTTCGTTGATAATAAGTAGGCAACTGGCTTGCGGGCCATAGTGTGCCAATTTTATTGTTTTAAATGTTGCATCTTTCTGCTTCCAGATTTTATATTTTAGGATACATTTTAATCATTCGGTGATGGGTTTCAATATGCCTGTCTCAAGTGCTTTGATCTTACACCCACCTCTCTTTTACATTCCTTGCCTCTTCCCAGTCCTGGCCTAGTTGTAGCTCTCAGGGGCCCATGGGACAGTTGGAAGAACCTGGCAACTGACCCCGACCCCTCCTTCCATGCTACTGGGAAGGATACAGCTTTGAGTGGTTGCCATCTGTGCCCAGCCCACTATAGAGACTTCTCCCTTCTGTAGGTCACTGCCACTTTGAGGACAACCCACAGAAGTGACCTCATCCAGAGTGGGACCAATGGAAGAAGCTGTTGGAGGGGAGGGTGGTGTAGTTCTTAAAAAACTAAAACCATGTAGATCTATATAACCTGAGGCCATGACAGGCTGGACAGAATCTAGAAGGTTCAAAATCTCTACCAGGCACCAGAGATGAGCTCAGCTGTCACATGACAGTGTGCCCTCCAGGGCAGGGCAGCCCAGTTCCCTGCTTGGTGATGCCTCAATGGACAGGGGTGGGGGGACAATCCAGCTCTGACAGTGGCACTGGGAAGGAAGTCTGTAGCAATGTGGGGGTGGGGATTTTAGAGGAAGCAGAGAAGAAGATAGGAGAGTGCAGGTAGTCTCAGACTGAGGGGAGATTGAACGCCAGCCTTGTTTCTCCCTACCTGAGTGACTTAGGTGTGGTTCCTGCTGGGAAGTGGGGTCTAATACCCACCATCACCAAGGTCAAGTGATGGTGGGTGCCGACTAGCCGGCCTACTACCCACACCAGGGAACGTCTGTGAGACCTTTGCTCTTTGCTCGCTCCCACGGCCCCTCATCCACAAGACTGACACACTGTGCCTTGTCCAGATCAGTTGTTCTGAGAATCAGTGACTCACCCACTTCTCCTCACAAATTGCATCCTGGTGTTTTGAATAGACTAGCAAGAGGATGTATCAGGATGTATGGAACTGAAAAAAAAATAATCTCAGGGAGACCCCACAACTCTGGGCACCTAAAGCCCTGGTTACCCTATGTATACCCTCCCAGGCTACTCTCCCTGACTCTCTTCTTTATTGCCCCCCCTGGAATCTCTGAGGACTGGCTACTGAAGACCTTGGGAGGGCTCTGATAACAGGCCTGCTCCCTGTGCCCCGAGGGACGTTGATTCAATCTTCTCCAATCGCCGGCATTGCCATCTGCCTGCAATAATTAAATGGTATTTGAACTGCATCCAGAAATCCCATCACAGGCTGCCACGTGGTGGGGAGGGTGTCTGTAGGAGCTCATGTTGTCTACGTAGACAGAGTGTCCCCTTAGTTCACCAGAGAGCACCCAGGCGCTCTGGGAAGAAGTATCCAGTTTTAGGCCCCACCGCCCTAGGGCAGAGCCAGTTCTCTGATTTCTATGCTCTGCCATGCCTCACTCTCTCCAGCTGCCCTTGCTCTCGCGGCTTCCCTCCACTCGCTGAGTCCTGGTCCTCAGTGTACTGCAGGACTGAGGAAGGGCTAGTTCACTCAGCCTGCCTGGGCTTGGAATGGCTCCTCACTGTCTGTGACTCTGAATGACACCATCTCAGCTTCCTTATCTATCAACAGGACACTAGTAAAGGCCTCCCAGGGGTTGTTGTGAGGTCAAGAGTTAAAGATGCACCAGTTCATAGGCCTGGCCTGGCCTGCAGTGGTGAGCCCCGTGTGTGTCAGCAGCAGTGGTTAGATTGTAAGTGGAAGTCAGCATAGGAGCCTGGAGGGTGGGGGTTGGCAGCAGAGAAGAAAAGCTTCTAGTCTGAAGGTCCTGAGAGAATGAATAAGAATCAGTTTTGCTCTTTCTGTCAAAAACCAGTTCAGGTGAACAAGTGAAAGGCTAGGACGCTGGGCACCCATCCTGGTACAGCTCTTTAACAGTTAGGTAAGAGTGGGGACTTGTTGGGGCTTCCATTTCTTTCTAGAGAGAGTCACTCACTAAAGTGACAGTTTACACCTCCAAGGAAACACTCCTGAAGAAAGCCAGACTCCCACATAGGGATAGAGACTTGCCCAAGTACCTGCCCCTGTACACAGACACCTGCCCCTTCCCAGTCCTTATCCACAGCAGGGAGCAGCAACAGGCCTGGGCGCTCCTCACCCAGCTGACAGCTCTGAGTGGGTCTTTGGGGATGGAAGCAACTGGGACAAGGACATGATGGTGATTTGGAGGTGCTGGGATCTGCACCTAGGCGCCTCTGGGCCATCAGTGGGTGCTGGCCCGGCCCTTCCTTCTCTGGTAAATGTTGGCTTAGAGAGAGGAGACTGACAAGCAGTTCATTGTAAGTGCACAGACGATGGGGACACTAGTGTGAGTCCATGGCAAGAGAGCCTACCCCCACTCTTGCGTTGGGATGTCTGAAGCATACTTTCTGTCACTCCTTGTATGCGCATGCTTACTGACTCATGCTTGGTTGCCATGGGGACCTCATCCTGGTGATGCAGCTTAGAAAAGGGAATGAGGAGTGGCTGGATGGAGATAGTTTCGCCCATGCCTGGCTTCCCACTCAGTACTGATGCCACTTACCCTCCACATAGGGACTCCTTCTGCACCGATATCTGGGATGTGGGTCAACCCTGTGCCTGGGTTCAGTGTCTCCTCTCGCTGCCTCGCCAGGGCACTTTCCACTTGACCTACGCTGCCCTAGTTGTGTTTGGGCTGGCCCTTCAGTTCCTGGAAAGAACCAGTACTTGTGTCTAACAGTGCCAGCAAGCCCTGGCACCTGGGAAGGTGGCTGCTGCTTTAAAGACCCTTGTAACCTCCACAGGCCTCTGCCTCAGTTCTAGCCTCCTCCAAGACTGGCTCAAAAAAATGTGGTCTAGAGTTGTAGGGTGCTGCCTGGTCTGTCCTTCTCTCTCTAACATTGACCCTAAGCTTTATCTCTCCAGAACGGGTTAGCTATCATCTCCTTGCGGGAAGGATATTGACTTCCAGGCCTCTGGAGGTCAGGGGTTGTGGTGGTGGTATGCCTTTGCCCAGGTTTGGCCCCTTTACTCTCTGGTGTGCAGCCTTGGGATACTCAGGGAAACATTCTCAGCCTCATCTGGACAATCAGGGGAATAGATACCTCATAGGTTTACAGTGAAGAACACATGATTTAATTTATACAGAACATACTTAACATACATTCGGGGTACCAGGCATTCAGTCAATGTTAGCTACTACTGGTTTGGGCAATATGTATTCCTGAAGCCATTCCCTGGGCCTTCATACTGTCTTTCTTCCTTTCCTAGCTTGTGGGGTAAACAGAATGAGGTAAACAGAATTATGGCTGGCAATTTGAGAGGATGGTGTGTCACTTCTACCCTGTTGGATCTGACCCAGGGTTCTTTCCACCCTGAGCAGGATCCGGCCCCAGCTATCGAAGGAGAAGATTGAAGGCTGTCACATCTGTACCTCCGTTACCCCTGGAGAGCCCCAGGTCCTGCTGGGGAAGGACAAGGCCTTCACCTATGACTTTGTCTTTGACCTGGACACCTGGCAGGAGCAAATCTATTCCACCTGTGTGAGCAAACTCATCGAAGGTTGCTTCGAGGGCTATAATGCCACAGTACTGGCCTATGGACAGGTAAGCCACTCCTACCCAAACCAGTGAGCACTTCAACCTCAGTCTTCTCCCGCCCAATAGGGGAGATAGGACCACAAGAGAGCAGTCAATCAAGGCCCAGTTGTGTATTTTTGTCTGACATCTGAGTTATGGCTGCAAGGCTGGTTAGCAGAGGCAGGCTTTCATCAGGGTGTTCTGTAGGGTTTGTCTCTGGGATAGAAAAGGTTCACTGGTCTAGAGATCCAAGGCTTGCTGGTTCCCCAGAGGGGAGTGACCATTTACCACCTGTACTCTGTCTTTGCCCATGCAGACAGGGGCTGGGAAGACATACACTATGGGCACCGGCTTCGACACAGTGACGTCAGAAGAGGAGCAGGGCATCATCCCAAGGGCCATTGCACATCTCTTCAGGGGCATCGACGAACGCAAGCGGCGGGCACAGGAGCAGGGTGTGACTGGGCCTGAGTTCAAAGTCAGTGCCCAGTTCCTAGAGGTACGCGATGAGGGTGGTCGGGAGGAAGATGTGTCAGAACCTAAGACCATGGAAGCTGGAGCCCCAACCAGTGTAGAGAAATAAGCCCAGGGAACCCTGGAGATATCTACAGGGGATGAGTTCCCTGCTGCGAAGAGTGTCCAAGCTAAGACTAGAGAAACACTTGGTGCGGGGAGCTGAAATGTTTCCTGCTTCAAATGGGGCCTAAGATCTCAGACCTTGGCTGATTCTGGCCTTGGCCTGATCATGTCACCAGTCTGAACTTCTTCTGTTAAGTGGACTTGACATTTCTTTCCTTACGGGCTAGTAAGTCTGGAATGGAAGCCTATACCTGGCACATGGTGAAAACCCTGCTTCTGTCTCTGGCCTTCATGAGGCTCTTCCTCTGCTCCCCAAGTACCTACCTGGGGAATACTTGGTATCCTGGCCTCTCAGTACAACAGGGTCTCCAGCAGGGACTTTCCTTCATCTCTTGTCTGCCAGCTTTGGGAGGATCAGCCTGAACTGCGCAGCCATGAGCTTTGGGGAGTACCCAAGAGGATCTCTGAGCTCTTTAACATTTGAGCTGTGCTGGAAACTGCAGAAAGGCTGTGATGTCAAAAGCCAGGGGTAGGGAGTTGGGATGGGAGTGAGGTGGAGGGTGGAGGGGTTGGAGAAGGGCAGCAGCCAACAGAGTCTATACAACAGAGTTGTATAGAGGCTCTGTCCTGGAGATGGCCTTCTTGGGAAAAGGCTCCAGCAAGGTGAGTCACCTTGGTATTTCGCACAGGAACCTGGCCAGGCTTTTCTGAAACATGTGATCATGCAGTTCTGATTCTTAACTTCTAGTTTCCTCTACCAAGGAACACTGCTCTGGTGTGCTTAGTGGGTTTGGAGCCACCCTACTCTCTTACCTCTCAACCCTGATGCTTTTCCTAGATCTTGTTGTCCCTCAGAGGGATGGACAGGGCTGAGGCTTGTACCTGTATACTGCCCCAGTGTCTTTCCTGGGCACCCATGGCTGCTGCTTTCTCCACAAGGGACCTGTATTTTAGTCCTTTCAGTTACATCTTTGTATATATGCACATAAGTTTGTACATGTGTGGTTGTATGAGTATGTGTGAGTATGCATGTGTGTATATGAGTGTTTGTGAGTGCATGTGTGTACATGTATGTATGCATGTTGGTATACATGAGTATGTGTGTTTCTTGCTGTCTGTATATCATTGAGCTTTTTCCTGTTTTCTTCCCTTTGCCATTCTGTTGATATGGAGAACTTCAAAAAGCATGCTAGCAAATCCAGGCCAAAGAGTGTACCACAAGGGGTTAACTGATGCAGTGTGCCTACACCAATACAAGACACACAGACACCATGAAACTCTGTCTCTTCCATCTCTTCCTTCTGTTTCCTCTTCCCCTTCCTGTGGGGTATTTTTGTCCCCTTAAGGCCATCAAAGCCTCGGATGTCTGAGGGCTGCAGTGCCACCTCTCTGTCTCCATAGGACTCTGTTGGCTGCTGCCCTTCTCCAACCCCCCACCCCTCCCACCTCACTCCCATCCCACCCCCTACCCCTGGCTTTTGACATCACAGCCTTTCTGCAGTTGATTTCCCACAGTTTCAATCTTCTAACCCCAGGAATTGCCTTGGCAGACACCATTTGAAATGGGCAGGCACAATGGTCTTGCAGAAGGCTGGGTCACACTGCCCGATCTTGCTTCCTCTGCTCCTGGGCCTCGGGCAAGGCACACAGCCATTTGTCCCCCATCTGAAGTTGCCATCACTTCTACTTCAGACATCATGGTGCTCAGAGCTTCAGCACTCAGGGCACTATCTCCTTGGTCTCTTCAAGCCTTGTCTTCCTTCATCTGGAATCACAGCTTCGTGCCATCTCTGCCAGCCTGGCAACAATGATGAGATCCTTTCGATTCAGGCTCATGGCTTCCCCATCCCTTACCACCTAGGACCTGCATCCTTTGTCCTTTACCTCAGCCTCCCCTTGGAGCTGAGAGCTGCTGGATGCCGTTCCTTGGAGGGAGAAAATCAGCATGTGCAGCCTCAGGATAGCACTGTTTGGAGGACCAGGGTTCAGCACATTAAATTCCAGAGCTTGTTTTTACTTTAGCAAATTGAGATGCCCTCGGGGCTCTGGGCATGTACCATATGATCCCAGCCATGGTTTCCAACCCCATCACAGCTCTACAACGAAGAGATCCTTGACCTGTTTGATAGCACCCGTGACCCCGACGCCCGCCACCGCAGGTCCAACATCAAGATCCATGAGGATGCCAACGGTGGCATCTATACCACAGGTGTCACCTCTCGCTTGATAAACTCCCAGGAAGAGGTGAGCATCTCATACACGGGCATCTTTAAAGGCTGGAGCCTTACAGCACGTGGGACCTGAGTCCTCCCATCTGCATCTGTCCCCAGCTGATCCAGTGCCTGAAGCAGGGCGCCCTGTCACGAACCACAGCCAGCACCCAGATGAATGTACAGAGCTCCCGATCCCATGCCATCTTCACCATCCACCTGTGCCAGATGCGTGTGTGTGCTCAGCCTGACCTGGTGAGGTGCTCTTGGGGGCCCAGGAGCTTCATGCTCTGGGGATGTCTCAGGGGCAGGACGAACAAACATGGGTGTAGGCTAGAACTCCAGAGGTGGGGCTTGCCTCTATCACTCAGTTTTTATTCCTCTTCAGCCTCTCACCCTATCAATGGAGTGAGATGGAGTAATGTTAGTGTGTCCAAGTAGTGTCTGTTCTCAGGTGCTGAGCACACATTGAGGGTTGCTGCTGTGCAACCTACCCTTACTCTCGTGGATGGTGGCACTGTGGGGCGTGGGCAGTGGTACTGTGGGATGCGGGCGGTGGTACTATGGGGTGGAAGGTTAGCAGAGGAACAGGAGGTAGGGTTTGAGTGAGCTGGATGTCACCTTCTGCTGCAGGTGAATGAGACGGTGACTGGGCTTCCGGATGGAGCGGCCCCCACAGGCACTGAGTATGAGACACTCACTGCTAAGTTTCACTTTGTGGACTTGGCTGGCTCAGAGCGGCTGAAGCGGACAGGGGCCACCGGTGAACGGGCCAAAGAGGGCATCTCCATCAACTGTGGTCTGGTAGGCACACCAAGAGTTGCCAGCCCCAGGAGCCAAATGGCACAGACTAAGACAGGTCATATGCATCAATGGCTGCCCAGTTCTCTTTGGGCTCCTAGCTGCTGACTGGAGCACCCAAAGGACCCTGTTGGCTCCTCCTTTCACCCTCATCTTATCAGTCTATGAACCCACCCAGCGTTGCGCTCACTGCCTTCCTTGTGTGACTCCTGAGCTCGGGCTCTTTCTCCCATAGCTGGCCTTGGGCAATGTGATCAGTGCCTTGGGGGACCAGAGCAAGAAGGTCGTGCACGTGCCCTACAGGGACTCCAAGCTCACTCGGCTGCTCCAGGACTCTCTTGGAGGCAACAGGTAGCTGATGACCAAGTCCAGGGAGGGTGGAAGTTCCTAGATGCAGAACATTGACACAGGCTTAGGTCCTGACTCCCAGGAAAAGGGGACCTTCTCAGCCTAGGCTGCAGACTCAGAGACAGGAACTATGAGGGGTTCAGTGACTTGTTGCTAGGTAGACTCAGTTTCATTGTTTCACAGATGTGAGAGACAATGCTTAAAGGCAGCCATATAGTCCAATAAGACAAGAAATGGGAAATGCCAGGCCACCAGAGAGATAGTGATATACTTTTGTCTCCAAGCAGAGGACTTTGTCATTAGGCATCATTCCTCGTTAACTGTTTTCAAAAGCTTTCTTCTCTTGCTATGGAAGATCTTAGCCAGGTGGTTTCAGGGTCCCACATCCCAGGTTCTAGGTCCTTTAAGTGTTTAATTTCATGGAGGAGGGTCAGGGTGAAACAGGCCCTCCTCTGTGGAACAGTGTTTCTGGGTCTGGCTTTGTCCTTTGTCCTCACCCAACCCGGTTATACTCTTAGCCAGACCATCATGATCGCCTGTGTGAGCCCTTCGGATCGGGACTTCATGGAGACGCTTAACACTCTCAAATATGCCAATCGGGCTCGAAACATCAAAAACAAAGTGGTAGTGAACCAGGACAAGACCAGCCAGCAGATCAGTGCACTGCGAGCTGAGATCGCACGCCTGCAGATGGAGTTGATGGAATACAAGGCGGTGAGCACTCCCCTGCCTCAGGCATGCTGCCCATGAGGAGTCGATGCCCTACTCCACACCCTGCCCTATAGCATCCCACAACCAGATTCTGTGTGAGCCTCCCAACTTTGCAGCGCCCATCCATCCTCATGTCTGCTAGACATCACTGTGCATCAGATGTGGTTCCCAGTCCTGGGGTTTGTGGCAAAACCAGCTCAGGCTGAGCTGTCTAGGCTTAGAATACACAGTGCAAGAAATAGAACACCCTGGCTTTGTAGCACAGGTATTTGGTTGAGGGAAGGTGCTTCTCAGGTGCTTTTGTTTGTCCACAGACTGTATTGCGTTGGAATAGATGAGACCACCCTGCTGTGGTGGAGTCATGACACTGGGGACACTGGAGTTGCCCAGTGTGGTATTGGGGAGGAGGAGTGGTCTACTTGCGGTAGTGGTGTGTGGGGCGGGGTTTTATGGAAGGGCCATGCATGAGGATTTTGAAAAGCAAATGATATCAACAGAAGGAGGCCAGCAGGCATTCTGGGTAGAGAGCAAACCATAAGAAAAATACAGCAGCAGGGAGGAAAACAGGTGCTTTGAGGGCCATGTCTAATTCTAATACCCAAGGCTGACATCACGCACTGGTCGCACCTGGTCTGAATCCGGCACACAGATGGGCCGGTTTGTACTTGGTTTCAGAAGAATGCAACCTACTTGACAACTTTTCAGAAAGTCAGGAAGTCTCAGCATCTGTGGAAAATTTGTCTCTGCCAGCGACTGGCATTAAGTTGGCTGGAGTGTGTAGCAATGTCACGATTTATTTTATGAAGAACATTCCACAGTTCACACACACACAAACTACACATTCGCAGTCATAGCCTGTTGGTAAGCAACCGAGAGTCACTGACCTCCTTTGGTAACCCAGAACACAGACAGTCAAGGAGAAGTAGCTGGTGGCAAATTCTGCACCGCTAAAATTTTACCCTTATAGTAATCTCTCTTCTTTGACAAAGCAGGGAGTTTAGTAACATCTGTGGGCCAAAAATAGAGGGGGGTTTTAAAAGGTGGAATTCATCAGCTTACAACATTTAACTTTTTATTTATACAACAGACAACTCTTAAGTCCAGTGTCTTAGTGACGTTATGCACAGTTAACTGCTTCAGCTTTAAGGTAGGCAGTTAAATGTAAGAAAGCAGGGATATCAAATGAGTGGCTGCCTCTTTCACACTGTCTCTGATTTTTCTCCACTGCAGTCCCCACCACTGTTGTCTTACACCCAGGCTGACACACCCATGTATGCCAGTTGACTGGCCCCAGTAGGGTTCTGACACTTGGACTACAGTGTTCTAGAATACTGAAAGTGATTGATAGCTGGATAAGTCAAGAATTTGGACTTTTTTTGTTGTCGGGGAGAGAACTATTTGTTTGTTTGGTTGGTTTGGTGTTGCTTTTGCGATGAAAATTATTATGTAGTCCAGGTTTGCCTGGAACTCCTTTTGCCCAGGCTGGCCTTGAATTTGTGATCTTCAAGTCTCAAACTTCAGGCACTGAGATGATAAGGCAAGAGCTTCCAGTGAGCCCTAAGTGAGCCCCCATATCCAGTGCTGTGTAAGGCTTTGGGGCCTTAGGAGACAGGAGCTCCATTAGGAAACCTGGAGATAGACAGAGTCCCACCCTGTCCTGGGGAAGGCTGAAGGCGGGTGGAAGAGGATTGTCACTGTAGCCTACTGTGAGATTTAGTACCTGACTGCCCTCTGCCTGTCTCCATCCCAGGGCAAGCGAGTAATTGGGGAGGATGGTGCAGAGGGCTACAGCGACCTGTTCCGGGAGAACGCCATGCTACAGAAGGAGAATGGGGCACTGCGGCTCCGAGTGAAGGCCATGCAGGAAGCCATAGACGCCATCAACAACCGTGTCACGCAACTCATGAGCCAGGAGGCCAACCTGCTTCTGGCCAAGGCTGGTGAGTCGGGGTGCGGCAGACTAGCTTAGAGCAACAACATGCCCCCGACCCCTGGAATCAAGCAGGCTATGGCAGCCAGCCAACGCACAGATTAGTTCATTTGTGCATTTCCCCAACAATTTAGCATGACACACGCACACAGCCTTCTTCTTAAACATGTAAGGGACACAGTACATTAAGCAAAGGATGAAAATCCCCTCTGCAGAGTCTCCACCCACATCCTCTCTGCTCTCAGAAGAATCCTTCCTGAGCCGTTGAGCATGTTTTCCCACGGTTTCTCAGTACATTTGTTTTGAGTATAAATGCATTTAGATATATCATGTGTACGTGTGTGAATATGCATTGCATTTTCTCTATGTGAGATCATACTTTCTATTTTATGACTTCCTTTTTTCGTTTAGCAGAATGTCTTATAAATCTTCATATCCGAAGCCACTTAATTTTTTTAAGTGACTGCAGGACGGCCCATCTGTGATGTTGAATAATTTATTGAACAGCCTCTATTGATGGGTGTTTACATTGTTTCCAATGTCGTGCCATTATCCAATAGCGCTTGGATACAACTCTGATCATGTTCAAGTATTTCCTTCACGTAGATTCCGTTATGGAGAGGCTTGTGTGAGCTAGCACTCTGGAGGCTCGTGCAAGTCTTAGAGTCATACTCCAGTTCTTGCTCTTCTCACCTGCTTTCTTTATTGTTTCTGTCTGTCTTCTCCATCCAGGTGATGGCAATGAGGCCATTGGCGCTCTGATCCAGAACTACATCCGGGAGATTGAGGAGCTGCGGTGAGTAAGCCTGTCCAGTACAAGCAGGCTGGATGGCTTTGGCCAGGCCAATTTTATGTGACTCACCTGGTCCCACCCCCACCCCCCACTTTGTCCACACAGAACAAAACTCTTGGAAAGTGAGGCAATGAATGAGTCCCTCCGCAGAAGCCTCTCCCGGGCTTCCGCTCGAAATCCCTACTCCCTGGGAGCATCTCCAGCAGGTCCGGCCTTTGGGGGTAGCCCAGCCAGCTCCATGGAAGATGCTTCTGAAGTGATCCGAAGGGCCAAGCAAGACCTGGAGCGGCTGAAAAAGAAAGAGGTCAGGCAGCGGAGGAAGAGGTGAGTGGATTGTTACCAACTCCCCCGGACAGCCAGAACATTCAAAGGTGGCCCCCCCCCAACCCCCCCCCGGAAAACCGCCCCCCCCCCCCCCCATGTATGGGAGGACCACTCCTACCCCACTCCCCCGGGGTAATCACCAGTAATGTTTGGGAATTTCTCAAACATTTACTCAATTTGGAGGAATGATACCTCTTCAGCCTTTTCTGTGTGCATCTCCACCAAGGTCAATTTCAGGGAATAGAGTAGGAGAGGAGGCAGATGCTGGAGAAGAAGAGACATTCTCTACAAAGCAGGAACCTCCCACCAGCAAACTGTGGTATTATTCCCTAATTGGGCTTCATTTTCCTTCCAAAGCAGCCCGGAGAAAGAAGCCTTCAAAAAGAGGGCAAAACTCCAGGCAGAAAACAGTGAGGAGACAGATGAAAATGAGGCTGAGGAGGTGAGGATTACCCTGGCCCTCCATGGGCTTACCAGCATGTCCCCGTTGGGGTAGAGACTCCATCAGTGTTATTTGGGGTGGGGCAGGGAGTTGCCTTTTGTTGATCTTTGAGTTTCTTGGTAATGCTGACTTGTTGCCATGGTGATCTCCATTCCAAATGGATGATGCTAGATTGAGCATCCTCCACAAGGGCTGTGCCCAGGATACCAAGAGTGGATGGTCTCCCAGAGGAGGGTCTGGCTAGCTCTCACCCCTGAGGTCTTGTGTCTGTCCCAGCCTCTGCCTTGGGGCTCCCATCACACCAGGCCGGTGCAGCCCTGATGGTACTTTGTGCCTAGGAGGAGGAAGAGCGAGATGAGAGTGGCTGTGAGGATGAGGAAGGGCGTGAGGATGAGGATGAAGACTCGGGCAGTGAAGAGAGCCTGGTCGACTCAGACTCCGACCCTGAAGAAAAGGGTGTGTGGACTGGGGCTGGGGAGATGTGTTGCTTGCGGCCAGTTGCCATGGTGGGACTGTTGATCAGAACCGGGCTTCCCAAGAAGAAATTCAGGTGGACCTGAGTGGGGTCAGGCCTGTGAGAGTGCTCAGAAACTGCTTGTCTAGACAGGGCTCAGACTCCTGAATGAGAAGCCAAGAAAAGCAATAGTAAAGACAAATAATGGGGGGGAAACATTAGCTCTCCTTCCATGCCCACTGCCATGCTCAGTCTGACCCTTCAGAAGGCTCGAGGAATCCAGTGCTCACTACTACCATGGGCAAAGGTATTAGGCTCCCCTGACTCACCACTGAGCATGCTCAGAGAGATCCCTGACCCACTTTGATGGATTAAGAGACAGGGCATTTGAATGACTTCAGCTGGTGTCAAGACCCCCTCCTTCATGTGGAGACATCTGTCCTTCAGCTCTGTCCTGTTGTCATCTCTCACCCACAACCCTACAAGGTGCTCTGGGCCACTTTACCCCTCTCACCCAGCACACACACACACACACCCAGGCAGAGTCCCATCAGTCATGGTGACATAGGCCTATGAGCCCATTAAGATAGGAAGGGTGTTAGACTCCCTCCAAGCTCCTGAGCCTAGCTGTGTATTTCTGAGGCTGCCCATGAAATGTATTGCCCCACCTGGCAGCACTCTGCCTCTCTGCTTGGTCACTGCTGTCTAAAAGATGCCCACCCACCCACGGCACTCAAACTGTCAAGTCTGCTCCCTTGGCCCTGTACCTGGCATGGGGCTGAGTCTGGCTCTGTCTGACTCTGCAGAAGTAAACTTCCAGGCAGACCTGGCAGACCTGACATGTGAGATTGAGATCAAGCAGAAGCTGATTGACGAGCTGGAGAACAGCCAGCGGCGGCTGCAGACACTCAAGCACCAGTACGAGGAGAAGCTCATTCTGCTGCAGAACAAGATCCGAGACACACAGCTGGAGCGCGACCGCGTGCTGCAGAACCTCAGTGAGGCCAGAGCCATGCGTCTCTTCTCTGACCCCCTGTCTTGCCAAAAGAAACCCACCATCTTACTAATGATACCCAGTCTCCTGCCCAGGGACCTTTGAACAAAGCACTGTGATCTTTTGCTTGTAGTTAAAAGTTCTCGTGTCTCGCCCAGTTTCTCTGCTACTTTTGTTTTAAAATTATGTTTGGGGCATGTGTGCGCACGTGTGTGTGTGTGTGTGTGTGTGTGTGTGTGTGTGCATATTTCTGTGACGTGGCACACACGTAGAGGTCAGAGGACAACTTGCAGAAGAATTCTGCTCTCTCCTTCCACCACCTGGGTCCCAGGGATTGAACTTTGATCATTAGGCTTGGCAGCAAGTGCCTTTATATGCTGAGACATCTTGACAGCTCTGCCATCCCTTTTTTTGAGACAGAGTCTTGCCATGTACCCCAGGTTAGCCTCGAACTTGTAGCAATTTTTCTGCCTTGGCCTCCCTGGTGGTAGAGCCATAGACAGCTGTCACTATGCTCGCTTGCTTGCTCTCTCTCTCTCTCTTTCTCTCTCTCTCTCTCTCTCCCTTCCTCCCTCCCTCTCTCCTCTCTCTCTTATATATTATATCTTGAATCCTTTATCTCCCTAGGCATGTGACTAAGACACCTCCCAACCCCCACTTACTATGTTCAGTTTATAAGACTTCCCAAATTGTGTCTTTTTCTACCGCTCTGCAGCCCTCTCAGCCGATGATTCATTTCCTCATGCACTTGCTAAGCAAATGTTAGCTGAACACGGATTATAGAGCAGGTGCTATTCTAGGGACGTGAGTTGTCTGAGTGTGTAAAATCCCTCTCCCGGAGTGCACACTCTGCCACGGGTGACAGCATAAAGCAGAATTGCTAGCAGGGATGGCACTCCTAAGTATTTTTTTTTTAATATGACAAGGAGAGGGGACAGGGAGCTTAGGGATGGCATAGACTGGGCAGGGCATGGAAGGCTACGTGTCGAGAGGGTGACCTTGGAGTAATGCCTAAAGAGTAAGTAAGTAAGTAAGGCTCTTTCTTGGTGCATTACAAGAGTAGAGCTACCAATGGAAAGAACATTCCAGATAAAGAGAATGGAAGCTGTTAAGGCCCCAAGGCAGCTATGTACCTGGCATGTTAGTAGAATGGTGGTCTAGACTAGTCGGAGAACAGGTCATGTCTGCCATTGTAAGATGTCACCTTGCCTCAGAGAGTTGAGATCAGCAGGCTTGGCAGCAAGTGAGTAAGGGAGTAAGGAGAGAGAGAGAGAGTCGGAGAGGGAGAAGAAGAGGGAGAGGGAAAGGGAGAGGGAGACAGAGACGGAGACGGAGACGGAGAGACAGAGACAGAAGGGGGAAGGGAATACAAGACACTTAAAAAGCATTTTAAAAACAGGAGGGTTAAAGTAGAAGCTTGTGGTGGGGGGGCAGATTGGACCGGTGGTAAGATGTGGTCGGGCTCAGGCATCTTAGAGGTTGAGCTCAAGACCCGTTGATGTGTGGACAGGAGGCCTGGGGGCTAAGGGAACCACGTCTCAGGATGCGAGCCTCTGGGTAGGAGGCGGTGAGGTTTTCTGAGATGGCGTGAGAGCTGGAAGTTGAGATGGTCTCAGACCTGCTCCGGCAGGGATGTCTGTCTGCAGTTCAGGTGGGAGAGTCTCAGCGAGAAGCCAGCTTACTCCGGCTCGCCGCTCCGCTTCCTGCTGGCACCGCCTTTCCAGGGACTGAAGCCTCAGTCTGAAAACACTACATTGAATGTCAGAGCAGGAAAGTTAGGGCAGCCGCTGAACCCACATCCTCATTGTTCAAAGGAAGAAGCAGGCTCAGGGAGGGGTCAATTGTAAAATCAGACCCCAGCGCCTGATTCCCCATGAGCCCATATTTAGTGGGAGCCACGGAGCCCGTGCCTCTGACCCTGCTTTCCACCTTCCTCAGGTACTATGGAGTGCTACACGGAGGAGAAGGCCAACAAGATAAAGGCAGATTATGAGAAAAGACTGCGGGAGATGAACCGGGACCTGCAGAAGCTACAGGCTGCTCAAAAAGAGCATGCCAGGCTACTCAAGAACCAGTCTCGCTACGAAAGGGAGCTGAAGAAACTTCAAGCGGAAGTAGCCGAGATGAAGAAGGCCAAGGTAGGCAGACGGCATGAAGAGTGGGGCCAACGGACCTATACCGTGTCTTAGAATCCATATTGCACGTTGAGTATTATCGTCCACTAAACACGCAGCGTCACCCGACTCAATCCTGCCCTAGCCCTGCACATCCTCCTAGCAACCTCATCCCAGTACTGGGTTCATTGCAGACACCCTGCTCATTGCTGCCCCCTGTGTTGGGAAGCTGTACTACAGTTGCCTCCTGTCTGCACAAGGAAGCCTCATTTGGTACAACCCTTGCTTCTAATCATAGTAATAATCGGCACCATGGCCAGCTCTCAGCTAGGCGTATTATATGCTCAGTTACAGAAGAATGCCATTCTCACTGTGTTTGTGGAGATTTGAGGCTCAGGGAAGTTAGTTCCTGCTACACCAGGAGATAGTTCTGGGATACAAATTCTGCCCTTTGTGTTCCAAGCTGATGTGTGTTCTTGGTGACTCTGGGCTCCATTTTCTACTTTGGCACAACCCACAGGGCACAGTCTGTAGGATCTGCTCTCTTGATGTCAGTGACTCAGGTCTTGAACTTCTGGTATCTGGTATCTGGGTAGCTTCAGCTCCTGCTTGGGGCTCGCAGATCCTTGCTCTGTGAATATCCTTTCTCATCCTTGGACCTTTCTGCCCTGGCCCTTAACTTCTGTTGTCTCTTGGCTCTCCACAGCCTTGGGCTAAGCTCTGGGGCTAGACCCCCTAACAAAGCCTGTCAAAGGCGGTATCCCCTTGGGGACTCAGGACCCATTAGTAACTGTGTCTTCACTGCTGTCCTGACTCATGATGACCAGTGTGAACTGGAAAGAGGCAGTTATCCATTTCAGAGGAAATGGAACTGCATCTGGGCAGGCTCTGTCCCCAAGCAGGTCCAGAGCCTTTGTCTGCTGAAGTCTCTACCTTGCTGAGATCAGCCCAGCATGGCTCTGAAGAGTCCCGTGTTCACTTTCTACTTCAATGCTTCCACCCTGTAGACATGAAGCCATTGACAGTAAATGGCATTGGGATTCAAATACCCACAGATCTCAGGGCCCCTGGAGCCCCTTGGAAATGCAGGCAGAGGGCCTAGTGAGCTTTATCCCCAGCCTACCTGTAGTTCACTGTAACCAGGGCCTTCAACAGGCATTGCTGAAGCAACTTTGACATGCTTGTCTTTGTTCATGTCCCATCGTTCATCCATCCATGTCTCCTGATCCTCCCCGCCCCCTTACTGGTGCCTCTTCAGGGTAGTCCCAACCTCTCCTTAGCCAGCTCATCTTTAGTGGGTTATGACCCTAGTAAAAGCTCACAAGGGAACACTCGCATGAGATTCTGAAACTTGGGAAAAAAAATAAAAACAGCCAAACGCCCAAGACGTGGTACAAAAGACAGAAGAATCCACACATGTACTTGTTCCTCGTCCTTGGGTTTGAGACCCTTCATCTAGGTGGACCCTCTGTCCACCTGACTACACTCTTGTGATCCCAGGTCAATAAATGATAAAGAAGAGCCTGGCATTATCTCGGGGTGCCCTAACAAGGCCCTGATTCTTCACAAGATGGGTAGAAAGAGCATCAGCCAAAGACTGCAAGCTGAGCCTGTGTCTTGGGGATCTTAACTGGGTGAAGCCTACAGCTTCAGGGTCTTCTGGCAGGAGAGCGTAGTCTCCTGTCTTAGAAAAACTGAGCAATGCTGTCTCAGTCCTGAGACCCATTTCAGCACTCTCCTGTGCCTGGAGAGCAATCACCCACCTTTCTGGAATGATGGATACAGCCACACTTGCTGGTCATACAGATGAGCCTGGAGTTGGGAAGTTAAGCTGACCCAGGCTCCAAGTCTAGCCAGCCATTCCTAGCTCTGTGACTTAGTCATTTTGTCTTGAAGGCTCATTTCTTTCTTTATAAATCAGGAGAGATGTCTTTCTGATATGAGCGTTATAAAGACAGGGCCTGCCGTGTGGGCAGTTCTCATTGTGCTGCTATCACTTTGAGATGGGCCCTGGAATCTTCAGTCAGGCTGAGGATGGTGGCTAGGATAGACTTTAAGTGGTAAGACCAGCTTTTTAGCAGCTTGTCAATGTATAATATATCTTATCCCCTGGGGATGAGCGGGAAGGAAACCTTACCTTTCAGACTTTCCAGTCTGTGGTGCCTAGAGGACCACTCCCCTGGCCAGTACCCCCTCTACCAGCTACTGACTGAGGCACATAGGCCTGCCTCACTTCCATTACCTCTGCCATCCCAGGTAGCCCTCATGAAGCAAATGCGTGAGGAGCAGCAGCGGCGGCGACTGGTGGAGACCAAGAGGAACCGGGAGATTGCTCAGCTCAAGAAGGAGCAACGGAGGCAGGAGGTGAGAGGCCTCCGGGAGCTTTCAGCCACCCCTCCCTACTGATTACCCTTCTCCCCCGAGTTCCTAGTGTTTCAAGTGACAAGAGCCATGTCCCAGCAGAAAGGCAGAGCCACTGTTGGCTTCTGTCCCAACCTCTACATATCCAAAAAGATAACTTGAGTCCAGAGAAGGGCAAGAATGTACCCAAAGTCACCAGCAAAATCAGACACATGGAGCTCCAGGCCCGGAAGAACTAGCCTAGGAGGACTGGGCCTTTAGTTCAGATTCATGGTAGGAGATAAGACCAAGATAATTGTTCCTGTGGGCAGGAATTCCTCATAGTCACCCCTGGTAGAAGGGTGTGACTCTGGGTACCATTTTATCTACAGTTTGGCTGTGTGAGAATCACCCCACACAAGAAAATCTTGAGCCTTTGGCTACAGAGCTGCCCATCCTGTCCCCATTCCTGTCTGGACAGAAAGTGGTTGTACACACCTTTACTCCCAGCACTTGAGAGGCAGAGGCAGAGGCAGGTGGATCTCTGAGTTCAAGGCCAGCCTCATCTACAGAGTGAGTGAGTTCCAGGACAGCCAGGGCTACATGGAGAAACCCTGTCAGGAACCTCACCCCCAGTCCCCCAAAAACATTGCTGTTGGTGGCTGAAGGTGGCCCAACCCTTTTCCTTTTCAGTTTCAGATACGGGCTCTGGAATCTCAGAAGCGCCAGCAGGAAATAGTTCTGAGGAGGAAAACTCAGGAGGTGAGCACTCTCAACGGCAGCCTGTTGTACAGGACTAGGCCTGGCTCTGATGTTTGCTCTCCTCTGAAGAAGTGGGGGGGGGTACCCCATGCTACTTGTGGACTGGATCTTTTTCATTCAGTGAGCACAGCCTTGCCAGTTTGTAGCGGCCTATGAGAAATGGTTTGTCAACCAGTGAGCTGTGCCTAAAGGCCAGAATCCACATCCCATCCTCAGCGCCTAGCTGGTCATTTACAAAAAAGCAAAAAGGGCTAGAGAGATGGCTCAGTCAGTAAATTACTTACCATTACTTACCACATAAGTATGAGGACCTGTGTTTGAATCCCCAATACCTACATTAACAACTGGGGCGTGGTCAAGACAGGTGGATCCCAGAGCTCGCTGACCAGCCGGTGTAGCTAACTGGAGAGCTCTAGGGTCATTGAGAGATGTTGTTCTAAAGCATAAAAGAGACAATAGTAGAACAAGACAGTCCACACCCTTGGGAACACATGTGCATGCATATCTGGACACACACATGCACATATACCCGAGAGAGAGAGAGAGAGAGAGAGAAAGAGAGAGAGAGAGAGAGAGAGAGAAAGAGAGAGAGAGAGAGAGAGAGAGAATTTTGTGTTTATTTTACATCTTAGACATCTTAGCCCCCCACCCCTTTATAGCCCCAAGCTCAGGCCTGCACAGAGATGCTTCTTTTCTCCCCAACACCTCATTCCAGGCTTTCTGACCCTCCAGGTTTCCTCGCTTCCTGGGTCTCCCTCCTCCTGTCCCTCTAGGCTTCCTTACTCATTGGATTCCCCTCTTCTTGTCCCCACTCTCCCCAGGTTTCTGCACTGAGGCGCTTAGCAAAGCCCATGTCTGAGCGAGTGGCCGGGCGGGTAGGATTGAAGCCCCCCAATATGGATTCTGGGGCTGAGGTGTCTGCCAGCACTACCTCATCTGAGGCTGAATCGGGAGCCCGCTCTGTCTCCAGCATAGTGCGTCAGTGGAACCGAAAAATCAACCACTTCCTGGGGGACCACCCTACAGCCACTGTCAATGGCACCCGCCCAGCCAGGTGAAGAGTCCGAGTGGTCTGTGGGCAGAACCAGGGTGAGGAAGTGTGAAGGTCGGGGAAGAGCGCTAGTACCTGGGCTATCTGCTTCCGGCTCTGGGGAGGGGCCTTAGTGGAGCTGCAGAGAGAGGTTCAGAGCAGTCAGCCAAAACCCCTTTGCCTTTGCCTCCCAGGAAAAAGTTCCAAAAGAAGGGAGCCAGCCAAAGCTTCAGTAAAGCCGCAAGACTCAAATGGCAGTCCCTGGAACGGAGGATCATTGATATTGTCATGCAAAGAATGACCATCGTCAACCTGGAGGCTGATATGGAGCGTCTCATAAAGGTGGGACCTACCTCCCCATCTCTCCCACCCGCACTCTACATGTCCGCTCACTTCCCACTTCTCTGGCTCCTCACTCCTTCCTCCATCTCCCACCCTCTGCTCCTCATGCCTCTTCTGACCTCTGGACAACCCCAGACAGGAAGGTGGCTCGGTGTAGGGGTTGCAGGCTGCTCCTGTGCCTGAGATACATCTTCCATCACTATCCCCTCCCTTACCCCATTCCCAGAAAAGGGAGGAGCTCTTCCTCCTACAGGAGGCGCTGCGGAGGAAGCGGGAACGCCTGCAGGCCGAGAGCCCAGAGGAAGAGAAGGGACTCCAGGAGCTGGCTGAGGAGATCGAAGTGTTGGCAGCCAATATTGACTACATCAATGACAGCATCACTGACTGCCAAGCCACCATCATGCAGCTGGAGGAAACCAAGGTGCCCACAGAACCCGGCCTGGCTGGGTGGGGGTGGTAGCAGTGAGTGAGTGGACAGCCCTGTGTGATGCAATCTCTGCTTTTTGAACTCTTAAAGGAGGAGCTGGACTCAACAGACACATCAGTGGTCATTAGCTCCTGCTCTCTGGCTGAAGCCCGCCTGCTGCTGGACAACTTCCTCAAGGCATCCATTGACAAGGTGAGCTGCCAGCTCCTCCTGGCACAAGACAGACATCACATACCCTGGTAGTGAAGTCCATGGGTTTGGCTCCTTCCCACCTGCGTCATTCACAGGCTGGGACAAGCTACTGTATCTGCAAGCCTCAGGTTCTGTGGCTATAAAACCCAAACGTTGACAATACAGAACTTGTAGCTGGTTGTACAGAATGCTGCATGCAGGGGCTTGGCACACTACAGAGCTTCCATTAAAGGTCCTGGCCCAGGCCCATGCACAGCAGGGCTGGGCTTGGGTCTGTTGGAGACAGAGGGAGAAGTGTGTGTACATTAGGAATTGTGGAACAGGAAACAAAACTTATATTCCACCCTCTGCCTACCAGAACATTAGGAGTCTTTTGGGCCCTTCTCTTTAATCAATGGTCAGAGAATATGTTACCTTCTGTCCTAGGACCCAAGTCATAGGGACAGACACCAGCCAGTGTATATATAGTTAACTGGAAAGAGGTTGGGAGGCCACCCTGCCTGACTCTTAGCCAGACCCTCAGTGGCTCCTCAGTGTTGCTTTGTGTCTTAGGGGACTGTGTTAGTGTTCGAGGGTTGCCATGGACAACATGTCACAAACAGGGCGGCTGGTGCAATAGGGCTTTACTATGTTTACAAGATCTAGGTGTCAGCAGGGTGGTTTTTTTCTGTAGCCCCCTCCTTGGTCATTGTTTCCTCCTCATGTTTTCACATGCTCTTCTGCATGGCCTGTCATGATCTATTATTATAAGGACACCAGTCAGACTATAGTAGGGAATCACCCTATGAGCTCCTGTCATCCATTCTGCTTCCCACTTTAAAGGAGCTGTCTCCAAGTACAGTCACTTTTTGAGGTAACAGGGGTTGAGACTTCTGCATATGAATGAAGGGTCACAAGTCCACCCATAACAGAGTATATGCTAAGGTGACTGTCCCTAAGTGTATATAGAAGTCTAGGGCTACGGCATTAACCAACCACAGGCCAGAAAGAGTAAGCCCGAGCTTTGTTCTTTGCCTCCAGGGACTTCAAGTAGCACAGAAGGAGGCCCAGATCCGGCTGTTGGAAGGACGCCTGAGACAAACAGACATGACAGGCTCTTCCCAGAACCACCTGCTCCTAGATGCTTTGCGTGAGAAGGCTGAGGCGCACCCCGAGCTGCAGGCCCTCATCTACAATGTGCAACATGGTATGCATAAGTGTAGGGAAAGCTCCCCTGCCTCAGGATTCCCTCAGAAGCCTTGGTCTGATCCTACTGGGTGAGACGTCAGAGAGACGCTGTGTTTTCTTTCCCCATACTCTGATAGGGTCTCTCAACCTTCTTCCTTCCTTCTCTCCCTCAGAGAATGGCTACGTGAGCACAGATGAGGAGGTCTCAGAGTTCTCTGAAGGGAGGTGAGTTTTCAAGCAGGGGGTTGGAGGCTGCCTCACAGCATGCACCTGGGGGTGGGGGAGGCGTCGCCATAGGGCCCCAGGCTGAACTTGGCTTTTCGGGCTCTTTGGGACCCAGATATGTCTAAGTCCTAGAGAGAGACTGTATAACTAGCATGGTCCTAAACTCTCTTGACTCCTTCTCTAGCTTTTCCCAGTCATTCACCATGAAGGGCTCCACCAGCCATGATGACTTCAAGTTCAAGGTAAGCCCTGCTGGAAAACAGGCTTTAGGTTTTCCTATCAGGGCCAACCTCCCAGCCTAATCTCTATGCCTGTACTTTTACGCCCCGAGCCCCAATTTAATTTTATCCTAATCAGGAATGGAGGTGCCAAGAAGCATCTTGCCTGGAATTGGGGGCAGGGAAGGCGGAACTAACCTGGAATTTGCTGTGTAAACCAGGCAGCCCACTTTTTTCAAGATGGGAGAAATGACTAGAACATCTAAAAGCTTTCTACTCTGCCTCATGTCATGACTGTACCCAGGGACCCTGCTTTACAGAACATCTCCTTCCCCACTGAAGACCCAGGGTCAAAGCTGACCTCAGATCCCTGGTTATCTTTCCTGTAGCTGTTCAACTGCATGAAAGACAACAGGAGAGTTTTCTTAACAGCAAGGGGTTAGTGATTAGAATGGACCAGCACTCGGGTCTTATTAAAGTCAGACTCAGGAAACTGCAGACTGTGCCACCAACGATGAGTTGTGCCTAGTCCTGGGTGAACTGACTGGAATTCAGTCTGGACACTGCAGTTTGCATAGTCTAGCTCAAGGCTTCCATCAGCAATTTTCCCTCAGACCAGGCAGTATCATTTTCCTCAGAATTTACCAACCTCTCAGTCCTTTGCTCTGCTCTGATTTTTCCCTCCTGCCTAGAATCTCAGCCTCTGTGGACCTAGGCTTGCAGGTCTGGGTCATTAGATCAAGTTCTCACTTTCCCTTTATGGTCCATCCGTCAGTTGGGCAAATTGGTTCACTCATTCTTCCTTCCCTAGGGTGAACCCAAGCTGTCTGCACAAATGAAGGCCGTGTCTGCAGAGTGCCTAGGACCCCCGTTGGACAGCTCCACCAAGAACATCACCAAGTCCCTGGCCTCCCTTGTTGAGATCAAAGAGGATGGGGTGGGCTTCTCTATCCGGGACCCCTACTACCGGGACAAGGTCTCTCGTACCGTCAGCCTGCCCACCCGGGGCAGCACTTTGTAAGGAGGGGGATCCAGGTACATGGGGTTAAGGTGGGTAGAAAGTTAGGTCTCAGATTCACTGGAACCTTCTTTTCCAGCCCTCGGCAGTCTCGAGGTGCCACGGACACGTCCCCTCTGACCCGAAGGAAGTCTTATGACCGAGGACAGCCTATCAGGTAAGAGCATCTTCTAGAACCTACTCCAGAGTCACTGCCAGTCCAGGCCTTAGGTGCATGAATGGCTGTGAGATTTCTTCTCTGTGGACCATCATACACACTTGCTATGGCCCAGCTGGCTTTAGTCATTCTGCTTTGCCATGAACCCTTGCCAACCATGTCAGGTATGGGCTCAAGAGATGCTGTCTCCACGAGGCAGCTGAAAGCACATAGCTAAGCCACAGGCTGGAAACTCCCAATGTGCACTTAATCTAGATGGCTCGCAGCAGCTTTGACTGGCATTGTCCAAATGTGCTTTAGCCTCTTTTTGTGGTCTTAAATCCTTTGTAGTTTCCATTCTTTCAAAGGCTTCCTCCTATGAGGGAAGCTCAGACTGTCAGAGAAGTCACGTAGGAGTCTCCAGCTAGTCAGGCACACATGGGCCCAGCTCTGCAGAGTATCCACACCCTATGGACCCTTTATGACCCTATGGTCATCTACTTAATGTTAAGAGGTTTGGTGGTCTTCCCAGCTCAGTAGTAAGGCATTAGGGCTCAGAAAAACCATTGCAGCCTGCCCTGCTGAGAGGCAGGAAAAGAACCCGCGCCAGATGCCAGCCTCCTGTCTTTACCAAAGCAGATGCCATAGCCCTGGCTTGCATGTGGTGTTAGTCGGGAGGAGTTGAGCGGACATCTATACACTTGGACCCTGACAGACTTCATCGTCAGAGAACACGCTGAAGTTATGGCCAACAAGGTCATAAACTCTTCCTTGAAGGAACTGTCAGTTCTTCTGGTTCACAGTGTTCTGAACAATGATTCGGTGATTCAGACTCACTGGTCTCATAGAGGATGGAGGGCCAGGTTCCTATGAGGAGATGACTGTGATTGCAGCATCAGCATCACCTTTAATAGGTCTGTCTCTATTTAAAGGCACCTTAGTTACTGTATGCTACTGCTTGCTAGTACGGAGCTCAACCACAGCACTGTGGCAACAAGGAAGCTTGTGTAGATTTTCCCAGCTTTCCAATGCTTAGCAAAATCCAAGAGCGTTGTCACTTTATGCCTTGGGACCATTTCAGTAATCAAGCCCACCATGTAACTAGGCCTGGTAGCCCCACACCCGTAATCTTAGCACCCAGGAAATAGAGGCAGAAGGATCATTTGCAAAGTCAGGGCCAGCCTGATCTACATGTTGAGGTCATGAATGAGTTTCACACAAATGAAACTCAAAAGCATCGTTAAGAAACACAAAATGCAATGATAAATAAAGGCCGCAAGCGAGGCACCATCAGGACATTTGCTTCCAGGGTCAGGGTGGAAACAGCCTCTGTAAGAAGCACACATGTGAGCTACTCAGGATTTTCACTACACTGCCTTTTGTAAGTCTGAGATTCCCACAAAATGATTGTGGGATTACAAACAGATTTCAAAAAGTAAGTGAATCTCCAAATATGCCATAAGGAAGTGATTTTTAAGACCAGCATCTAGGGGCTGAAGAGATGGCTCTGTGGTTCAGAGCACCGGTGTTCTTCCAGAGGACCTGGGTTCAACCCTTAGCTCTCACGGGGCTCACCACCTGTAACTCGAGTTCTGGGATGTTTGGTGCCCTCTTCTGGGCTCCACAGGCACTGCACACACATTGTGCATTGTCACAAATGCAGCCGGTACACCCACCCACATCAAATCAAGTCTAATAAATATCTAAAAAGAACAGCTTCTAGGATCTTGACTAGAGGCAAGCAGTTCTGAGGTCACTACACAGCAGGCTCCGACCTCTGGGGCTCTGTGGTGGGACAGAAGCTAGGTGGACTTAGGGGTGAGTGTCTGATCACCAATGACTCTCTGTCCTCGTTTACCAGATCCACAGACATGGGATTCACACCTCCATCATCACCTCCCACTCGGCCCCGCAATGACCGCAACGTCTTCTCTCGTCTCACCAGCAATCAGAGCCAGGGCTCAGCACTGGACAAGTAAGGGCCTGTGGAGAGCCAGGGAAGGCACTGATGCCGAGAGGGAGCCTGTTGCATGGGTTAAGTGGGTAGACTCCAGCCCTCTTGTTACGGCTCCTCTGAGCCACAAGGCCCTGGCACTAGCACCTTTTCTGTACTGACCAAGGGCCTCTCCTTCCCCTCAACATGCTGGGATGCCAGGAAAGGAAAAGAGAGAAGTTACCTCACGAGGGTGGGACAGGAAGGAGTGGTGTCCTTGTGGGGCAAGCATACCAGAGGGTACTCTAAAGTACCCCCCTTTATCTGCTTCTGCTGTCTTTGCTGATCTTGGAAGCCATTTCTTAAGCTTCAACTACTGTCCTACCTGATTGCAAAAGCTTTACACAAGGCCCCATGACCCTTGAGCACTGCCCAGTGGACAGAGACCTTTGAGTCGTCCCCATGTGGCAGCCTCACCTACAGCTGTACTCACAGGCCCTGTTGCTATGCTACAATTGCTATGGGGTACTCAGCTGTACTCACAGGTCCTGTTGCTATGCTACAATTGCTATGGGGTACTCAGCTGTACTCACAGCTCCCGTTGCTATGCTATAGTTGCTATGGGGTACTCAGCTGTACTCACAGCTCCCGTTGCTATGCTATAGTTGCTATGGGGTCATTCTGTTCACAACCATCCTTATATTGAGAAGGTGCTTAACATTGCTCTGCAATCTGCTGTACATGTGTAATTCCATTTAAACTGTCAGTCAGCCCAAGGATTGTCTGTCCTTCCCAGTTTGCATAAGAATATGGTCCAAAGCAGAGCCCAAGAGCTCTTGCATAGAAAGTCCCCAGAATCTGGGGCTGCTGACTCTTAACTAGCTAATCCTGGCAATGGGACTTTGCCTTGGGGCAAACCCCATCATTCCTGATTTCACCTCTGTGTTCCCCCAAGCCCACTGTGACCATCTTCAGTTCTGTAGGACCCCAAAGGACACTTTCTTTTTCCCCTAAAAGCTTTCCTTCCATGAGGATCAATGGTGCTGAGACCTTCAGGGGAGCCTAAATTATAGACTGCTTGCTGTACATGCTACAATCCCTGCCCAGCCTCACACATAAGTATCCCCTTCTGACTTGAAATACTGCTTCCTAGATGGTAAGATCATGAAGGCAGACACAGAAGGTCAGCATCCTGGACGACAGTCCTTTCCCCACATTGTTTCAGCTCAGCTCCTACTGAAGGAGCTGCTGATATGTCTGGCCCTCCTTATCACAATGCATATCTCTCCCCCGGTGCCATGCAATTGACTTGACTGGTCACTTTGTTCATTATTTATTTCTTTATTTTGTTTTTGAAACAGGGTCTTGCCATGTGTTTAGACTATCAAACCCTTACTCTTCTGCTGTAGCCTCCTGGGTGCTAGGGTTACAGGCATGTGCCACTACATCCGGCTTAAACTTGTCTGTTTTTTTTGTCTCTTCCTTTTTTCCTTCCTTCCTTCCTTCCTTCCTTCCTTCCTTCCTCCCTCCCCTCTTTCCCTTCCTTCCTTCTTTCTTCTCTCTCTCTCTCTCTCTTTTTCTCTCTCTCTTTCCTTCCTTTTCCCAAGAATTGGGCTAGAATCCTGCCCATCCTAGCCTGATCTTGAGGCTTTGGTCCTATCCACTGGTTCATTCTGGGGACCCATATGCAACAGAGTTAGCTTCTAGACATGGTCTCAGCGAAGGAAAGAGCAGTGAAGCCTCCTTGTGACCTTAGGCAGGCTTGAGCATTGCTAGGGTGATGCAGTCGGCCCCAGCTTATGCAGTGTGGGCCAACCAGAGAGCTTGGAACTAGCAAAGAGACCTGGAACCATCTTACCAAGAGTGGGCTGGCCTCCCACACCTTCTGTGGCTCCCTCCCCACCCCTCCCCTGCTAGCTGAGAGACCCCCTGGTGGTCCACTGCTGGGGGACTCTCCCAGCTCCCAGGCCAGTTTGTCCCCACCCCAACCCCACCACTGTCCTCGAAGGCCTTCTTCCTCTGCCTCTCTCTGCCTTCCCTGAAGAGAATAACCGCCCTCTGACCTCCCTGCGCTATTGCTGCCGCTGCTCCTGCCATTCCTATGTGTGTTTTCCTCTCTCCCCTAATCCAGCTAATTTTCTGCCCTTCCCAGGTCTGATGACAGCGACTCCTCTTTGTCGGAGGTCCTGAGGTACACACAGAATGTCTCCCGTGTTTGACTCCCCTTTCACTCTCTTCTTTTTCTCTTTGCCCCATGCTACACCAGCCCCACCCCCACCCCCCGCCTGTACACCTGTCCTCCGCATGCTGCCCCTCCTCTCCTGGCCCCTACCTCTTCCATATCCGTGTCCCTCCTAAGATCTCTTCTCACCCCATGGTTCCTCCCTCTCATGGTGACCCCATGGCCTCAGACTATGCAATGCCTGACTAGAGTTAAGGGCTTGTGATGGGGGAGGGTGCAGTTGCCTGTGGCTAGCCCTGTTCTCTTTACCCCCCTGCCCTGGGCAAGGTGGGGGAGGGACATGGAAGCCTGGGTTGGGATGGAGTTGAAGCAGAGCTTTGCAGAGCAAGAGGTACCATGAGGACCGTGTCAGCCTGCTAGTTTTTTGTTGAGTGTCACTGGCTATGGTGGCTGTGCTTGCGGTTCTTGTAAATTAGCTTGTGTTGATGGATGAATCTTGCAAACTTAAGCTCCAAGGGAAGCAGTGCCCTTGCTTATCTCTCTTAGCATGCAGTTTGTGGGCATCTCCTCTCCCAGCCCATGGGACAGCCATATCCCTCAAACTTACTGAGCACAGATACCCCACAGCAAGGAGTAAGACTTGGGACCCTGGCAGCAGAAGGCTTTCTCTAAAGGCCAATAGCTCCCTCTAGCTCTCCACGCACGCTCTTTGCTCACCTTGCTCTGCCCCATGGTTAGCACCACTGATTCATCTCCCTGTGCAGTGAGGCCTTGCCAGCAGCTGTTACCTATAACACACCAGTCTCTTCAGAGAGCAGCCTCCTTAACGATAGATTTTCATGGTGACCTTGGCCTAATTCAGCCTAAACTGACATCACGAGCTAGGAGCAAAAGCAGCTCAGGGAGCTACTTCCACATGTGTTTATCTGGCAAGTAAGCATGCCTGACTAGGATTCCGGTGTTGCACCAGCCATGAGCAAGTCTGCCAGGATGTGTAAAAGAGCCACAAGTGGGATCTCAGCCATCTGGTAAACCCCCGGGCACTGCACTCCTGTCAGCAACAACCTTGTCTTTGGACCAGCTTGACTATGGTTTTAGGTGTAACCTGGCTGGGTCTCACCCAAAACCTTTCTGAGAAAGACAAAGTCATCCCCAGAACCCGAAGAGGTAGATATACCTAAACCCTCACGCTGACTTGGCTTTATTCGCCTGCTCGTGGAGTGCTGTGCAGAACAAGCAGGTGCCATTCTGGGTCCAGGCAGGCTAGTTCCAGTGAGACCCGAGCATCCCAGCCCCAAGCCGGCTGTGGTCCCTGGGTTATCTATCCCTTTGAGGTTTTGGAGGAGAGCGTTATTTGTTGGTTGGTTTGTGTTTGATAAGGTTTTCGTATATTGTCAGGCTGGCCTTGAGCTCCTTTTGTGGACCAGTCTGACCTCAAATTCACAGCAATCCTCCTACTTAAGCTTACAAAGTGCTGGGATAACAGTGCTGATTTATTCTTTTGTAAGTGATAGACACAGGTTTGGTCCAACTAGGGGCTCTGTGTAGATGTCCACCTACCTCACTGTTAGAAGGCACCAGCTCCAGAGTGCTGACTGGCAATGAAGCATGGAGAAGGTGACGGCCTGGACGTCTTTCCCACTTTCTTTCCCTTCCCCCATTTTTGATCACCAAAGAAGCATGTAGGCTGCTGGGAAGGAACTTCAGAGGCCAATTCTAGTACCTGGGCTTCTACCCTGCCCAGCCTCTACCAGAGATGGCTGTATGCTCATCTCCAGCTTTAAGTCAGGGAGCTTTTCCCCACCCTGTTCCTTCCAGCTTGCCTGGCATGGGCTTCTCCTGCAGTGCTAAGGATGGCAACCACAGCTCTTGCTGGCTCTCAGACATTGGTGACATGTTGCTAGCAGCCTCAGAATCTCTCAGGATTCATTGTCCCTCTCAGCACAGACCCCTCTCTTCCATGTGCCTCGGTCAGCCTGGCCCCGGACTCCTTGGCTGACTGGCACATCCTCTTTCATTCTCTCCTGGGAAGGGGCGTCATCACCCCCATTGGTGGAGCAAAGGGAGCACGGACGGCCCCACTGCAGTGTGTCTCCATGGCTGAAGGTCACACCAAGCCTATCCTCTGTCTGGATGCCACCGATGAGTTGCTTTTCACAGGATCCAAAGGTTTGTGGAGACTTGAGGGGCCAGTGGGGTTAGGCTCGGAACTCACACAACCAACACACCCTTGGCCGAGCCTTCCCTCCCATGTGATCCTGTTGGCTCTCCCACTACCCACTCCTGCAGGCCACATTTCTAGAAGCTTCTCTGAAGTTCCAACATCTCAGCTCTCTAAAACCATCACTTCCTCCCCCAATATTACCCAACACCCATGTCATCTCTGCAGCTGCACCCAGGCAGTTCCTCTGGTCTCAGCAGCAGAAGTTTATTGTCCTACTACCAAGTCACAACAAAAAAGTTAAAGCTTTGACCAGAAGAAAGGACAAATTTGTATCAGACATACATAATAGGAAACCTGTGTATGCATATGTAAATATATGTATGCATATATATATATATATATATATATATATATATACACACACATTTATACACAGAGAGATGAGTAGTTAGCTACCAACTGAGGTATGATTGACTGATTCCAAGTTTTTTTTTTTATGTTTTCTTGATACTTGGTCATTTAATAAGCAGTGGATTTATAGGAAATTTATTTAGCCCAGGACACCTTACCATGATCAGAGAACTCACCATTATTTAAAGACCTCAGCCCTTTCTTGGTCTCCTGTGTTTTTATGAGACTACACATGCATGCATGCTTCTCTGTCAGACTTGTTTCCCTGTCTCTGGCAGACCGTAGCTGCAAGATGTGGAACCTGGTGACAGGGCAGGAGATTGCAGCTCTCAAGGGCCACCCCAACAACGTGGTTTCTATCAAGTACTGCAGCCACTCTGGGCTGGTGTTCTCTGTGTCCAGCTCCTACATCAAGGTGTGGGACATCCGGGACTCAGCCAAGTGCATTCGGACGCTCACGTAAGTATGCTGCTACTTGAGAACAGTTCTTCTCTGCTTCGGGCACCACTAAACACGGCACAGCCTGATTAGGTGGGCACAAATGTCCTTGCTAGCCCATAGACTTGCTTTGACTCCAGGGGAGGCAAGGTGGCTTGGGGGACAGTTTCTGAACAGCAAGTTAGTGAGCCTTTGGCCTACCTTTGTCTCAGTCCTTCAAGCTCTACCATTTGAGATCAACTGCATAAGTCACAAGGAATCCAAAAGACCAGCAGATGGCAGCAGCCTCCAAAGCCAGGCCAGCCACCTGCCTCACAGATGCGCCACCCAGCATGGTCCTGCTTGTAAGGACACAAACCCTCCAGAAGTCAGGTTTTGTCCTTATGTCTACACTGTAAATCACAAATTGTTTAGTTTGATAGTTGAAAAACAGACACAGAGGGTATTTAGGGCCCTGAACTTTTTTCTGTATAATGCAGTAGTCACAGATAACGTCACACATTTGACTGAACCTACAGAGTATAGAACACCCACCCAGAGTGAGCCCCACGGTACGCGATGAACTTGGGTGATATGTATGCATTATAGGTTTGCCTGCTGTAGCCCAGGCTGTGCTGTGGGGTGTTGACAATGGGGGAGGCTGTACACGTTGGGAAAGAAAGAGGTATATAGGAAAACTCTGCCTTCCACTCAGTTTTGCTATAAGACTAAAGCTGTCCTTATATATATATTGTTTGTTTGGTGTTTATTTTTTTTTTATTTATTTAAATGAAGTCTGGGGGCGGGGATGAGGAAATGGGGACTCGGAGGAAAGAAGTTAAGTGATTTCTACATGAACCAGCCAGCTTCAGAACCTGTCCCTGGACTCTTTACAGTCTACTCAAACCTACCCACGCACACCAACAGATCATAGAGACATGCTAGATCGAGTGTAGGGGCACATGCTTCTAGGGGAAGCTGTTCTGCCCAGGTAGGGGAGGAGACTTCCTGGAAGAAGTGTCTTTTCTGAGCTGGTCTGAGTGAAGTTTATCTGTCTTCTGGCCTTTGTGGGTAGACTCTTCTGACCCATTTCTGGCTTTGTCTTTTTTTCCCTCTGGGTAGGTCCTCAGGCCAGGTGATCTCAGGAGATGCCTGCATAACCACATCCACCCGTGCCATCACCAGTGCCCAGGGGGAGCATCAGATCAACCAAATGGCCCTCAGCCCCTCAGGCAACATGCTATACGTTGCCTCTGGCAATGCCGTCCGCATCTGGGAGCTCAACAGGTCGGTGAAATATCTGGAGAAGAGGCCCAGGGAAGGTCCACTGGCCCTGCATGGGGTGGCCCACTCCAGGGTGGGCAGGACCTCAACTGTGCCTCCAGCCCCCAATCTATGAACTTGTTCCTTGCCCCTGAAAAATCTTTGTCCTTGATCTTGCTTTGAAGGGGAGAGAGAGTAGATTGGCCAGGTCTATCTATTCCAGATCAGAGTCCCTCCAGTCCCCTGATCCAATGTAAGTGCCCTCCGACCTACTATCCCTGCCTGGGCCTCTCCCTGCTGCAGGTTCCAGCCCATTGGCAAACTAACCGGCCACATTGGCACAGTGATGTGCCTGACGGTCACCCAAACTTCAAACCAGCATGACCTCGTGGTGACGGGCTCCAAGGACCACTATGTGAAGGTATCTACAACTGCCCTGACCTAAGCTGTGGCCACCTCTGCTCTGAGGCCTGAATGGTGCTGTTTACTGGGAACACATAAAAAGCCAGTGAGACTCTGGGAACTGTTGCTGGAGAGGGCATCTTGGAGAAGATAGGAAGATGTATGTAGATAAAATTATTCTGTAAACAATGAAAAATAACAACCCCAGTGTGTGAGGGATGCAGGTTGAGCTTCTGAATGGGAGATGTTGCAACCATTAACATAATAAATAGGGGAGAAATACAAAGTATCCAGAACCCAGTGATTTGGTTTGCTCTCTGTGGATATGGTTGGACACTTGGTGGCCAGAAAGTAGAAAGAAACAAATAAATGAGACAGAGGTGTAGTGGGACTATAGCAGTGTTCTTCCAACGGTTCTCCAGACCGGCCTCAATCGATCATGTCCCTGTCTGAGCTCTGCCCCTTCTCGTCTGCAGATGTTCCAGCTGGGTGACTGTGTGACGGGCACCATTGGCCCAACCCACAACTTTGAGCCCCCTCACTATGATGGTATCGAATGCCTGGCCATCCAAGGAGACATACTGTTCAGTGGCTCCAGAGACAATGGCATCAAGAAGTGGGACCTGGAGCAGCAGGAGCTCATTCAGGTTCGGGGAAGGGAGAGGAGGAATGTGCCAGGGCAAGACCCCAGGCAGACCTTAGCAGAGCCCCTCCAAGACTGCCTGCTGTCTACCTTCTTCCCTGCTGTCCCCACACCCCTCTCCCTGAAGCCTGTGGGGACTCCATTTGGGCCCTTGCACCCAGTTCTTTGTGGGAGCTCTTGACTTTAGCCTAGCTCTCCCGTGGGATGAAAATTTCTCCAGCAGCACAGATTCAGATGCTGGGATGTGGGAACTGGGGAGAAGAACCCATCTGGGCTTTTGAATCCCCTCAGCCTGGCTCCTGGGAATGGTAGCATCAGTCTGCATGATAGCTAGAGCTGCCCGGAGCCAGGTGGCATCCCTCCACAGCTAGCGGGGCATGGGTGTGGGTGTGGGTGTGGGTGTGCGGGGAATGCTGTTCCTGGGGCTCGCTCTAGGGCAGGCCCTTTCCCTTCCCTACATCTTATCAGCCCTGGCCCTTCCACAGCAAATCCCCAATGCTCACAAGGACTGGGTGTGCGCCCTGGCCTTTGTACCCGGCCGACCCATGCTGCTGAGTGCCTGCCGGGCAGGCTTCATCAAGGTCTGGAATGTGGACAATTTCACGCCCATTGGTGAGATCAAGGGCCACGACAGCCCCATCAATGCCATCTGCACCAACAGCAAGCACATCTTCACGGCCTCCAGGTAGGTGCTAGGCAGTGAGAGCCACTTTGCTCCCCTCCTAGGGTGACTGGGTTGACAACTGGCTCAGGGCTCCGCAGCTGTCCCCCCACACAGATCCGATTCACAGAGCAGAACCCCACCAAGCACTTCTCTCTATACCTTTGCTCATCTTCACTGAGCACTAAGCACCCAATGTCCTGGGTGCTGCACTAGGCAGGGGATCAAGGAGCCACTGGGCCCCAGACCAGGACTTGCCCCTGCAGCGATCTCAATCACTCGCCCCTGCACAGGAGCTAAGGACTGCCCCGCCACCCCCACACCTCTGCCCCTTGCAGGCAGTGCCAGGTCCTCTATCCCAGGGACACTACTCAGCCGGGTTTCTTCTTTTCTCTCCTTGTTCCCACCATGTCCCTTCTTTCCCTTCCCATCTCTTCCTACCTCTCTTCTCTGCCTCTCTACCTCCCCCCCCCCCAAATAGTGACTGCCGGGTAAAGCTGTGGAATTACGTCCCTGGACTCACCCCCTGCCTTCCTCGACGAGTCCTGGCCATAAAGGGCCGCGCCACCACCCTGCCCTGACCCACCCCCTTCCTCTCTCACTCTTCCCCTCTTGCCTTTTCCTGTCTTTCCCCACCTCGATCTGAGCTGCTTCTTCACGGTATGAGACTGTTTTACTCTTAACCTTCTTACTTCATGCCCTGCCTGGCCCCACAGGTCGCCCTCCCGGGCCCTCTTGCAAGCATGAGCAGTGGGCCAGAACCCTAGGTGGCAGAGAGCAGAGGGGAGGCATTCAGGCCTGGACAAAACAAAACAGGAAAGTCCAGGACACCAGTCTTGCAGGGTCTTGGACACCATGGCCTGGGCCCTCCCCTTGCCCAGTGCCCTTCCCTGTGAGGTTCCCACTGGTCCTAAGCAGTATCTGCCTTAGCCCAGCCGTATGTGAGGGAGGTGGGAAATCTGCCCAACCTTGACTTTTGGGGGCAACCAGCCAGGTCCACATCCACAGCTGAGCAACCTCGCTCTGTCCTCCCCAGTGACCTGACAGTGAAGTTCTGGAGCATGCGGAGGCTACCAGCAGCCCACCCTTGAAGTTAGGACTGAAGGTGGCCAGACCCGGCAGCCTACCCAGCTTGGAAAGGAAGCTGTGGTCCGACCTTACCAGACCAGCCAGGTTCACCGAGGACAGAGGGTGTGGCTCTTCTCTAGCTCTGCTTCCTCCACTGCCCTCTCTGTCCCTCCCCTGCCTCCTGAGAAAGGAGAGGCCGAGGAGGGAGACAAGCTGTGAAGCCAAAGGGTATGATTCCCGTACTGCGCTGCCCGCACCTGTTCCCTGCCTTCCTCTCAGCTGGCCGCATTGTCTCTGACTGAGCCAGCCCTCTCCTTCTCCCAGGTCCTCAGCCTCGGTTGAGACTGAGGGAGAAGCAGGGAGAAGCCCCCATCTATCTTCCAGTGAGCTAGCCCCACCTCTGGAGCCACTGCACCTGCCTCTGAGCCCACCAAGGTAGTTCTCAGGTAACCATGGAAACAGATGTAAGCAGCTGAGTCCTACAGCTGACCCTAAACCCTACAGCCACCCACAGCCAATTTCAGTGGGGCCCAGTCATTCCTTGAGGTTCTCTTCTGCTGGGACCTCAGAAGAGCTGCTTAAACGATTCCTTTGGGGAGAAGGTCAGCAGTACTGCAGTCATTCAATATGCTGATTTTTATCTTTGTGTTCTGCTGTTTGCCTCCTGGAAACTGACTTGAAGTTTCTTTCCATTCTTCCCTCCGCCCCTGGCGGGGGGGTGGGGGGTATCTTCTCTCTGGCACTCTGAGGCCCTCCCACTGCTTGCTCTGCAGATGAGGGAAGCCTTCTCCATCCTTTGCAGCTCTGACCATTGCCCCAGTCCTGCCCATCCCAGCATACCTTCTAGGATAGACCAGGTCTCTAGGCCGCCTGATGCCACAGTGCCTTTCTCCATCCTGAGGCCTGGCATCATGCTGGGCAGCCTTATGCTAGCCATGCCCACAGCCCACACGTGTCTTCTACTCTGGGCCTTGTGCCCACAGCCCCTGAAGGTCAGAGTGTTCACCCCAACATCCCAGGACCAGGGAGCCCATGCTCCCAAGAGTCCTGTGTGGTCCAGTGGGATGTAGCTTGGTGGACTGTCCACTAGGTAGGCTTGGGTAGTAAGGGTACCAGGCCCTTTGCCTAACCCTCAGCCAATCATGTTTCCACCCCCAAGGGGACAGCATCTTCAACTTCTTTTCCTTTAGTCATTCCAGAAACAGCCTTAAAACCAGCCTGGGCCAAAGGCCCTTTCTTTTCAGTTAGTGTGAGGAGGCAGTGTCCTTGCTTCTCCCCTTGGTGCTGTGGACTCAGCTGCTGGGATGAGGTGAAGTCAGTGTCTAGTGCCCCCTACTGGATCAACTCTGAATTTATAGGACTGGGCCATGAGAGGGGCCAGCTCCATTCCTGCCCTGCAACCCTGCCAACCTCCCCACCACCCCCCACCCCAGCTTCCCCTGCCCTTAAACTGGTCCACGCTTATTTTATTGCTTCACTGGTCTTGTGCATCCTGGTCTCATTCTGGGATCCATGAACCCCAGCTCCATTCAGAGAATGTGGTGACTTGTGGACTTCGGAGAGCTAGCATAGTGCCTCTGCACTTAGCTCTTCTCCCTCTAGGCCGAGTACATTGGTGCCTGTCCATACAGCCCTAGGATGGGAGAGTTAGGAACTGATAAGGCCAGACCCTCTCAGAACCATCCCAGAGCTGTATCTGAGGTTGAAACTAAAAAGATCGTCCCATTTATTGATGGCTCCAGCCAGACACAGTGTTAAGTCTGGGTAGGTGGATATTTAGAACAAAGCACCAAGAAAGCAGATCATCTGGAACCTGGACTGTCTGTCTGCAATGACCAGAAATCCTCCTTCCCCTGCTCATCCTGGGAGTGTTAAGAAACATCCTTAGCACTCAGAAGTAACCACATCTTCTCCTTCACCCCTCTCCACCTGAATGAAAAGCCTGGACCTTACACCCTGTAAGAAAACCCAGAACCCGTCTGCATGACTGTTTACAAACTAGAGAAACACGTGAGACTTATGTCCCGACCCTACAGGCTGGGCCTCCCCAGCCCCGGGTACCTGTACTGTATAGCTGCAAGGCCAGTTCTTGCACAAAGTGTATGTGGTCTTACAGCCCCCGCGAGAGGTGCTCACCGGCGTTACCCCTTCTGCCATTTCTGATGGGTCACTACCTCATGGCGGGGCTGCTATGCTGTCCCAGCAGGTGTCATTGATTAAACTTGAAATCAGAGCCCTGAGCTCATCGTTCCTGGGCCATTCTGAGCTGTGTTCCGGGAACGTTGGCATCCCTGCCCACCCACCCTTTCAGGGATGTCCAAGGTACATAGTCAGGGGCAGGTCCCCAGCTCTACTCATTGCACAAGCATCTTACTTGTTGGAAGCACAAACTGGTTGTGATCTGAGCACAATAGCAGGTCTCTGGGTAGACAGTACGAGCAAACTTGGGCCTAGGAGGTCTTTCCCAGATGGGCTGCGTCTTAGGCTAGACCAGGGCTGCCCGTGTCTGTGGCTGACTCACCACATACTTTTATTCCTTGTGCCCATCTTAGAACTTGAGACCCAGGCCACATCTGTATGCTGTGGGGGTCCTCCCTAGACCCCTATTCCCCAAGCCTTTAACAACCAGAGTATAGCTGGTACCCCATCATACTAAGCCTGAAGAGCCTGGACCCAGACCCCCATCTCTTGAGCTAACCCCAACATCTATGCTTCCAAAACTGATTAGCTTCCATCTGGATGGAAAGTGTCTACTGTCCCCACTCTCTTAGGCCTTTTTTGTGCACAGTCCTGTGCCAGGACCCATCCCAGTATTAACCAATTAAGTGTTTGGTCTTGGAAAGACTTGATGCGACAGCAGCCAGCTCATGGAGAGGCTGCCTGGAGCAGCCTATAGAGACTGCAGAGGAGAGAGAGAACACCAAGAATGAGAGGCTGACCCAGCACAGCCCTTGATGTGGTCAGAGTGCCACCACAGCTTCTGGGAAAGGAACAGATATGGACCTGGGAGTAGCCTCCCACTGTTGCCCCAAGTGTAGCCTTGGGATTGTCTTAGGCTGTGTGGCTTGAGCAAAGAGCAGTTTGAAGCACAAAACCATGTGGAGAAGATGCTGCCTTGCTGGGGGATTCTCGTGCTACCCATTGCGGTGGTAGCGCAGGCAGGAAACTGCTTCGAACGAAGGCAGGACATTACATATCTGCCCTTCCTCCCCTGGAGTCTGGGCTGGGTGCAGCAGGCACGCCTCCTTGGCTGTGCCTGGTATGTTTGTATGGGCAAGACCGGCCCTGCAGGAGCAGTGCATTCCTTCCCACCATGTGGCCCAAACCTGCCACATCTGTCCCTTTGTCCTTTCTGACAAGGAACTGCTTGCTGCTGCTCCCTTTGCTGAGCACAGTGGCCAGTGCCCCCATGGACCTTCCTGAGCCCAGCCCGTCATCTTCTGATTCCCTGGTCTTCACTGCTCCTTGTGTGCAAGAGAATCTGCAGGGAACGTTCGGGTTCTTTGACATCATTGTTCTGTCCCCTGTTCCCACCTCCTGCTTCATCTCCCGCACCCAGCTGGCCTCCCTTTGCTCCCTCCCTTCCACCTTCAATCCTGTGTCCTGAAGGCTTTGTCAGAAAGTGGGAAGTCAGTGCTGCCGAGAGTCAGAAAAGATCACTGATGTCTTGGTGCCCTGCCCTGCCCTGCCCTGCCCTGCCCTGCCCTGCCCTGCCCTGCCCTGCCCTGCCCTGCCCT
>JANHMN010000009.1:35809953-35883228 GCA_030674055.1 Rhabdomys pumilio
AACAACATTCTCTCAGTGCTGGGTGGTGGCAGGAAGCTGCAGTTTTGTTAGCCCTCAGATGACAAGAGGAGATGGCCGACACAACCGTGTGCTGCTAAGCCAGCCTGTTTGGTGGGCTAGGAGTGTTCCCAGCTTCCAATATTTTCAATGAGTTTATTAGTGTACCCCATCATCATGATATCAAGACGTACCCGCATGTTTCTGTGTTGTTAAGGTGTGACTCAGACGTGTCCCCCATGGGTTCATACCTTCCACAATTGTTTCTCAGCTGATAGCATTATTTGGGGAGGCTGTGGAACCCTCAGGGAGACCTAGTTAGTGAAGCTAGGTCTCTAGGGGCAGTCCTCTGAAGGTGACAGCCTGGGCCCTGGTTCCTGTATCCTGTGCTAATTCCTGATCAACTATCACTGGACCAGTATCCTCCTCCATATGCCCCTACTGCCATGTACTGAGATTCTTCTCTGCCATGTGTACCTTGTCAGGGTAAACTAAAACCCTCTGAAACTGGGAACCAAAACAAATCTTCCCTGATGTTTTCTTTTGTTTGTTTTGAGACTGGGCTTCTCTGTGTAGTTCTGGCTGTCCTGGAACTTGCTCTGTAGACCAGGCTGACCTCAAACTCACAGAGATCTGCCTGCCTTTATCCCAGCACTTAAGCCCAAGGCATACACCATCTAGCTGGCTCCCTTCCTTCTTAAAATTGTACCTGCCAGGTATTTGGTTGGTCATGAACACCTACCTTCATCCTTGACCAGGCATTCTGCCACCTATATGAAGGAGCAGCTAGACACATAACACATAGTGTGCGGAAGCAGGAGGAATGACCAAGGTCTCCCCTGGTCCCGTGAGGCCATGGTAATCCTCCACTCTATCTTTGACCTGATTCTTGCTAGGATTCTCTTCATCCTAGTGGAGATGGAGCCTAGTCATCACCACTTCATTCTTCTCCACAAAAATAGCTTTTGCACCATTTGGGAAACAATTCGCCAAGTAGGCTTTTCTCTTCGGGGTTAAGAGATTTGGCTTTTCTCAAGCTCAAGTTGATAGAAAATCAAACCAGATCCCCCAAAACAGAACAGGAAGACATTGAAGCAGGGAGTCCCCTAAAAGCCTACCTTGGCAACTTCGGTAACAGAGTACTTCAGGATTATCTTTAACATCTTGGAGGCTGCAAAGACATCATTCGTGCTGCCATTGATCATGGACTCCATGGCCACCAGAATCACATCGGCTCTCTCTACAGGGGTCAGGTACTTCCTGAAGAACTGAGAGAAGAGAGGAGTTCTCCATTCCAGCATCCCACTCGAGGACTGCCCCAAAGCATCTGGCGTCTGTCCGCAGAGACCCATCAGGCAGGGCTCAGTTAGGAGACAGCCGGGGAAGCATCTGTGGTATGAGGTCATCTCCAGAGTGCCACCAACACTGAGATCCCCATGAGGGAGCAACAGTCCAGACAGTGTGACACAGAGGAGGCTGCTAAAGGCCTTTCCTTTCTAAACTTGAAATGTAGTTAGGTGAGCCCATTGGAAACATACTCTAAGCCTAGTGACTCTACTGTATTCCAAAGCAAGTGGAAAGGCAGACATGCCTGGCACAGGAATCTGCACATGTGACACTCATGACAACTAATTAATATTGGTACCAACATTATATGTGGCTTCATCGTTGGGATCTAGGGAGGAATGTGAACAAGACGCTCCATGGCTTTGCCCTCTATGTACTCATCATCATCTGGAATAGTGTGGAGGGAAAAGCTAATAATGGCCATGGCGGAACACTGAAACTAGCTGGAAAGACTGAAAAAGGCTTCCTTGAGTCCAGTCCTGAGAAGATTGGGGAGCAATTTGCAGCAATGAGGTAGAATATGAGAAGGCCAGGGTGCACAGGACCTCAGTGTGACTAGAGTGTCCTGCGAGGAAGACTGGGGCCAGCAGGAAGAGGAGACTGAGGAAGGACAAGGCAGGACAGGTTAGGCAGGAACCAGACCTTAATGGCCTCTCTGGACTCACTGAGGAGGTTTGGCCTTCAGAGTAAGGAAAACAGAGTTTGTACTCGGTCTGAAGGGAACATTAAGGGGTTTGTATTTTAGAAACATTTTCCTGGATGACAGGGAGATGGCTGGAAATGGAGCTTTTAGTAAGAGGCTGCTGTGTTGAGCAGGCAAGAGGTGATGGAGGACTCAGTTACAATAACTGATGCAGGGCTGCGGCATGGTGGGCAGACTGAAGAGTCAAACAGGAGACAGAAGCAGACAGGTGTTGGGTGGAGTTGGACGTGGAGAGGAAGAGAGGAAGGAGCAGAGGGTGTTTTCTATGTATCTGGCTAAGGTGATCTGGGTTGACTGAGTTTGGGTACAACAGCACTTCTTTCTAAAACCCTCTTGGTGACCTCAAAGTTCACATGACTCAAGTGTCACTAGGAGAGAATTGCCTCTCACTTTTAGCCGCCTGTCTCTGAGAACTTGGACTTTGAAAGTGCTTCTATTTGTAGGGATCATTGCTTCTATAATCTACTACCCAGCCTTAAAGTGCTCCTATTTGTAAGGATCATTGCCTCTATAATCAACTACCCAGCCTTATTTCTCCCTCACTAATTCTCCCCATCTGAACATCCCATGCACATGGATATCTGGGTTACCAGTGTGAGACTCTGCATGTTGGCTAGCCAGTTTCCACGGAAGTGTTTCTGTAAGTCCTTCAGGATGGCCTCTCTCTTCTGTCTGATACCTCCAATCCAAAAACAGAAAGTAAGGGGCTGGACCTTAGCAGTGGAAAATGAACCCACACTCCCATCTCTCCTCCAAGCTTCTGAGGGTCATAGAGATAAATGGATGACAGAGCACTGGCCCCAAAGAACAGAGGGACATCCCCAGCACTCTAGGGAGGTGAAGGGAGGATGTGGGTTGGGAGTCAAGCTGGCCCCTGTTCCTGTACCATGGCCAAATGTGGACTGAGTCATTCCTGTGTTCTTAGCAGAGTGTACCCCCACTGTACCCCCACTGAATCATAAGAAACCAGGATCTCTGAAATTGCTTTTGGGGAAGTTTTCAAATTCCCTGGTATCTCTGTGATCATGACTATTTGAAAGAGAAGGGCTAGATTGGGGGTGGGAGGGAAAGTCCCAACATTTGTTCTGAAAGAAAAGATGCTTACTTCTCTGGTGCTATGCATATGGTTAGGATGGGACAGCTGGGAAATACTGAGACTCCGAGTGGATCCCATAAGTGACTGCAAACTTAGCTGCCCCTCCCAAGAATGTCATTGAAAAGGACACAGGAGCAGACATGGGCTGGCGTTTATCCAAGTAAAGGTTGCTGGTTTCATCAGTTGGTCTCCTGATCTATCTGCATCATGCCATATCACGTCATCTCTCAGATGCTCGAGGGAGCAACCTTTTGGGGTATGTCTGAATCAACGCCTGTGTCCACTGATTCCCTGGAAGTGGCCACCTGAGTGAGTTCACTTACTTCTCTGAAGCACGAGGATGATGAACAGATAGTGCAGTGCCTCTAATGCGCCGCTACAGATGTCTTGGCTGGGATTCAGGCAGAAGATGCTGAAGATGCCCATCAGCTTCCCAGTCATGGAGAATGATGCCATGTGCTAACAGGAAGCAGAAATGGCTGCCTGTCCTCATCCTGAGGGAGCCTTTCCCTGCTAAGGTCTCCCAACCCAAACTTCTTCCTTCCACCACTGTCTTTATGCATCCCATCCCTTCTACTCCACACTGTCCTGGCCAAGAAAAGCTTCCATAACCGACATGCAAGGAAAGGGACAGCCAGAGCCCTGAAACACGTTACTCCGAAGTCACTGGGTCTCTATATAGCTGGATACGCCAAGCATAGGCTCATCAAAGCTTATTAGATTCAGGACAAACACAAGAGCAAAAATCAAGCCTCTTGGTTGTCGGGGACAAAAATAAACCCTGATGCAGAAAAGTGGCATGTGCTCTCCCTACATGCCCTCCAGCTGAGCCTGCAGAACCCTGGCTCAACCAATGTCTCTGTCCAGAGAAGCAAGGCATGCTGGGTCAGCCTTGCACCGATGTGCAAATACTCACTGACAGTTCAGAGAAATTACAAATAAACCTCAGCAATCGGGAAATAGTGGCCAGGGCTCGGATCTGCTCGTGCACTTTGTCTGACAGCAGTAACCAAGGTAAGATGATCTGCAGAAGGGACAAAGGGGACCATCAACATGGCAGCAGAACAGTGTTCCTTTCCTAGCTTGTCCACTGTCTACAGCTGACAACCAGAAAGAACAACTGGAGGAAGCTATAGCTGGCACCCGCACCGCGAACTTGGAAGGGAAGTCCTGATTCATTCAATCTGTTCCACTTTGAGTCTCTTCACACAGGAAATGCAGAGAGAGAGAGAGAGAGAGAGAGAGAGAGAGAGAGAGAGAGAGAGCGCACATCCATACCTAGTATCCAGTACAAACTCAGACACATCACAGATGTATACTTAAAATCTAGACTTAAGCTGATTGGGTCTGGGTAACTCACACCTATAATCCTAGCATTCAGGAGACAGAGGTAGGAGGATTGCTGTGAGTTCAAGGCCAGCCTGAGTTTTATTTATTCCTGTGCAGTGACTCAAGTATGCAGTGTTTTTAATAACTTTCCATCACGTTCTGCTGGGTAGCCTGCATTGTGAGGGTCTATGACAGTCCCCTTGACCGACTGCTTGAAGGAAGGTAACTCCCGCCAGCACTGGGCTTTTGTTTGAAAGCCTGTGGTGTCTGGTAGAGGCAGTATCCCTCTATGTAGGGAACTCCAATTAAAGTCTTTGGTTTTTATGTAGAGTTTACCCTAAAGATCTTTAGTATTATTCTACTGTTCAAAGTCAAATTAAAATAAATTATGTCACATTATGTTACCATAATTTTATAGTAAAATTTTATAAATTTTATAATTTATTTTATATATTTTATATATATAATATATTTTATATATTTTAAAATGTTATAGTAAAATAACGTGGCAAATATAATCCAAATTTTGTCGCATATAAAATAACCTGTTTTCTGGTCATCCTACCAAAAGCAATTTTCGACACACTCCCCATCAAAATTGTAACACAATTCTTTACGGACCTTAGAAGGACAATTCTTAACTTTGTATGAAAAAAAAAAAAACAGAATGGTTAAAACAATCCTGTATGATAAAAAACTGCTGGAGGTATCATCATTCCTGATTTCAAACTGTACTACAGACTATAGCAATAAAAACTACATGGTATTGGCATAAAATCAGACCTGTTCTTCAATTGAATTAAACTGAAGGCATACACACCTATGGACATCTGATTTTTTTAATGAAGAATCCTGAAATACACAGTGGGGAAAAAAGACAGCATTTTCAACAAATGGTTCTGGCCAAACTGAATGTGTGCATATGGAAGAATGCAAATACATCGTATCTATCACCCTGAACAAAAATCAAGACCAAGTGAATCAAAACCAGATACACTGAACCTAATAGAAGAGGATGTGCACGTAGAGAACAGAGAATGGAGAGAAGACAAACTCCTGGATGGAACACCAAAGCTCAGGCACTAAGGTCAGCAATTTAAAAACGAGACCTCATGAAACCCAAAAGCTTCTATACGGTAAAGGAAACAATCAGACAAAGTGGCAGCCTATAGGATGGAAAAATATTCTTACCAACTCTACATCTGATAGAGAACTAATACCCAAAATATAGGAAGAACTCAAGAACTAGACATCAAAAAACAAAACAAAACAAAAACAAAGATAAATAATCCAATTAAAAATAAAGTGCATGTCTGAAGAGACGGCTCAGCAGTTAAGAGCACTGACTGCTCTTCCAGAGGTCCTGAGTTCAATTCCCAGCAACCACGTGGTGGTTTACAACCATTTGCAATGGGATCTGATGCCCTCTTCTGGCATGTCTGAAGACAGCTACAGTGTGTTCATATAAATAAAATAAATAAATAATTAAAAAAACAGAGTACAGATCTAAATGGAATTCTCAAGAGAACAATTTCAAAGTGGACGAGAAACATTTAAAGAATTGTTTAACATCCTTAGCCATCAGGGAAATGCAAATCAAAACTACTTTGAGATTCCATCTTACACCTATCAAAATGGCTAAGATCAATAACACAAGTGACAGCTCATGAGGGTGAGGAAGTAGAGCAAGGGGAACACTCTTCCATTGCTTGGGAGAGCCACTATGGAAATCAATATGGCAGTTCCTCAGAAAATTGGGAATCAATCAACCTCAAGACCCTTCTATACCACTCCTGGGCATATACCCAAAGGATGGCTCCATCCCATTACAAGGACACTTGCTCAGCTATGTTTAGTGCAACTTTATTTATAATAGCTAGAGACTGGAAGCAACCTAGGTGTCTCTCAACCAAAGAATGGGTAAGCAAAATGTGGTACATTTACACAATGGAACATTACTAACCATTATTAACATTACTGGCAAAAATGACATCATAAAATTCACAGGCAAGTAGATGGAAGTAGAAAAAAAAATCAGCCTCAGTGAGGTAAACCAAACTCAGAAAGACAAATATGGTATGAATTCACTTATCATTAGATATTATCTGTTAAATAAATGATAACCAAACTACAATCCATAGACCTACAGAGGATGATAGGTAAAGAAAAGTGATCTGGGGGGTGGGACTCAGATTCCCCTGGGACGGGTAAATAGATTTTTTTTTCAAGACAGGATTTCTTTCTGTAGTTTTGGATGTCCTGGAATTTGCTTGATAGACCAGATTGGCCTCAAACTGAGAGATCTGCCAGCCTCAGCCTCCCTAGTGCTGGGGGTTAAAGGTGTGCACCACCACCACCCAGCTAGATTTTATGGGTGAACTAGGAGCAGGTGAAGACAGGAGAAGGAAGAATCGGTTGTGGAAAGATGGGATGGAGGGAGAGGGTATGGAATTTGTAGGGTGGGGTGGAAATCTAGTACAGTAAAAAATTCCTGGAATCTATAAAGGTGACCCTAATGAGGACTCCTAATGAGAATACAGAGTCTCAACCAGCCATCTTTTATAGCCAGGCAGGGCTCCCAGTGGTGGGTCTGGATTGCAATCAATTGAGATGTTGGCCAAGGGGGTCCTATTGAAGTCTCCAAACAACTCAGGCTGATGCTAAGACAAAGGGTAGCTCTCCACAAAGTGATAATGGGGCCCCAGTGCTGAGGACATCATCCATATAACTCATGGAAGTCAGAGAAGCTGAGCTGTTGCCTGCATGGAGCCTTCACCCCTATGTACTACTCTCTTTGGTGTGAGAAGGTACTCTGCAGGCAACTGAAAGAGAAACACGGACACCAACCCAGCCACAAAACCTTTGACCTACAACCTCTCTTGCCTGAAAATTATGCTAGGGTAATGGTAACACAGAATGTGTTGGAGTAGCCATGAGAAAGAACCCATACCCGAAACTGGGTAACCAAGAACCAAAGACCAGATATCCCAAAGACCTAGGATAAAACCAAACATAGTTGGCCTAAAACAACAACAAAAAACAAAACAAATTAATAAAATGATTCCTAATGATATCCTGCTGTACTCACAGATCAGTGCCTTATCCAGCCATCACCAGACAGGCTTCCTCGGTAGCAGATGGGAACAGATGCAGAGCCACAGCCAGACTTAATGCATAGAGAGGGTCTGAATAGGATGTCTCCTTCAAATCCCTCCCCTCAGGACATCTCACAGAAGAGGGGGCAGAAGACTGTAAGATCAGGGGGAGTGGAGGACACCAGGAGAACAAGACCATTTAAACCAACTAAGCAAGATACATGTGAGCTCACAGAGACAGAAGCAGCAAGCTCAGGGCCTGCATGGGTCTGCGCCAGGTCCTCTGATTATGTATTATAAGCTATTAGCTTAGCATTTTATGGGACTCCTGACTGTGTGAACACGTGGCTCTCCAACTCTCTTGCCTACTCTTAGAACTCGTTCCCTCCTGTTGGGTTGCCATGTCCAACTTTGATATGAAAATTTTGCTTCATCTTACTGTATTTTATTTTGTCCGGTTTAGTTGTTATCTCTTAGAAGCCTGTTCTTTTCTAAAGAGAGACAGAAAGAGTGTGGATGGGAGGGGAGAGGAGATGGGGAGGAAATGAGAGGAGAGGAGGGAGGGAAAACTATAATCAGAATATATTGTATGAGAAAAGAAACTGTTTCCAATTAAAAAGAGAGAAACAAAGTACAGAGAGCTATTTTGAAATAAATAATAAAAAAATAAAAATAACCCATTTTCTATGAAAGGTTTAAAACTTTTTTAAAAAGATTTATTTATTTTATTATTTTATGTGTATGGGTATTTTTTTATTATTTTTATTATTTTATGTGTATGGGTATTTTTGCCTGCATGCACATTCATGTGCACCACGTGCCTGCCTGGTGCCATGGATCCCCTGGAACTGAAGTTACAGACAGTGGTGAGCTACCATGTGGGTGCTAGGAGTTGAACCCCAGTCCTCTGGAGGAGCAGCCAGTGCTCTTAACCTCTGAGCCGTTTCTCCAACTCTGGTTGAAAACTTTTGCATGGTGCTATTTTATTTTCTGTTATACATATATATTATATATGTAATAAATGTATATTTCTTATATTTAAATATATATCTTAAGACAAAATCTTCCTACCTAGCCCAGATTAGCCTCAAACTCATTGCAATCCTCCTGCTTCTGCATTTCAGTGGTGTATTTATAGACATACACACTACGCCTGGCACCGCTTATCTCTGGAGAACAGGAACCCTAGTAAGGACTTCTGAGGACTTCACCCTGACAGGACTCCTGCTCCGTGCCTCCCTTCCCCCACAAACTCAAAAGATAACAGAGGGTTTGTTATTGCACTCACAATGAGGTGTCTATAAAGTACGGGAATGCCTCTCAACAAACACCCAGTACATTCCAAAGCACTGTGTCACTCTCTTGCATAGGAATAAATGTCCCCTCTGGTTGCAAGATACTTGGACACTCTTATCTCTTTATTTGTAGTCATAAGGAATTTTACGAAAAATTTTGTACCCCAGGCAATAATCATTTTGCTCATGAATGTTATTTTCAAGGGACTCTAAGCTAGATTCCTAATTCAAATTTATTCTTAGGAACTGACAATTTGTCAAAACTAAGATTTTTTTTTTTTTTTTTTTTTTTGTTTTTTTTTTTTTGACAGTGTTTCTCTGTGTAGCCCTGGCTGTCCTGGAACTCACTTGGTAGACCAGGCTGGCCTTGAACTCAGAAATCTGCCTGCCTCTGCCTCCCAAGTGCTGGGATTAAAGGCGTGCGCCACCACCGCCCGGTGAGAATATTTTAAATCAACTAAAGAAAAATAGGCTTTTTAATGCTTTGAATTTCCTATATTCAAGGAATTAGAGAAGTAGCCTGAGGGGTGAGCACTGATCAGATCACAGAGCAGTGACACCATGTGACAATACACCGAAAAGATTTGAGTGTACCCTGGGCGTAAGTATAATCACTGCTAACACTGCAGTATGCCCGAGTTCTAGACGGAAAAGGGTCCTGACGACCATGGTACCCAAACAACATCCTAAGAACACCTTGGGGGACACAGGACTGCATCCTCACTGACTCTTGTCATAGTCCTTTCCTGCCTACCTAGAATAGAGTACAGGCACAGCGTGGGCTTCTGCAGCCTCCTACCTCCACAAAGCTTTGCAGTATAGCCATGTTGGGGCTCATGTCTTCCATCACGAGAGCTTGGAGCATGTCGTCCAAGGCCTGGATAGTCTGGAAGTGAGGAGACACAGGGTGCACACTAGGATGACTGCCACATGCTTACTTAGCTTCCTGACAACACTCCCTTCATCCACTCCACAGGATTCTCAGCATTAGAGAATTGTCCTGCCAGTTTACGGAGACTTCCATGTTTTGTTTTTACAATTCTGGGAACCAATGCCTCTTGGGTGCTAAGCAAGTGCTTTATCACCGAGGTATAGTCCCAGCCCCAGATTTTTTAAAATTTTTATTTATTATTTTTTAAAGAATTATTTATTTTATGTATATCAGTACACTGTCGCTGTCTTCAGACACACCCAAAGAGGGCATCAGATCCCATTACAGGTGGTTGTGAGCCACCATGTGGTTCCTGGGAATTGAATTCAAGACTGGAAGAACAGTCAGTGCTCTTAACTGCTAAGCCATCCCTCCAGCCCCAATTTTAAAACCAACTATCCTTGGGAAAATTTGGCAGTCCCTCCGACAATAGTCTATGGGTTTTGTTGGTAGGCTATCTAAGATGGCATGTGAGCTTCAGGGAGAAAAGGTATGGGTGTAGCCATCCCTGGGAAGCTGAGAATGACAGTCAGCAGAAGGAAGGACAGAGGGACTTGGGCTCCTGAGGGAAGAGTCAGAGCAAGAGGAAGGCCAGGAAGCCAAGCAAACAAGAGGTGGTCCTCAAAACAAACTCATCCCCCTGGAGATCTTCAGCAAGACACATATGGGGGTTACCTGGAGGTAGAGGCTTGCGCTCTCCTTTCGATCTAGACTGGGCATGATGAGAGGCAGGGAGAATGTGCTGGTGATGCTGACATTGACCAGATCCAGCTTCTGGCATAAGTGGAAAGGTGGCTTCACCTGACTTGGAGGAGAAGTGGTGGTGAACAAGGGACTTAGGGCATCCTGTGTGAGGCTGAGGGATATTTTCAAACCCTCTGGGGGGATGGGGGAACTGCTCGGCTACTCTCTGAGTACAGAAAGGTATAGGCCACTTTCCTGTGACTCCTTGTCAGGGTGGGAGAACACTAGATTTCCTAATAGATTTCCAAAAGGTCCCCCTGATCCCAGGATGCAGGCAAATGAATTGGCAACCATAGACTCTGCCACCTTTATCCTCCAGTCAAGTTCCCAGACTTTGCCTGTCCTCCCAACCCACATGCTCTCAGAGTCAGACCCCCAGAAGCTAGGAGAGGGTCCACGGGGGAGGAACCTCAGGGCCACGATGCAGAGCATGGCTTGCTGACGGACACTACTATCCAAGATCACAGTGGGTTCTTCCAGGATGAATGTCTAGAAAGACCAGGAAAAATGATAATTTATCTCAGAGGGATACTAACCCCACGTCTAGGATAAATATAAGTCCTTTCTCACCTCAATTTTCTTGGCCAGAAGGGTTTTAGGATAGTATTTATTCATGTTGCCATTTGCCTGATCACGCACAACACCGCTCAACGTTGCCACAGCATTCAGGAAACTGAGCTTATCTAATTGAGACTGGGGCACAAGACAAAGACAGTCTCAGGGTAGGACCTGAGACCTGCACCCCACACTCTGCCCACTCTCAACTCAACTAGACTGTGCTACACATCACTGCTATCTTGAGCCTTGGTAGCTTTCTGGGGATAGTGTCAAGAGTCTACAAGGAAGATCCTTTAGACAAGGGAGTTACTGCCACCCTGTCTAGTGGCCTGGCCTCCAAATGTCCCCAGATCAAAAGCCACTGAGAAGCTGACATTCTGGAGGCTTCGGAGCTAGAGCCAAGGGAAGCATCGACCTTTGGATTTTCCTACTGTGCTCCTTAGTTCCCAAAGAGTCTCAAAGAGTTTCCTTACCATCTGCCCTGGCTCCATAGAATCCAGAATTAACTGGTAGGCTTCTTTTTCTGATTGGCACAATCCTGAAAGGGGGTGGGTGTCATTGGAGAAGATCAGCTGGTTTTATCAGGTGGACTAGGAAAAGACAACCCCTATTTCCTTCCCCCTTCACTGAGAAGACGAGGTGCAGCATGGGAATTTGCAGCACTTCTCATGAAAACATGGGAGCCAACATGGAAAGCATCCAGGTGTGGACCTAAGAGACTTTCTGCACCAGACACGGCCACTGATGCGAGAGTGATTGGGAAGAGAAGTCACTCTCAGTGTTCCACAGATTTCTGGGACTGTTTAACACTGGCTTTGAGATTCCTGATTGTGAAGGGACTTTGAATCTCAAGACAACCTTGGGAGCCTTTCTTGTCAACTAAGGGGAGGTGCACATAGTCTTAAGGGCCTGATGCAATGAGAAGTAGACGGAGGTTAGGAGAGAGGGCTAGGAAAAAAAGCCTGGTTATCCCAAGTTGAGTCCAGAAGGGATAAGACAAATGGATGAGAGCTGTGGCAATGGAGGGGTGGAGGTGGGGGAAGCAAATCAGAGTAGATAGTGGGTCTGAGTGCAGGCCTCTGCTGTCCCCACAGACACAAGGTTCCAGGCAGGGCCTGAAGCCAAAGTGCAGCCCTTCCGTTCACTAGCCCTGTGGAATGCAGCAAATGAAGCTGTCAACTCAGTTTCCTCAGCTGTGCAGTAGCAAGGATAGACCTCCACATGGTGGGCAAGGATAGACCTCTATGCTGTAGGCAAGGATAGATCTCCATGTGGTGGGGTTCAATGAACTAGTAAAGGCAGATGGATCCTTAGTAAATTAAACCACACCCTCATCCCCAGGCCCAATGCAGTAGTAGTACACACCTTTAGTCCTAGCATTTGGAAGGTAGAAACAAGAGAACCAGGAGTTCAAAGTAACCCTCAGCTAGTAGTGAGTCCAAGGCCAGCCTGGACTTTATAAGAAGAAGAATCTGTCTTTTTTTTTTTTTTTTTAAATAAGGGGTCAATTAAGAGACTGAAACAGTAACGTGGAGAGACAAATGGTAGCTTTCCTGGAGGGAGGTGATAGCAGGAAGTAGTCATGTCTGGTGTCTATATTATGTTGATGATCAGTAGAAATAGATGATGGAGAAGATGTGAACCTGAAAGCTAGAGAGAAATCAGGATGTTTTTAGGGATAGGAGTGTAGCTCAGTGGTACCACACTTGCCCAACATGCTGAAGGCCCCTGGCTCGATTCCCTGGTACAACTACTAAACAAAAATTAATTAGGCATAGTGGCACACACCTGTAATCCAAGCACTTGGGAGACAGAGGTAGGAGGGTCTTGGAGTTGAGGCCACCCTGAGTTATATAGTTGAGTTCTGAGCCTGACTGAGTTCCGTAGTAAAGTCATGCATCAAACAGTAAAAGTAGATACAAAAACAGGAAAAATCAAATCAAAGAGGTGTGGTGTGGCACACATTTGTAATTCTAGTACTGTGTGGCTGCAGCAGAGAATCAGGGTATCTGGGAGGCCAGCTTGATCTACAAAGTGGACTCTGAGCCAGTCAGTGCTACTCTGCCTCAAGGAAAAAAGAAATTAAATGTTTGGTCTGAGAAGCTAGAAGGCTTGGGCTGCCGTTTGTTGACCTGAGGGGATCTGAAGATGGTAATAAAGCCAGGGTTCATTTGGAGCGTGGGCCATGTTGATTCTGAGATGTCTACCTGGCATCAAAGTGCAGATATCGATAGGCTTTGGGATGGGGCGTGGCGGTACATCCCTGTAATCCTAATCAGGAGGTTGAGGCAGAAGAATCACAAGCTTGAGTAATTTAACCCAACTCTGTCTAGAAGAGGAGGAGGAAGAGGAAGAGGGAAGAGGAGGAGGAAGAGGAAGAGGGAAGAGGAGGAGGAAGAGGAAGAGAGAAAGAGGGGGAAAGGCCAACTGAATAACAGCAGGTAATCATGCTAGTTAAGAAGTCTGACAGTCTAAGCTCAATCTTCTTGACGCACGTGGTGGAGAGACCCATCTCCTGTAAGTTCTTTGACCTCTACACGTATACCATGGCATGCATGCACATGGTACATGTGTGTCCACACACATGGTAAAGAAATAAAGTGAAATTCAATTTTAAAAGATTATGGCTATAAGAACTTGAAATTTGGACATCTCTGGTCTAAAAATCAAGTGTTGGTTAAGAGGCTGTTGGCCTGTAGGTGGAATGTAAGATCAGCTCTGAACATCTACTGCTCCCCTGAACATCTAGCTGTCTCTAGGTAAGCTTTCAATATCTCAGACCATATCAGCACCCAGCTCAGCTCCAGGTCTCTGAGGGAGATGAGCCTGGAAAAGGAGCAGGCCTATAGAGACGAGAGTTATGAATGGGATAGCCAGAAGCAAGCCGATGTGTGCCCTTTGAGTGACATCTCCAGCAAAGGCCAGGGAGCCGTCATCACTTCCATATTGCTGCAGTAAGATGAGTGACACCCAGGCCTAGAGAAAACTGCTTACCTGATAAGCTTGGCTTTAACAAGACATCATTCAGCGATGGCCGAAATGCTACTCTGCTCAGATTTCTCTCCTCGATGTGAGGATTCATCTGCACACCCAGGACAGGACCCAACAGCTTGCAATGAGACCAGCAGTCAGGCCTGGTGACAGTCTGGTCTTCTTAGCGATGCAGGTTTTATTTAGAGGAAAGCTGCAGGAGGCAGCCTAATGGTTTACAAGGATAGGGTTGGGAATAGCAAAGCACTTTCTCAGCGTGTCCTGAAGCTCTGTATTTATCCACGCCTTGAGGGCAGAGTCCAGAAAACAACAGAACCACAAGAACTGACCAGCCAGTGCCCATGCTAGGTCCCGTTTGCTAGTTTCTCATTTTATCTCCTGGTTCAGGGGGAGGTGCACGACTCCCTTGAAGAACCCTGATTCCTTATGGGTCATGCAGGCACCAGCCAAGGATCTCCTGTGGCAATCTCAGACTCAAACTGGCTCCCAAGGAAGTTTCTATCTATGGCTCTGGATGTCTTAAGGTCAAATCCTGAAGCTGTTCTTAGCAGAGGTTTCTTCTCTGTTCCCTGGGATGTCCCTTCTGCCATCCAGTAGGGAAGGCTAAGCCCTCCATATTCCTGCCCCTCCTAAACATGGCCACTGAAAGGAGCCATGAACAACCAGCTCCTCACACTGGTACATTTTATGCCTGGCTGCTTACAAGAACATCACTAGTCCCTCTTTTTTTTTCTTAACAGCCCCCTCCTCCCCCACCACACACACACACACACACACACACACACACACACACACACACACACTTCAACCTGCTTTGCTACCTAGACATATTTTCATAGCAGAACCCTCTGATATTGGGTCAAGTTTCCCGGGGATTGAAGGGTGGTAGCTGCAGAGATGGCTCAGCTGTTAAAAGTGCTCATGGTAACTCCAGTTCCAGGGAATCTGATGCCCTCTTCTAGCAAAAGTGGGCACTGCACACATGGTGCACCCATATACATTAAAACAACAACAACAAAAAACAAAACAAAACAAAAAACAACAAAAAACAAACAAACAAAAAAACCCCTAAAATGTATTTCCCTGGGCCTAACGGATAACAAGTGGCTAAAATACAAAACCAAATACTTGCCTAATATGTATGAAATCCTGGATTCCATCCCCAACACAGAAAAAAAATGAAGTTCAAACTCACCATAAAAGAAGTTAAATCCCAAATCAAGTTCTTACTGGCCACAGCTAATAGTTAAATTGATGTTCAGGTCTGAGAGAAGGATGCCCACAGCTTCTTTAGAGGGTCTGGAACTATCTTCCCTTCCCACCCAACCCCTAGTGTGGAAGAACCCCCTACCTAATAAAGCCAGGCCCTTCAAGGCCAGATTCCTACAGTCTCTAGGGCTGGCCACCAAGTGCAGGACTGGGGGTACCCCTGCATAGCCATCTGCCTGACCCTTTGTGACCTACCTCTTCCTTGACTGTGGAGAGGGACAGGCAGAACAGAGACCCCTTTCTCTGCCTGACACAGGGCTACCTCAGACTCACGCCACAAGCTCTCCAGAAACTGTAGCCATAGCAGTTGCTCTGCCCCCACGTCCTGAGAACCTCCTACAGGGTAGCAGTAAAAGCTGCAGGTCCCCCCCACACCCCCCTACATTCTCATGGAGGGATTCACTGTAAAAACACAGAAGGGGTCTTATGGATAGATCCTCCTTACCCAAAGAAAGCCTGTTTCTCCAGCCACAAGAACAATTTCTCATAAGCCTCAAAACACTGCTTGGCCCGGGCCATCTAAAGCCAGAGATGAAGGTGTCACAAGCGTTGAAGTGCCCTCCAAGGTAACTCCATGGAACTAGAATAACCATGAGCTACCATGAGGCTGATGGAATGAAATCTGGGCTTTCCAGAAGAGCAGCCAGCACTTTAACAGTTAAAAGTTCAGGCTCTGGAGACCTCAAGGAGCTTTGCTGAACTCCCTTTGGTCAGAGAAGCAGCTTGAGTTTCCATCTGCCACCCTGCTTGCCCCCTAGAGTTGTGACCAGACCAGTTGGAAAGGTCAGGCAGACATCTCAAGGAGCCCACACTTCGCGTGTTCAAAAAAAAAAAAAAAAAAGCACACGCACAGAATCCTTCATCCCCAGCTGGGCCAATCAGATTTTATTGAAGTATTTGGCACAACGTTGCACACAGTCTCAGCCCTACAACTGAGGGCACCGCCACTGTGCAACCACACGAGATAGCTGTTAGGTAAGACCAATAAGTTAATGAGAAGGACGCTCAGGTGTGCGGAGGCACTAGCGCTCGGAAGTCTCCCAGGTCTGTGACTCAGGATCTAAGGCACTTAGGGATCCAGAGAATACACTGGAATGGGGGGGTTAGATCTATACACTGGGGAAGGGGCTCAGAAGCCATTCAATATGGCAAGTGGAGGTGGGACTACTGGAGGGTGTGGGAAGAACACCGTGACAGAAATGTCCTGTGCCCTGGGTGTGCGTCATAGAGCACATAAAAGGGAGAGGAGAGTTCTGCCCAGCATCTGGGAAACAAGGAAGGGTCTCTGTTGAGGGAATACCACATCCTGCCTCCAGCGATAAGAAGCAACAGCTATCTCAGAAAGAGGGCCCAGAGCATCTGGGGAGTCTTAAGAGAACCTCTATGCCACCTGTCCTGCATAAGGAGACAAGTGCTGTCCATTAGTCCAGCACAACATTAGTCCAATTAGGCCAGACTCTGGGGGATAAAGCATAATCATGTTATTAAAGAACTTTGAAGACAAATCACAGATACAAATCCTCAGGTCAGGACTTCTGGAAAACACACGTAAAAACAAAGGTTTCAGCTCTGCGTCATCGGCCTGCGATGAGGGTAGGAGAGCCGAAAAAAGCACTTAAGGGTGAGGGGGTCCTCGCTCAACCCCAGCTCCAATGTAAAAGTCTTTTCCAGCACCGGGTGAGCTTTCAGAGGAGTTACACCTGACTGATGATCTCTCCATTCTCAGGCACAAAGACTTGCACTGGGGCTCCGTCTGGCGACCTCCGGAGTACGCACACTGGGGGCACCTGTCACAGGCAGGAAGAGAGGAGAGGCGGATGAGCAAATGGGGTAGAAATGTCAGCACAGCAAGCTCAGTCACACCGTTCTCTTTGCTTAAAGGGACAGACCATCAATAGTGAAGCCCCAATGCTCTGCTTCTGCCCTCCCCAGGAATGATGCCCCCAGGTACCACCCCTGATCCGAGCTCTTTGGGGTGTGACCGGCATCCTGACCTTCTCCACCTTTCCTGGACTCATGTCTCATCACCGTCCCTGTCTGACAGGTTGGGATGAGCCAAACCTAGACCAAAGACAGGTCCCAGCTCGCAGGAAGGGAAAGGCATGCCAGCTAGAGGGTGTATAGCCTGGGACCGGGCCAGGGTGCTGCCCAGCCAGGGATGGCAGCTGCGACAGCCCAAAGAATCAGGAGGGGGGATGATGCAGCTGGGCTGCTGGGAATCTGGGGTCTCAAAGAAGTGGCCTGTTGGTAACTTCTAGAGCGTGTCCCCTGCATAGCCTTCTGAATCAGGATGGGAGAATAAAGAAAGGATTCATGCCGGCAAGCCTCAGTTCCAGGATGAAGAAATGGGGCTTACAGAAACCAAGGCTGCACCCCTACCCGAAGTCAGAGTGTTCCGAATCCTACTTACTTCCGATACAACCTAACACACACACACACACACACACACACACACACACACACACACACACTGCCCTCTGGGAGCCTCCGAGACAGAGCTATTGCTGAATCTAGTACTCTTGTACATTGCTTTAACCATTTCAGCCTCCTATCTACCCCATGAGAGGGGTCGTTTACTATGCCTGTCTTTTAGAAGGGGAAACAGAAGCTTAAGAGTTAAGTCACCCAAGGAGCCATGGAGTTTAAGCAAGGGCTAGGATCAGAAGCTGGTACTCTAGCTGTGTGACTGTGAGACCATCTCCTTCCCAGCCTGGCTACAGGGAACTGTTTTCTCTAAACCCATTTTCCAGATTCTCCCTTTGTCCCTGGGCCCTCGAGCTAGAAAATTCCAGGGGTTAATTTGGGTTGCACATTTTGGTTCTGAGGAAGTTTATCTGTTTTGTGGATCATCTGTGAAGCCATTTAGGAGGAAATCTCCGAGCTATCTGTGTGGACAATCTCTACCAGGGCACATTGGTATGCACTCTTGCACTAGACACTAGACACAGCAGGCACAACACAATTAAGAGGCACCCCCGGGGAAGTCAGAAGTGCCTTCCAAAGCCAAGAGGAAATATTCTCTTTTTGGTCTAATTTCCCTAACTCGTGATTACTCAGCCAGTAGTCTGTTGGTCTAATTTCCTACCCCCAGGGGAAGCTGTACCTGTGTCCGGGGTCCCGAGGCCCGTCCGAAGCTCTCCCTCCCAGGAGGCAGACTCCTAACACGGAAAGCCCCTTGGCGGTCTAGCGAGTGGGGGCGGCTGCTCCGGAGACGCGCTCGCTCGTGCCACCACTTGAGCTCCTCTGACACTGCTGCCTTGCTGAGTCCCCGGCCCGCAGGACTGTCCTTCAGTGAGGGTGTGCGCACAATGCGGCTGTGGGAGGGTACCAGCCTCTGGTAACGCAGGGGTGCACCTTCCTCGTCATAGGCAGCACCCACGGCTGCACGACACAGCTCCCACTCGCCCGGCGGCAGGTGGCCCTCGGCCACCATCACATAGCGCCCCGTTGGGAAGTACCCAGCGGGCAGCAGTAGTTTAGGGTAATGAGTGGCCAGCTCTCTGCCACAGGCTGGGCCCCAGGCCCCACGGTGGCGAGGTGGCTCAGGGGGACAGAGAGGCCGTAGAAAAGAGATGTCTGGACTGCTGCTGCCCGGTGAGGTGGGATGGGAGATGCTGGAGACATCAGAGCCGCTGTCTTCAGAGCAGGAATGGCAGGCAGGGTGTGGCAGTGGGGGCTTGCTGGGTGTGAAGCAGGAGTCTGGCACCGTCACTGTGTAATGAGTGGGGCGGCGGCGGGGGAAGGCACTGCGACCTCGGCCCTCCGCACCTGCTCGGAAGGAGTCCACCCTGAAGAGGGAAACAAGAAAGCCTTGAGTTGGGGAGGGGTCATATCAGAGAGATGAATTATGACCTTGGATGCCAGTGTTCTATCGCTAGGCCAAGGCAATGCGCATGTACTAGGTCTTGCTGAGGTTAGGCCTCCTCAGAGCAAACAACCCAGTCTTGTTCTAATATGCAGAGGTACGGCATTCCCTCCCCAGGTGCCACATTGCTATACTGCTCTTGTTCCCTTCCAGACTTTTCCACATCAGGATAAATTGATTCCTGAGCCGCAAAATTCAGGTCAGACAAAATAGGCAAGTATTACGTACAATACACTTTAGTCTCTGGAGTACTTATAATTCCTAATACAGTGTAAATACTATGTAACTAGTTCACATATCGTACTACTTGACAAGATTCCGAGGAGGGGCCCGGAATGTGGCTCAGAGGTAAGAATATTTGCTTAACAAGAATGAAGTCTTAGGTTCAATCCTAGCCCTGCAAAAAGAATTGGTACGCATGTTCGATGCATACTCTTTTTTTAACGATTTATTTTTATCTTATGTGCATTGGTGTTTTGCCTGCACGAGTGTTTGTGTGAGGGAGTCAGATTCCCCTGGGACTGGAGTTATAGACAGGTGTGAGGGGCTATGTGGGTGCTGGGGATTGAACCCCAGTCCTCCAGAAGAGCACCTCGTGCTCTTAACTGCTGAGCCATCATTTCAGCCCCGATATGTTGATTTTTTTTTTTTTGGTTTTTTTTTTTTTTTTTTTTTGGTTTAAGTATTTTGGTTTCTCATTCTGATAGGAAAGGCCAACATTCTGCTACATCCATGTCACTTTTCCAGCCAGCTACGGTACGGTATGTTAGTAGCATTTGTTCAGACTTTTATGTGTTCCAAAGGGCAGGTGTTTACAGCACAGGATGAGGAGGGCTGAAATCTAAACCCCACTTCGCTTCTAAACTGGGCAAGGGGCTGAGATGCCTTTTAAGATTTTGTACACACTGTTTATAAAATGACCTTGGTAAGTAGGTAAAATATTAAACATGTTGTTTTACTTCTGAGCTGTTCGGTGCTGCCTGATAAGGCTTTGGTGGTAGCAGGTCACTATGGCTGACGCTGCCTCTCAGGCCTCACTGACTAAAAACAGTTACCAGGTAGCTTGAAGAGAAGCCTACAGTGATTTTCATTATTCACAGCTTTAGTATATGCCAGCCCACCTACGTGCTAAAACTGATTTGCTAAGTCAAAAATCAATACACACAAGGTTTCTTTTCGATGGCTGCTCTTGTTAACTTGATAGGCTCCAGAATCACCTATGAGACAGACCTCTGGATATGTCTGTGAGGGAGTTTCTATACTGGGTTATTTGAAGTGAGAAGACCCTCCCTAAAAATGGGTGGCACCTTCCCATGGACCAGGGTCTACTTCCTGTGGCATTGTTTAGTACACCTGGAGTGGGGAGGGCAGACCACTATATTATTGTTTGTGTGTTCGTTTGTTTGCTTATTTGTTTTGAGACAGGGTCTCTCAATGTAGTTTTGACTGTTCTGGGTCTCGTTACGTAGACCAGGCTGGCCTGGAACTCAGAGATCCACTTGCCTTTGTCTCCTGAATGCTGGAAGCACCATACCTGGCAACTTTATATTTAAATGGCCCCACAAGTGATGTGAAGTGCTCCCTGCAGTTTCTAAGCACAAAACCACTTGTGAGGTGCCTTGGAGAGAAAGTAAAACTGCTAGGCCGACTTCACTCAGACTGAATTACAGCATCATTGAGTGTTCTTCAACAAAAACTGTCTTTAAACAGAAACTCATGCTCAACAGGGAGATATAAGATGTGTGTGTGTGTGGTGTGGTGTGTGTGTGTGTGTGTGTGTGTGTGTGTGTGTGAGTGTGTGTGTGTGTGTGTGTGTGTTAAAGTTAATGATCAACACTGTCCCCCCAAACCTGTATTTCCTTATAGGACAGTGGTTCTAAACCTTCCTAATGCTGCAACCCTTTAATACAGTTCCTCATAGTCTGGTGACCCCCTAGCCTTAAAATTATTTTTGTTGCTACTTCATAACTGTAATTTTGCTGTTATTAATTATAACATAAATATCTGTGTTTTCCAATGGTCTAAATGACTTTTTCCCCCGTGAAAGAGTCATTTGGCCCCCTCCCCCAAAGGAATCATGACCCAGGGTGTCTCAGCTGTACCTTGTACCTTGGGATGGGAATGGGATGTTCCCTGAACCTTAGGCATCTCACCTTAGAGACTGTGACTGGCCCCTCCTGCCCTGCATCTCAGGGGTGGCTGGGGCACTGGTTCGGCCCTGACGCTGGCCAGGAACATTTCGGATGGGGACCACGTGGTAAGAGGCAGCATCCAGCACCCACAGGCTGGAGGGGCTGGGCTGGTCCTGAGGAGTGGTGGCTGGGCTGCTGCAAAGAGGGGGAAGGTGAGTCAGTGACAGCAGTATCTTTATTTAAAGACTCAAGAGACAGGGAGTCCCAAAGGGAAGAGTGCAAAGCGCCAGCACCCCCAACAAGCTGCCACTTCTCACACCTCTAGCATTGCATAGCTAAGGAGTGTGATTGCTTGCATATTGCCCCCATCCATGCCTCCAGTATGGACCACCCTGTCACTTCCCCCTGTTCTGGGCTCTCCCCTACTCCCTCCCTCCTCTGTCTGACCTGGACTCGCTACTGAGCTCAGAAGACTTCCTTGGCTTCTCATAGGGGTGGTCCAGGCTGGTCTCTTTCCAGGGACTGTTTTGGATGGGGGCCCGCTCCAGGCCGCCAGATTCGGGTCCTGTTGGCTGCAGGCCCTCAAGGCTCTGAGGTGGGAGAGGCCGTGAAGGTGGTGCCGGTGACTCTGGGGGAGGTTTTGGCACTTGAGAGTCTTCTGCAGGGGTAGAGAAAGCAGAGGCTGGGGAAACCGGCTCATCAAGTCCCTCCACAGCCCTAGCCTTGCTCCCTTACTGCCTTGACCTACTGCCCCAGGCCATAGCCCCAATCCCCAGATAAGAAAAGCTGTTTTCTTCCTAGGGACTCCCTCCTTCCCAGTCCTATTTTAATTTACACCCTCTTCCTCTCTGACTCTCTCTACCCCACTTCCTAGCATGTACTTCTGGTGCCTTTCTGCAGTTAGTTTCCTTGTTCCTGCCTTGTAAATGCCCTATTTCCTTATTGGCCTGGGCGCACCCTGGCCACACCTGCATCACCTTTTTAGTCCACTTTGACCTGACATTCTTAGTGTTTTTAAACAAGGTCCTTAATCCACAGTCTTGTACTTCCCCCGCCCCACGCTGCCTTCTTTACAAGCATGGCAATGATCTTAAGTAGACCATTCCTTGGCTCTAACTAGCTCCACCCATATACAGCCTCAGAGCTAAGGAGAGGCAGAGCTCATCTTTCCCTTCCTCATCAAAAGGATTCATTGAAAGAGGAGCTTAGCTCATCTCCAACCCTCAATGGTGCATGAGATACTGACATCAGAGCTCAGAAAGACCCTTTGCTAATACCCTAAACCTTCCGGTCCCACTGAGAGTCCTCACTAGGAAGCTCTGCAAATCCCCCACCATCGTGAACAAGTCCCCACACTGTCCATCTCACCTTCCTCCAGGAGTAACCCATCAGACAGGGAGCTGTCATCAGAGGCACTGAGTTCTGGAAGGAGCAGAAGAAGGAAAGAGAAGTGAGACAGTTAACCCAGGGTTGGGCAGCAGTGAGCAAACTTTAGCCCAATTCCTCTACCAGGACAGCAGCTGAATCCCCCCACTTCCCCCACCCCCAAGGAAATACCCACTATGTGCGAAACAACATCAGGAACTTAGTTCTTAGAGGTAGAAAAAAAGTTGGCAGGTTAGGACTGGGAGACAAGACATGTGACTGTAATCACTTTCAAATGGTTCTATCCTTAACCATTTGGTGGTGAATAAGCCATTGCAACTCTCTGGAACAGAGCCACAAACAGGGCTCTCTGGTAACAAAGGAGAAAAGCCAAGAGCCATTTTAGAAGGCACATAGGATGCAAAGCATTTTGCCAGTGTGTCTATAATCTTCAAACATCACAAATGCAACCCAGTTCCCCTGTCTTAAAAGTGAGAATTCCTGTGGTATCCACAAGAGAAGTCAGGGCAGAAGGCTGGGCAGTGGGGACTCACGAGACCAACTTAGGTTGGGGTCTGGCTAGCTGGCCATATCTGCAAGTCGCCTCAGGGAAATGTGAAACAAGTGCGGCTGTCACTAAGGAAATTGGGGGAAGGGGGCTTATTTTTGCTTTTGCCCCTGACTAGATATAATGCTCTGAGTCTGAGCCTAAGTCTGTGTGACCCACATGGAACCCAGAAATCATTTTCAACTGTTGGAAGATAAGAAAACATTAATAATGGCTAATATTTCTGTGGTGCCAATGTTTTCCTAAATATGTTGCATTCGTTAATTCATGTAATCCCTTAACAGCTAAGGTAGATGCTATCATCTCCATGTAACTGAGGAAATCCAGTCTTAGTCCATCCAGCAAGGAGGATTTTGTCAGTGTACCAAAACAGACTGTTGATGAAGAATTCACATCCAGACAGTCTGGCTCTAAGTAACTCGTGTTCCTTGATTTGCTTTCCTATCAGCCAGCACAGGTCACTCCAGAAAGTTCTAAGGGCAAACAGTCTTAGCCATCCTGAAATCTTCTGTTAGAAGAGAGGATGGCATGGCTGGGTGGTGGAGGCGCACGCCTTTAATCCCAGCGCTCTAGAGGCAGAGGCAGGCAGATCTCTGTGAGTTCAAGGCCAGCCTGGTCTACAGAGAAAGTTCCAAGACAGCTAGGGTTACACAGAGAAACCCTGGGGTGGGGGGAGGAATAGAGGGGATAGGAGCTGGCAAGCTTTGACCCACAGACCAATCCAGTTCACCTAACCAGAGCTGATTTCACCAATAAAGTTGTATTGAGACACAAGTACAGATACATGACGACTGACTGCATCAGCACCAACGGCAGAGTTAGCTGTGATATGAGACCGTACAGCCCACAAAGTCTAATTATTCGCTGTCCAGATCTTTACAGAGAAAACTGCCATGACAGTTCTTCTCCTCAGTGCTAGGCTGCCCCAGTAGCCAGCCAAGGCTTTGCATAGCTAACAGTTAACCTTTGCTCTGGGGTTCAGTGGAAGAGAAACACTCTTACTGAATTCTAGTTCTCTTGGGTTTTTTTTTTTTTTTTTTGTCTTTTACAAAACCTTTAAAGTATTTTATCTTTGGCAAATGTCAGGTTGAAAGGATTACCCAAGTGTTACTCTCTCAGCCCAGTAGTGTATCATGGGGTCAGATTGTAGGCTTTGGTTAGAATGTAAAGGCCTGGAAGAAAGACCTCATTCTCCATCACCTCTGAGTGCCACATAAGCAAGACCATCAGTTTTGTGGGCCAAAAAAAGCTGTATGCTATGAGGGAAGTCTGGAGACAGGTTTTGCAGGGATGGAAGCTTGGAGCACAAGCTGACAAACACAAATGGCTCCTAAGATGTTTACTGTCTCAGTCCTGTCCCAATTCAGTCCTGATTCACTCTCGTCCTGTTCTCTATCCACCATGACTCTCCCCTGGCAGCCATGGCAGAATACCCCAGGCAGAGATGAAACTACGAGACCATCAAATCATATGACGCCACACTAATTCAAATTTAAAACGCAGCTCCTTAGTTACTGGGGTCACAATTCAAATGTTCAGTAGCTACATGCAGCTGGCAGTCGCCATGTTGGACACACGGCATTTCTGTCATCACTGGGATCCTATTAGACAGTGTTGCCCCAGACTGGCAGTCAATCAACAAACACAAACAGGGCACCCATTCCATCGGAGGAATACAAGGGGTGGTTCTTGGGCTCACTCATAATAAAAATTAGCTCAATACCTGACTGCTCCTTGCCACCTGCAGAGAGCTGACTAATTACCCTCATCTGGCTAATTACTTTCTCAAATTGAATAACCCTTGTGTGCAAAGGGGGGTGGGGGTGGTGGAAGGGTGGGTGGAGTTTTGTTTTGACTTTTTTCCCCCCCTTTTTGGTTTCTTTGCTTATTTTTCCTTTTTAATTCAAAACACCCTCTGGCCTCAAACTAATTATTAATCTCTCTCTACTTCCTCCTCTCCAGGTGACTGCAGCTGATGGAGGAGCAGAAAAACAGGAACAACTAGTGTCCAGAGCCACCTCCTTTTGAGCTCCCAAGTCAAGACACTAGAACCCAGAACCTCAGGCCTGTCTGGAGGGTGGGGTCCGTGTGGGAGACACACAAGTCACTGGTTGTGCCAGCTGGTTCCTCTGCCCGCTGTCTTCTCTCAGACTAAAGGCCCTGAGAATATCAGCCTTCTTCCCTCCTACACAGGGTTAAACCAGAGCCCTAGGCATGTCCTGTCCTGCTTCTCCACTTCCAACAAGAGTGCCATCAGTCACAATGGCAGCAGTGGTGGCATTACCCCCAAAGCCCCGCCCTGCACAAAAGCTCCCAGCGATGCCAGCACCTATGCCCAAAGGATCATCTGAACAGCACACGTTGAGAGGGACCAGAGGGTTGGAGACCAACTGAGACAGGTCTACACTAATGACTCCTTCAACAACAGAGGTGGCCTTTGGGGGCCATTATGCCTCCGTCAGCATCTGCCTTACCATACATACCCAAGGCCTATGGGAAATGAAGAACAGAGAATGACTTTTTCCTTAGAGTCTTGGTGAGTGACAGTGATATCTTATATTAGGGCCAGGGCCACTGAGAGCAGAATAGGGTCTGGCCACTAGGCCTGGGTTTCCTGGTCAGTCAAGACATGGAAGAACACATTGTTCCTTGCCATCTACTCCAGGCTTCCAAGGATGTCTGTTCACACAGTTCGTCCTGGAGGTCACGGTTGCTGAAAGTAATGCCTGCCTGAGGCACGCAGCATGGGGACCAGAAAGGACCTTGAGGCTTCTACTGTATGTCCATGGAAAAGACGAACTGCCTGGCAAGAACCAGCTGATATTCTAGGATATGGACAGGGGCACGAGGGAGCCTGTTGCTCGCCAAGCTGAGCCTGATGCTCTGGGTAAAGGGCATCTGGTCCCTCGTACCACTTCCTTCAGACATACCAGGCAAGAGACTCCAGGGAGCGGGGCTGAGCTGGGAGTGAAGGAATGGAGGCTACAAGTCCTAACCTGACAGAATTTGGGTCAGGACAAAGGAAATGGTCTCACCTCAGGGCTCAGAAAGCACTAGAAGCTCACCAAACCAGACACACAGAAGTCATTTGGCTGGCTCTGGTTCTGAGGTGCCCCCACAGCCTCATCTCTGGGTCAGGGCTCAGTCACTGGGCTACAAGAACCACTCAGCATTCTTGCCAGTTGCAGACACTGACAGGATTGTAAGGGTACAACTGGATTCAGTCTAAACACCCAGGAGTATGTGGCCCTGAACCCATCACTCACTGGCTACCCATAGCAACAGCCAATCCCTACAGATGCCTAACCTGAGCTGGAGGAAAGTGCATCCCTGCAGAGCCTTTGGCTTATTGCACTTTTTCCTGAAGACAGTATTTGACTTTGAATAAACCCTTGGATTACGATCAAGTGGAGAATGCCTTCTGTCTATAAAGTCTTGTGGATGTGGTGTATTACATGGGAGATGCTAAAACAGAATGAAGAAGGTCTTCCTGAGTAGAGATGCCTTGTGGGGTACATAGGTCAGAAAGGACCTGTGTGGACCCAGGAAAAAATACCCTGATGGTGCTAGCCAAAAGTTTAATGCAGGGCTGTGCTGGCTGTCCCACAAGAGCTGTGTGAGGCCTGAATGACTCAGGACAGCAGGCTCACCTCTGCCCAGGGAGGGCACAGTGGTAGGAGGGGGCTCACTGTTCCTCCGCCGATCCCCCAGGCAGCGCTGAAGGTCCCGCAGCTTCTTCTCCTCCTGCACGGCAGCGTGCTTCCGCTGCCTGCGTGCCTGTCTGCTGAGGTTCTCCTCGGCACACAGCCTTCGAGCCGCCTCGGTGATCTGAAGCTGCAGGGCCAACTGGCGCTCCAGGCTGCTCAGGGGGTCCTGAGAGAGAGGTTGGGAGTGATGGCCAAAAGGGTCTTCAGTACTTGGGGGACAGAAGACTCCAAGCACTCTGACTCGGTTGTGAGCAGACTACAGTGTCCAGGGACACACAGCAAAGGTGGGGCACTGGGAGGGGCCCCTGCTACCTGCTGTGCTTGGCTGGGAGAAGACTTAAGTAGATCACTTTCCTTCCTGACCCCAAAGGACCAAACATGTCAACCCATGGGATTCTCCAAGAGGAAGGTCATCTAGGGTCAAAGCGACCCCTACCTCTTTCCATCTAGGCGGAGAAAAGACAAACCTCATGCCACACCAACCTCCCTGAACAGGCAACTGCCTCTTTGAGCTGGTTATTGGTATTTTTAATTCTCTGCCCACTGGGGCCAAGCTGCTGAGGTGGCAAGCTTACTCAGAGCCATCTGGACTACTCCGGAGAAGCCAAGGACTGACATGGCCACCACCCACATTGGATGATAGGGATTGCCAGTGCACTGGGCTGTTTCAGGAGCCAGCCTTCGGGGATGAGGTACAGCGACCACCTCCTCTGATGTTCTCCTCACCTCTCTGTGTAGGGCCTGCTCATCCAGCTTGTATGACGCTCCGATCCTGCGCCGGACCTTGGGGGCCTTCTCACCTGGTTTAAGGGGATACTCTGGTGGCAAAGTACCGGTCAGCTCCTAGAGGGAGGGCAGAGTCAAGACAGGCTTCTCTACCTGTCTCCGCTTGCCCAGCCCTTGACCAGCCATTTAAAACTTGCCATCCAGCTCCACATTGCATGGGCCTGACATTCCAGAGGCCCTTGAGATGGCTGGGTACTTGTACTCCTGCTCCCCTCATCCCATCTGCCACAGTGGCCTTCTTCCCACCCTTGAAGCACACTTTGTGTCTCCTCCTTTGCCTTCTCATTCCCTCTGGTCACTTCCTTCTGAGGGCCACCTCGACCCAAGGTACAATTATCAAATGCACTTCTATCTCTTTGGCCCCTCTGCATCCCCTCATCTCTTCCTTTCCTGTACTTGAAGCCCTGCTCAAGGTCTATCCAGTGTCCAGGTCAAACCCACATGATAGAAACTCTAGGCCCAGACCTCAGTCTAATTTCTAGTCTTCTAAAAGATAGGGCTTCCCCCTTGGTCTCAATGCTCCAAAACATAGTTTCAAGGACTCCTCAGATAAATGCTAAGTTTGTGGGGGCAGGGACTCCAGGAGCCTACCGCCTCTCTCAGGCAGAGTCTGCGCAACTCCTCCAAGCAGGCCTCCAGCCTCGCTTCTAGAGCCCTCTGCTGCTTGCGCACTGCATTGGTCAGCTCTTTCATTGGAGAAACAGGGCTGTCTGGGCCTGCAAGGAGATAAGGGACACTTGCTCAGGAACGCTGAAGCAAGGCATCCCTAGGACACTGTTGGCCACCTCTGGAGGAGTACACACCCATCCCGTCTCATGCTTGCCCACAAATTACAGGCTAGCTGTTAGGGTTTGTGCCACAGCCACAGCAAGGCTCCTGGCTGCCCAAAGGTTGGTAACATTATAGTTCAAAGGGAGAGCTGTCCCACCTGGTGTGGGAGGGGCCCATGGTCAGAACTATGTCTTCTCTTCCTCCTCCTCTCCTGTCCTCTATCAAAACCAAGCCAGACTAGACCCACAGGCTCAGGCTTAGTAGAGACAGGACAGTAACACCAGTTAGATACGGTTTTTCAACTTCTTAGTAGGCGCTGGAGCTGAAGATGGACAAAGCAGATCCCGGTTTCAGATAGGACAGAAACACTTGGCTGGTGCCTTCCAGCAAGGAAAACTGCAGTTCCTTGAGGTGCCAGATCCTCCAGTCTTTCTACCTCTCCAGCAGCAGCCTCTCCATTCCCTCCTTTCCCCAGCCCTTTGGGAGTTTTAGCCCAACTAGCCCAGGGCCTAGGGACTCACTCTGGAGTCAGGGACCAGGGCAGAGGAATTTCCTAGATACACTCACCAGACTGCAGGATGATGCCGCTGTCCGAGTCACTGACTTCATCCTTACTCTCCATGATGAGTTTCTGGGAAGAGGGGGCACAGAGGAAGGAGGGGCTGCGCCGGTCCCAGCCTGGGCCAGGATGTGTAGGTAGTCTGGAGTTTTCCCAGCTTTTAAGAGAAGATAACAACCAAAACGATCTATGAAGTCTCCTGTGGCTCAATGCTTGAGGGTGGGGAAAGAGGTGCGGATTGTGTCTCTGGACTGATCTGGGGTTCTCAGAGTGCTCTCTGGGATGGGAGGACATTCCAAGGGTGCAGAGTAGCCCCCCCCCATTAGGTCTCCTCCCCAAAAGTCTTCTGGGTCCAAAGGAGTTTGCTGCACTGGTGGCTGTACAAGAACCAGAAAAAGAACAGAGAGAAGAAAAGGAGGAGAAGGTGGAGGGGGAGGAGATTGGATAGTCTGGCAAAGCAAGGAGATGACAAGGACTCTTTACAAGGTATGGCTGTCCTCAGCTTGAGAACACGAGATATGAGGCATGGCCTAGCATCCCACTGGTTGAAAGCACTATGAGAAAATGCCTGGACAGTTAGCATAAAGCCAAAGGACCAATGCACCATGTTGTCTGGACCTGGTCATTCACCAGGAAGGGGAAAGCAGAGAGTTGTATTAAAACCCAAGTAACCAGTATACCTAGGAGACTTCTCAAGGAAGAGTTAACCTGCAGACGCTACACCCCACAGCTAGAGTAGAGGGGGTCTTATTGATTGTTGGTGGAGACAACAGCAGACTAGAAGCTACCCAAGGGCAGAAAGGAAAACACACAACTGGGCAGCACTTTGATGGTGTAGGTACAGCCCAGCACACTACTCACCAAAACAACACCTGTGACCACCCCTATCTCTTTCCCAAACCCACACCCTTGGTGGGATCCCAGCTGGCCAGGGCTGGCAGCTGCTAGCTAGAGCAGGGGTGGAAAGGGGAGGGTGGAGTCCAGGCGGAGGTCTGGAAGGAGAGGCTAGCCACCTCCTCACTGAGTCAGCCCATTGAGTAAGAGTCCAAAAGTCCTTCGGAGTTTCTGTCTGGGGCTTATCCTGCTGCCTCCAGAGCACAGCGGCTGCAGTAAGTGGGGGAGGGAGGGCTTCGTCCCTGCATGACAGACAATGAGGAATGGTAGAGAAGGCGGGCACTACTGTCAGCTAGGCTCCCCGTGTCTGCCAACTGAGCCCCAGAGGGGGTCAACAGTACCATGGGCAGCAATAGTTAAAACCATGGCCCTGAAATTGGCATATACTATTTGCATTCGGGAATTTTAGTTTTCCAAGCAAGTCTGGAGAATGAAAGGGAGAATAAAAGAAATACAAGTCAAGGAGGTAGCTTTGCAAGCGCACTGAAGACTGGCCATGACCCCTGGAGCTTAGAGGAGTTTAGGGTGATTGGTAGCTCACACTGTCCCTTTATCTCAAGCCCTTTCTAGCACAGAGAAGCAGGCAGCTGGGTCTTCCTGCCACCTTCCCCAGAAGATGCAAGATCATCTTAAACTAGGAAGAAGGACGGGACTCTTATCTAGCAGGGCTGGCAGCTGGCACCTGAAGCCAGTTTGCTTTGGACAGAGGGAAGAGAATAAATGGGAGGGAAGCTATCAATTAGTCACACTTGTTAATTAATTATTAACCACTAAGAAGTTGCCTTGAAAGGCTGAAATAACTCGGGCCCTCCCTCGGGGTGGGGAGTGGGGTAAGGAGAGGGGATCAGACTGTAGCAGACAAGAAGGGCATTCGTTCTGAGACTAAGGGGTGTTTTAGCTTCTCCTCTAGGCTCTGTTATTCACCACGGACCCAGCATGATGCAGGGTCAACTCTGGGCTCACTTGCTGCTCCGAGAGGGCAAGAAGCACAGGCTCAGAGACCTGTAATCCATCATCAGTCGTGCAGCTTCCTGTGGCAGCTGAAGAAGGTCTCTGGCCTCATAAGCCCCACTTTCCCTCACAAAGATGAGGAAAATCAGAAAGGTCTAAGGCCCTTCCCTTCCCTGAATTAGGACCTTCTGGTCAATGCCAGTCCAAGAATAATACCTGTACAGACACAGAGCATAGCTCTCCAATATAAGGAACTTCCCCCAGAGTCCACAAGGGCAGCCCAGACCCACCCAGAAGAGATCAGGCCTTGGTGTGAAAGTTCTTACTTTAGATAAGGGCAGTTTAGGTAACAGCCCCTTCCCAAGTCAGGAGTGTCTCTGTCCCACTGCTGTTCCCAGGCAGACCAGACACTCAAAAGCTATCCCCAGCAGCTGCCAAAGGGAGAAAGAAAGGCTTAGAAGAAGGAGGGGGAAACTCCAGCATCCTTTACCTCAGGGAAGCCATTAGGAATCCTCTCCCATCACAAATGCGCTCCCAAAGCTAGGTCCTCCAACTCATCTTTGTCGGAAATTTAGGCCTGCTCACAGAGACAGGCTCCCTGTTCCCAAGCCTATTAGCAGTCCCCTATTACCCCTGAGTCCAGAAAGGATCTTAGGATCAGGGAAATGTTGCCATATCTGGCTGGGGCTACCTCCATTTCCTGGTCTGTCTGCTGCTCAACCTCAAAGACTGGCCTTATCCCTCCCCACTCTCACCTGCTCCAGAGCTCAGTCCAGATCAGGAAGACTCCTGCTTCCTGATTAGGGCTTTGAGACACCTCTCATGCCACCTCAAGGGGTCTCTCAGGTCATAAGCAGGCCACCTGGTGCTCTTGCTCCCAGGAAGCTCACCACACGCTGCAGGCTGCCCCCTGGCTCTCTCTCCCTCTCATCAGGTCCCGCCTGCTTGTGGTCCCTCCCAGGCTGCCGGGCCAGGGGAACCAGGTTACCTGTTAGGACTTGAGTCAGAGGGGAGGGGCAGGTGAGCAAGTCCTTCCCTGAACTAATCCGGCTGCTGGCAGTTGCCAGCAGGCAGCTGAGGCCTCCGCACTTCCGGGCCGAGGGGAGCAGGGAAAGGGGACTCCCCATGAAAGAGAACCAGAAGGCAGCAGAGTCAAGTTTCCCTAGCCATAAGGAACCCTGATACAGTGTGCTGAGACATAAAATGCTTCAGTGTCCTCCAGGTCCCTCCTGTCTTGCATAGCTCTTCTTGACTCCCTTGTCTCATTTTGTCTTTCTAGAAATAGAGGAATAAGCCCCCGCCCCCCACACACACTTGTAAACAAAACAAAAAGCAAGCAAATAAAAACCAAAACAGAGTAAGAAACTCTGTCCCCAGGGAGCATCTTGGAAAACCTAGACTCACAGAGTCGCTGCTCTTCTGACACAGGAATCAAGAGCACAGCCTCAGTCGTTCCCAGATTAGGATCTAAAAACCTCAGACTGAGCTGGGGGTTGTGGCAGGCACCAGTAACAACTTGCAGTCCCAACTACTTGTGATCTGAGGCAGGAGGATCACATGAGCCCATAGACTGAAGACCAGCCTGGCCCACAGAGAAAGATACTATCTGAACAAACAGATAAGCAAACAAAAACAGAAGGAAAAGACAGCTGTGAGTTTATGGGGCTCATCCCTCAACTACAAGCCAGAGGTCTTGGGTTTAAAACTCAGGACCTAGAAAAGAAACAAAGGCAAATGGACAACAGAAACAGGCCAGGGCTGCTCTTGCAGAGACAGACTCCAGGGTGCTCGGGAGTCAGAGGACAGAGCCGATTTCTTTTAATCCCAGCCACATCAAGAGCACCACACCCCCTTTGCGATCCACATGTACCCCAAACAATATTGTCTATGGGGCACTGACCCACACTGCCTAGTCATCCCTTATTCCATACAAGAACAATAGTAACCTTCAACCTTAGCTCACTCGCCATACTCACTAAAATGGACCTTGGTCCAGGCAAAAAGTCAGCCTCCAGGCTCTCTGTCCACGGACCCTCAGGCAAGCAAAAAGTTGCTCAGAATACCTTACTTTGGAGTGGTGAGCAGAGCTGAAGCCGACTGTTGCCTGCTCCCAGAGGCTAGTCGGATAGAGCAGACTGGCCTGCATCTCTCAGATCTTTGTCTCATCACCTCCCATCCTCCACCTCTGGGACCCAGGTCTCTGCATTCAACACGCACCCAAATGACTTCCTTCTCTCAACCATTAAAGAACCCCATTCTCACTCCCCATACCCTAGCATCTCCTGTGCACAGCTATGTCAAAGTCTGCCACCACCCTTCACCAATAGCCCCATTCCTTCTATACACAACCCCCCCGCCCATAGCTTCACATTCCTGTACACACCCTCTTTCCAAACAATGCTAGCCCCAGAGTCCTACAGGCTGACCACCTCCTCCAAGCAGAAGCTGAGGGGCCCTCACAAGGGACAGACTCTCCCCACTGTGGGGAGCATGCTCTCTGAACCTCTCAAAGAACCCACAGACCTTCCCATCCCCCTACCCCCCAGTCCTCCACAATATTATAGTCTCTTCCCATCCCCCAATAGGTCTACATGTTCTTCCAGTGTCTGAAAGGGCCCGAGCTGCCTTGGCCCATCCCCCAGCTCCAACTGGGGACTGTGGTGGAGTTTCTAGAATCAGCTCATAGCTCAGGTCTTAATGTATAAAATAAAGAGACCGATTATGAAGCCCAATTATGCTGAAATACAGTTCTGAAACCATAATAAACATATCATGTATACTTCATTATTAACATTAAACAGAACCCAGCAACGGGAGATTTCAAACAACTGATGAATGAAACTCTCTTTACATGTAACTTTACATATTCCCTCATGGGGAAGTCACAGGTGCTGCTGCTGCTGCTGCTGCTGCTGCTGCTGCTGCTGCTGCTGCAGCCTGAAGTGTAAGTTTTAGACTCAACTGAGAAACTCTGGCTTCAGGTAACCTCATCTGAATTCAGGGACCAAAAGCAAAATCGGGTTAAGGCCTGTACACACCGGGACATAAATTCTTTACACTGTCTTCCAGGAAAAGCCTCCAGGCTTTCACTAATGATTCTCAGTGCTTGAAAACCAGCTTTTCAAGAATGGACTTGAGCAGAAGCCAGGTCACTGCTATCACAAATTCAAACCCCCTCTAGCAGAACATAACCCCCTCCCCACCCCACCCCAAGAAATAGGCAACCTGGAAAGCAGCAAGCCCAGCAGCCAATCAGCAGCTCCCTCACTCTTCACTGCCCATCTATCAAGTAGGAAGACTTATCCTCCTGGCCTCCTGCAGCAATGGAGCTTTTTTTTGTTTTTTTTTTTGCAGAAACTCATTGCTGGCACAGGCTTCCATTGAAGATGGGTAGCAGTCCATTGCTCGGTAATGGATGTGCAGACCAACCTGCTTGCATTGATCCTTAGCTGTTTAGGACGCCAAGTCCACACTCAGTATTTTCCCAACCCATTAGAATCTTGGGTTTGGAATTAGGCTGACAAACCAACAGTCCTCCCGCCAAGATGTGTGTTAACGGGAAGACAACACCAAGGGATAGGTGGGCACTCCCCGGAAGTAGCTTGGAACTTGGAACTCAGCACCTAATTCTAGGAACCAGGAAGCTGATGCAGTCCCTGACCCCAGGTCCTAGAGCACCAGCTACAAAGACGGGTGAAGAAGCGAAGTTTCCTTGCATAGGAATCCCATCTAGGTGGAAGAGCCCTTTCCACGAAAACCACCTCTTCAAAACCTTTCGTGTCCAAACCCTTCCACAGACCTGTCACCAAACACACTCCACTCCCTCCGCTGCCCCGGAAGTTTTTGTGATACTTTAGGAGGCAAAGTTTTAAAAACCAAGTCCTTCAACCTGACCACATCAGCCCAACAGCACCCAGTAAAGTTCAGCCACCAGCATTTCAACAATTACTTAATGAATTAACAAATCAATGGCCAGCCGCAGGAGCTCACAGTCAGGAAAAAAACACGGGAAACAGTCGAGGACTCTCTCTGGGCAGGAGGGATGGGAGAATATTTGTTTCCTTTCTCTACTCTTCTCTCTGGCCACTAGGAAAGGTGTTCACCTCAATTAAGCCAGGGTGGACAACTAGGGGTGACAGAGGATGCACCCTGAAATCAAACCTCTAAGGCTCTCCGTAAAAAGCCCCTTTGTCCTGTCCCCCCCCAGCCCCTCCCCCACCGCGCCCTCTCCTTCCAGGCCGGCCTGGGACTCAAGCTCCTTTTGTTTGCCTGTTTTCTGCCTTCTCAGAACCTGGCCAGGAGATCCACCGGCCCGGAAAGTCGAAGGAGAAAGGCTGGCCGTTGGAAACGGCTTTAGGATAGAAATTCTGGAATTCTCGACCTCTTGGTAAAATCACTCCCTTTTCCTGCAAGACTCTCTCTGCAAAGGATGAAGACTGAGGTTCAGGAGCTCGTTCCCCACCCCCGTCCCCAGTTCTCCCGCGCTCAGTTCACTAAGTTTCCGCCTTACCTGTCCCACCGAGCTCTGGCGCCCCGCGCCTGCCCCCGCGCCCCCCGCGCCGGTCGCGCAGCTTCAGGACCTGTTGGTCCCGCCCATCTTCCCTCTCCCCAAGGCTCCCCCGGGCCTCCCCTCCCCGGAGGTATTTCATTTAACTTCGGCATTTGCAGCATCCCAAATGTTAAAGATCCCAAGACATCTGTCCCCTGGGGCATACCAAAGGCCCAGTGGAGAGAGGGGAAGATGCTAGAAGAGATTCGAGATTCTGATCCAAGAGACGGGGCGGGGCCTCACGTTGGGTTGGGACTGTGCCAGCCCGAGTGTGCATCCTGCGGGAGCAACAGCGCTAGGGGCGACGCTGCCCCCTATCTCCCGCATTCAGGCGGCCTCGTGGTGGGACACCCCCTGCTAGACCGGTTTCTGAAATCTGGGCGGGACTAGGCTCGACTAGAGGTCCTAGGGGCCGCCTTTCATCCCCGCGCTCTAGCCCGGCTGGGGGCAGTTTTCATTCCGGAGACCCAAGCGTGGAAGAATGAAAGGAGAGGGCACGCCCCTCCCCCTCCTTGCCTATCCCTTCTGGCGGCCCGGGACTGCGGCAGGATCGAACAGTGGTTGGCTCCCCTCTTAAGTTCCCAGCCGTGTTCTTTTGGGGGCGGCGGGCAGAACTCCAGCTTCGGAGGCAAGGCACACACTCCTGGGAGGTGGGCAGCGCCTCCTGCTGCTTGCGACTAGCCCACGGAACCATCCATTCATTCAAATTTGCGCTTTCCTTTTTCCGTTCGTTCTGTTTACATTTGTGCTGCCTTTGCCAGGGCCAAGCATGGCGATTCAAAGTCCAGACTCCTTCATTAAGGTTCTTAAGTGTAGGTCAAGTTAGTATAAGTTTGAAGACAAAGAGCCAAAAGGATAGTGGAGGCTGGCCCAGGCTGAGAGTCCCCAGAGCCTGGTTAGAGGGGTGTGCTATCTAAAGAGGGACCTTGACAGGCAGGATGTACAAGACATCTTGGCAAAGGAACACAGCAGGACCTAAGAGCTGTAGGGGAGTTAAGATAGGGGTGGGGAGGAGAGAGGAAGTTTTGACGGTTACAAGGGTAACTTGTGCACTGAGGGAAAGAATCAGACTGTCCTGAGTCTATTGGATACTGGTCCTGAATTGACACTGATTCCAGGAGATCCCAAGAAACACTGTGGCAGTCCAGTTAACGTAGGGGCTTATGGAGGACAGGTGATTAATGGAGATTTGGCTGATGTCCAGCTCACAGTAGGTCCCCAAACTCATCCTGTGGTTATTTCCCCAGTTTCAGAACGTATAATTGGGATAGATATACTTAGAAGTTGGCAAATTTCTCACATAGGTTCCCCGACCTGTGGCGTGACCTGGTGTTATGGTTGGAAAGGCTAAATGGAAGCCTTTAGAGTTGCCTCTGCTTAAGAAAATAGTGAATCAAAACCAATATCATATTCATGGAGGAACTGCAGACATTAGTGCCACCATCAAGGACTTGAAAGATGCAAGGGTATTGGTTCCCACCACATCTCCCTTTACCTCTCCTATCTGGCCAATGCAGAAGACAGATGGATCATGGAGAATGACAGTTGACTATTGAAACCTAAATCAGTTAGTAACACCGATTGCAGCTGCTGTACCAGATATATTTGCTTAAGCAAATTTCCTGGTACCTGGTATGTAGCTATTGATCTGGCAAATACCTTCTTTTCAGTACCTGTCCATGTGGACCACTAGAAGCAATCTGCTTTCAGTTGGCAAGACCAGCAACATACCTTTACAATTTTGCCACAAGGATATATTAACTCTCCTACCCTGTGTCTTAACTTAGAAGGTATCTTGATTGTCTGTCTCTTCTACAAAATATCATGCTGGGGCACTAGATTGATGACATTATGCTGACTGGACCAAGTGAACAGGAGGTAGCAACCACTTTGGACTCATTGGTAACACTTATGCATATCAGTGGATGGGAAAAAAATCCAACCAAAATTCAAGGATCGTTTACCTCAGTGAAATTCCTAGGAGTCCAGCGGTGGGGCATTCAGAGGTGAAGTTATTGCACTTGGCCCCTTCTACCACCAAGAAAGTAAGACAATGTTTAGTGGGTCTATTTGGGTTCTGGAGAAAGCACCTTTCTCACTTGAATGCATTACCTAGGCCCATTTACCAAGTGACTTGGAAAGCTGCTAGCTTTGTGTGGGGCCCGAAACAGGAGAAGAATCTAACAGGTCCTGGCTGCTGTGCAGGCTGCTCTACCACTTGGACCATATGATCCAGCAGACCCCGTGATACGTGAGGTGTCAGTGGCAAATAGAGATGCTGTTTGGAGCCCCTGTAGGTGAATCACAGAAGAGATCTTTGGGATTCTGGAGCAAAGCTCTACCATTATCTGCAGACAACTGTTCTCCCTTTGAAAAGCAGCTCTTGGTCTGCTATTGGGCCTCGTGAGAACTGAACATTTGACAATAGGACACCAAGTTACCTGAACTGCCTGCCCATCATGAGCTGGGTGCTATCGGACCCTCCAAGTCATAAAGTAGAACACGCACAGCAGCAGTCTATTATCAAACGGAAGTGGTATATATGTGATCAGGCCCGAGCACGTCCTGAATGCACAAGCAAATTACATGAAGAAGTTGCCCAAATACCTATGGTTCCAATTCCTGTTACAATGCTGTCTGCTGCCAAGCATGCGCCTATAGCCTCATGGGGTGTCCTCTCTGATCGGCTGACTAAAGAAGAGAAGACTAGGACCTGGTTTATTGATGGTTCTGCATGTTATGGAGACACCACCCAGAAGTGGACAGCTGCAGCATTACAGCCTCTTTCCAGGACAATCCTGAAAGATACAGGTGAAGGGACGTTCTTCACAATGGGCAGAACTTAGGGCAGTACACATGGCATTGCTGTTTATTTGAAAACAGAAATGGCCAGATGTACGATTGTTCACTGACTCATGGGCTGCAGCCAATAGATTGGCTGGATGGTCTGGGACTTGGAAAGCTCATTATTGGAAAATTGGTAAGAAAGATATCTGGGGAAGAAGTATGTGGATAGATCTCACAAATTGGGCAAAGGATGTGAAGATATTTGTGTCCCATGTAAATCCTCATCACAAAGTGGCTTCAGCCAAGGAAGAACTCAGTAATAAAGCAGATAGGATGACCTGTTCTGTAGATAGTCTATTTCTCTAGCCATTCCTGCCATTGCCCAACGGGCACATGCACGAAGTGGCCATGGTGACCGAGATAGAGGCTTATGCTTGAGCTCAACAACATGGACTTTCACTCACCAAGGCTGACCTGCATACAGCTGCTGCTGAATGCCAGATCTGCCAACAGCAGACACCAGCACTGAGCCCCAGATATGGCACCATTCCCAAGGTGACCAGCTAGCAACCTGATAGCAGGCTGACCACATTGGACCACTTCCTCTGTGGAAAGGACATCATTCTGTTCTTACAGGATAGATATTTATTCAGATTCTGGATTTGCCCTTCCTGCACATAATACTTCTGCCAAAACCACCACCCATGGCCTTACAGAATGCCTTAGCCACGGTCATGTTATATCACACAGTATTATGTCTGACTAAGGAACTTATTTCACAGCCAAAGAAGTGTGACAGTGGGCCCATGATCATGGAATCTACTGATCTTACCATATTCCCCATCATCCTGAAGTAGCTGGTCTGATAGAAAGATGGGATGGCCTTTTGAAGACGCAGCTACAGCACCAATTAGGTGGCAGCAGCATGGAGGGCTGGAGCAGGGTTCTCCAGAAGGCAGAATATGCTTTCAATCAGCATCCGATATATGGTATAGTTTTCCCCATAGCCAGGATCCATGCGTCCAGGAATCAAGGGATGGAAAAGAGAATAGTTCCACTCACTATCACTCCTAGTGACCCATTATGGAGGTTTTTGCATCCTATCCCCACAACTCTAGGTTCTGCGGGCCTAGAAGTTTTGGTTCCAGAGAGGGGAGTGCTTCTACCAAGAGCCACAACAAAGATTCCACTGAACTGGAAGCTCAGACTTCCCCCTGATCATTTTGGGCTCCTATTGCCCTTAAACCAAAAGAGAGAAATGACAGTGTTAGGAGGGGTGATAGTTCTTGATTACCATGGGGAAATTGGATTGCTTCTCCACAATGGAGGTAAGCAGGATTATGTCTGGAGTGCAGGGGATCCCTTAGGGCATCTCTTAGTCCTGTGATCAAAGTCAATGGGAAACTACGTCTAATCCAAATGGGATGACAAAGGGCGCAGACCCATCAGGAATGAAGGTATGGGTCACTCCTCCAGGAAAAGAGCCAAGCCCTGCTGAGGTGCTTGCAGAGGGTGAAGAAAATACAGAATGGATTGTAGAGGAAGGAGTTATAAATACCAGCTAAGGCCATGTAACCAGTTGCAGAAATGAGGATTATAAAGTAATATGAGTTCTGTTTTATTTTGTTACTAAAAGAATGTTTCCCAGGGAACATTGACCTGTTCTAAATTTACAATGCATTTGTGGTTGCACAAGGAATAGTTACATTATGTTAGGCATTATTATGACCTGATTATTGCTTATGCGTTTACAGTTATACAAGGGATAGTTATATCATGTTAGGTTTATTTATGATCTAGTTATTGTTTTCACTTGGATATGAGATGTGATTTATGTCAAGTTGACAAAGGGTGGATTGTGATAACTATTCTCAACTGTCAATTTGTGTTACAGTTTGTGTATGCTCGGCCCAGGGAGTGGCACTATTAGAAGGTGTGGCCCTGTTGGAGTAGGTGTGGCCCTGTTGGAGTGGGTGTGGCCTTGTTGGAGTAGGTGTGGCCTTGTTGGAGTAGGTGTGGCCTTGTTGGAGTAGGTGTGGGTGTGGGCTTAAGACTCTCACTCCAGCTTCCTGGAAGTCAGTCTTTCACTAGCAGCCTTCAGATGAAGATGTAGAACTCTCAGCTCTGCCCGCACCATGCTTGCCTGGACACTGCCATGCTCCCACCTTGATGATAATGGACTGAACCTCTGAACCTGTAAGCCAGCCCCAATTAAATGTTGTTCTTTGTAAGACTTGCCTGTGTCATGGTGTCTGTTCATAGCAGTAAAACCCTAACTAAGACAACTTGACTGTATCTGGAATGAACTATAATCCAGAAATGGAGGGCTCACATGTGACCCAGATCGTGAGGCTGGAAGACAAAAGCTTTTGATCCAGATATTGAGGTAGGAATGACACATGCTCTTAATCCAGATTGGCACACATCTTTAATCTGGGCCATACGTTCTGCTGGAGGCCTATGTAAGGACAAAGGAAGAAGGAAAGCACCGCTCTTCTTTGGCTGCTTGCACTTACTTGCCAGCACGTCTGTTGGAACCTACTTCTTCAGGACTCCAGCGTATACAGAAGACCAGCTGAACTACCCAGCCATGTGAGTCTGAGCAACTACCAGATTCTTGAACTTCCCATTCATAGCTGCTCATTGTTGGGTTAGTTGGACTGAAGCCTGTAAGTCATTCCAATAAATTCCATATATATGCACATCCCATGAGTACAGTAACTCTAGAGAATCCTGAGTAATATGAGACCCAAGAGGAGAAATCTTAGGAACTTTTAGAGCTGAGGCAAAGGATACCTTTGGAGTTGCCATTATTATTTGTGAGTGTTACTATTGACTGACAACTTGACAAGATCTAGACTCAAACACATGAGTCTATGGGGGCCAAACCTATTCAAACCACAACACTGACCTGAACTCCCACCAGAATGGCAGCAGAACTTGGCAGCGTCATCTGTAGAATGCTAAGTTAACACACATGGAAGATGCAAGAGTAAGGCTTGCACCAAGCCAGTCAGGCCAGGCCCCCAGACGCCATTTTGAGTAAGTGTGAAGGTGAGGCCTAAGTTGCTTGCAGTGGAGCCCCTGGGATGCTGGAGATGCTAGGACCATGGGTGTGATGGCTATTCTCAGTTGTCAACCTGACTGCACCTGGAATGAACTACAATCCAGAAATGAAGGGCACACCTGTGAGTGATTTTCTGCTTGGTTTGAGGTGGGTGAATTCACTTCTAATCCTGACCTTTGAGGTAGGATTAGATCTGGATCCTAAGGCTGGAAGACATACCTCTAATCCAAATCTTGAGGCGGGAAGACACACCTTTAATATGGGCCATATCTTCTGCTGGAAGCATAATTACGTAAGGACATAGAAAAAGGAAACTTTTGCTTTCCACCTTCCTGCCCTCACTTTGCTTGCACGTCCATTCCTTCACTGGCATTAGAGACTTTTCTCTTTGGGATTCCAGCATATACAGAAGACCAGCTGAGACACTCAGCTTTGTGTGACTGAGCAACTACTAGATTCTTTTCATTCACACTAGCCATTGTTGGATTAGCTTGGACTGCAACCTATAAGTCATTCCAATTAATCCTATATACATATACACATACATAAATGGAGAGGGGGAATTTATTCCATAAGTTCTATGACTCTAGACAACCCTGACTAACACAGTAGGACATCTGGCAGGAAGTAGAACCCAGGAGAGAGATACTATGTGTTTTACAGACAGTAGAAACGGAGAGGCAGGGCTACCCAGGTCCTATGGAATCTAAAGATTTTATCAGGAGCCCCAAAGGCCAGACATGTTGCTACTGGATTTGGAGTCTCCCTGCTGGGATTTGGTCTTTCTTTGGTCCCATCATTTCTTCCTAAGACCCCATTCTTCCCAGTTGAATATTTATTCCATACAATTGTATATTGAAATTATATATAATTTATTTTTTATTTCAATAGCACTCAAGAGAGTGCCTTGAATCTTAGAAAAGACTTGGACTTTTTATTTATTTTTTAAAATAGTATTGGAATTGCTAAAGGTTATGGGAATTTTTGAGGTTAGATTAAATGCACTTTTCATCATGAGATGGCCCTGAGCTATAGGGACAGGGAATAGAAGGTTATGGCTTCAAATGATGATGTTTGTGTCAAGGTGATAAGGGGTAGACTTGTGACGGCTAATGTTGTCAACATGACAGGTTCTAGAATGGCCTGTGGGAAGACCACTTAGGTTAACTGTATGGCAGTATCTAGATTTGGTCAGCTAAGTTGGGAAGACATACCCTAAATGGGGGTGCCAGTATTTCATGAGCCGTGGTCTTAGGCTGAATTTAAAATGAGAAAACTGAGCGCCCACATTTCTGTGGTTCTTTACCGTGGATGCACAGTGGTCAGCGGCTTCACGCTCCTGCCACTGTCTGTCACTACAATGGGCTGTACCCTCAAATTGTGAGCCAACAAGCCATTCCTCAAGTTACTTCTGCCAAGTATTTTATCACAGCAGTAGTCACTAGTCTATAACTACTCACATAAGGTGGTGGTTTCTGACACACAGATCGGTGACCCAGCCCTGACACCACCACATTCTCAACAATACCTTTTCTTACAGATGAGAAGTAGAATCTTCCTGAAGGTATCAACTCTGGGCTCATTTAGAAAATGCCAGCTGCCCACATTGGCAGAGGCAGGAATGGGAGTCTTTGGGGGTCAGGAGAGGAATGAGATAGACTGAGAATGGGAGCAAAAATGCTGTGTGCCTTGGGCACCATATCACAGCATATCCTTGGATAGTGATGGAATCTCAGCAGGGATAGGAGTGTGGGCCCCAGATCTCCTGCCAATAGATTCTGATATCCCACATGTGTAGGGGGCAAGTTTCTTCTGTGTACAAGAGACCTCAGCAGTCTAGAGCAGGGAAGATGTGGGTCCCTAACATGGCAGCCTTCCCTAAACCTTTAGATTTTTCATTTTTAAAAATAAATTTTTCCCTACCTAGGTCAAAATCAAAGCAATTTATATGTGCTGTAGTTGCTTTTGGGTTTTTTTTTTTTAAAAAAAGATTTATTTTTATTTTATGTATATAAGTACTCTATCTGCTTGTACACTTACATGCCAGAAGAGGGCATCAGATTCCATTATAGATGGTTGTGAGCCACCATGTGGTTCATAGGAATTGAACTCAGGACCTCTGGAAGAGCAGCCAGTGCTCTTAACCACTGAGCCATCTCTCCAGCTCCTTGTACTGTAGTTTGAATAATGTCCTCCCCCTCCTCCCCCCCACACAAAGTTCATGTGTTACAAAGCTGATATCACAGTTTGTAAATTGACAGCTTTCAAGGTGGAGTCTTAGTAATCAGGATCAGATGAGGCCATGAAGGCAGAGGTCTCTGTGTGGTAAGTACTGGCTTTGGCAGCTGAAGACCCCAGGTCTCCTGCCTGCCCCATCTCACAGTGCCATGCCCTTATTCTGCTTTGGCAGAAGAAGAAGGCCTTGCCAGAGACCAGCATGGTGCTCTTGAACTGTTCAGCATCTGGAAGTAACCCTAGGTTTTATTCAGTGTTGTTTTTTTTTTTTAATTTATTTACTTTGTTTTATACATCATCTCAGTATGTAGCCCTGACAGACATAGAACTTGCTATGTAGACAAGTCTGGCTTCCAACTTAGAGAGATCTGTTGCATGTAGTTTTATGCTCTACCATCCTTTACTCTAGGAGGTGACCGTGCTACCAGTCCCCACCCGGCTTCCCTTGGACAAAAGACACACACATAGTTTGTTCCTTTTCCACTAGCCTTCTTGGCTGAATTACTGAGCAATACAGTCTCCCACCTAGAAAAGCATGCCCTTACCAATTTCTTATCTCAGTCTCTCTCACCTGCCCTAATCTTCAGAGTTAGTCCCACTTAACCCCTGCCAAACATCCCTGACCACCCACCTGTGGTAGTGACCACAAACTCCAGCTCCTCCTGAGACCTCACATGGCTACTGGGTTCTTCTGTTTCCAAAGCATGAATCTCTCATCTCCTCCTTTGCATCTCACTGGCTTCCTCCAGGTTCCTTCAGGGACCCAGAAGTCCTGCCTGTACCTTTCCCCCAGCAATTGGCCCAAGTTTTCTTTACTGACAGATCAAGAACCAATTGGAGAACAGGACCTTAGCATCAGAACTGTCCCCTACAAAGATCTGCCTGCCTCTGCCTCCCAAAGAATTAAAGTTTTATATCACCACACCCAGAAGAACTCAGTTGTTGGTTTTTTTTTTTTTTTTTTTTGGTTTGTATGTTTTTTGTTTGTTTTTAACAATTACCCAGTCTCCAATATGTGATTATAGCAGCCCAAAATGGTCTAAGATGGTTATGCTAATTACTTTCTCAATATTGGGACAAAAATGTCTGGCAGACACAACTTGTGGAAAGAAGGATTTGTTTGGACTCACAATCCAAGGCAATTCAGTCTACTGTGGTAGGGGAGGCTTGGTGGTAGGAGCCTAAGTAAGTCACTAGCATTGTATCCATAGTGATGAGCAGGTACTAGCTGGTACTCAGCTTGGCTTTTCCACTGGTGTGCAGTCTAGGACTCCATGCCATGGAATGGCACTATTCACACATAGGGTGAGGCTTCCCACTCTGTTATCCTAAGTCTATGAATGCGTAGACTTGCCCAGAGGTTGGTTTGCCATGGTGATTCTTAACCTCATTAACTTGACAATCGAGGTTACTCATCACAGTGGGCTGTCTCGAAAGCCTGGGGTTGTAGGGTGACTGAGTTTGCTGTGCTACTGTTACCATCGTTTGGCAGACGAGGAATCGGAAACCCAGAAGCACACAGCTACTAAGTTGACCTAGACTATGAAGACAGAGCTTCTATTACCACAGCTCTGTACTTGCTGTCAAACTTTAGATGTCAAAAGGACAGAATGGTCAAGGGATAAAATATGTCAGAATAAAATATGTAAGAATTCTGGTCCTCAAGCATCCTAGCACTCTTAGCTTTGGTTTGAGTTGGGGAAGGGTGGCAAGAGGAGCCCAAAAGAGGATGGGGGATCAAGGAGATTATGGCAAGTTATAAAATGCAGGTGGTCTGTACTGAGACTTCCTTTGTCAATGCAATTAATATCTCTTTACCTTAGCCTCAGGCAGACCCTTTAGACAAGAGCAAAAAGCAGCCACATTCTTCACCAAAATACTACAAAAAGAGTCTCTGGGCCACATACTGAAGTTCTCCCCTGAAACCTCTTGAGCCTGGTCTGCACAGTTGAAATCACTCACAGCAACAAAATCTTCCATATTCCTACTAGGATGGCCCATTAAGCCCGACTTGAAACACTCCATGGATTTCCAAATCCAAAGTCCCCAAATCCACATTCTTCTAAACAAAAGCATGGTCAGGCCTATCACAGCAATACCCCACTCCCAGTACCAGTCTTAGGGTTTTACTGCTGTGCACAGACACCATGACCAAGGCAATTTTTATAAGAACAACATTTAATTGGGGCTGGCTTACAGGTTCAGAGGTCCAATCCATTATCATCAAGGCGGGAACATAGCAGCATCCAGGCAGGCATGGTGCAGGAGAGGCTGAGAGTTCTATGTCTTTATCTGAAGGCTGCTAGCAGAATACTGGCTTCTAGGCAGCTAGGATGAGGGTCTTATAGCCTGTACCCACAGAGACACACCTACTCCAACAAGGCCACACCTTCTAATTGTGCCACTCCCTGGGCCGAGCATATACAAACCATCACATTGTCTTAAACAACAGTCACTGCAAATGTTATCACAAGAAAATGCTTCTGTTTTAAAAACAAAAGTTAAAAATACGATTTTTCATGAAAATAGATTGTCTAGATGGGTGGTGGTGGCCCATGTCCTTAACCCCAGCACTTTGGCGGCAGAGACAGGCAGATCCAGTTTCAGGACAGCCAGGGCTACATAAAGAAAGACACCCTATCTCAAAAGAACAAAACCAACAAAATCCCTCAAGTATTTGAGTATACATATATTCCTAAGGCTATCCTGCTATTCTATCTCATGTTGAGGGCATTGGGAGCCTAGCACCAGGGAGCCTTGAGCATGGGCAAAAGCTGGGGCTGGAGAAGCAGGAATTTCAGCAGTAGAAACCCAAGCCCCGACCAGATGAAAGCTCATGGAAGGTGCAGAGTGGTAGAGTCAGCTAAGCTCCATTCATTTTCTCTTCTTCCTGCATCAGCTGAAGAGTAAAAGGCCTTCTTCTAGCAGATGGGCTTCCTAGGAGGAGATCAGAAACTGACTTCTTGCCCATCTGGAAGAAGCAGGTAGAGAGAGATCTCACAGCCCTCTGGAAGCTGGGCATGTTGTCTGTACCCCAGCCTTTCAGAAGCTGCTATGCCCAATCCTTCCATCCTCCAGCCTGGCAGAGAGGGAGGTCACCTTACATAGTCTCCTCCTGAACTCTAAGAGCCAAGTGGGAGAAGAAAGGCCAGTTAGTCACCTAGACACTGTTCTATCAATGTCTTGGCAAGAAGCTCTCTGGAAACCCCAGAATGACTGGGCCAAGGCCTGCTTCCTCTCCTGACCGCATCCTGCAAGCTGGGGCAGGTGCCAGCAGGCACAGCTTGGTGTCCTCTACAACCATGACTAGAACTCGTGATGTCCAGACTGGACCCCAGAAGGGTAGGTAGCTCCATGAACTGCATAGGACTGAGTTTCAGGGCCAAAGCAGGGCCTTCCCTTGGCTGCCACAGGGAAGAGAAACAAAAGTGGGCCCAGACCCTGAGTCTACAGAGCTGCTTTAGACAAGGCAGGCCCAGCCCATGCTACCCCAGGCTTGCATGAGTCAGGCTACTCCTCCAGCACCCTGTGGCCATTGGTTCTGATCTAGTTTCTAGATTTTTCTGAGTCCTCCCTGAGTTCCAGCATCTTTCTTCTCGTTCATGTTTTCTTCATCCTTTCTGTCTCTATCTTTGCTTTCCTCTCCAGCCTGTCTGTTCTAACCTTCTGGGCTTCTGTGGGACGTGAGAGGCCACAGACTGGCATCCTTGGGGTTCTGTGGGGATCACTGGCATACTTCTTTCTGTACCTCCTTAATCTTAATGAGACCATTAGGTGGTGATAATTACCACAAGTTCTGGTCACAGTTGGTCTGTAGGTAGGTCTAAAAGATCCTCTAGGAGTTGGGTAGAGGACAGGAAGAAGACTCAGGATTTATCTCAACTTCCTCACTTCCTGTGTCCATGCTAGTAGAGACTGATCACTCCTCTTGGGAGGGCAAAACCTGACCCCTCTCTTGCTGTGAGCCCAAGCCCCCACCTAACCTCCATCCCCTTGAGGACTACCTGCTACCAAGCAAGCCCCACGGCTCCTACCATCCTCTCGTTTCTGGAGGCCAAAAGAAGATTTGAAACTTGAAGGTAAGAGTGAATTGCGTTCTTGCTTTGTTTCTTTCTTACCATTAAATACAGTAGTGCAGAGATAGATATTAATCCAAGACAGGAAAGCAGGACTCCGAGGATGCTCTGCCCTAAGTCTTCCTCAGGCCCTTTGGGGCAAACCCTTCCTGATTCTTTGAGAAAACCTTGTTTGAAGTCAGCTACAGTGGGGTCTAGAGAATTATTGATCTGGTCTTGCCTGTTTCTGCCCTAGGCCAGGCAGGGAGACAGACCCAAGAATTGAAGTCTGCCAGGGCTGCAAACTGACAACCGACAGAACCTTGGCCAGCGTGTTGTGTTTGTGCTCGCCTGAGGGTGCTTAATTTTTGGAGGGGGGGGAGGTGTTTAAGAAACCCAGTGCCACATATGTAGTTAAGGCCCTGGAGGATTTTTAACTGTGGCTCATGAATAGGGGAGATGTATCCTTTAAGTGAATAGGGAAGATGTATCCTTTAAACTGTAAGACCCTAGTAAGCTGAGAGTCTGTCAGCAGAGAGGAAAAAGAAAACAGAAAGGGACTAAGAGCAACTGGCTGACGTTGAATTACTCTGGTCACTTTACCTAAGGGACATCTTGGCACTCATCTTGCTAGTTAAAAGCAAATCCAGTTTGAGGATTTAGCTCTTTTTTGTTTGTTTGTTTGTTTGTTTGTTCCTGAGACATTTTGTTTCCTGCTCCTGAATGTTACTGAGTGGCCCTATTGGTCTGATCTGCTGGGTCAATGTGGAAGCTCAGTCCAGTCACCTCCTATGATTTGTTGTTGGTGGTGTTTTAATTTAACATCACTAAGAGCAATTAAACTTCCAAAAGGTCTGAGATGTAGGAGACACAGGAGAAGCTTGGGCTGGGAGCATAGCTTAGTGGTAGAGCACCTGCCTACCCTGCAGAAAGCCACGGGAAACTATGGCTGAGATCCTCAACCTCTTCCTTTGTAAAGCAGGTGTGTTGGGACCCTCGCCTCCCACCCATGCACATAAAACACGTCTTGGCATTTTGCTTTGCCCATAGTAAACATCCAATAAGTAGTAGTCATTTCTAAAGAGACGTTTTCTTACAGTTTTAGACTTAAAGAAAGACCCCATTTTCTTCCTCCCCACTGCTAACCCTCAGGAAAACAACGGTTAGACTTCTGCATATTTCTATTTTTGAAGATCCAGACCCGTTTGCTAGTGACCATCTTGTACTTCCTGTGTGGCTTAGTGACTAGTTGCTTCAAAAGGCCCAACTCCTCCTGTGCTGGGGCTGAGCCAGAGCTGCGGCTGGGACCATCAGAAACAAATTAATACCTTCCATCTTTTGGCTGCTCTGAAGATATCTTAAGCTCGATGAGAAAAGAGGAAGGTGAGGTCAGATGACAACTGTCTACTTAGTGGAAATGGACCATGTCTGACTTCTTCCTCCCTCTGTCTCCAAGCTCTGACCCCAACCTTTGCCCATCTCCAGTCCTCTGTGTGTTCACTTAGGTGAAAGTATTGTGTCTATTTGCTCTTAGTCACACAGACTGATAGGTTCTAGTGAGAAGCAGCTGGTGGAGAGATGGGGCACGGGGGTGGGGTTGGGGGGAGAGTTCAGTCTCTCTAATAAATTTCCCTTTACCTATCATGTAGACTTAGAAAAAAAAACTTTTTTGAGAGACACAAAGTCTTATGTAGCTCATGCTGGCCTTGAACTTGCTGTGTAGCCAAGGCTGACTTTGAACTTCTGATCTTTCTGCCTGTACCTCCCCAGTGCTTGGCTTATAGGCATGTGCCACCAGGCCTGGTTTGTACAGTACTGGGATTCAAACCCAGAGCTTCGTACATGCTAGACAAGCATTGTAGTGGCTGAACTACATCCCTAACGCTAGACTTAGTAATTATTAACACACTCCTATATTTCTTTATTGATACTTTTTTTTTAATTAAAAAAAAAAAGATTTTTAGGAAAGCAGTATAGTGTTTGGAAAAGGGTTATGGGTAGGTGGGGTGTTTGGAATCTTTGAGCTATAGAGGTTCAGGAAGTGTTTTGATCCAACCCCAAGAAGCCTTCAGATCTGTTCTAGCGTTGGGACAGAGGGAACAGGCTTGTTAACATGTGGTATGGCACTTCATGGAGGTGTCATTGTGGAGAAGGTCCTCTCATCTCAGGGTTCCTTCTGAGCTCTGGAAGGTAATTTTTAAAAATAAAATTTTAAGCCGAGTATGGTAATACATCCTTAATCCTAGCCCTCAGGAGGCAGAGACAGGTACATCTCTGAGTTCGAGGCCAGCCTGATCTACAGAGCAAGTTCCAGGACAGCCAGGGCTACACAGAGAAACCTTTTCTCGAAAATGAATAAATAAGTAAGCAAGTGAATAAACAAATAAATAATAAAAATTCAATTGTATTTTATGTGTGTGGGTGTTTATGTGCCTAGTACCTGTGGAGGCCAGAAGAGGGTAGCACACGTCCTGGCACTAGTGTTACAACTGGTCCTGAGCCACCATGAACAGTCATATGGGTGCTGGGAATCGAACCCAGGCTTTCTGCAAGAGCAGAGCTCTTAACCGCTGAGCTGTCTCTCCAGCCCCTAGAAGGAAATTTTGAGCATGGAAACAAAGTGTTCTTGCTCTATCCATGGGCTTCTATCCCTGGGACACATTGACCTGTCATCAGAAACCCAGTGAACACACAAGAGACCAATTCACTGCTCAGAATTCAGATCATAAGCTTTAGCTTGGGTGGGATATTTTTTTTTTATTCCCCTCTTGAGTACCACTGACTCCGCCTTTTCTATCTTTTTGTGAATGGATGGAGACTCAGTCATCAACTGTTGTTTTGTAGAATTGGGAGTCTGTGCCGCTTCAGTCACCTCATGCTCTTGCTTACTGGGACACAGAATCACGAAATAAGAGTTACATTCACTCCGAATTTGAGAGACGAGACCCAGAACCACAGAAGCATTCAATGACACTCATTATTCTGTTTATTTTACTACTGTAATCAGCACATACAATGCTTACTATGTCCGGGATAATTCTAAATTCTCCACCACATACCGACACATTTAACCATTTCACCTACCCTATACTACAGAAGCTTTTCCTGATGTACACATGAGGGTTGTGAGACAGAAGAGAACTGCAGAGCTCGGGCTTGAGCCCAGGCAGTGGCAGCAGAAGCTGTGACTGTTACCCCTGCTTTCCTTAGCACGCTATGCTGCTTTTCAGAGTGTTTGCTGATATATTTCCCCCCCCTCCACAGTCGCTGCTGTTGGGAGTCTGTCTTCTGTGTGATACGGTCAGAGAGGCCAGCAAAGAGGAAGAGCCCAGACCAGGAGCAGGCAGCAGATGTCTCGTCACTTTTGACACAAACAATCCAAGCCATTCCCCAAATGGAAGGGAAAGATACTCATGCCAGCATGGTTACAAGAGCAACATCTCGGGGACAATTTCAATGTCCAGAAAAGGGGGGATGACTGGTCATGCTACGGTCTATCTACAGAACAAAGCTTTCAAAGTGACAATTCTGAAATCTACATTGAGACAGAAAAAACTTATAGAGGGCTGTGCAAAAGAAAAAACTGAACATTAGGGGCTGGAAAGGTTGGTCAGGGGTTAAGAGCACTGGCTGCTCTTGCAGAGGACCTGGGTTCAATTTCCAATACCCACACAGCAGCTCATGTCCTCTAACTCTAGTGCCAGGGGATCTGATGCCCTCTTCTGACCTCCACAAGCACACATGGTATATACACATACATGCAAACAAAGCCCCATACACATAAAATAATAAAATAAGCCAGAAAAGAAAAGGAAAGAAAGGAAAAGAAAAGAAGGAAGGAAGGAAAGAAAGAGAGAGAGAGAGAAAGAAAGAAAGAAGCACATTACATCGACATAGCATGTAACCATACCTGAGAAGGTTTATAAAGATGTACAAATGGGAAAATTCTTGCCATTAGAGCAGAGGGTCTTGAGTTATTTCACAAACACTACTTTATTGGTAGTAATTATAATTTTAGAGGTGGAGACTTAAGAGGATTGGGGACACTGAGTTATGTAAAGAACAAAGCTTTCTTTAAAGGGAAGAGTGGGGAGGCTTGGTATTGATCTGGTAAGTTAGTCACACTATGCTGTGACTTCAAGATCCTAGAATCTAGAGTAGGGGGTCCCCAACTAGTTGTGCCAGCATATTTTAGACTTGTTTGAGCAGGCATGTAGAGTGGAGATGGGGCATTCCACATCATGGAGGACAATTAGGAAAGCTATTATGAATCACCCCTGTCTGTCACATCTCCCTGGGTCAAACCACAACCCCCACATACCACCCCCACACAAATCTCAGGATGTTCAGAATCTCTAAGAAGTAAATTTGTTTTAAGGGTCAGGTGTCAGGGTACACTCCTAAAACCCCAGCACATGGGAATCCTGAGCTCAAGATTGAATGATGTAAAAAGACAGAGAGAGAGAGAGAGAGAGAGAGAGAGAGAGAGAGAGAGAGAGAGGCAGAGAGAGAGAGAGGAAGAAGAAGAAGAAGAAGAAGAAGAAGAAGAAGAAGAAGAAGAAGAAGAAGAAGAAGAGGGGGAGGGGGAGGGGGAGGGGGAAGGGGAAGGGGAAGAAGAGAAGAAAGAAGAAAGAAGAAAGAAGAGAAAGAAGAAAGAAGAGGAAGAAGAAATTAAAATTTTCACTTCTAGCAATTTGTCCAGGGTTGAATATAGGCTGTCTCTCCCCAAACAGGGTCTTACTATTTAAAGCCATTCAGAGTGGTCTTAAATTCATGATCCTCTGGCCTTATCCTGCCTTCTAGGCATAAATAATTTTGTGTAAGGATGCCTATCCTGAATTATTAGGTTAAATTATATGAGTAAAATCCCAGGAAAGCTGAGGCAGGAGGATCATGAGTTGAAGGAAAGCCTGGACTACATTATAAGTGGCTGGACAGTTAGGGCTACACAGAGAAATCCTGTCTTGAGGGGAAAACAAAAACAAAAACAAAAACCAAAAACTGTCCTGAGAATAAATGCCTAAGTTCTCAGCCTTAGATGGGATGTGTATGTCAACCCTCCTCAGTAAGGACCACAGAACACTAAGAGTGGAGGACACAGAGCTGAGGAACAGGAGAGTGCTGGGACCCAAGGTCCTCTGGACATGACATGGCTGTGGCAGACACAAATGGTGACAACTGTGGTTACCTACCCACAATCTAGAAGTCAGTTAAAGATTCCAGCGTGGAGGGCTAGGGCCTCCAGTGGCTACGCCTCTAACAGAGGAGCTATTGGCAGTTGACTTTGTGGGGGAGGGGAGGTAGTTGCTGTAAGACTAGTCTTGCCCCAAGGGAAGCTGCCACACCCATCTGTATACAGGCAGCACTAAATAGGCTCAGTGGCTTACAAAGAAGAGGGCATGAAGTTGAGAGACAGATGTGTTGGGGAGGCTCCAGAGAGAACTGAAGGGAGGGGATAGAGAGGGTATAATTAAGATGAATTGTATATATGTTAAAATATTCAGGAAATAAATACAAAAAAAAGAAAATACGAGTAAAAGCATGAAAAAGACATAGTATTCTATCACAGATTAGAGTTTGTGTGTGTTTTTTCCTTTCCTAAGGTTTATTTTTATCTTGTGTGTATGCGTCTGTATCTGTGTGCATACCACATGTGTGTGGGTGCCCACATAGGCCAGAGGAGGGAATTGAAAAGGCAGCTGTGAATTGTCTGATGTGGGTACTGGGAACCGAACTCTGCAAGAGCAGCCAGTGCTCTTAACTGCTGAGACATCGCTCCAGCTCTGAGTATATTTCTACATACATACATACATACATACATACATACAATACACTCATGCATATATATAAGCTCATATATATAGTTAGTTAATTTTAGAAAAGAAGGAACATATAGTTCTACATAAGTTGGTGCAAATTTACATAGACTATTGTGAGTCTGTTGTGCTCACAAGTATGTGTAGTTTCTGGCTCAAGCTTGGTATTCAGTAGTTATTTGTTAGTATAGGTGCCTATAGTTATAACTATAGTTATGGTTAGTATAGGTGTGTGTGTGTGTGTGTGTGTGTGTGTGTGTGTGAGTGTGTGTGTGTGTGTGTGTATGTGTGTGTACAAAACAATGCTAGACCTTGGACCAAGGTCTTCACCCTGTAAGGTTCTCTACCATCAAACTACAGTCTTGACCCTGCTACTATACGCAATACACATTATTGCCCAGGCTAGCCTTGAAATCTTGATTCTTCTGCCTCGTCTGACTGCTGGGATTATAGTTAAGAGACCCCTGTTTGGTCTGTAGTTTGCTTTTCTTACGTAACATATTAGACAAAATGCTAACAGTGGGCAGGTTAGTAGTTTCCTGCAGGCTTCTTAGCCGAGGGAGAACAGAGCCTTAGACCTGATAAAAATCCCACAAGTGAGATGACTTCCTAGTGTCCAGGGTCCCCTCAGTGAGGAGAGGAGCTGAGTCATATCACACACCACCAACATACACCCTGGTTCTGCCAGCCTTCTGAACTCCTCAAATCACTCATCAGTCTGGGCCCCAGTTCCCACACTGTGCCCTGAGAATAGACCGGTGGGGTCGAGGGAGGAGAGGAGAAAAGTCAGAATTAGTCACCAGGGGCAAAAGGCCATGTGCCAGCCTTGCCTGGATGTGGAGTTTCCCTCTCTTCTCTTCCCTTTCCTCCCTGCCTCCACCCCACCCCTCCCCACCCCCAAACCTAGCTTTCTTACCTGATAGGTATAAGGACTCTCTCTATCGATGAGTTAGAGGCTCGGCCAGATGTTGACCTTTTCAATCCCAGGGCAGCCCCACAGGTCTCTCCACAGTAAAAAGATGGGGAAGGAGGTCAGGGCCTGGCGCATGCTAACCCTAAGGCCGAGCTCTTGGGACACATCTGTCTGAAATACCACTACTCACAAAGTACTTTCAAAAGCATCATTTCCTTTGATCTGCGATACAGCAGAGCAGATATGATCTGTCCCAGCTTCAGCTTAGAAGCCTGGGTGAGGGGCCCAGGGACAGGCATCTGAACGTGACTGGGGCGGGGGGTGGGGGGGAGCAGGTCCTACTTTAATTTTAGCTTCCTTGTATCGGGCGCATGAATATATTGCTAACAGCCCTTGAAATGCTTATAAACATTTTCCAGGAGGAGAGCGGGGCGGGGGCAGGGGCGGGGCAGGAGAAGGCTCTGTAATTCTCTTACTCCCATACGGCCTGTGCCCTTTAATAAAGTGTAACTATTACCGTATGTAGGATGCAATGCCACGTCTTTCACCCTTCACAGTGTCTTACGTGACGACACGGTCCTTGTAGTTTATGTAGCAGTAGTTAACACCTGCCGTGTGGAGACGCTGCTCCAGACACTGGGTCACAGCATACAATCAAATAACAAAATTCCCTGTATTTGTGGAGTGCATATTCTGACTAGAGAGACAAATAAGCAAATACGTAAAAATGCTGTCATTCTGTTAGTGAGCAGCAGGAGAAAAGATCTTACCCTTTGTGCTTAAACCCTGAGGGATAAGAAAAAGCAAAACATAGAAGATCCAAAGGAGACTGTGCCGGTTAATTTTATAGCAACTTGATACAAGGTACAAAAAGATACAGGACAAAAGAATTTAAAAAAAAAAGATTTATTTAATGTATATAAGTACACTGTTGCTGTCTTCAGACACACAAGAAAAGGGCATCGGATCCCATTATAAATGGTTGTGAGCCACCATGTGGTTGCTGGGAGTTGAACCAAGGACCTCTGGAAGAGCAGTCAGTGCTCTTAGAAGCCAGGGAGCCAGCTCTTCAGCTCTAGACAAAGGAATATTAATTAAGAAAATACCCCCACCAAAATGATCTTTCTGAAGCCCGTGAGGGTATTTTCTTAATCAGCAGTTGGTGTTTCAGGACCCAGCCCATCATGGATGGTGATACCTCTGGGCAGATGTCCTGAATAATAATTAGCCTGAGCAAGACAAGCGGATCAAACCAGTGAGCAGCACTCCCCCATGACCTATGCATCAGCTCCAGCCCTGTTCTGTGTTCTGGCTCTGACTCCCCTCAGTGATGGACTGTGATGTGGAATTGTAAGCTGACATTAACCCTTTCGTCCCCCAGGATGGTTTTGGTCATAGTGTTTAATCACAGCAATAAACCCCTAAGAGACATGTATGTTTCCCTTCAACAGAACCAGTGCTGACAAGTTTACGTCCTTCAAATCAAAGTGTGAGGAAGTTATTTTAACTTCTGAAATTATAGTTTTTTTCCTCTAGGAAATTACCGTCAACATTTTCTGATTTCTCCTTGGATGACATTAAATTTTGCATTTTAGTCTTCTATCATGGTCATGAAACCATAGCAGTGCATTTGGACATTTAGGGGTTTTCCTTCTAGGTTTAACTCTTTAAAAACTTCTCTTCTTCAGCAACCTAACTTCCGTTGTTTAGGATTATCGAGTTGGGAGGGAGAACAGGTAAAAGACTATAAGGTGAAGGAGTATGGGCGTTCCAGGCCATGGGACATGCACATCTTTGAAGTTCTTGATGAATAGGACCAGCTGCTTGCTAAACGACTTTAGTTCGTTCTTCCTTCGCAACCCATTCTTAGCTCCTGCATCCACGCTTCGACTCCCTCCCTCACCAGGAAGTGAGATCTCATCCTCCACAGACTGAGGGACAATTTCCAAGGAGCACACCAGAGTCCAACTGAGTGACACACTCCAAGAGCTGTTCTTCTTACTGTGCATAGCTCTATGTAAGGGCAGAAATGTCAGTTCTCAGTAAATGGTAAAGGAGGGGACGTGAAGCTTCCCATGGGCTGGAGAAGCCGTCTGTCTGTCTGTCTGTCTGTCTGTCTGTCTGTCTTCAGGAAGCTCAGCTGAGAACGTGTAGATGAGCTTAGAGGGGAGCTCTGTCCCAGCAGCCTAGAGCGACAGCTGCTCTGTAAGCTTCCGTCTCACCACACACAGCTTGACGAAGGTCAGCACTCCTGTCCTGAAAGCCATGAGCCTTCGCCCCAGGCAGCAGTGGTAAGGAAAGGAAGGCTTATGCTATAGATGGGCTCTTGGACTTGAAAGCACCTGAGGTATATCTTGCTGGCCCAGGTGACTGTTGGGCTGCAAACCTTGTTGATCCCAGGGCATATATGGGGGCATGCAGAGATGTTCTTTTTGACAAGAGTAGCTACAAGATGGGGCCAAGGTGGGCTGTGATGCTAAATACACTCCAGCCAGTGGTCTCCAATGTTATCGAGAAGGCAGCGGTGCTAGATGAGGAGGGAGGAGCTTAAACAGCCCGAGAGAATGCCTACCCTTCAGAACCAACCTAGCACCGAACATCAGTCTGTGCTGCTACTCCTCCGTCCACTGTCTGGCTAGGACTCGGTTCTTAGCCCAGAGAATTCCTTTCTCTCACTGATCAAAATGTTTGTCGGCTAAATCCTTTCAAATAAAAACATTTACTTTCTAAGCCTTCCAGAAGCCTCAAAGGATAAACCAGAGTCTGAAACGGTTAATTCTAAACATTTGTACTGGAAGAGCTCCCAGAGCGGGGTGGGGGGGGGTAAGGGCGAGTGGGGGGCCTGGACCACATTTAAAAATCAAAATTACACATCTCTTCTTTGAAATGACACCTGGCAGGCAGATGCTGTACATCTTCCTCATTTTTTCCTTTCATCTCGCCACTCTCTGGATGTGCGATGCCCTTTTACAGAATGAGACTAAGTCATTCTCTGCCCTCCCGAGAGGACCACACTCACAGGTGTGACTGGCACTCCTAGTCTCAGGATCACACAAACCATCACCCTGAAGGGCCTGAACTACTGAGTTGAGTTTTGTCTGACTGTGTGACACACCCTTCTGACACCCATCTCGCTCTCGATGTTCAAGTCAAGAAGACACGGTTGCCAACTAAGGCCAACAGAAGTTTTTATTGAGATGTGTGCTCACAGAAGAACCTGGGGTCCCTGGCTGTGTGGTGCGGGAATCTGAACCCATGGAAAGTTTCAGATCCCAGCATTCAGAAGGCAGGCCAGAACTACTTTCAGGGTGAATCTCACAGCGTCTCCAGAGGGGAGAAGGGTCGCCACATTAGGGTGAGGCAACAGATGGGAAGAACCAAATTGAGCAACTCACACTGGAGTTGGTTTCCATGTCTTTCGTGAGCCTTTGAAAATGAAAATCCGAATTGGGGATGAGAAAAAAATGTAGAAAACAAGGAGAAAAAAGTCCTCAAAGGACAAAGGCTTTTGCAGGGGCAAGAATAGTCAGGGATAAGAAGAACCTTTGAAAGTCTGGATTGGATGTTTAAGCTGAATTACACAGACTGAACCAGAAAACGGAACCCACTACCCTCCCATCTACTAGGTGAACCCATTTCTCCAGGTGGGTGTCTACAGCCTTTCTTCCCCTGGAGAAAATTAAGGAAATTCCCTATCTTTCCCCGAGAACAGCCAGCCTCAGCAGCCAGCTCTGAGAAAGCCGATGGACAGTCCCGGGCGCGTCTGCAAGCACATGGTTACTCTCTTTGAAGTTCTGTTCCACCTGCTCCATCCCTGGGAGGCTACCAAGCAGCCAAGGCAGAGTTCGCCTTTGGGGACCGGCCCCAGAACACCGAGCTGTCGTCCCTGGAGAGCGAGGAGGCCGAGCTGATCCTGCGCACCTGGCGCCCGGCGCGCGTGCACAGCCCAAACCGGGCCCGGGCGCGGAAAGAGCGGTCCAGCAGGAGGTAGATGATCGGGTTTGCACTGCTGTTGACGAAAGCCAGGCAGGTGGCGACAGCCAGACCCCAGCGTAGCGCCAGCAGCAGGGAGCAGGGCAGCGGCAGCGCCCGGAGCCGCGCCAGGTGGAAGAGGGCGCGCAGGATGCCGAAGGGCAGCCAGCAGCCGACGAAGACGCTCTCCACGGTGAAGATGATGCGCAGCGAGCTGCTCCGGGCCCTACCGACGCGCGGCAGGCGGCGCGACACGCGCCAGTAGCAGGTCAGGGTGACAACCAGAGGCAGCGCAAAGGTCAGTAGCAGCAGCAGCAGTCCGACACCCTGCAGTGCATCCCAGGGCTCCTCGGCGCACTGGCTGCCCACGCCGTCCAGGCTGGGCTGCAATCCCCGGTAGAGCAAGGCGGGCAAGCCGGCCAGGAACGCCGCAGCCCAGGCGGCGCCGCACGCGGCTCGCACACAGCGCGCGCTCCGCAGCGGGCGCGCGTTCAGCGGCCGGCCCACGGCCAGGTAGCGGTCCACGCTCATACCCGCCAGTAGTAGCGCGCCCGCGCAGCGCGTGGCCGCCAGCGCGAAACTGCTGACTTTGCACAGGCCGTCGCCGAAGGGCCAGAGGCCGCCGCGCGCCTCCGCCGTGGCCCATAGCGGCAGCATGAGCACGAAGCCCAGGTCAGCGGCCGCCAAGTGCAGCACGAAGGTGTCCACCAGCCGCCGCGGCCCGCGCTGCCGGCTCAGCAGCCACACCACGAAGGCGTTGCCCGGCAGGCCCACGGCGAAGGCCACCAGGTAGAGCGCGGGGATGATGGCGTGGCCGTAAGGCAGATCCCAGGCAGGGCACAGCTCCACTTGGTCCAGGGAACCCGAGCCCGAATAGTCCCAGGACATCGTGCCCCAGCTAGGACTCCAGGGCTCCGTGGACATCATGGCCGGGGTCACCGGGCCAGCGTGCACCCTGGCTCAGTGTGGCTCTCTCTGAGCAGGAGGGGGTTTGCTTTTCACAGCCGGTGCCCAGCACCTCCCTTCCTGCCACCCCAGGCCGAGGCTATGGGGTGAGCAGGAAGGTGGAGGGTGAGAAGAGTGTGGGGCTGGGAGGGGCAGGCCTCTGTGGTGGAAATGGTGGCCTCCAAGTTAGGGCTGGCCCAAAGGGAAGGTCAGAGGGAGCATCACAACTGGATAATGTGAGATGTCATTAGGGCTAAGAGACCTGCGGCCAAGCAGAGTTGGTGGCTCATCATTTCTTGGGTGCTTGGCCTACTATCTGTGGGAGAGGGGAGTGAGATTCTGAGATCCGGTCCAAGGGGCATTGAGTGCCTTAGAGCCCTAAACTGTTCCCAATTCTCTCCAGGCATTTTCTTTCCTTCCTTCCTTTCTTCCTTCCTTTCTTTCTTTCTTTCTTTCTTTCTTTCTTTCTTTCTTTCTTTCTTTCTTTCTTTCTTTCTTTCTTGTTTTGTTTTTTAGAGGGAAGGAGACAGGCCCGGCATGAGGGCTTCTTAGGGAGGATAATGCCTCGGCTTCCTTCTCTAATCTGTTCTGTCTTGTAGCACGCAACGGGGTTTGAAGGTTGAGGAAGCTTCCCTTGGTTCCCGATCAAGAATTGGCACCAGAGTTCTTGGACTAATTAGCCTCCTGGGATGAAGGACTAGATGTGTCACCCGGAGTGGCATTTTTGTGCTGGTTCAGTCTTCATGGAGCCATGTGGAAAGGGTCTAAGCTAGAGAGGGACAGACTAGTCAGGTTGCTCTGCTGGAAAGGGCTAGGCCCCTGGGCTAACCCTCCTCCTCCTTCCCCATACTTGGAAATCTTCCTGGTAAGTCAAACAGGGTCATAACCTCTATACAAAAGATGACACAAAATGGCCCCTAACAATCCAACAGATGTGCTATTCTAAATCATGAGGCAGCAGCTCTGAGAATTCTTGTGAACCGAAGGGAAGGAAAAGATTTGTGAATGAGGGGGTGCAGAATGTCAAAGCTTGCATGGAATGGCAAGACAGCGGAGAGATGAGGGTGGGTGAGGCAAAACTCGCTGTCTCCTCTCAACTACACTACATTGTCAACACACACCCCCTGACAGTCCGTCTTGGAACTAAGGTTAACAGTAGTCCATCCCATTGTCACCAAGAATGAGTGATTGGTGCATTGAGCAACCTGGCGTTGGAAATTTCAGGGGACTGTCAGTTTTTGTTCTTTTCCATTCCATGCACGGTGATCTCTCCGTGCAGCAAGCCCTGGTTTAGTTTGCATCGCAAGAAATGTGTTCTTGACCTCAGATCCATTACTGAGGAGGGGAGAGTCACGGGTCGTGTGTGCAATGGCCAGTGTGCCATCAGTCACCAAACTGTGGTACAGGTTTAAAACAGCGTCCACATAGAGCTTAGAAGGAGGAACTGTACATCCGGTGGGAAAAGGCCTACAGAGGGCACAACTGTTCAGGTTGGGTCTAGGAAGGGGTTAAAGGTCAAAAGGAATGGCAGAGCAGAGAGGATGAGCCAGACAAGGAGGGGAATAACAAAGCAAGTATACTGAGATGTAGGAAAACACTGGCAGGCGGCCGGAGCCTAGGGGAGGAGTTCAGGTAGTGGACGTGTGGACAACAGATGAAGCTGACAAAGACACTGTGGCCTGATCCTGAAGGCTTTTGGCATCAGTCTGATTTGCAAAGGTCCTGGGAGGACTGTGTGGATCATGGAGGGGGAAGGCCCAAGCCAAGGGGACCCCACAGGAGGCTGTTGTGAGGCTGTTGTGTGTGTGAAGAACTAGACAATGATTATTATCTTATTTTGCAGGGGATGAGATCTCACCCTCGTTCGGCAAGAGGTCTGCCACGAGTGGCGTAGTTATTGGCAGTAGGGAGAGGAAAGGGGGGATGTGTCAAGAGACACAGCACAGGTCTCCACACAGAGAGGACTGGAGGGAGATCTTGGATGTCTCTTCTTTGGAACAGCGTGGAAGCCGTCTCTGTAATTAAAGAACTAGAGTACAGAAGGGCAGCTGTGTGTGTGTCCAGACTGACATGGATTGGAAGTAGAAGGATGATATCATTTATGATCCAAATCAAGACACGTCTGAGAGTGAAAGAGGCATTGTCAGTAAGCAGTACTGTTCTGGGGGCCATAGGATCCCACCTGGGTTGTTTTTTTCCCTATATGGAGCCACCCAGCAGGGAATAGGAAGATGGGATGGAGGGCCAGATGTTTTCCAATTTCTGCCCAAATCCAGTTTCCATAGAGTAAGGGTTTTAAGCTAGAGGGAGTGTGCAGCCAGATTGTCTTTCTGTAAGGGGAAAGGGCCTACGGTTAATCTTCCTCACCTGACTCCGTCCTGTAAAACTTACCCATTAAATCAAATGTGCGTGGACTGGGGTTCATGTGTAGTCTGTTCCTGCCAAGAAGTTCCCCGCCCCCCCCCCCTTGGGCTGCTGATATGACTCAGTAGATAAAGGTGCTTGTCATTAAGCCTGAGGACCTGAGTTCAATCCCCTAACCTACAGAGTAGAAAGAACAAACCTGCCTCTCCAAGTTGTCTTCTGATTACACTTGTCCCAAAACACAAAGGCCCCCACACATGTCCTCCATGTATACACTCATGCACACGCACACACACTATAAAGGCATAACAGTTTTTTTAAAAGAGTACTTCTCATGCCAATTTTAGGCTGGGAAAAGAGACCGCGGAGTAAACCTGTCCAACCTCTTTGTGGACACCACCTCAGTTTCCAGTCTTAGGCTTTCTCCTAAAGGTCCTCTACCTGCATGGTGCTGGTGAGCTGCTTCTACCTCCTGGTTGGCCAAAGGGGCTACAGGCTCCTTCCCTGGAAGACCAACAGGACAAAGTCTAGACAGTTGAGGCCAGACTCGGTGCTGCTGGACTTTTACTCTTTGCACTGGGGACGCATCTCAGCGCTCAGAGAGCATGAGTAATTGTGAAAGCTAGTGATGAGCAACGGAGATGCCGGAGATGCCACTGGGGAGAAGGCAGACTGGGGGCAGCTACCAAGAGGGGAGGGCAGCAGGGGGCAGAGGGGAAGTAGAGGTTGGTTGTTTGCTAAAAAACACAGATTCGTGCTTCCTGGTTGTGGTTTCATATGCAAGGGAAATCTGGTTGAGCACATACGGTGGATTTTTTCTGCCTGGGCCCAAACACAGTGGCCTTCCCGGGCTTGTTTAGAGAAGAGAGCATCGAAGGCCAGAGCTATGGACAATGCTCTGAGTGTGGACTCCTGTAGTGCCCAGGCTGCTTTGTGAGGAGTGGCCAACTACTGTCTCTTTACCCTGAGGAGCGTTCACCACAGGGTTACAAACAAGTTAGCCAATTGATTATCCATCTTTCCCAGCTGAGGTGAAGGTTCGGGCCCCCCCCCCCCCCCCCCCCCCCCCCGCCCAGTAGTGTGCAGAGGCTAAGCGGAAGTGGCCAGCTCTTTTTCCATCCTACTCCCGGAGCCTTCTCTGACACCTAGGTCCAGCCTGTGCTCACTCTTTGGTTGATGATTCAGTCTCAGGGAACCCCCAAGGGTCCAGGTTAGTTGACACTTTGTTGGTCTTCCTCTGGAGTCCCTGTCCTCTTTCCTTCTCCCAACTCTTCCATAAGGTTCCCTGAGCTCCATCTAATGTTTGGATTTTTAAAAAATATCGTATGTCACATATTCTCCAGGTATGTAGATTTTACACACTGTTTCAGCCATACTTGTCATCAGAATGTACCTGGTTTATTATCTGCTGTTCCTAGAAGTCCTGTTTTCTGTTTGTTTTGTTTTGGTTTTTCGAGACAGGGATCTCTGTGTAACCCTGGCTGTCTGGAACTTCCTCTGTAGACCAGGCTGGCCTTGAATTCACAGAGATCTGCCTGCCTCTGCCTCCTGAGTGTTGTATTAAAGGCATATGCCACCAAGCCCAGATAAGCAAATTTTTTTTATCTTGCTTAAATTTTTAAGTACTTAAACTTGGTGGTTTGGATACTTTTAATCGATATAATTTGTGATACTTAGATAATCATGTCCTTATGCATTATTATGATCACATGTATTTACTATTAACTTTCATAAACTATTTAGGATGAATCATGATCACATTTAATTCAGATATTTTTCCAAACATTTTTGCAGCTATTTTAAAGTTTTTAATCTTACAGTTCCAAATTTGTTGCTGTTGTCATTTTCAGTTTAAAATGTTTCCCTTTGATTATGCGTTATGGTTTGAATGTAAAATGTCCCTCACAGGCACATGTACATACTTGAGTCTCCAGCTAGTGACCTTGTCTTGGAATGCTGTGGAACCTTCTGGACATAGGATTTAGGTGGTGGATGTAGGGCTGTAGGGGAAGACCTTGAGGTGTATAGGCCAACCCCACTCCAACCTTTGGAATTCCATCACACTTTCTTGGGCTAGGCTGGACTGAACCCTCTCAAACTGAGCCCAAAATAAATCCTTTCTCCTTTACTTTACGTCAGATACTTTGTCACAGCAACAGTAACAGTTAACACATGATGTGTGAACATTTGAGTTCTATGGCCATTGTTTTAAAGACTTATGGGTGTGAATGTCTTTATGTACCATGTGCCTGGTTCCCATGGAGGCCAGGTGTTGGATCCCCTGGAACTAGAGCTACAGGTGGTCGTGAGCCTACTATGTGGCTTGGTGGTGTCTTCTCCAGGTGCCCCTTGTCCCTAGCTGTTCTGCTGAGTGCTACTTCTCCCTTCCAAGAGAGGATTTTCCTTGCACACAATAGCTGGGTTATGTATGGGACCTACAGAGAGACTTACCTCATCCAGAAATCAAGATAGATGTACTGATAGCATGTACTGAGGGGCACAGTGGATCAACAGTAGCCACTCTGGTACTGCACTGAGAGATGGCTGGCATACATGTGCATGAACACACACACACACACACACACACTATCCTCATATAAACATCTTAGATATTCAATTATTTTCAGGTACTAAAGATGGGGTAGCTGGGAACGAACACTATCTTGGGTCAGACAGGAGCACTGGGCTGTAGCTTAAGGGATGAGTCAATGTGAGCCTTGTGCCTGCAACTGTACAACTGCCCCAGGGCTACGCTTACCCACAGTTCTTTGGTGGCCTTTGGAGGGTGTGGGGGAGGCGAGTGGGGACAGAACTGGAGAGCTGGGGGAGTAATGTAGCTTTCAAGGAAAGTGGGTTTTTGGCAATGTAAAGACTTAAAAAAAAAAAAGTTTAAACAAACTCACCAGAAAATGAAAGGACAAGCAACAGGGAAGTCCCTCAATGTAAAAATGCTCCCAGAATTTGTTTGGAAAGGAAGTAACATTTAATGATAAGTATCCTGCCTTCCTACCTACCTGCCTGACATCACTTCTCAGTGATTTCACGTTTTAGTGCAGATTTCTAGCTATTCACAGAAGCCTCATGAGCCAGGGTGGCAGAGGGCTGACCCTCCCCAGTGCTGATTCTGCCATTCAATGAAACCAATTCTGAAGTCACTTTCAGTTCAGACTGACTTTGTAAATAGCCCCTTCCTGCTTCTGGGCAAGGGCTGTATCAGGGAACTTAACACACAAAATGGGACTTAGGGGGCTTCCTCTCAAGCAGGGCACCTGTGTTAAGAGAGAAGTCATTCTGTACCAGTAACCATGATAGAATGCAGATTGTGACATCCTGCCGCGTGTCACGGCCAAAGCAAGTTTAAGAGTTTCTGAAGATGTGTGTGGACAGACGAAAAGTCTGTGGTTCCAAGCAGCGAGAGAGATGACCGCCTCCACTCTCCAGCTCTCTGTGGAGTTCAAAATACAGTGCCGACCAGGAAAACACAGAGTTGTTCTTGTAGTTTGACCCCTGCCCAAATCCCAGCCAGTTTTGATAGCTTGAAATGTCTCCGTTTTCTATTTTGGCGTGTCTGCAAAATCAATGTTTCAGCCATGCTAAAGTGAGCTCTGTGAGCCTGTGGGGCCTTTTAATGCCCACTGTGGGAAGTGATGTTTACCAAGTCCATCAAGGTTTTGACCAGTGGGATGACATGGTGAAAACTGGTGCTTCAGTAAATGCAATGTGGAGGGAGGCCTTTGAAGACTCTACAGAACTATGGCTGGCATGAGCAAGTGGCAGTGAGGACAAGGAACATTAACTAGGTAGGTTCTGGCTACTGCCTGGGATCAAGGTTCTTCTGTTAGTAGGAAAGGAAGAAGTAAGAGACTCTGGAGGTTCTAGCCTAGCATTTGGAACGTGCTTTTCAATGACAGCCATTGTGATTTCATGAGACGGGATCTTAGTTTTCATTTGCAGTCCCTTGGATCAGAATTGTAAATAACTCAGCACACTTGTACTGGCCACTCTTTTTTGAGAACTGTCTCTTTAGTTGATTGGCTCATTTACCAACTGGCAGGTGCTTTTGGTGTCTAGAGGATAGAAAACAGCAGCTCCCCTGTAACCAGGGTCACATGCAGACCACTGAACCATGTCTCCAGCCCTTCCTATACTTTTGTAAAACAAATGTAAAGCACTGGTATGCAGGCGGCTCATGTATAACAGTCATTTGGTGTCTAGGCATGACACTGCAATGCTGAGATGCTTTTGAGAAGCTTACATGCCCAAAGGTAAGCAGGAGATGATTCAAACTCCATCAAATTATACGAACCCAACAAACCATTAAAAAAAAAAGAAAAGAAAGCCTCGTTCTGAAAGCACCGCTCTAGTTTTAAGTATCACTATTTCTATGGGATGATAGAACTTCACTCATTCTAATTCCTGGTTCTGAAGTCATAGGATTGCAGCTGTTGATTCATCAGCTTTTATTCTTCATTATCTCTACAGAGGTTAGTAATAACCACGCTCCTGTTTACTATGGAGCAGTTTCCTCTACCCCAGCCAAGTTCATCCGTTTACTAGCCAGGTGAGGGGAAAGCACCATGGTTTATGGATATTTCTCTGCAGTGACACTCAGTTTTTAGGATCAAATGTTTATATTTTGGACAATTAAAATGCTGGAGACTGTTGTGGAAGTGTAGTTGTACTCTGAGGATTGTCTTTTTTGTTTGTTTATCTTTTGGTTTTTCGAGACAGGGTTTCTCTGTGCAGCCCTGGCTGTCCTGGAATTCGATTTGTAGACCAGACTGGCTTTGAACTCAAGAGATCTGCCTGCTTCTGCTGCCTGAGTGCTGGAATTAAAGATGTGCGCCACAATTGCTTGGTTGAGGACTGAGCGTCTTACAAAAGAGTGGAGCTCCCGCCAACGCCTGAGCACATAATTATGCATGAGGACTGTTTTGGCTATCAGGTTTTTTTCATGCCTTCATGTGGATAAACTGAGCCTTAAGTGAAAGCTATCGAAGTGGTTAGAAGTGGCCACTGTGTACAGAGGCTCAGAGCCACACTGAAGACACACACGGTGGTACTCAGGCCTCAAAATTCTCAACTCACCAGAGATGGTGCGACTGTGTATGAGGAACAGAAACATTTATGGGTCGTATAGATAGATACCATCTGAGCAAAGCACAGAAACTTAAAAACATTCCAAAATCACCTAAAGAGGCATTCGAGCATAGTTTAATGTTAAAAATTACTTAAGTAAACCATCAACTACTAAATTTAAACATAGGCTGAGAGACAGAAAAACTCCATGACGTATTCTCCTGAGTCCAAATAATGTTACCAAACACAAGACAAGACAACACACACTTTATTGAAGAATCAGCGTAGTAAGTTGGTGCCATGCTTTTATTCAAATGAAAGGGTAATACACTGTACCAAGAACGAGCAAGCCTGACAGCACGGATCATCTGCAGCGTTCCGGAGTGGACAGGAAGCACACCACACACTGCACATTGCCCAACAGTGTCCATGAGTCACATCAAAGAAGGGGATTCTGGCTTTCAGCAGCCAAATAAAAAATAATACGCTTAAAACAGAACCAAGAAACTGCAAGGAAAACCTTAGAAGTTGCGGTAAATAGCAGAAGTTGACAGGCCACACTGGTTACCATGACAAGGATTTGGCAAATTTAACTGAGTAGTTACCATGGTAACTTGACCTCCAAGGATGAAAATGTTTGTGTTTCAGTAAGACTGATGGAAATCTCCAAACTTTATGGAATGGCATATTTTCATTTGTATAATTTTAAAACATAATTTAAAAAGCTGCACCATAATAAAAAAAATCTGCAGACTAAAGAAATATATCTGTATTCCTCTTGCATTAATAAGGTAAAATCTTATACTGAGAGCAATGAACTTTGTGGCAATATTCACATTACACCTTTGGACACTGGACACTCCGCTCAGTTGCTGGATATACAGATGGAAGCACGAAGACAGGCCAGGTCAGTGTCATTAGTTATTCCAATGTCCTGCATCTGACTTTGCTTTATTCAATACTCAGGTGACAGCAAGGAGACCGCTTTGATAGGGAAAAGACCTTGGTTAGTAATAAAAAATGCTTATTAAATTCCTTTGTCTATAATTCACTTTGTTTTGATTAAGTTTGTTTATAAGTTTTAAACTAGTCTTATCCTAAGGATGTCTGTTTGCCCATTTCCTTCTAATTGTGATAAAAACTGGTGTCTGAAAGGTAAAATGTGAAATTCCCCATTTTTAATATTTATATATACACAGTATGTATACATTTAAAATATAAGAGTTACAACCCTGGCCTCTCACATGCAAGCAGTAGATCACAAACAGTCTGAGCTACACAGACATTCTGCACAGGTATTGGAAAAAAATCTGTGAAAAATTTTTTACAGTTTTAACAAATATACATAAATATAAGAACATAAATTACAGTAAAATATTGACAGCATTTGAGAAAATGTTGAAAACGCAGATGCACTGATACCTAAAGGCTTTATAATAGAAAAGTACAGCTCAGGGACTTCCCATTCCATTCTTCTTTTTAAATAAGTAAATACATCACATGAGACATGAGTTCCCTCTCTAAACAACTTAATTAGAGAAATGTACATATTTCATCTCTATATCCCATGAAAGAAAACAAACTACTCTCTCACTTATAAACAATGTCTTCCCCACTAGTGTACATGGTTGTCATAACACTGAAACATAAAAGGGCCACACAATCAATCATTCAAGTCTTTTCCTGAGAATGAAGTTTTTCCCCAACTAACCCTGTGGTATGCTCACTAAAGAAGAAAGACCGTGTAGAGGAGATTTCAAGTGTGTTCTTAATCTAAGCTGTCCCACTGGAGAAGGATTAAGAAGAAAGAAAACCCAGTATAAGTAAAATAACATGAAGCTACTTTCAAATCAAAATGTAGCCCTTTGTGCATGTTTAAAAATTCTAAATATAATTTCTATATTGGTTATAAATATAAAGGCCTCCTGAGCTGCCCAGGAAACCTTACATTTTCATACTGAAAGGCAACACTCACTTGTCATTTACTTCTGCCAGCTTATAAAGTGACGTACTTTAAAAGAAAGTGTTTTGTTGTTGTTGTTGTTGTTGTTAAAAGTACAGTCTAATGTATTCTGAGTTGGCCAGAAGTGGTGTAGAAACGGCACTGACAGAATCAGCAGCGTCTTCCAGGTCAGCTTGTGTGGTCTGTCTGCAGGGAACCCAGTAGCAGCTTTTACAACCCCTCCTTATAACAGAGACATGTTAATACTTGTGTGAATAATAAATACAGAATGTAAATACTAGAAGGAGTCTTGCAAACACTGTAACACCATCAGAACATGAGGGCTACTGTAAAACTAACACTAGTGTTTCTCTTAACATCGTATGAAAGGTGCAAGTTATTTCTTAACGTGGACTTTCTACTTTCATGATCTCCACATAAAACAAACACAAAGGCAGCATAGAATAACCCCCAGGAGAGAGCACAAGAACAACAACAAAACCATTTGAAGATGTGCACACACAGTACAGGGTAAAGAAAATACAACACATAATTGTCATCTAGCCACACCTCACGCCTATGTCCCACTGTGTCCATGAGAGTGCAGTGCTTCCCATTCTCTAACACAGGCAGGTGAACCCGGAAACATACAAACCTCCGTTTGTGAATCAAAACATTTCCTTCATCACGTGGACTTATCACCTAGTAAGAATCTTCTGCACTCCAAATACTGTGATTACATTCCAGTTGTTCACAACAACAGAGTTAAGGTCCAGTTTTAATTGATAAAAATCTTGTTGGCAATTAGAAAGATTTTCTATAGGCAGGAAAGACGAAGTACAAATTTACCACAAAGGTTCTGCAGCGAGCATCGCCTGCCTCCTATGCTTTAGTAGGTAAGAGTTTTTTGGGTGTTACTGGTCTTTTGGTCTGCCATAAGTGGCTATGGATGGTAATGGCATCCACACTAGCAGATAACGTTTTAGCAGGTATGTGGCTAAACTGTTTTCTGTCAGAATTGTACTTGTAAAGTCCCTCAATCATCTTTTTAGTGATAGATTTAGGACCTATCCCAGTCAGTTTATTGATTTCTTCAGTTTCTGGGCAGTAAGTATACAAAGACCTGAACTGGCAGCCTGAGTCCCGGAACAAGATTAAGAAGTTGTTGGCATCTGACCTCTCCATTTCCTTTAGAACAGAAAACAAAAACAAGATAACAGTGAAGCTGTAACATTTTACTTAATGTTTATATACTTGTTAGTATTTCTTGGTTAAAACTTATGACATAGTCTAAAACCAAACTTTCTATTACTATTTTGGCAGTACCAGGGATGGCCTACACATGCTAAGAAGGCACCCTGCCGCCGTACACTACCGACACATTGCAAAGTCTTCACGTGGCTTTTAATTAAATGTAAGTCTTCCAGAACTCTGAGGGTAGAGTAGCTCCATCTAATACTAACATACATCACTGTAGACCCTTCTCCTGCTGCCCAAACTCTAGCAGCCTATCACAGTATTTCCCTTTCACCCATCCATACAGAAGACTCGTGAAGTTTGGAAATGCTACTAAATTTAATTTCATGAGAACATGCTTACCTCTAATATTTTTTTCTTCTGACCTTCATTTACTTTTCCAGCCAAACAGCAATGAGCTAAAGCATTCTGTATTATGTGTTTATTGGATTTCGCACTAGGTTCCTTGTAAAGCTTTGGTCCTGTAGGAAACATTTACAACAGTTAAATAACATTTCCAAGACAGACTGTAAGTTTTCCATGATGGAACTGCCTCACTGCTGACTGCAAGTGAGAACTGGGCTCTGGACCTGAAGCTGCTCCTAGACCTCTTTTTTTTTTTTTTTTTTTTTTTTTTTAAAAAGACAGGTTCTCACTGTTGTAGCCTTGGCTATCCTGAACTCCCCAGCTAGACCAGGCTGGCCTCAAACTCACAGAGATTTGCCTGCCTCTGCCTCCCAAGTGCTGGGATTAGAGGCGTGTGCCACTGTGTCCAGCTCTTATGGTGTGGCTACACTCCAGCCACACCATGGTTTTATTCACATTGCACACATTTGGAGGATGCTCTTGTGGTTTTTTGATGCTGTCCCATGAAGGCAATGTTAGAAATAAGATATTGCTTGTAACTATTACACTGTCTCCTTAATATTCCCAGTCTGGCTAGATTCCTTACTGGTGAGCTTAAAGTATAAAGGGCCCAAGAGTAATTCTTAGTTTACTTTAGTTTTCTTGAGACTGACTATATTACTTTAAGTCCAGGCTGGCCTGGAAATAACTATACAGTCCAGGCTGGCCTCAAACTCATGGCCACCCTCTTCGGGTTACAGTTAGAAAGACACCATACGTGGCTTTAGCTTGTGAAAAGGTCAGAAGGTGTTGAGGGAGATATTTAAACCAGTGGTTCCCAATCTGGTTTATTCTTAACCAGCTGCCATCTTCCTGACTAGACAAGGCCTGTGGCCACAAGCAGTGGCGTGTTCTCTCTGCTGGCTGCTCGGCTCAGGATACCAGCTCAGGCGGGCCAGAAGTACCCACCCTGGCACCCACGAGACGCCAGCGTGGGCAATGGCTCTGCCAATCTTCTATACTGTCTCCACAAGGCTGGGCTGAAGCCAGACCATCCCACCATCCACGTGGTACCCAGTAGAAATGAGACTCTAATGGTTAAAGATTATCCAATAGCTTTATATATTTGGTAATGTTCAAATATCAAGATGCCCACACAATTGGAAGTGTTAAACAATTAACTAACCTAGATATAACTTGTTACCCAGGACTGCTCTCAGTACATGTGTGGTCATCCATGGCTCCTACATCTCTCCTCCTTAGCTCCTCCTCTTCCTTCTCTTTCTCTCCTTACTCCTCCTCTTCCTCTCCTTACTCCTCCCACCTTAGCTCCTCCTAACTTGCAGGGAAAATATGCCACTACAAGAAGGTAGTCTTGGGAGATAGCATTTTTCTTGCAAGCACAAGGATGTGAGTTCAACCCCCCAAAACCCACACTCTATTTTAAAAAAAAAAAGTATTGGTAAGGTAGAGACAGGCAAATGCTGGATGTGGTGGCATATGCCTTTAATAACAGTAACCAGAAAACAGGCAGCTCAAGGCTAGTCAGGAGTACACAGCAAGTCCCTGTGTAAAATGCAAAGGCAGCACACCACACATACAGGCTGTCCTCTGGTTCTGCATGTGCACACAGAAAGGAAGAAAAAACATTTTTTTTCCAGGTTGTTCAGGCTGCTCAACTTTATAAAGGAAGAGGGAGCAACATGGAAATATTTTCCAATCTCACACTAAAGGCTGTCAGACTGGGGCTGGAGAGGTGGCGCTGGCTGCTTGCTCTTCCACAGTACCTGGGTTTGATTCCCTGCCCTCACACAGTGGCTCATAACCATCTCTAACTCCAGCCCCAGAGGATCTGATATATTCCCGATGCAGACACCAAGGTATGCAAGTGGAGAGCAGACATGCACATGGGCAAAACCCTCATACACATGAGATGATAGATAGATAGATAGATAGATAGATAGATAGATAGATAGATAGATAGATAGATAGATAGATGGGAAAAAGAAAGAAAAGGAAGAAAAGGAAGGAAGGAAGGAAGGAAGGAAGGAAGGAAGGAAGGAAGGAAGGAAGGTCAGATTGACCATAGGAAGTTTAAACAAACAGCTAAAGAATAAAAGAGGAGGGGAAGCCAGAAAGTTCTAACTGGTTCTTGGCTACTGAGGGTGTGGTAAGGCTTCCAACTCTGCAAAATCGCAGGTGCATGGGACCATCTCCTCCTCCTCCTGTCCCCACCCCATTTCCTTCCTGCTCCTTCACTGTGCACAGGTGCCATGTCTCCTCACTCCCGCCTCTGCTCCTGTCTTTAACCGTCCTTTCACTTTCTAGTCTCTAGTCTGGCTTTGATCAGTGCTGCCCACCCAGAGGCTGGAGAAGGAGCTGGAGGAAACAGGGACAGTGAAGATAACACCTCCTACATCTTATGCACTTATCTTTAGGTTCCCTGGATATTATTATTATCATTATTATTTTGGTGCTAGGAATTAAGCTCAGACCCTCATGCAAATTAGGCAAACGCTTCACCAGTAAACATTATACTTTATTATTTATTTATTTATTTATTTATTTATTTTCATTTGAGACAGTCTCATTAAGTTTACCTAGGCTGGTTATAACTGAAGTCTTGATGTTAGGGAGAGGTATGAAGTCCTTATGGAATAGAATCTCCTTCACATAGTTATGAGAAACAATATTTTGTTGATGAAACTTCTCTAAGGTATCTTTGAGCCCAGATCACCATACAGAAATGGCCAATGATACAGGCAGACGGCATCTAAGTTACATCTTTAGTTTTACTTAGAAACCTACCTTACTACCAGGGCTGAGTCACTGCCTCCTTCAGTGGGGCTGCATCACTGAAAGGCTTATACCTCAGAGTGACTCCTTTCCTTAATGTGTACCACATGCTTGTGTTTGTGATGCAAGGTGAACCTGTAACACCTGTACTGTAACACCTGTACTGTAACACCGGTACTGTAACACCTGTACTGTAACACCTGTACTGTAACACCTGTACT
>JANHMN010000009.1:35883238-35973238 GCA_030674055.1 Rhabdomys pumilio
GTACTGTAACACCTGTACTGTAACACCTGTACTGTAACACCTGTACTGTAACACCTGTACTGCACCCGATGCCCGTTCTCGTCAGTCAGGTAAATTAGAATGCTCCCCTGAAACACACACTAACCTGTGTATTCTGTTCCAGAAGCCACTGAAGAAGTTGTAGATGCGTTTTCCCAGTCTTTCTCGCCATTCCGACTGCCACAACGACTTGGAGACAAGAAGCCTTCTACAGACTCTGACCTAAACAATGAATATCTTACATTTTATGTCTCAGAAAAAAGCATCTTTGAGCTCCTGAGGATGCATGTGATAGTACCAACCAAACCAACCTAGAACTTTAAAAGTGAGGTAGTGCTAATACCGCACCTTCTTGATAGCCATATGAAAACTGGCAGCTAGCACAATGGAGTGGTGAGACAGTGTCCAGTCTGAGCTCCTGGGTCCCAGAAGCACTCCTTTTTTATGTGGGTCTTCTAATTCAAGGTGACACTGATCTTTCAAATCTCTGTGCTAGAGAAAGAGTACATGGGTCCTTCTACCTGTGAGTTAGACACAAATGCTCCAAAATGCTACATTCAAATAAGCAAGTGACTTTGGGATCATTCTAATGTCATTGTCTTCAATGGGAAGACAGATTTTATTTTTCTCTATTATTTAATCATAGTCATATTAGCAACTATTTGTATAAAAATGTTGTTAGTGCTTATAGCTTATAAAGGTATTAATGTTAATTCAAATTCTAAAAGAGCACTAAGAAGTAAATAGATCATTATATATTATTACATATATATAATTATATAAACTATATCATTAATAACATATCATATGTATTATACATAATAATAACTATATTGTGTGTGTGTGTGTATGCATGTGCATACAATGTCATGCAGAAGGTTTGAGGACAAGCTGAAGTCATTTCTCTCCTTTCACCACATGGGTCCCTGGAACTAAACTCAGGTCATCATCAGGCATGGCGGCAGATGCTGTTACCTACTGAGCCATCTTAGTGGCCCCACCTCATATCACTTTAACAGAAAGTCTTAAATCAGCAAAGCTAAAAATCTGTGATGCTTCACTTACTATAAGATATAAAATAACTAAATAATTTTTATTTACATTTTTATATAATTGCAAGTACCACATTATTTCCTGTGAAAAACATCCAAAAGCTCTGGGCTTACCTTGGCGTCCTCTTGCCTGAGTGAACACTCTCGTTATCACCTGTGTTCAGCGATGCCAAAGAGAGGCTAGAGACTGAAAAAACACGGTAAATTCGTGATCCTGAACAAAAACAAAATTGGAAATGTAAAAGAAGAAACTAGAAAAGAGTCTGTTCATTAGATAACACCAGCAATGATAATTGGACTTTGGTCCTTTTTTTCTTTACTGTGAATCTAAGCACACAGTATGTTGCATGCATATATCCACAACTAAAACTAAGAACCAAGTTTTAGGCAACAATAAAACTAATGTGCTGTTTCAGAAGTAGAGTGGTCAGGAAACCTAATACCCTGACCAGGTTCTTGTCAAGAAAGAAACACATATTTTGGGATATCTAATTTCTCCGTGCAAAATTAACTTACAAATTTCTTCCAACGCTTTTTAGTTTGATTTTTATTTACATGCACTTTTGCCTGCATGTGTGTATATGTACTGCCTGTATGTCTGCTGTCCACGGAGGCTAGAAGATGGTGTTGGATCCCCTGGAATTATAAACCACTGGTTGTGAACTATTATGTGGGTGCTTGGAACTGAACCCTAGTCCTCTACAAGAAGTGCTCCTAACCACTGAGTTATCACACTAGTCCCAGCCATCTCTTCAGCACATCAGCCAATATTATAAATCAAAGATTCTCACGAAACCAGGCTCATTCCTATAGCCTCAGAATTTAGAATACTGAAGCAGAATTGCTAGCTAGAGCCCAGCTTGTGCTGAAGAGCAAGCATATGAGCTAAGCTTCACTGCCTGGTCAATTTTAGGTTAAACCCCCACCCCTAATCCAGAATAACTTTACAAGCTCTTATTTAGTTTTGAGGTGATAGGAATAAAATCTAGAGCATCAAGGATGTTAGGCAAGCCCTCTACTTTTTTATTTTCAGCTCTAACTGTAGAAATTCTCAGAAAAATTTCATGGCACTACATTAATAAAAAAAATGGCTAAAAATTATATATATTGAAATTTTCAACTCCAAGAATTTATAATTTTGGATTTTTTGTGACTATCTGTATTTTGAAGGGGGACTTCTGAAATCTTGGCCTGATGTTCTTTACTATGCAGATAGCAATGTCTAAGGAAAGAGTCGATGGCAGAGCTCGTAGACCTCACACGGAAGGTCCTGGATTAGGTTCTCTACAACAGTGATAACGAAAGTACAAGTATGTCTCTTCTACCTTGCGTGCACATGACGTTTAGCCTCAATTTACGCTTTAAACAGTAGTTACTGCCTTGGGGACATGGTGTAGCTGCTTGAATACTACTTGCCCACCAAGCACAAAGCCCTGGGTTCAATCCCCAACACTGCATTAGAAAGGGGGCGCTAGTACATGCCTGTAATTCCAGCTCTTAAGGGGCAGAGGTAAGAGGATCAGAAGTTCAAGGTTACCCTTGGCTATACAGTGAGTCTGAGGTTAGCCTGGGCTGTATGAGACCTTGTTGTAGGGGGAAGGACATTACATCTGTAGATTCACATTTAGCATTCACGTCTGATCTATTGGATATATGCATGCACACACAATGCACCTGGATTAAATACTAATTTCCTTTGCTTATTTTGGTTTTCCAAATAAGACCATGCATCACCTCAAACTGTGTATCCAATCTGGTATCACCAAAGCACTGTCAAGTTAGTCTAACAAACCAAGCTGGTGTTTATGAACAGACCTCCTCATAAATAACTGGTGTTACCTGGAGGGCCTTTGATTGGTGTTTTGGGAGATTCAATATGATCTCTGTGAATAGACTTTGGCCGCTGCTTTTTCTGTTTTGCCGCCTGAGGACGAGGCTTGATTACTGTATCCATATCCTCCATTAGCTTCAGCTGTTTCCGCCTCATGTACTCCTGCCTAATAAACTCTCTCCGTGCTCGCTCATCTTCTTTCTTCTGACGTTCTTCTTCAGTTTTTCGTCTAAGAAACCAAATGGCTGAATCGGTTATTTTGAATACCAAATATAAATGACACTGGAAAGAGTTACATATTCGATGGGAGGAAAATATTTCAGAACCTTGGGGAAAAACATAGTTGGCTTAAAATGTACTTGAGAAAATTTAAACTTTTGGTCATTTCTCTGTGTGTATGTGTATTGCTCACTGAAATTATTTAAATTAATGGTTCTTAAATATTAGTATTAATTTTTAAAGTTAATACTCCTTTACTCTGACAAGCAAAATGAATAGTTTGGACTTCTAAAACCACCCAGAGTCAGCGTTCTCACTGCTTCATACCCCCCACAACAATCCTCAAGACTCCTGTTACTCCGGCATTGATGCAACAGTGCCCTGGAGGCCCACTTGCAGCTCTCTCTAAAGAGCCCCAGTCTTGATGCAGAGCTGTGGAGTCCTCACCTCGTCTCTTCTTTCTTGTGCTCCATTTCTGCTTCCAGTTGCTGCTTCCGAAGCTGAGTTTCTTTCTCTCTTCTTAACCGTTTCTCCAATAAGGCTGCTCGTTTCATTGCCATATCATTTTCTGCCTTTTGATCATCCTAAGAACAAAGGATAAACATTTAGAGCCTAATATTTTCATTTATCATAGCCACCATCTTAGTTACTGTTTTATCTGAAAATATGAACTAATTATAGCCCTACCAAATGTAGACATGATTCACAAAATGTAAAAAATCCTTAAGCTTAAATGGCCAGCAAAAGAAAAAAGAAGAAACAAGTGTTTTCTTATTCTGTTTTGGTTTGTGTCTGTGTGCACATGCATGCCACAGTGCATGTGCGGAAGTTGGCAGGTAACTTGCTGGAGTCTGTTCTCTCCTTCACCATGTGGATCTCAGGGACTGACCTCAGGCCGTCAGGCTTGGTGTTAACAGCCTTTACCTGGTGGGCCACCTCATGGCCTGAAAACAACTGTTTACATAGATTACGGTCCCTGCACTATGTGCCCGTGCAGTCATGCCATGGCACCCTATGGAAGTAAGAAGACAACTTGCAAAAGCTGGTTCTCTCCCTCTACAATGTTGGTCCCGGGGATCAAACTCACACTGTCAGACTTGACAGCAAGTGTCTTCCCACTGAATCATCCCACTGGTCCCCAAATAACTTGTTTTCATCCTAACAAACAACTTAGAGAAGCAGAGTTTGGCTCCCATTTTTTAAAAAATCACATTTAAATTAAAATGAAAAATCAGATAAAAAGCATTCCAAAACTTGCCACCAAATGTCATGTCACATAAATGTGGCATGGGCTTGTCTCCAGTTTAGTTTTTGGATATTTTTTTTTCAGCTGAGTTACTGATAGTTTGACTCATAGGTCACTTGGAAGAAGAGCTAGGCATAATTTCCTTTCCTGAAGTTCTATCATTCTCAGAGTTGGTCACGATCTGTAACTTCCTGTACTGACTGAGGGCAGTCAGGTCCCAGATGCCTCTACGGTACAGTACTTACACTTCAAGCAAGGAGTAAGTCACAAGCTGTAGTACTGATTCACTGTCTTAATGATGTCTTCAGGATGCTTATGCTTTAGTGACTAATGCATTTGCATTATGTGCTGGACATTACAGGGTTCGAATCACACAGGGAAGAGAGACTTTCGTTCGTCTCTTTTCTGCCTGGGAGCCCAGAGACAGATTTTATGGTAAACAGAAAAAGTCTGAAGACACATCAAACCCATCAGCTTAAACATGTATTTCTGCATCTAGCTAACCAACCATACATACTATGCTTTGCTTTGGGTAAAAAGAACCAGTGCACCTGTGTGTCCACAGTCTAAGTGAAAAAGAAAAGAAAAACAGGGTAACTAAAAACTATGGGTTCTAAGTGCAATGTCAGTATACTCAGGACCCTGCAGAGACACATATGGAGACAGTTAACTAATCAAGAAAGCATGAGCAGTCCTAGAGGACCGTTGCAGAACAGTCTAGAAGCTACAAGAAGAGTCTAAACAAGTAGGTCTCAGTTATTCTGACCAAGTCCCTGAGTTGTACTAAGGTATGAACTTTATAAACACTTGCCGAGAATGCTGGAGGACATAAGCTCACTATTCAGAACCACATTTAATATAAATAAGGTGTCTCCAGTGGAGCCAGGCTCATGGAGACAGGATAGGCTCATAAAGAACAGGAGGGCATGAGTAGAGGCTAGGGACCCATGGAAGAAATTACACTCGTGTCCAGGAGATGGAATCAACGGGATGGAAAAGAATACAGATTTGGACGGATGCCCAGCTTACACTGAGGATGCTCCTGGCCCCTGTTTCCTTTCTAAGCAAGGAAAAATGGTAGCAAAGATCTTTAAACCTGCACATAAAACTTTGCTATGTGTTAGTAGTAGTCTATTAAAAAAAAAAAAACTGTACTTCTACATGATTAGTGGACAAAACATGACTTATATCCAAATTTCTAAATGTTGAGAGAGGCCTAAGGGAAGCATCCTGAGATAAAATTTAAAATAAATCACAATAAAACAAGCAAGCCCCACTGTCTCAACAGTCAGTGTGTTTGTTTCTCCCCACTGCTGCTGCACATGTCACCTATCTTAAGTTCTCAAACTGTGGCTGCTCGGTGCACTCTTCCAAGTAAATCTACCCTGAGAATCTTTACCAGGCCAGAGGCAGCAGCACTGAATCTAAGGGAGGAAGGGCGAACAGCACACATTCTGACTGGGAAAACGTCCTCTTCCACGTGGTGACTGGATAATGGAAAAGGAAACCTTTACTACATTACGAGTTTATGTACAAAGCCCAAGAGCTATCAGGAAGTAATAGTGTCCAGGTTCTGCCACTTGTTTGGCTGAAGTACTGTTTAACTACTGTAATCTAACAGCAATAGTAAGATTGAAATTGATATTCTTAATCTGTTCAGACATAGGATTAGCCATCACCTGGTTTTAGTGCCTTATCTTTTTGTTTTTTTTGTTTGTTTGTTTTTGTTTTTTTTGTTTTTGTTTTTTGAGACAAGGTTTCTCTGTGTAGCCCTGGCTGTCCTGGAACTCACTCTGTAGACCAGGCTGGCCTCAAACTCAGAAATCCGCCTGCCTCTGCCTCCCAAGTGCTGGGATTAAAGGCGTGTGCCTTATCAACAACAAATCTGAAACATACAACTTTAGTTATAGAAAAGCAAATTGCAGTCCACGATGCAGAACATAAGTAGGTGACACCACAGCCCAGAGATCACGTATACATCTTTTCTAAAACTGATTTTAGAGTTTTCTCAGGGGTGGACAGTATAGCTATTGGCAGAGCTCTGTTCAGTATGCAAAGCATTGGCTTTGGTTCCCAGAACTGCAGAAAAAGAGAAACTGTATCTCAATGATAACATCAAACTACTACACCCTTTAAAAAACATTTTACTTTATAAGATCCTCTCTGATAAGTCTGTAAAACTCAAGTTGACAAAAAGTCCGTAAAATTTAAGTTGATAAAAAATGTTAAAACCTTGTCATATATTTAAATACGATGCAATTTGAGTGTTTTTTACCAATTGGAAATAGATAAATTTCTAAAAGAGTGTCAATAAAAACGAGAACGGGAGGTAGGGAACCATGTAATATAATTTAAGTACACACATGCCATGACTGTGGGGAGGGCAGCTTGAGTTACACTGGAATATGGCTGCAGGAGCCAGTGGGCCTTAGTACTTCTGTAGTCCAAGGCCTGATTTGCCTAGACACGTGTCAGCAACAGTGGCTGACTTGTAATCAATGATATTGTCACTGAAGAAGTCAATGTATCAACTTAAAATACAGGACCCATCCTAGGAGGATGCTCAAAATGATCCATGAGTATTACCTTAAAGAAGAAGCCACAGCACACTTTCTGGTCATCGTCAAACTGTTCCTTATCACTCTCTCCATCCAACTTCTCAACAGATACATCAGCCTTTTCCGGGGGTTTTAAATCGGACAGAGAAACCTCAATCAGATTGACATTTTTAGGAGCAGTAGGTGGGAAAGTGGGTTTAGGTGGTGGATCTGTGGGCTGACTCAGTTGGTCCTCATTTGGTGTCACACACACAGTCTCTGTGATGGGCTGTGACAACACCTCAGACACTGTTGATTCAACAGGTTTAATCTCCTTCTCCCCAGGGTTATGGTCGCAAGATTCCAAAGTCCCTTTGCACTCTGAGGGCTCCTTTTTAATCTCCTCTTTTGGTTTGGACTCTTTTTGGGGCTCTCCATCATCACCAAAACACACGAAAGACCGAGTCTGAATGGGAACCTGACTCGGGGAGAACCTCCTTAGCCGAGGGAGACTGTCCACAGACCGAGGAGGTGTCAAGGTTCGATTCAAGGGAGTTATTTTTAATTCATTTGGCCTTGGAGTCCTTTGATTTTTAACAGAAAAAGATGCGCTCTTCCTGGTTGAAGACTGTGGAGATGGATGAGTGGGGCGTGGGGAGTCTGAAGAGAACGGAGCAGCAGCTGATGACAGGCCTGCCTGTCTAGGTTTAAAATCTCGGATCTGCTTCTGTGGAGAGGGTTGCGGAGGAGAAATCACCCAAGACTGCTGCTCTCTCATCTGCATTAACATCTCCTGCTGAAGGGACAAGCGCTGCATTTCTTGTTGTAGAAAGTGCAGGGATGAATTTAGCTTTTCAATGGACTTTGTATACTCTAAAATTTCTCCTTCATTTAAAGTCTCTTCTGAAGGGCTTGTCAGGCTCCACTGCTTCTCGGGATCAACAGGTGTGGTTGGAGACTTCAGCCATCTGCCTGGAGGATTGTCCATGCTTTCTTTTATGTCTGCTAAAGACTTGCTCCTCTGTCCATCCATCTTCTGTGACTCCTTTTCTTTTGCTCGGTCAGTATACACTTTCTCGTCTTCTGCACCTGCTGCTTCCTCTCGGAGAGGGGAGATCCCCTCCCCTTTCTTCTTCACTACAGTTAGGAACGCTGTCCTTCCCATTTTCTGCCTCTGTTTGGTAAAAGCAGCTTCCATTTTCTTTTTCTGGGCTTCTATAGCACGTCTCTTTTCCTCTAGTCTCATCCTAAGGTGCACCATTTCAGAAGCCAACAGCTGTGTAGTGTCCCGACCTTGGGCAACACCCGCTTCTTCTGGAATTTGAGCCCAAGAAACCACGTGAGGAATATTCAGTTCCGAGCCTTCTGGTGTTGTTTTTTGTGAACTGCTCCCACTACTTTTCCCATCAGTATGATTCAGCTTCCGGAACTTCTGCTCAGCAAAGCTGGTCATTTTCACCCCAGAGCTAGAGGAGGCACTACTCCCAGGCTGAGACTTGGTGCTGATGGTACTCGGGCAAGGACTCAGAGCATCTCTGGGGTTGCTGGCTCTTATATCATAGTCCTGAAGAAATTTAGACGCATCATCCATGTCAGAGTCTAAGCTAACAGTATAATCTCTCAAGGAAGAGTCTTCGTCCATGGTTTCCGGAATGTCTTCTGAAGGAACGTGAATTCCAGTGTCAACTTCTGTAGTGTCTGTTATGGGACTCAAGGCACCTTTCGTGTCAGTTATGTTATCAGGACTGGACTGGTTTAGCTTGATATTTGAATTCAGGATACTCAGATCTTGACCATGAAGAAAGAAGCCATTAGCGATCTGATCTGGCCGTGGTGTATGGGAAGGTTTTTCAGTATCGTGGATTATCTGTAGTGCTTCTTCAATGCTTGGTGTTTCTATCTGATTCCCAAACTCGTCTAGAAGCACTCTATTTTGTAAAGCCCCATTTGGAAGCTTGTAGTGGGTGTTCTCATTGGAGTTTAGGTCATTTGTGCTGAGAGGCACGTAAGATTTGAGGTCACTGTGAGGGCCGACAGGAAGCTCTTCTTCAATGCTTTCCTCTTCTTCTCCATTCACTGGCTTGAAGGACAAATTTTTCCTAATGTGTCTGGATGCACGGCTGTTGTTGAGAGTGAGCCCTTCATTACTAACAGAGCGGATGATTCCTCGGTTCGGAGTGGAGCTCTGTACATTGTCTTCTTTATCAAAAGAAATGTCAAATGAAACGCCATGTACTGATGTTCTAAAAAAGACGTGAAGACAAAATGTTTAAGGAACTGCAGGAAAGACAATTTTAAACATACCTCAGCAGTCTGGAAGTCCATGCCCTGCCTTCTCTTTCCACAGCCTTGCTGACCTCACAGTGAGCCTGGGCTGCTTCAGCACCTTTCTGTTTATCCCCTTTCCCCTCTATGGTCCCCTATGCTGCCCTTTTCAGTTAGGTCCTAACTGAAACTTTGCCTTGACAAGCTGACTAATTACAACAACAACAACAAACCAAAGTGAGAGAAAACTGGGATCTTTTGGTAACTTGACTATACCAAGAATAACTGTTTTTTGTTTTTGTTTGTTTGTTTTTGTTTTTGTTTTTGTCTCTCTCTCTCTCTCTCTCTCTCTCTCTCTCTCTTTCTCTCTCTCTCTCTCTCTCTCTGCTGGCTTCAAACTCAGAAATCCGCCTACCTCTGCCACCCAAGTGCTTGGATTAAAGGCGTGCGCCACCACTGCCGGCTTACCTTTTCTCTTTAGGCCATGTTCCTATGAAGCCATCAACATAAGACATAGATGAAGACCTTCTAATTCCTCCTTCAAATGCAAAAAAGAAAAACTCATTGAAACCATATATTTGACATATTTGAGAGTTCATTCGTGGCACTACACTCAAAAGTGGAACCTGAGTGCAACAACACAAACAAAGTAAATAATCCCCCCATCCTTTTTTTTAAGTTTAAGGGAGCAATATGTAATTTATAGCTAACACCTAACTAGCAAGAGAGGCTCTGGGTTTAATCCCCAGTACACTACCTTCCTGCCAAAATAAATATATACATATAAAGAATTTTATTTTTTATTTATTATGTATAGTGTTCTACCTGCATGAATGCCTGTAGACCAGAAGAGGGCACCAAAACTCATTTTAGATGGTAGTGAGCCACCTCAAGAAAAATACAAACAGGGCATGGTGGCACACCATTGTTAGCTAGACATGCTGGCACATGCCTGTATTCCCAGCACTTACAGAGCAAGACAGGAACATCAGAGGTTCACAGTCAACTCTGGCTACATAAGGAGTTTGAGGCCAGTCTGGACTATGTGAGACCTTGTCTCCAAAACAAAACAAAAGCAAGCACAGGGACTAAGGGACACAGCTCACTGGTACTGCAGTTGCCTGGCACATGATACACAAAGTTCTTGGTTTAGTACACAATACGCAAAATAGGAAAAAAGTCAGGCATGGGGCTACAGATCACCTATCACATACGTAACAGACACTTCTCAGAAAAAAAGACTAGATATTTATATTTTTCTCACTTTTTTCCCAATTAGCCTACTTAACATAGCATTTTCCTCAATAGGCTTTTTCAAATACATTACCTGAAGCTGAAGAATGAGTTTGGGGACGTGTATATCTAAAAGGCAAATGGTGAGACTGTAAATATAGCTCCTTCCCAATGTACCACATGATATATATAATAAATTTTTTCTCTCTTTTAGACTCCCACACACATATCTTTTTATAAACAATGAAAACTTTAAAAAAAAAAACATTAATTTGCAGTATTTTGGGGAAATTTAAATCTCCAAAAACTTGTGTACAATAAAACCCCAGATGATCCTGACAAGCCTTTCAGCACAGCGTGTCTGGACCGTTCCTGTTCTGACCTACCTCTGCCCTAGTGCATTCAGTACAAGAGAACTGACAAGTTTCTTCTCAGTAATAGTGATAACTGGCCAGACCAAGATAGACTTTTAGTCCTTCTTTTAAGTTCTAAGCCACCATGTTCTGCTGGTATCAAGTGAAGTCATATATCCTTATCCTCAGTTGATGGAAATCAGGGATAAGAGGCAGTAGCTTCATCAGCTCACGTGACTCACACTGCTTTTCAGCTCATACACACTGAGATACTGAACAGACTCAGAGGGAGCTCTCAGTGCTGTGCCTTTACCATCTAGGAAAGCTCACTCGACGAGCTTTTTCTAGGACACAGCCATACTGAAGAACTGCCTCTGTGGTTCTTCAAACCAAATGCTATCTGGTGTCTCTGATTCTTTCTCCCAGCTATGTACAGCTTGTCCTCTCAGTTAACTGTACTCACTGTTAGGCCTGTCAATGAACACACAGTTGCCAAGCATGCCTGTGAGAGCCCTCCTTCTGAGATACATCCCATAGCTTACACTCCTTTTTAGCACTGTGATCAGAGAAGGTGATCCTGAATACTAGGAAACTGGTTACTAAATTGTGTTCGCTCTTTTCTTCTTTTCCAAATAATGGCTACCATGATGTAAAAGCTGGTTAACTGTCTCGTTTTCAAATTCACACAGAGGATTTTGATGTTGTGATACTCTAGAATCAAGTAGAAACCAGGTAGATGGTAGAGCTGCTGGGCCTGTCTTTTGCTGTGACTGCCCCCTTTTTATTCATAAGACCTTTATTTTAGGTATAGTAACATCTGTAGATGTGACCACATTATTCCCAGGGAGAGGAAAACCTTCCTCAAAAATCCTTCCTCAAATCCTTCCTCAAAAGTTCTATAAAGGATCATGTGGAGACTTACAGACATTAGAGGGCCTAGGGTGACAGTAGACAGGAACTTCTCAAGAGAGAGGATTTGGAATCAACCTGGCTATTGGGGCTCTTCTAGAAAAGAGAGAAAAAATAGCCACTGGGGTATCTAAGTAAAACAGATGAGTCTCCATAGGACCTAAGCTATATTTTTCTATGGCCAGAGATGGGGAGACTGTTCATTCAGGGTCCTTATCCCAATCATGACTGAATGATCCATTCTTAAAGCTTCAATGGTCACTTCTGAATAGAAGATGGACAGTATAGGAATGACAATCCAGAATACTGAGCATTTTCCACATTTTCAAGGGAAGAAATGGAGTCAATCAAGAAAGCACCAAGGTAATTATATTTAGAGTTTTCCATAGGAGAAAATAAACAGACATTCCTGGACTAGCTACCCCACCCCTTTCTTTTCTTCTTAGGTGCTAGAGGTTAGATTCAGGGCCTTGTACTCTGTAACTGAGGGATGTCCCCAGCATGAGAGCAGTAGTCCTCCATAACTTAACCCTCTGCACTAAACTGCAAGATAGGTTCAAAATAGAAAACTCAGTGAAGGAGCAAACAGCAGTAAACTAGAGGCTGAGGAGAGTATGGCCTTTCCTCTACAGACAGCAGAAAGCTCCTGAAGGCAGGACATACGGGGAACTAGGGTCCTCCGTTCAGTCAAGCCCCGGGTCTCACGTTCATGAACACATACTTGACAAGTGAGTGATAGCTAAGTTCTTGTTTCTATGTAATACAGTCAAGAATTAATGCAAAGAGTACTTGAAAGTTTTAGCTCATTACTTTTTAAAGTGCATTTTAAAGCCATCTCCCTGGTTTCCTAAAAATCCACAAAACAGTAATTTTAAACAAAAGAATTAGACTAGGGAGTCTAAAGTCAATATAAATTTCAAGTTGTAATAAATACAAATGAAAAGCTGTCTGGGTGCAGTAGTGTACACTGTTAATCTCAGCACACAGGAGGTGGGGGCAGTGCACCTCCATGAGTTAAGAGTCCTGGACTATTATAGAGAGTCTGAGGTCAGCCAGAACTACATAGTGAGACCCTGTCAAAAACAACATAAAACAAAACAACCATAACAACAACAACAAGACAGAAAAGGGAAGGAAAAAGCAGGCAGGCAAACAGGCTACTTATAGATTCTGCTTAAACTTTCCTTAAATTGAAATGCTGGATGTGGTAGTGTATGTGCTCAATCCCAACATTTAGAAGCAGAGGCAGAAAGATCCCTGAGTTCAAGACCAGCCTGGTCCACAGAGCAAGTTCCAGGACAGCTAGCGTTACACAGAGAAACTCTGTCTGGAAAAACCAAATAATTAAATAAATAAATATTTTAAAGCTGGCAAATGACTTTATCATATACTTGGTCAGTAGTGAGGATTATCCTGATAATAATTAGAACATTCTTATTTAACTTTCAATTCAGATCCTGATGTAAAGACGGAGGCATTCAATAAGGATTCAATATTATATTTACTTAATTCTACCTCTTAATAACTAGGTAACTAGAAAACAAAATAGTGGTGTGGTGAGATGATTTAAATGGAAAAAAAAGGGGGTAGACTCTCACTGAAACAGGTGATTGAATGCTTGGGCCCAGTTGCTGTTTGGAGAGGCTAGGGAACTCTGGAAGGGCAGTCTTGCTGGAGGAAGTGTACCACTGGAGCGTGCCCTGAGAGTCTGCAGCTTTGCCCACTTCTGGTGTGCTCTCTGCTTTTGTGTTTGCAGCTCAAGAGGAAAGCTCCAAGCTTCTTTCTCTGGCTTCCTGCTGCCTAGCCCATTCCAGCCTCCCAAGCCAAAACAAACTCTTTTTCCCTTAGATTGCTTTCGGTCATAGTGTTTTATCACAGCAACAAAAAGTAACCAATGTAAGTGGGGAAAACCTGTTTCAAAGATTTTTTTTAATAATAGGAAATTTACATATCCAGGGCCAGCACGACAGCTCAGCAGGTAAAGGGACTTGTCAAGCCTGATCACCTGAGTTTGCTCCTAGGAATACATCAGAAAAGGAAAGAACCGACTCTACACATTGTCATCTGACCTCCAAATGTGTCACATGCATACATAAGTGTGTAATTTACTATTAAAAATCTAACAATCCAGATAAAATTTTACAAGTTCCCTGAGGCCCAAGAGTCATCTATTAGATATATTTTTCAGTATTAATAATTGAATATTAAATAATTCTCAATTACAGGAGTAATGCAGCAGCAAAGTTTAACTTTAGGTTCCTTATTTGGAACTTGGATTATTATCTCCCAGTTTTCAGTGTTGATTCATTAAAAACCTATTTCTGAAACACTCACTTCAGTAGAAATTTCAATTATATTTAAATTAAAATAAGCCTTAGTAGCATAAACTACTTGTAAGTCAGCTTAAAAATCTAACTATAAAATTTAAAAACTTTTTTATGTCAAAATATTCTTTGATTTCATTGGTAAATAATATGGGAATAGTAAAGTCACTGTGGACTACCTGGAGGTGAAGTCAGAACTAGATGAACTATCCAGGACGTTTCTTTTGGCAGCATTTAAGACAGGAACTGATGGTACATCTTTCACAGGCTCAGCTAGAATAAAAGAGAGAACTTCAAAACTGTATAGTCAACGTATTTCTAACACTACTGCAGACATTCTGAGCCATAAGTAGTCATTTAACTTTTCCTTCTATTTCCCTTATTAGTTACAGAGAAATCTTGTTCTTTCTTCTTCTTCTTCCCGCCTTCCCTTCTTTCTTCCTCTCTCTGCTCACCTTGTTCTTTCTGGGCTGGAGATCAAGCCTAGGACCCCAGAACTGCCCCGGTTTTCTTAACTCTTTCTAATATAAATGTACCCTTAATAATTTCCAAAAGGTCAAAAGATTCTTTTAATATAATCTGACTCTTAAAAATCCACTTAAGGTTAGTGGGAGAAGGTACCATGAGATAAATACAGGGATTCAAACCAAGGATGAGCCCGAGTGCTTAACACCACGAAAGTTTTCATAGAATTGTAGAGACATGAGGTAGGTTTCAGCTTTGCTTTTTATCAAGTAGCTGGTAAGTTTGTAGTTAACTAAAGGCAGAATTTCACTGGAAAACCTTCACTATGTCTAGCTTACATACACTTGTAATAATCGTAGGGAAACAACTTAGTGTTGAGTGATGTTTAATGCAAAAGCTGTTGTTACTGCTGAGTGCTGGGCTTCACAGACACATTCACAAAAAGCAATGCAAGTGAAAGTCACACTAATTGCAAAATATTGAATAAATATTGGGTATTAAATTATTAAAGGTAAGTGATAGTAGTCTTAAGGATCTACACTTCTTACAAGATATTATTATCTAACAGCTCACTATTTAGAATCTACTTAAATGGCTTTGAGGTCCCAGGCTAGATTAAATACATATTATTTCACATTGCACAGCATGTTGCCTGAGGGCAGCAATCTTATAAAGTAAAATTATGCCCACCACAATGATATGTGTTTCTTTTGCTATTTTACACTCCCTCCTCTTCCTTCCTATTTTTTTTCCTTCCTTTCTATCTCTGGGAAGGTGGGGGGTTAACTACGGTGGTTAGAAAAAGGAAACTGGAGGCAAGGAAAGCTGCCAAGTAGCTGGAAGTAGCATAATCACATCTCATGCTGGGGAGAGTAGCTACTGTAGCAGAAAGAACTGGCCCCATAATTTTAGCTAAGTTTAGAAGAAATGCTAAACTTAGAATCATTTTTACCTGTAGGAATACATGTCTGATTTTAAAATGAAAGCCAGTTTTACTGTGCTATACACAGCATTTGCTCTACAAAGAAAAAAAACAAGAAGGAATTCTTTTTGTTTTATTTTTTTTGCTTTCTGGCAGTGAGGAAATTTGAACCCAGGGCTGTATGTAAGACAGGCAAGTATTCTACACTGAGCTGTGCTCCCAGCCTTTGCCAGCAATTCAGCCTTTATTCCTAGGGGCTTTTGCCGAAGCCCTCATATTTCTTACTACTTTTGTCATAATTATATTGTAATATCAAAGGCTACTAGTCTAAAAAAATGTAACCACAAAGTATTTCGCTGTTTAAAAGAAAAAATCAAGTCTTAATGTGAGTGGAGTTTGGGTAACACAATGTTAAAAACAAAGAATCCAGTAAGAAATAACAACTGTAGATTGAAATAAAAGGTTTAAAGAAGTGGATGCCAAGATGACACCCAGTTGACACTGAAAGCTCCATGTCATAAGATATCAAATACAGGGGCTTTTTTTTTTTTCTGTTTCCTGCAAATAATTTGGCGTCTTAACTACTAAAACATTAGATATTTTATCAAGGATAATGGCTGGAATCTAAAATAATAATTCGTATCTAAAAAAAATTTGTGGCGCACGCCTTTAATCCCAGCACTCAGGAGGCAGAGGCAGGTGGATCTTCATGAGTTTGAGACTAGCCTGGTCTAAAGAGCTTCTTCCAGAACAACCAGTGTTACAGAGAGAAACCCTATCTTAAAACAAACAACAACAAAAACTCAAAACCAGATGAAATATATTAACCTTCCATTTTCCTACATTAAAAACGACCAAGGTAGATTACCTCCTTGTGGACGGACAACACGGGGCTGCACAAACGAAGGCTTCACAACTTCGAACCACCAGAAGAGCTCTGCCATGAACACCAGGTAGTTACTCTATGTAAGAGAGTTGAGAAAGTTAAAAGAAGCCCTACATTAGGTAAAACCAATATATAATAGTGAGAAAGCTATGCTTTATCCTCTCAAAAATACATTTGAATTCTACCTACTTCTTATTAAAAAATGTTCACTGTTATATTAAAGCTGGAGTAAAAAGTGTGGCACTTGTAACTCCACATGCCCAGACCTCTGACCTCTGACCTCTGACCTCTGACACAAAGCTTCCAGGCATCACGGTCTCTAGCTATGTACAACTCTGAGATAACAAATGTCCTTTCTTCCAGGATAAACAGAAGCAGGTAGTACAAAGAGCATTTACCATTAAAAAAAAAGTAAAATTTTTCTGGAAAAAGTAGTAATTTAAATATTGTATCCACATACTTGACAATGCTAAATTCAACAGTTATCTACATGCTAAGTAATAACTATACATTATTATGACTAAAATAATCTTGAAATATATAAAAACATTGTTTTTATCATTTAATGCTTCTAATTTTGAAAAACAATCTTTTATTATTTATACTTGAAAATGCTTCTTTAATTGGCTTAAAGGAGTTCTCAAAAGCATGCTTCTATAGGCTTATATATATAACTACATACATACATATATATGATTTGGGGTTTTCTTGTTTTTGCTTGAGCCAGTCTTGAAAACTGAGCAGTGGTGTTAAAGATATACCCTACCGTACTAGAATGAGGCTTATATGTTAAAATACATATAAAGAATAATTTCAATTTTAAGTATTTAATGTATTTCTAAAAATAGCACTATACGAAACCCGTTTTCCTCATTATGGCCATGCTCACTGGAAATACGAGTGCTTCTGATGTCTTGCCTTCCACATATTTGCTAATTTTGAACAATCCTGAAGGCACTAACATGAGCACACTTCCTTAGCTTTTATTGCCTGGATTTTGTTCATATTTAAGCAGGTTACATTCACATATTCATCTGCTATCTTATGGCTCCAGAAAGCAAAAGAATCAAGGATGTCTCCAAGTCTCTGATCTGGGCAACTGTGACTGCCACTGAATAAAACAAAGGCTGGAAAGACAGTTGACAAAAAAGGTCTCTGACACTTCCCCAAACATCACAGCGGATGTGGTAAGTGTGCAGTGGAGCACCGTAGAGGGACACAGAGCATAAGACAGGACCTACTAGGTTGTTTACTTTACTTTCCGTATATGTTTTCACTGTGAATTTCCAAGACAATCAAACGCTTATACATAAACAGCTATTACTTGAAGCTATTGAAATTTGTGCTTTAAGAGAATGTTTCAATCCCTTACACTGTGGACGCACCCCTGCTTGCCTTCTCCTAAGCTTTGCATTCCGAATTCTATTCATGACTTACCCTTCCTTTCAACCTTTTTCCACTGAATTAAGAGCTTCCCTCAGTAAGTCATCCTCTTATCTCTCCTCACCCTACACTTTTACCTTCTGATGAAACCCCTTCAGATCAGACTCACACTAACCCCACACTTCTCCCTGTCCTTTTGCTGAACCATTCTAGTCTCACACTGAGCTGGGCCACTCCTCCAGAACAGCACTAGTCGGAGCCAGCTAGCTCAGGCACGCTGTGCTTTTTGTTCATCATGAGGAACGGTTTTGATCCACCATGTCATCTCCACCATGGTAGCCCACCTCAACCAAAGGCGGAGAAAAAAACAGAGGTAGCTGTACATGGATCAAAATTTCTGAAACTAAGCAGAAATAAATCCTTCCTCAGTCCTTTATTCAGATGCCTGTTACAGCAACAGAAGGCCAACCAGCACATTAAGTTGGTTACAACCCACACTCTGCCTTATAATCTTACAGGCTACCCTTCAAACCTAAGGATAAAACTTTTGTAAGTACTGGTGGTGGGTTCTACTCTACTGGTCCTGTTAACTAGAAGCTCACTTTATCTTTTGAAAACACACCCCTTAAATGTGCAGTAATTATCTGTTGATAGGAAAGGAGCATTTATTTTTTTAAGGACCTTAGTAAGAACTGTCCTAATAACAAAACAGCAATAATTGGCCACAAGATGGCAGAACTGTAGAAATATTTTTTTTCTGGTAACTAAACTGGAGATTATTTCATTATAAAATTATAACTAAATGACAATAAACTGGTCATATTCCAGAAATGGTACAATAATTTAAAATCATGTTTCCATATAGTTTTCAGTCAGATTCTCCCTATGTAGCCCTGGCTGATCAATAACTGACAGTGTAGATTAGATTGGCCATAACTCCCAGAGATCATCCTGTCTTAAAGGTGTGCGCCATCAACCCTGGCCTACTTTTTAAATACATGTAGCATGTGCCTGCAAGTGGGTTAGTGCATGTGAGTAAAGATGCCAATGGAAGCCAGAAGAGGGTGTCAGAGAAGTTACAGGAAGTTGCGAGCCAACATGGGTACTAGGAACTGAACTCGGGTTCTCTGGAAGAGCAGTCCACACTTTTAACCACTGAGCCATCTCTCCAATCTCTACTTCCTTTAGTTGTGAAACACATCTACACAGTCAAACAGTGTAAACAACAATGCACAAGTCTAGTGAATCTTCACACCTTCTCCCATATCCAATACCACATTCAGAAAAAACTTACTTTTGTTTTATAGTTACCGTAATGATCCTTTTTCTGAATCTATAAATGTGTTTCTCAGCACCTATGTGCATTTGGTTCTGGGACCCCATATAGACACCAAAGATTTATGGATGTTTAAGTCCCTATGTAAGATTATGTAGAATATGCATAGAACCCATGCGTACCCTTCCATGGGTGTTGGTTCTCTCCCTCAACAATGTGAGTCCTGGGATAAAATTCAGGGTGTTGGGTTTAGTAGTATGAGCCATTACCAGGTGAGCCATCTCTCCAATGCTCATAGGACAGTTAAAATCACCTCTGCATTACTTACAAATAGTTAATACAATATGTAAATAATTATTACAATGAATCCTTTAGAGAATGGCTGGGAATGTGGGTCAGTGGTCCCGGGTTTAATCCCTAGCCATAGAAAACCTGAAAAAAAAAAAAAACCTGACAAAACCTTTCTCTGTTTTAAAATACAAATATACATGCGCGCGCGCGCACACACACACACACACACACACACACACACACACACACACACAGAGAGAGAGAGAGAGAGAGAGAGAGAGAGAGAGAGAAGTTATATACTTTGTTAACTTTACCCTCACTTAACAATGTCTTAGAGAGCTTTTTGTTTCAGCACAAACAACTAACTTTCAACCCCCTTCCCTTCAGTGGGTCAGTTATATTACAAACACTTGGACATATGCCCTACTACAGTGGATAACTTCTAACTTTTCACCATCGTAAGCAATCCTTTGCATGCCTTTCGATGGCTACCCCACCCTCTCAATAATCGTTTGCCAAATGCACTGCAAGGGACTAACTAGGACACAGCTGGACCTTCCGATGCTTTTTGGGTGATACTTAGGATCCAGTTCAGAAACTTGCTTAGGAAATGTCCACCATTCCAAAGCTGTATTTCTCCAAGAGCAAAGGGCAGTGTTCATTTTCCACTATTGAGTTAAAGTGGAAATGAGGCGCACAGCAGCATGGACCAAGCAACCTCTCAAGTTTAGAGCCTGAAGACAGAGCTCTAGACTTAAACTTGTAGTTATGATGAGCAAAGAATGCAGAATGTGGGCAAAGACTTTTTGTTGACAATTATTTATTTTAAATAAGCCTGACTTAGGGAAAGGTTTTTATACGTGAATCATGATTACAATGTTCTAAATATCAGCATTATATGCTTTATTGAAAGTCTATAGTCTTGCCGGGTGGTGGTGGCACACGCCTTTAATTCCAGCACTTGGGAGGCAGAGGCAGGCGGATTTCTGAGTTCGAGGCCAGCCTGGTCTACAGAGTGAGTTCCAGGACAGCCAGGGCTACACAGAGAAACCCTGTCTCGAAAAAAAAAAGAAAGTCTAGTCTTGTTCTTTTTCCAAAATGGACAGGAACACTACCAAACTTAGTCTATACCAACTTTAAAACAAACATATCTTAGGTGCATGATCAATTTTCATATTATAGAAGTGGTTCTTATATTTGATAGAAAATGCTAGAAAAGTCATTAATAAAGTATAAAGTTAATAATGGTGTAGGTAAACCTTCAGAATTGATTCATCAAGGTTTTTCTTCTGATGTGTCAGACTAGGGAGTGACCATGAGTCGCTGGGACTACTGCCCCATTTGGAAACGCTTTTATCACTGGCTCTGTTTTCTGCCCCTTAGAGATCCCGAAATGGACAAAGGATGAAGAGGACATACTAGAGACTAAGAATTCAATGTATGTAAGAAGCGAGCATCATCATGAGAGAAGCTCTTGAGCGCTCCCAAGTAGGCTAGCACTGGAACTGACTACGCTCAGCAGAAAACTTAACTCTAAGACCAACTCTAAGTCAAACTAACCGTATTATAAGACCACTTGTTCCTAAAGCTTTGAAACAGAAGCAGCACACAGACTGACAAAATTAGTATTGTTACAATGGCCAAATGACTGAAGTGACCTACAGATTCCATGCAATTCCCATCAAAGTTAGAGAACTAGAAAACACAATCCTGAAATTCATATAGAAGCCTCAAACCCTGGAGAGCCAAAGCAACCCTGAACAAAAAGCACATTTGACATCTGATTTAGAAACATATACCAAAGAGGCTGGAGACAGCTCAGCTGGGGTAGAGTGGACCCAAGCCTGGACCCCCAGCATCTCCATAAAAGCAAGGAGTAGTGGCCCTATCTGTAACCCTACACACACACACACACACACACACACACACACACACACACACACACCAAAGCTTTTCATTTGATTTGCTAACTAAAAATTCTTCATGAGAAAGAAAGCTTCATTACTGCTTTTTGCTTGAAGGGTGTTTCTTTAGGACCTCAGGCCTGAATCTAACTTAAGCCTCACCATCATTTTTTAGACCACTGGAATTATTGGCACACACCCACACACACAGCTTGCTTTTAAAGAAAGAATCTCATCTTTTGTTATATTTACCTATGATCAATTTTATAGACAACTTGTTTGCCTTTACAGTTTAAGAGACTTGCAGCTGGCGATGGCTATTTAAAGAAGAAGAAAAAGAATCACCCCCCCCTTCAAGTTCTTCACTGATAAAGTTAACTTGTAAGCTTTGTTTTATATTCATTTATTTTTGGAGCTAGAATCTGCTGGACCCCTGGCTGGCCTTGAACTCCAGCTCCTCCTGTCCCCCTCTCCCTTCCCCCTTCTATTGTTGAGTCCTCAGGAGACTGGACCTGGCTCCTATGGTACCACTTAGATGCCAGTTTGTTGCAACAGCTTTTAGACTTTAACAAAAGGCAAAAGAGAATGATTGAATGTACCTTTATGGAGGAAGCAGCATAAAGCATATCTTCCAAGCTGAAATGGCAGCAATGGTTTAAGTATTCTTGGCAAAACTCCTGAATCAGCTGGAGATTATACAGACTGTCGGCCAAAGACATAGTTTCTTTCAAACAAATATCTTCAAATAGAAAAGAGGATGGCTTTGGGTTAGCCATGAACACTTCATAAGTACTAACAGTACAAAGATGCAAGTATGTAAAATTTGTTTAACAAACATGTATTTATAAGTAATAGCCATTAGACAGAAAGTTCTCAACTTTTTCTCAAAATTATACTTAAATGTTCCTTTTAAAAAATCTTCATTAGTTATTAAATATTATTAGTTTAAATATGTTTTGCCATCTGTGCACACTTAGCATCTGCCCTGGAAACACCTACCCTCTAGCCGGACGACAGCAGGGCAGTAGAAGTGAATGAGGGCAGCTAGCGCACAGCCGTCTGTGCCGTCCTTCAACAAGTTCTCCACCAATGGAATGCAAGGCAGTTGCTTAAGCAGTGTTTGCTCCTTCCTGTAACGAGCCTACAACAGAAAAAGTTCTAAATAAATACACACAATGCAAGGAAAACAAGCAAACAAACCAGAACTGTAGATTCTGGTCCTTAGTCACATTAGAAATAAACAGAAGAACAAAGAATTCCCAACTACTCAGGTTTTTTCTTGGGGGGTGGGGGGGAGGTTAGCAATAATACTATATACTACCCAAGGTTAAATTTACAGCAATAATACTAATTTCTTTCTTTCTTTTTTTGGGGGGGTTTCTGAGACAGGGTTTCTCTATGTAGTCCAGGCTGTCCTGGAACTCATTCTGTAGACCAGGCTGGCCTTGAACTCAGAGAACAACCTACCTCTGCCTCCTGAGTTGTGGGATTAAAGGCTAGTAATTTCAAATCTATAAACTTAACATAACATTTTAGCAATGATCTCACATGGCATTTACTTTACAACAGTTACACTATTACTAAACAGATGTGAACACTTTGCATTTAAATCAGTTCAGTTCATTTACTGATTAAACTTTTACTTAGTTTAATATTAGAGGAAAGACTGGAAGTTCTCACTCAGAAAGACTTAGCTTTTGAAGCTTTTTGAAGAGCAGAGGTATCATTTGAGAAAAAATAATTATAAGAGCTATCAAAATCGGTGGGCGGCCATAAGTACTATCCACAAAGAAGCACAAAAGTGACTGTTCTGTCGGTTCTGACGCCCATCTGAGCGGCAGGGTGTATGGCACCAGACCTCGGAAACAGTAACAGAGCCAAGTGTGAGGGTGGGCTCCCTCAGAAAAATAAATTTTTACTTCATGTGGCTGGATAAAAATGCTAAGGCAGAGGCAGGCAGATCTCTATGAGTTTGAAGCCAGCCTGGTCTACAGAGTGTGTTCCAGGACAGCCAGGGCTACACAGGGAAACCTTGTATGTAAAAAAACAAAATAATGAAATAAAAATGTTAACACAACTCCCTAAAAATTAGAAACACTGTAAAAGTTAAGAGAAAAACTCTTGAGCCAAATTATCTGCACTTATATTCTGGTTCTGTCACTTACTAGCTGTGACTTTGGACAAGTTACCTAAACTCTCATTTCTCATTTTATAAAATGGGGACAATAAAACCTACTTTGTAATACTGCTGGGGGACTTAAAAAGACAGACACACAATGCTATGTATACTACTGTGCACACAGAAGCAATCAGTACTGTCTGGCCATTGTTAGCTAGAAGTTTTCCTAAAGCCAAAAAGAATAATGCTTACAATTTACTAATGGTGCATAAAACCTTATATTAGCAAAAAGTATGATTACATAGGCTACTGATATAGTCATTTAAAAAAGATTTATTTTATGTATATTGGCATGTAAATATGTACAGTGTATGTGTGCCTTGTATCCATAAAAGCCAGAGACGGTCAGATACTCCGCGCCTGAGTCACAGAGGGTTCTGAGGCACCACGTGGGTTCAGGGAACAGAGTGTGGTTCCTCTGAAAGAGTAGTAAATGCTCTGAACTGCTGAGCCACCCTCCAGCTGTACGTGTCTTTTTAATAAAAGAACACTTACATTTTTTCAATTATATCTAAACTGTCACCTCTGCAATTTATAATTAAAATTGTGAAAAAAATGCTTGTGAGAACAGAACAGAAAATTTCACATTTATTGAACAAAACACTTAACACATGAAGGCGCAACTTAATTTTTTTAAATGGCATCCTCCAGAAAACATATCACAACAAAGAAAAGACATGTATTTTTGCTTCTTTCTCCCTGGTTGATTTTCTTTCTTCCTTTTCTCCTCTCCTCTCTCTCTTTTAAATTATCTCACAGCAACAATGAAAGGTTTTTAGATATGATATAAAAGTCAGTAATCAAAGCGTCTAGGTTAGGCTACGCAAGATGTCTCATGGCTGTAACATCAGCATTCAGAAGCCAAGGCCAGAGGATTGAGATTGAAGGGCAGTTTAGGCTGCATTGACATACCACCATCTCCCCCAGAATGAGAAGAATGGAAAAGTAAAATCTATATGAGAGATTTGTACATGTAAATAATTGTTTTCTGAATATAGATGATGTATGAGTTAGGGATATAATATCTGCCTTGCACTCCTCCAATTTTTTTTTTTTAAAGAGGAAAACATGATCCATGATTCTTGCCTGTCAGTAGCCAGGGAGAGAGAAACAGAACCAGACAGTGAGCACTGCTCCAGACCTGCCTTCTTTTCTCCAGTTATCTAGCACGAGGGCTGGATTGAACCAACTTAGCATCACAAACAAAACTGGTTTAATGTATTCTATTCCCTCTGCCAATCAGCATGTGTGAATGAGAAGTGTGTGTGTGTGTGTGTGTGTGTGTGTGTGTGTGTGTGTGTGTGTGTGCTGATAATAAATCTCTATGGTTTAGAATGCCAAAGCATTTCCTAAAGATTATATCCAATAAAAATCCACACTGAGCAAACAAACTTTAATGTGAGGTTTGTACAATTCCAAGATATGTTTATCTGCAGTCCATGAGTTACATGGAACCTTTAAATACTGAATATGCCTTGTGTTTTGCATTCTATCCCAGGCTGGCCTTGAACTCACTACACAGTCAAGGATGAATGTGAATTCTCCTGCTTCTGTCTCCCAAGTGCTAAGACTACATATATATATTACCACCACACCTAATTTATGCAATATTGGTTGTTGGGACCAAACCCAGGAAGCCCATGTTTTATAAATTCACTGCACAAAAATATTTCATAGCCTTACAAACTTGAAAATCTGGCATTCAAAAAAATCACCATATTTTAAATCAATAGTTAAAAATGGTATATTTTAACATTATATATGTATAAATAATTTTAATTATATATAACATAATTAAATATGACATGTAACATACATATGTTATGTGTGTATACATATATATGTATGCTATATATATGCAAGGGGTGAACCACTTGCATGCCTGCTCCCTGGGACTAGAGCTATGAATTAATTGTTAGCTGCTTTGTACATGCTGAGACTTGAACCCAGGTCCCTGTAAACAGCAGCCAGTACTCTTAACTGCTAAGCTATCTCTCTAGCCCACTAAGCTATACGTTTTTATCAGGACAGTGCCTAAAGGGTCTTAGAATACTTTAACTGCCCACACTTAACCCTGAAATATCAATCATCAGGTTAATTCAGAGTTTCATAAGTTTAAGTGTAATACTGATGAGGACACAGATAAGCTTTTAATTTTTATCAAATAGTTAAGTGTTATCTTCAGGTAGGATAAGAAAATTATTTTGCCAAAAATAATTTAAACATTCAGGCAACTTATACGATGACTGTAATTCATGTTTATGAGAACTCCTTACTACTAGTAAGATTCTGTGTCCATACCTGCATTAGTAATAATGGTCTGTGAGTGTTGTGGTGAACAAAGGTGTTGACTCTTTAAAGTGCCCCTAAAACTGGCTAGGCCCATTATTTTTTATTTTATATTATGAAAATATCTTAAAACCTAATCCCTCTACTTAATGACAAACAGATTTGTATGAAATAACAATATCAGCAAGCTATGAATAATATCACCAATACCATTACAATCTGGAGAGAAAATCGAAGTAGTGAGGAAAACTTACTGGAACCAGTTTCCAAAACCATTTGGAAGGAGACTTCAGAGGAAGCATGGTGGAAGACAGGGAAGCAGGGGTAAAGGAAAGGTCATCAGAATCAACAAGCTTTCACACGTTAGGCATGTTACTGCAGCGCTCCGACAGACAGCTGGACACCCCTTCACAGCTCCCACGGGGCTTTATGCTAATTAACATTTAATTAAAACTATATAAACTCCTAATATCCAGACCTGTGCCATCTCCTCCTCTCTTTTGCTCTTCCTATACAGAATCACATATTAGGAGACTAAAGGTATTTTAGTAACAAATAATTTTATTTCAGAGATTCAGAATCACTTAAAAATAAACCCATATTATTAAAGTAACAAGATTCTAAGGTTAGATTTTTAGACATTAGTGAGCCAACTCTTAAGAAGGGAACAGTCTTTCTGAAGGGAAAAATATTCACACCAATGTCAGAAAAGTAAAGCAAATAGTAATGGAGCTGAAATGACAGGGAATCTAAACATTAATAATTCTGCTATCTCAGGGTGTCCTACAGAATATTACTTTTTTATTCTTTAAAAACTAAATCCATAAGTTTCTAATCTCAATACAATTTAGTTATTAGTGATTATTTATTTTGTATTTCCTAGGATAATTTCTGGCATCTCTAAAATATATGACTATATCATCATAAATACACATCATATTGCAGTGTATACCTTTTGACCTCCTGGAGTTTCAGCTGTGTGGTGCTCTTTAGATTTTTGTTCTTGTTCCATTATGTCTTTCAAGTGTTCATTTACCTTAAAATATAAAAATCACTTTGAATTTCATTAAAACAAGCAATAAAATCACATGGTTAAATCCCCAATATCAATTACAAGTAACACTCAAATAAAATATCATTTCTACACTAGAAAGTAGTACCCTACAAGGAACTTCTAAAAACTCTAAAAACTTCTAAAACTCTAAAATCAGTTCCATAAATTACACAATACATATGGAGCACCTACTGTGTATCAGAAACTGTTCTAGTTTTTGTATATAAAGTATCTGATATACAGTGTAAGTTCTAGTAAGGGCTTATTATACTTTTAACATGTACTGTTACACAAAGTCCATCAGCGACAACAACTCTAAATTCTGTACAAAACATAAGAAGCAAGGCTGAAGTACATGTAGGGCTCATGGTAGAGCATGAGGCATCATGTGTGAGGCCCTGCGCTCATCCGTAGCACCAAATACGTAATGTATGCATGCGGGTGTATACACATGTAAAGCCCTGTAAAGGTAAACAAGAACAAGCAGGAGGGACGGACTCAGGCTTAGGAAGAAGTGAACACAATGGACTGTATTTATGTTTATTTGGTATTCGTTTTAACTGACAACTTGACACTGACTATAGTCACCTGGGAAGAACCTCAGTGAGTGACTATCTACATTGGGCTGGCCTGTGGACATGCCTATGGGAGACTGTCTTAACTGATGTGGGAAGATATAGCCCATTTGTGGGTGCACCACTGGTAGGAGGAGAAAGGTGGGATGGTGGGCAGGTGGTGTGTGAGTGCAGAGGGTCTGAATGTGTAAGAGTGGAGACACTAAGTTCAGCACATACAAGCATGCAGTATGCATTCATTTCTCTGTGCTCCTGACTGTTGTATGATGTGACTATCCCTGCCTTGATTTCCCCACAACGAGGAACTATAACTTAGAACTGTTAGCTGAAATAAGCCCTTGTTCTCTAAGTTACCTTTGATCAGGATCTTTTATCACAGCAATGGAAATGAAACAGGACATGTGGCCTCCTTACAATCAATACAGGAAAGAGTGACTAGAACTTAAGCAGAAAAGCAAGCCCACTGGCTTGAAGAGAAATCTGACACTATTAGAGCAGTGCATGTGTGTGAAGAGCATCCTGGGAAGGACGGGGTCACAGTTAAGACCAAAGTCTACCTTGGTAGTTCTCAACCTTCCTAATGCTCTGACCCTTTAACAAAGTTCCTCAGGTTAGGGTGAGCCTCCCCAACCATAAAATTATTTTGTTGCTACTTCCTAACAGTAATTTTGCTAGTTATGAATTGTAATGTAAACATCTGGTATGCAAGATATCTGATACAAGACTCAAAGGGGTTGAAGCCCATTGCTTGAGAACCACCAGTCTACAGATAATTTAGCCTCAAATTTTTGGCTACACTTTGAACTATGTATGCTTTAAAAAAGAACCCACAGAGCCGAGGGAGAGAACACCTGCTGGAAGGCCAAAGAAGCTGCCACTACAGGACAAGCAGGTTGGTGTTCAAATTCCTTCAAACAGAGGAGTGCTTGGTAAATACCTCGGGTTTCCATGGAAACTTTAGAATGATAGTGTGTGCTTCTAGAGTGGGCTGAGTTTAATTTGAAGGAAAAAAAGTATGTACTGAGTTTGTCAGCATGGAGATTCTAACTGACCAAAAGGAACAGTTTCAGGTTACAAATGGAGATGAGACAGTGACAAGTGACAGTTAACCAATTAGGAAAGTAACATTTAGAGGGAGTTCAGCAGGGCTTGCAGTGATGTATTTCAAGTTCTGAAGAGAACTACTGCCAGTCCAGAGCACTGTGCCAGCTACTTGTCACAACTGAAGATAAACATTTTCCATAATAAAAAGACTAATGGCAGGAATCAATATATAATTTTCAATAATATGTCTCAACTGAATATTAATTTCTGAATACTAAGGCAGTGGATCTCTGTGTTCAAGAACAGCCTGATTTACAGAGGGAGCTCTAGGATAGTCAGGGAGACACAGAGGAATCCTGTCTCAAAAACCAAAACCAACCAAACTAAACAAAGCAATATCACTACTCAAGATACAAAGTCGGCATTACTTTAGAGCATCGGTTCCCAGCCTTCCTAACGATGAGACACTTTAATACACATCTCATGCTGTGGTGACCCCCAGCCATAAATTATTTTGTTGCTACCTCGTAACTGTGATTTTGCTACTGCTATGAATTGTAATGTAAATATCTGTTAGCTATGTGCCCATCAACGGGGTCTCAACCAACAGGTCGAGAAGCACTGCCTTAGCAACAGGATGGAGAAAGGCGTTCCAAGCCAAAGACCTAGGGAAGAAGCAGGTGCTGCTGTTTCTGACAAAACAGAATTCAACCCAAAACTGGTGGGGGCAGGAGGTAAGAGGGTCACTTCAAACAGGTTAAAGGACAATCCGCCAAGAGGAAATTACATAGGTGCATGCAATTTCATAAAACAAGCATTACTAGATGAATACAAAGTCACAAATTAGCCCAGCACAGCAGTGGTTGACTTCAGTACCTACTTTCACCAATGGCCAGGCTATCTTGGCAAAAAGAATCAACAACAACAAAAAATCTGAATGATATTCCACAAGTCAAATAGATTTAAGAGTTATATTCAGAATATTCCATGCATATATGGCAAAGTATTATTTTTTTCTAGAAGCCCATGGGATTTTCTTTTAAAATGTATCATACATCAGGACAAGTCAATAAATATCTGAAAACTGAAATAATTTCTGGCATTCTACTTAATCACAATGGACTAAGGCTATGAGCCCTACAGCCCCTAGAGCTCATGGGGAGATTAAGCCAAACAGAACCAACTGAGGAAGGAGACCTAAAAGAAATCAAGAGAAAAAAAAAAATTCTCAAACCAAATGACAATGAATTAAACATACCAAAATCTACAGAAAGCAATGACAGCAGTTCGGGGGCTGGGGGCAGGGAGCAGGGGGCAGGGAATGAGTTATGTCTCCAAGTCAGGAAGTCAGAGAGATGGCAAATAAATGACTTTATGATATTCCTTAAATCTCTGGAGAAAGACAAGCCACATGCAACTCAGTAGATGGGCAGATGTCAGTAAGACCCAGGCACAAGGAAAGAAAGGAAAACACCAAACAAAGAGAACAAAGATCAATGAAGTGCAGAGTTGGTTCTTTGGAAAGATAAACAGACAAACTCAGCCAAACTAACCAAGAGGAAGAAAAGACACAAATTAATAAAACTAGAGATGAAAAGGGAGACATTGTAACAGATGCCAATAGAATTCAAAAAAATCTTTAGGTTTTATTAAAAAAAATGTTCTCATTAAACTGAAATCTAAAATGAATAGATAAATTTCTAGGTGCATATGCCCTATCAAAATTAAATCAGGATATGATAAACAATTTAAAAAGATCTAACAGTGGTAAGGGTGAAACAGCAATTAAAAATATCTCAGATTAAAAAACAAATAGTCCTTGCCCAGATGGACTCACTGTTATTATTTACTGTACTATTATACCAGTGGGCACACTTGCCTGGCAGGTCACGTGTCAACTGCCTTTTAAACATCTGCATTTATTCTCCCAGATGTGTGCTGCCTTCAGCCTTGGTCAGAGACGCCCCTTTCTGCAGTGGGCAGCACTGAGGCAGAGACTTAGAACTGGTCAGAGAGTTAATAAGTGACTGTTCGTGTTCACCCCTAAGTGGGATGTCTATATAATCCCCTGCCCCAAAGGCTCAGGGAACATCATGGAAAATGGGGTAGAAACAAGAGCTGGAGGGTGGGGACTGCTGTGAAATGCTGCCGTCTGGACAGGACACGGTCATGGATGGATGGCAAGCAAGGGAAGGACACCTCACGATGTCATTTCACATTTCACATTTGTTCAGTGCTTGTCCACAAATCTAGTTTAATTTTCTCTGCAATGACAACTGTAAATGAAAGTAGAGCCACCTGAATCTGGTGGCACAAGCCTGTCATTCCAGTACCTGGGAGACAGGGGCAAGATGATCTCTATAAGCTTCAGGTCAGTTAGGTGCATGGAGTGAGACCTTATCTTAGAACTGGATGCACGAATGTGGGTCAAGAAGAATTAAGTACTCAACAAACAAGGAGAGCAGTAAGTTAAGAACATAACCAGTTCAAAGCACAGACCATAAAAATCCCCAAGAAAATGAATTCATGATCAATATGATTTTGTATAATTTGGTTAAACAAACCTAAGACTCTCCCAATCCAAACTGTGTGAGAATCATACCACCCAAGACTATTCCCTGCTCATTATGTGGCTCCCTATGGGAAGTGCCCTGAGTTCTGTAGGTTAGCTGGAGTAGTCATTATTAAGAATAAGGAAAACGACAAGCACTGTAGGATATACAGGCCTGCTTTATCACTGCAACACTTTCATTGAAGACCAGGTCTCAGTGTGGCCCAATCTGGCCTTGAACTCAATGACTCTCCCACTTCAGCCTCACAGGCGCTGAGATTCCAGATCTGAGCCACTGTGTTAGCTTTTATATTTTTTAAAAATAAAATATTTCAAGTAATTGTACACTTTAGCTTATACTTTAAGACAAAGAGCCATAGAAGAGCGATGTTCAACCGAGGATTTTCGTTTTCTGTTGTCAGAACCATATCCAATCGAGCACAAGCCTACCTTATTTATCCAGTACATGACAGCATCCTCAATATCATAGGGCAGATCTGTGGCTTGAAAAAAAGCTGAATACTGTTGAGCACATGCAATTACTTTTTCTACGCTGACCATCTCTACAGTGTAAGCCATCATTAGAGTATCAATCATGGCCAAATGTGCACTCTGAAAATAGAAAAGCACAAACAATTTCAAGATTACACTTAGAAATTGCTTTATTGTAAAATATTAGCATTTTCTTAAAAACAGTAGTAAAGGCAGACTACAGACAGGTGTTAAGACAGCACAAAGCATGCTCAGATGAGCCAGCAAGACCAGACTCGCCGGCTCATGCCAACACTCACTGAAGACCTACGCTAAGACACTCACTGTCTATGAGAGCCTCTTCTCACTGCTCTCTTTTAACATTCTAGTCGCTCCTGTATCATCTGCAGTGATGTTTACAAACCCCACCATCACCTTTGATAGCCCCCATTTTCAAACCCATAGTATAATTTTAAAGTTTGAACTTTTAAAAGTACACCTGCAATTCAGACTACAAAGTTTCTGAATAAGCAGCAACAAAAAACCATGTAACTGATTTTCTTGCTTTCAAATTCTTTCTCATCTAACTCTCTACGGCACAGGACTTCCAATAATTCCATAGGCCTTTTTGTCCTTCTTTTCAATTTCTACATTTTTAATATTTACTTTCTCCATCCACATGAAAGGTTAAGAAAATCTCACACTTGTTTGACTCTATAGCTATCTGATTATTGCTGGGCATGCTTTTATATGATTAGCAACCATCTGCATTTCTTCTTCAAAAACACTCATTATATCGTTTGCGTGTTTCTTTCTTTGGGACATTATCTTTCTCATTCATTTGTAAAGAGTTCATTATATACTGGGTACGTTGTTAGCTCCAAAAAGAAATCACTTTAGTATTTTAGATCCAAAGGGAAATATAAACGCCCCACAATGAATAATTTAGGTAAGATTTGGCTACTTTACAATACGTGAGATGTATATAATAAAACTTGTAAAAAAGTAAAACATGGAATAATGTTCTCTATATTAATGTCATATATGTGAAGTGGGAAATGAAAAGCAATGAATAAAAGTGCCTTAAAGAGCATGTAAAGACATATTAAATCTACAGTTCATGTCAAGAGTTGGGATACTAAACACTAAGTATAATTACTTAAGTAGTTTTAAAACAGCCCAATTCCCTTATGAAGAAGCTAAGAACTCTTGTGTTTCAGTACTTTTCATACTTTCACTTTATGAGGTAGGGTACGCCATGAATAATATAACAAAGTATATATGTATATATATAATAAACCTAGAAAAGATCAACATTAAAAAAAGAAAGAAAACCTCACGGCCAAAGGTAGAGCTTTTATGGTCTCAAGTAAAAGAATTTAGTTTGCTATCTAAACACATTAACATTAGATTGATAGCAACAGTTAGCTGTTCCATACCAGGTGCTCAGTTCAGCTCCTTACTGTTCACTGTTGTCAGGATTTGCAGTAAACTCATTTAATCTAACAACCTTTGAGTTAAGCATTACTATATGTGTTTTACAAGAGGGAAAAAAACCTTTGTGATGAATTTGCAGTTACACGGCAGGCAGGAAAAGCAGGCAGAACACAACCACACACCATTCTTGCAGATGTAATGCCAACCTATATTCCCAGTAGACTCCCAGTAGAAGCAACATTCCCTTCTAAGGCCACTAGGTGGCAGAATGTAATACAGTATTTAGGAGCAAGAGCAAAAATACTGGTTATGAAAAACAAAAACAAACCCAGAAGAGTTCCACATGCATCTTACTAAAAGGGAAAAGGATGCTGGGCTCCAAAGACTGAAAGCTGAAGTTCATCCAAAGGCCAACAGTAGGCTCTATACCTGTATCACAAGGAGTGTATTTTTATTATCTTCAACTAGTAAGAGTCTAGGCAAAATAACTTACACATTATGTGTGAGAAACGAAGAGTTTGGGGGCTGGAGAGACAATCCAGTGAGCTGTTGGTGTGCATGCACAGGGATCTGAATTTGAATCCACATCACCCACGTAAGAGGCTAGACATGACCACACACCCAAAACCCCAGCATTGAGAGGGTGGAGACTGGTAGGTCCTGTCTGGAACAGCTAGCTAGCTTCCTGTTCAGTAAAAGATCCTGTCTCTAGGGAACAAGGTAGAGTGTGTCCTCTGGCTTCCAGACTTGCACTCATGAGTACAAACACCCACATACTCACTTGCACCATACACCTACATAACACATACCTTTCCTTCTAAAGGCAGAAATGAAGACTTTTAAGTGTTGTAAGAAGTGTATTAGCCTCACAAAGAGAGAAACTCATGGCCACATAACTAAGAGAGAAACTCCTAACATCAACACTGGTCCCAGTCCCATTCAGTGACTACATCTACTAAGCCCAAGTCCTCTAAAGGAGCAGAGGAGGAAACTAAGATTATAAACAGGAAGTACTTGAGTCATTCTACTGAAACTGCACATACAGACTTCCTTTTAAAGAGTTAATCCCAATTTGTAATTAATACTTCACATATCTTAAAGGTTTGCCATTTGGATCATATTTAACCTCAAATGGTAAATGAAAAATGTTTAATGTGGCTATTCTGGATAGACAAAGAACTTGTGTATCAGCAGTCACATTAGTACAGCATATAGTTTAAAAGAAAGTAAGTTTAAAAAGCATCATTTCTAAATATGACTAACATCATCAAAAAATCATAGAATTTCTGGTCTTAAACCTTAGATTAACTAGCTGAGCTCTGGCAAATCCTAATGCTATTGTGTTTCAATGCCCTAAGCTGCCGACTCGGGCCGTGGGAGCAGTGCAGCACAGTTTGTACACCAAAAGAGAGATGACTTGCCGAACAAGGGGGCGCGTACTACACATCTCAGCGCACACTTGCTTAGTATGACTGAGGCCCTGGATTCAATCTCCAGGACTGAGAAACAAGTAATGTAATGTATACCAAGAATAGTGCATGTGGTGATCTGAATGAAAATGGCCCCCACTATAGGAGTGGCACTAGTAGGAAGTGTGGCTTTGTTGGAGTAGGTGTGGCCTTGTTAGAAATGTGTCACTGGGGTGGGGCTTTGAAACTTCAGATGCTCAAGCCAGGCTCGCTCCGTGACACTCTCTTCCTGCTGCCTGCCAACCCAGATGTAGAACTCTCAGCTACCTCTCCAGCACCATGTCTGCCTATGCACCACCATGCTCTTCACCATAACAATAATGGACTAAATCTCTGAACTGTCACCCAACCTCAAATTAAACGTTTTCCTTAGTAAGTGTTCCTGTGGTCATGGTGTCTCTTTACTGTAATGAAACCCTAACTAAGACATTATTAGCACATATTTTTAAAAAGGCATTATGCCATGATCAGCTAATGTTTTTAAAATGAGAAATACAATGATTCAATATATGCAACCAATAAACAGCACACAAATAGACTCAGGAGCAGAAGTTGTACAATTATTTCAATAGATTCAAAAAAAAAAGGTCTTTGACCAAATTCAACATCCTTTTATGACAACAGTGAAGCTAAGATAGAAGGGTCAGACTTCCACATAATAAAGGTTGTGGATGGACAGACTGACAGCAACATCAGAGTCAATGAGGAAAACCTGAAAGCATATTCCCTAAAATAAGGAATGCGCAAGGAGCAACCACTCAGAACTCTTCTGCAGCAGTTACTGAAAGCTTAGCAGTGTGTCAAGAAAAAAATAAGAGGGATGGGATTAGGAAAGGAAGAAATCCAACACCGCTGTACGAATGGTGCATGATGCTGTAGCTAAGACTTCAAAGAGTCCACCTGAAGGTTCTCAGCTCTGAATAAACTCTGTCGGCAATGAAACAGCACATCGACACCAACATACAAGAATCTGGAGCTTTCCTCTCTACCAATAACTGAAGCAGGGAACCAGAAGTGAGGGAAACAACCCCATTCACAATAACCTCACAAAACAACTCCCACAACAACCAGAGATATCACATACCTCTACAACAAAACCAAACCCTGAAACTATGAAGGGAGTGCGGAAGACACTAGAAGGCAGAAGATCATGTGCTTAGACAGAATTAACACTGTGACTAGCTTATTAGCAAAAGCAATCTTCATATGCAATGCAATCCTCCTTAAAACCTTCACGGCACTCTTCACAAAAAGAGAAAAATTCCAAAACTCACAGCAAAATACAAAAGACCCAGAATAATCAAGGCAATCATGAGCAATGAAAAGGAATGTTCCAGGTATTACAATACCTGACTTCAGATGGCACTACAGAGCCTTGGTACTAACACAAAACCAGGCATCCGGGCCAGCAGAATAGCAAGAAAGCCCAGAAGCAGGCCCACATACGTGCAGCCGCCTGATTCCTGTGATGATGCCAAGAGGTGAGGGACGCGGCGGCCTTGTAAACAGTGCAGCTAGTAAAGGAGAGCACACATGTAGAAGACAGGAACTAGGTCAGTGCAGAGACCAAGCCCCCAGGGCTGACCTGAAACTGGGGGAGACACTTCAACATCTAAACCTGAATATGACTCAAAAAGCTCCGCAAATAAAAGCAGCAACTCAAAGGCAAGAGTGCATCAAATTAAAAAGCTTCTGTACTTCTGTACAGCAAAAGAAACAACAGCCAGACTGAAGAGAGGAGAGCACACAGAGCGGCAGATCTCTGCGAGATACTCCTCTGACAGACAATTAGTAACCAGGATATTACAAGCATCTCAAAAAAGTTAAACATCAAAGGAGCAAATAATTCACTCAACAAATGAACCAGACACTTTTAAAGTCAATAAGTATGAATAGCACACCCATATAAGAAAATGTGTCCAACATAGTTAGCCATTAGAAAAATGAAAATCAAAGGTACAGCAATAGTCCATCTCACCCCAGGCAGAATAACTAACATCAAAAATCTAGTATCAGCAAGGCCGTGAGGGGTATGCGGGAGGGAGGGAACTCATACCATGTTGGTAGGAATGTGAACTAGTTCTAGTTACTATAAAAACTCAGTTGAGGTATCTCAGTTACTATTCTATTGCTGTCAAGAGACACCATGACCAAGGCAACTCATAGCAGAAAGCATTTTCTTGGGGGCTTGCTTATAATTTCAGAGGGAGAGTCCATGACCATCATGGAAGAGAGTGTGGCAGCAGGCAGGCAGGCATGGCACTGCAGCAGTAGCTGAGAGCTTACATCCTGATCCACAGGCAAGAAGAAAGAGAGTAAGATTGGCTGGGTCTGGCTGGCTTTGGAAACATCAAAGCCCACCCTCAGTGTCACACCTCCTCCAACAAGGTCACACCTTCAAAGATATTCCAGAGATTCCCACTAAATGTGGACCAAGCATTCAAACATAAACCTATGGGCACCCCTGCCACAGAAGGTTCCTCAACAAATGAAAACTAAATCCCACACCACTTTGGAGCATACCAAAGGGTCAGAGTCACCTTTCTATGGAGATGCTGTCATACCTATGATTATTCGGCCCTACTCACAACAGTCACATCACAGAACTGGCCTGGGGAGAACCAATGGATCAAGAAAAATGTGCACACACACACACACACACACACACACACACACACACACACACAAGTTTTATTCAGGCATAAAGAATAAAATTTTCACTTGCAAAAAAACTGAGAACATTAAAAAGGGGAACCATTAGGATGTAGACAGGGTAGGGTGGGGTGAGGGGATGACTTGGGGAAGCTGATCTAAGTACATTATATGTACATACGAATAGAGGATGTCATCATGAAAACCCACTGCTTTGTATAATTACGCTAATCTTAAAAGGAAAGTGTTAGAGATTAAAAAAGGTGTCAGAATAAAAACTGAACTGTAAATTCTCAGGGGAAGCCACATCTGTTGAGGATTCTACACGGCTGACTGACAAATGTGTAATGTAAGAAGTTAGAATGTTACAGACCTGGAGCCACATTATTTTGGACTGTCATTAGCTCCTTTTCTAGCCGTTCTGTTTCCTTTCTCTTTGTTAGAGAAAACAACCTTGTAGTTATACATAAAACTAACTCACAAGCCAGCAGTGTGCTTCCACAATATCTAAAACCTTTCCCCCATTTTGCTATTACCTGTCTGTGTACTATACATGGTAAATGCTGTGATTTATGACTTCTTTTTGTTTTATAGCAATAAATCTCATGAAACTGTTTCCACATAGAACAAGTTATTTACGGCAACCCGAGTCTGTGTTCTTAGGCCTTAGTCACTCAGACTTGGCTTAGGATAAACACTTGCCCCTTATCTAAGATAACACCATTGTTTCCTCTGATAAGATGGATGGACAGATGGATGCCAGCAGACTGTGTAAGGAGAGAGGATCTCATGTCTAATTACAAGAGTGGTCACTCTCAAATAAACTTATCCTTTAAACATGAAGCTGTTTTTTCATTGTATGTTATGCAGGTGACTCGTAAGATATTTGAATCATTTCTAAATAAGCTAAAACCCTGAAACCTCAATGGAAAAGTCTACTTTGGAGTATACTTGCCAAGTGTGCCTGGCTTCTTAAACTCTGCAAAAAAGACAAGCTTAGGGGCTACAAATAAAATACTATACTTTTATAGTATGTTGTGTGTTCATAACATACAGTCAGTGTTTAATTAAACCCAAGTGCCTTTCTATCAGGTAGGAAACCCAGGTTGTCTACATGGCTACATGGTTTTACATAGAGAAGCTATCATTCTGAGAAAGATTGTCTTTACCTTTGGCAATGAGCCTAGGAAAACAAGCATTTATGATTTGCTGAGGTAAGTTCTTACGGTTTGTGCTATCTTTTTACTAGGCTTTAACTTTCAATCTTGTAAAACTTGAATTTTTTCTTGAATTTATTTGTTTTTCAAGTCTATTTTTGTTTAGTTTTGTGAGACAGGTCTTGTTAAGTATCCCAGGCTGGCCTGGTACTAAGGATGCCTCCTGAATGCCAGGATTACAGGCTCCGGCCACCATCAAAGTCTTTTCATTATCCCTCTGATTACATGGCTGACTGCCGTGACAATTTATCATTACTGTAATGAACACCCACGACAATCACCTTACAAGGAGAAAGGGTTTACTTTGGCTCATAGTTTTGAAGGCTTTGGTCCACCTACTGGCCTGTGGCACTGGCAGCCTCTGGCAGTCACGGCATGAGCTGTGACAGAACACCCTCACCCTCATGGCGGGAGAGTCAAGGAGGGGGTCACTGGAGTTTTACTGTCCCTAGAAAGGACATGCTCCCGATGACTTGAAAACTCCTCTGACCAGTGTCACCTTGGGGATCACTTTTAACACACGGACCTCTTGGCACCATTTAATGCCCAAGCCATTCACAACTGTTTTTCCCCAGAAATCTATAAAGCTGCTTTGATTAAAGTGCTTTAAAACTGCTAGACAATTTTAGCTAACTTCCTCGGGGTTAGAGTTCTGAAATGTCGTCTTTAAAACACACACTTTCATTGACTTTCAGAACCTCATACACTGTATTTTGATCCTATTTACCCCCACCTCCTCCCTGATGCAGCCTCACCTCCCCCAATCCCTTTGTGTCCTCTAAAAAAATTCCTTTTTAATTTAATAACATAACTCGAACGTGTTACACATACACTTCTGGGTGTGAATTAGGCCTTTCTGACCTAGAACTAACTTAGGTGTTTCCAGGTGACTGACCACTCATCTTGTCTATAGGGTCGTATGAGGTAACATGCTCTCAAGGCATACTGCAGACCTCTCATTCATGTGGATGTGTGAAAGATTACAAGACAATTCCTAAAGTTTGATGGCATGAGGCTGCCAATCACAAGTGGTTGTAGACTATGAATAACTGACTATCCTTGTCAATTACTAGGCTTCTATCAGAATGCAGTCAAACCACTCCTTTTGTTATCTACTGTTTTCCCTGCTGAATGTAGTTTTACAATCAAATTCAGGAAGAAGTATACAAAATCCTCGTGAAGACTTGCTTCACAACCAATAGCTAGAGTGAGCAACTATCCACTCAGCCTGAGGAGCCCTTCAGCCCACCACGCAGCTTTAGCAACGGTCGTAATGGGACAGTCTGTTCACTCTGCAGAGATGGTCGCTCCCTCTCTATTTTAAACACTCTGAGTTCCATATAGGCACGGGTACTAGAAGACACGTAGATCCAGATTACGCAGTGGTTAAACAGAGAATATGTGTTCCCAAAAATGCATACTGCATCTGAATAAATCTCAGTAAGGAAGTATGCTAAGCAGATACAACCGGGCTCATCTAGTTGCCTATACACACCCAGATTCATGACCCAAAGCCATTTGGAAAGTTGCTTTCTTATGCTCTTACTAGTCTTTCTTTTTGTTAACATTGGTTCCTTTTAAAAGTTTGCATCCCCCACTCCCTGTCAAAATTCTGCAGAAGTAAAACTACTAAAAACCATGCTGGACCCACCCTAGGAGGTGATAGTGAATGTCTATGGAAAAGGAAAGCCACTGGACGTAAGAGGGAACTCCAGGCAGACCCAGTCTGTAGACTACTACTTGTGAGCCGTCTTGCTTCCTGAACATGACTAAAGGGAGTTCTGCGCCTGGAGTCTACTCACCGATCACTTGCCCTGAATGTGGGCCACGCACTAGAACATCGCAGCACCAGGGTTCAGTCAAAACTTAACTGTAGGATTATTGATCAGTGATGCTTTCAGAGACAATCTTCATCAAAAGAAGGAAAGGTGAAAGTTGTCAGAGTCATAATGGTGTCGTTTCTGTCAAACCCTAATACACAAAAGCAAGTGGGAGGAAATGAAGGAGGAAGGAAAGAAGGGATAAGGTTGAGAGAGCTCTCTCACACATACACACAGACACACACACCTCAGTACAACTGCCACTGAAGACCCACAAAGGGACACTGTAACCTCTCTCCTTTCTCTCTCTTCCTCTATGTGTGTCTGTCTATCTGTCTCTCTCCCTCCGCCCCCTCACACACACTGAATGAATGAATGAATGAATGAATGAATGAATGAATGAGTGGAATGGAATCATTCACACATGTGTGTGTGTGTGCGCGTGCATGTGTGCGTATGTATGGAAGGAGGGCTCATATATCAGGACCATACAGGGTAATGTGTAAGATTCCTAATATCTGAAAAACAGTTCACACATTAACAAGATAAATAAGGAAAGCCATGTGATTATCTCAACAAAAGGAAAAGCACTTGAAAAAAAATAACATCTACTTATGATTCGTATGCACAAGCGTCTTAGAAAAGTACAAAAACAAAGGACATATTCAAAAGTCCTACAGACAGCATTATTCTTTGTTGGTTTTTCTTTCCTGTACAAGTGGGGGACTAGCTGTGTGCCTATGTGAAAAGCTGATTCTAAGTATACATGGAAATGTAAAGAAACTAGAATAACAATGTTGACAAAGAATAACAAAGGTGAACGGTTTGCATTACAGACTGCAAGATTCTCTGAACAAACTGATACAGGATAGTACCTGGGCTAGAGACCTGCCTCTCCAAAACATACATACATACATACATACATACATACATACACACACACACACACACACACACACACACACACACACACACATAAAGTGTGGCACACAAGAATGACTACCAGAGCCTAGGAAATGGAGAGATCTACCTGGTACAGAGGCTCACATGGAAAAAAGGAAAGACTCCTCATGCTCTATAGCACAATGAAATAACTGATTGAATTCTGAATATTTCTAGACAGCCAGTAGAGGGGGACTGTTAATTCTTAATCAAGTTAGGATCACAAGAACCCATGAAAATGACAGATGGGTGTGGAGGCATGTCTATAATTCCAGCCTTGGAAAGTGGGAACAGAAAAATCCTCAGAACAAGCAATCTACAAGACCAGTCCTATCAGGGGTCTCTGGATTTAACTGACAGATCTGCCTTACTGAAGACAGTGGAAGAGTGACAATCCCTAACAACTACCTCAAGTCTCCACATATAAATGCATCCTTTGGTAGTCACCCACCCACACAGGTACCCACACATATACAGATATGAACACACACACATTACACACACATACTAAAAAAAAAATTGTGGGGGGGCCGTCAGTAAAGGGATGTTAATTTTCCTACCATAAAGGAATGACGAATGTCTGGAGCAACAGGTATGTAATTATCCTGAATCTATAATTATATATTGTATTTAAATATTGAAATGGCATGCTTGTCCCACAAATAAGTACAGGCACTATGTGTCAATTCAGAACAATTTTTCAAATGTCAATAAACATTTAATTTCTCATCACAAAATTTCAAATAAAATATATACCTCAAAGTAATCGAAAAGTTTCTCAAGGAACATTTTTATAGGTTTACAGTCAGTTTGGGTGTATATTTGCAATTTTGACAGAAGCTTATTACATAGATCTAAAAATCTAAGAAATAAAATCTAAAAATACTCTTTAGACTTAGTTAAAATCATTTAATCAATTAGTACTTTAAGGAATTAATGAAATTTCCAACAAACCAATCAGATATGTTAACATATTAACAGGAAAAACTAACCATCAAGATCACGAGCCAGGGGCTCTATTAAAATCTCATGAGAGTAGACTACATTGAACAAGTCACAGCTTGAGTGAACAGAGTGTGTTCTCAGAATATACTCAAGAGAGCAGACAGCTTACACACAGCAGCTCAGGCTTGTCCAGCACTGCTCAGCTAAGTGCTGCTACCTGGGCCCACAATGTAAAATGGCATCCATGCATGCTCTCTCCTTGCACAAGACAGCATGCCTACAGCATTTTAATCAGTTACATATGTTGTATTACTAAGTGTTTGTGTTTTATAGTTTTTCAAATTTGTAAGTTTTCCAAGAATATTTGCTTCTAAGCCAAAACTTGTGCCTCAAACCTCAAAATCAAGTTACAAAGGTACACTGAAATATATTTTATTAAAACAAGCACCAGCAAAAGCTTCAGTGAACCTGCAAAAAACCTCTGAGAGGAAGCTTGCCCACTAATTTTTTTCCTGGTGGCTGTATGGCATTAGCTTTATCAGAAGGCAAGATGGAGCAATACTGTGGCAGCAACATGGCTGTCCCCTAATAGCCTAGCAGGTAGAGAGGCCTGTCTACCAAGAGCTTTGTGTGAAAAAGAGGACTGAAAGGTCACCATAGGCTGACTTCAGAACCTACAGAGACAATGAGCAGTTTACCAACAATAGGGAGCTGTGGTGGATTGAATGAAAATGACCCCCACAGGCACACAGTGAGTGGCATTATTTGAAAGGATTAAAAAATGTGGCCTTGTTGGAGTAGGTGTGGCCTTCTTAAAGGAAGTGTGTCACTAGGAGTGGGCTCTGAGGTTTCAAAAGGCTAAGCTGCGCCCAGCACCTTACTCTTTCTGCTGCCTGCTGACACAGACGTAGAACTCTCAGCTCCTTGTCCAGCACCATGTCTGCACTCTTCCATGCTTCCTGACATGACAGTAACTGTCCAAACTCTGAACTTGTAAGCCAGCCCCAATTAAATGTTTTCTTTTACAAGAGTTACTATGGCCAACGCATTTCTTGACAAGAACAGAAACCCTAACAAAGACGGGCTATAATCCTTTACCTCAGCTAAACAGGAACCTTTGAGCTCTGAGCTCAAGCCTCACAGAGCACAGCAAGACTGCATCCTTTGTTTGTTTGTTTGTTTGTTTGTTGAAAAGTAATATGATCTTGCCAAATGTATTTAATTCTTAAAAACTCATCAGTATATCAAATGTTTGTTGATTTTGCATCTCCTTAGCTAGGCACTGAGAATATGATGAAAATCATGACCAATGGCCCTGTCTTCACACAAGTAATTCTACAGAAAAGCAATTTAGGGTTAACCTCGGCTGGGGAGAACAACTGTAGAATACTGCTTCCTCTTAAGGAACTCCACTTTAGTTTCATTTTATAGGAATAAGATGCAATCTACCCTTACCTAAGGGTTCTTACCTTTTCTAACAATTTTTTAAGTTAAAAAAAGAGGGCGCACAGTACCGTCTCCTGGCCTCTGGGAAACACAAATGCATATGGTGCACAGATATACATGCAGGAAAAACATCCACACACATGAAATAACAAAATAACAATTTTTAAAAGTAAAAAGTTGGGCAAAGTAACAAGAATTTGTAATCCCAGCTCAAGGGGAACAGAGACAGGCCAAGTCCTGGGTACCTGCTTGCCAGCCAGTAGGTTCTGTGAATGACTCCATCTCCAAATAGAAAGGATATTGTGATACTGACTTCTGGCTTCCACATGAGGACAAAGGAATTACAGACACATACAGACACAGCAGACACACAAACTCACATGGGGTAAGAGGCTAAGAATAAAGAATATGTCATCCTTGAGGAGTCCAGAATGGTAAAACTAGGGGGCTCTTTGCCCCCTAACTTCTAATTTTCAACTACCAATTAACTAATTAAAGGTGACACATTGGCTGTTTTTTTCCCCTAGCCCTGTCTGTTTGTAACTTCTTTATTTTTCAACTCTGAGAAGTAAAAAATTCACCTCCATCCCACAGACCTTAAGAAAGGCCTTTTGTAGGCTCAGAATGGAGTAAATCTCACACTAGCTTAGACCCCTAAGCTCAATCCTCAGTATTACAGAAAACAACTCCCATCCCCAAAGCAGCTCTCCAGCTCCTTGGTGTCTTCTGTAGTTCAGGCCCCAGGAATTTCAAACTCCCGAGTGACATTTCTTCCACAGTACCACCAAAGTGACTTTCTGAAACACAAATCTGATTACACCCTCTGTGGTTTACACAGAGTGTGTAAACCCTCTATTCTGTGTGATTCTTCCTCACTGCCAGAACACCACATTTGTCACAGCAAGGAGGGCCATTCAGGCCCTGTGTCCATCTATCCCGAGGAATCACTTCCTGTCATCTCCCAGTACGGACATGATGTTAAAGCTACCACTCAGCACTGCCTTATATGCCCACATCTATTGTCAACATCACACCCTCCATTTCCATATCTAGTAAATTCCTTTACACATTTCAAAACTTGGCTCAAGGGCTGGCAAGATGGTTCTGTAGGTGAAGGGCTTGTCATGCAAACCTGACAACCTAGTTTGATTTCTAGAACCTACATAAAGGTGGAAGAAGAACTAAACTGGGTTTAGTGCTTCTATATTTTTAAAACATATGTGAGTACATTATCTATTGAGCGTCTCTCCAGCCCCAATAATGTCATTTTTTAAAAAACAAAGGCATATATAATCTGCTACCCATAAAAAAGAGAATTTAAATTAGGCGTACAATAAGCAGAAACCAGAAGACTGAGATCTAACATAAAGGGAAAAGATTCTGCATAAAAACAGCTACCAGAGGCTAGAGAGGCGGCTCAGTGTTAAGATCACCAGCTTGTCTTGCTCTTGCAGACAACCTGAGTGTGGTTCCTAGCACTTATACAGTGGCTTACAACCATCCATAATTCTGCCTTCAGAGAATCTGATGCCCTCTGCTGGCCTCCATAAGCCATTGCAACCACACAGTGCATACACATTCACACAAGCATACACCCATACACAGAAAAGTAAAAACCATAAACAAACAAAAAAATTTAAAAATAAAATTACAGAGATAAATTCTGTTCATACATTTGAAATGCATTTTGATAAAGCCTTGATAAGAAACTACGGTCTCCTCCTCACTTCACCTCCTACTGTAATACTAGTAGATAGTAGATACTAGTAGATACATCCATGCACAAATATTGCTGGAAATTAAGAAATTAATTCACAACCAAGATTTTGACCTCTCACAGTCTCTAGTCTAGTTGATACCTAGGTACATGTAATTCTAAAAACTGGCCAGGTATGGTGGCACAAGACTTTAATTGCAGCATTAAGAGACAGAGACAGGTTGATCTCTATGAGTTCAAGACCAGCCTGGTCTATATAGTGAATTCTAGGACAGCCAGGGCTATGTAGAGACCCCATCTCAAACAAACAAACAAACAAACAAAGAAAACCAAGAATTAAAAACTACAAGTGTGCAAATGTGCTTTAGACAGTCCCAGCTCTGCTCAGATTCTAGTTGGCTTTACCACAGAGCAGGGCACACAAAGGCAAGACACTTAGCACTGATGGGCCCTACCTGGTATAATATGCACGACATAAAACTTTGGATTATTAAACCTTTTCCATACATTCTTGATCATATAAATCACCCACAAAACCACATTTTAAGAAACACGGTCCACGGTGCTCTCCCACCACTGCAGCACTTGGGAGGCAGCGGCAGAAAGCTTTAGACAGTTATTTCCGGGATCCTTGGATTCAAGCATTTAGAAAATCCTTCAGTGTTTGTTCCTGTTTACTTAGATAATGACACGGAATACTCATTTCTCTTGATTCCATTCACAAAGAAACACTTCAATGACCATTTCCATTTCAACTTCAATCTATGTTTTAAAATAGTGTGTGTAATTATATACAAATGTTACCAATACAGAAATACATCACTAACAAGGGAAGTTCCACTCATCCCTCTCACCCCATTTTAATCCCATTTCCCAGAAGAAACTAAAGGTTGATATTTTATCAAAAAACCCCACTCTCACACTATATATAATTGAAGGGGCACTGATGTAGTCTAGTGTGAGGTTCTAACAACCCCAAATCAGGGAAGACATATCATTTAAATTAGTTCTTTAAATATGACGCTGTCTTAGACTTTAATAAAAAAGAATGACGGGACTGAGGAGTTCGTTGTTAGTTAGGAGCACTTGCTACTGTGCAGAGTGCCATGGCCCAGCACCTGCATGGCTACCCGCCCTTAGCCTAGGCATCTCTAACTCCAGTCTCAGGAGACCCAGTGCCCACTCTGGCTTCTATAGGCACCAGGCATGAACATGGTGCACACATATACATGTGGGCAAAATACTTGTATACAAAATATAAAGTGTTTTTTTAAAAAAGAATCAGAAAGAGCATTATGTCTTAAAAAGTCAATATAATACTTCTGCTACTATTATACTCCCATGACCCCCAAAGCTATGGCAGCACAAGAAATAACAGATACTAAAACCACTTAGCTTATTCAGAATTGCAAACTGGTAGAATACAGTACCAATACATGCAATGTGAGTCAAAACACTATTTAGATGACACCTCTCAAAAGCAAGGCAAAGAAGCAACTGGTAATTTAATAACTCCCATTTCACATTTAAAAAGTTTTTAAACAAAATTCTACTAGTAACATGTTCTCATATATGCTTTTAAAAGAGTAGCATAATATTACAATAGCAATAATAAAAAAGTTACAATTGAAAAACCTTGAGTTCTGACAAAAATTTGAAGTATATGATTAAAGTACTGGTCAGTAAATATGACATTGCAAAGGGTTAAGGTGATGTACTCTAATCTCAAGTTTTAACAGCCAACAATTAGAAGTCAGGGCCAGAAAAACAGGGAAAGGATATGTTACTTAAATTAGTCTTTAAATATTAAACATTCAAAGTTGTCAGCAGGCTTTACGGGGTCAAAGAAACCTAAGTAATGCCATCAGCTGTCTAGCAAACTCTTTATCTGTAACTTAGTCTCCAAGTACGTTCATAGTATAACCTCACACGTAGAGCCGCGCTAGACAAACTGTACAGTGTGGCAAGTCTGCTCCTTATGAAGGAGGAGTAAGACAGTGACCCAGGTGGTAAGACTGGGTTATCCAGCCGTACCTAGCTGTGCCCTCCCCAAGTGCTGCTTCAGACTCAGCACTGTGCTCAGAACTATCCACCCAACCTCCAAACTCCCAAGTAGAAGTTGCCAGTGCGGCCATTTGAATCTAACTAAGACAGTAAGTCCTGAAGGGTTAAATGTGGCATATTCACAAGTAAAATTTAATTGTCCCTAGAGCTAGTGACTGCCTACACATGACATGCATACACATGCACATGTCAGAGTAACCATGTGAATCTGGCACCATCAGCGAGAGCTGAAAATCTCTTACATGAAGAGAAGATCAATATCCTCAGTCTTCCTTAGTTATTCATTATACCCTTGAGAAGTTGTTCTCAATTCCTTAGAATATTAAAGTGAGGGGGTTTTTTTGTTTGTTTGTTTTTTTGGTTCTGTTTTGTTTTGTTTTGGTTTTTGAGACAGGGTTTCTCTGTATAGCCCTGGCTGTTCTGGAACTCACTCTGAAGACCAGTAAAGTGAGGTTTTTAAAGAGAGGTAATAACAGAAAGCAGAGTGTAAAATCATTTCCAGATAGTACCAGTCTTGGTGATTGTGTTCCCTCTTCCTGAGTCTTATAATACACCCTTCTACATACGGGTCCTTCATCCCAAAACTACTATTCTCATGAAAAATAATTTACTTGACACCACTTTCTTCCTTTTATCATTCTGTATGTGTGGGTGTGTCCATGGGTGTGTGCACAGAGGCCACGGCATGTGCTGCGAGCTCTGCTCCATCACTCTCCCTCTTACTCCTCCACGCAGCCTCACACTGAAGCGGGAGCCAGGCTGTTGGCCAGTACGCCCCAGAGACGTGCTGGACCTCCACCCCAGAATGGTACGGTTACATGATCACATCTGGCTTGTTTTATGCTGGTGTTGGGGATTTGAACTCAGGTCCTCTTACCCACTGAGCCATTTCACAAGACCTGCTTTTTAGTAACATTCTTGATGATACATGTATTTTGGAAAATTTACCCAAAGCATACAATGAACTTAATTATTTAGTTTTATGTCTTCAGATTCTCTATGACTCCCTGCATACTTATCCCAGACCCACTTAGAAACCTTCTGTATGCTGGATAAGAAATGAGTTAATGGTTGTTAAATAAGCTGAAATATCTAATGTGCAAGAATTTACCATGACTGAAGCACATAAAAGAATACTTACATTTGTCATTTTTTTCCATTTTTCCATTACATTTTTTTAAGTGTGCATAGGTACTTTGACTAAATGTATGTCTGTGTGAGGGTGTGAAGTCCCCTGGAACTAGAGTCACAAAGAGTTGTGAGCTGCCATGTGGGTGCTAGGAACCAAACCTGGGTCTTCTTGGATTTGGCTCCAGCTAGTGTTCTTAACCACTGAGCCATCTTTCTAGCCCCTTCCCGTCACATTTTTAAATATTATTTTTGTGTGTGCATATGTATGTATGCATAAGTGTACACACATGGAAGCCAAAGTAGGGTGTCAGGTGTCCACACCTAATGCTCTCTGTCTTTGAGGCAGCGTCCCTCACTGAGCTCTGTTTTGGCTAGGCTATCAACCCAGCAAGCACCAGCAACCCTCCTGTCTCTGTCCCCTCAATGATAGCCACAGGTCTGTAAAGGACTATGCCTGGCCTTTAACATGGCTGCTGGGACCCAAACTCTGGTTCTCATGTTTGCTCAGAGCAAGTGCTCATATGTATTGGACTGTTCTCTCCAGCACCTTACATATTAGTTTTATGTTGCTCTGGGAATGAAACTCAGGCAAGGTCTTTCAAGTGCCAAGCAAACACTCTAATATTGAGCTATAGCCCCTCTCCACTACAGAAAAATTTACAAATCCAAATTCTTGCCTTACAAAAAGTCAAGGATACATTTTCCATTTCTTATAGCTAATCTCTAAAACAAGAAATTTTTTAAATAAAGAAAAATTATTTCATAATAGTTTGAATTTACATAATTGTTTCTTCCAGGTACTAGATGTAAACAAATATTCCAAGATAGTTTGTCAAACTCTTCCTTCACTTAGAAATAAAAGATGATTTTTAAACTCTAGGTGTAGATGCCATAAAGTATTTCAAACATTATTTCCTTCTATTTTATAGTACAATTCACTAAAGTATGCACTTCAAACTTGAAATAACCTTAGGTATGCAAAGACTTACCATCTGTATGGGTTTCTTGTGGAGATCTCTTTCAGTTACCAGTTTTTCCTGGTCAGTGACATAAAGGCCTTTCTGTGCTAACGCCTGGATTACAGCATCATGGCCCAGGAGGGGCTTTGCAGCATCGCTCTTGAGGATGAGACTCCCAGCACGACAGTACAGTTCAGCCGACAGAAGCAGGTTAACGACAGGTGGCTTGATGTGCTCCTGGTCATACTGATCTGTGTAAAACGGCTCTCGGAGGTCCTCTGGCACATTTTCTATAAAGGTTAAGAAAAAAAATTTTTTCATATTTTTGTAAAATTTTTAGCTAAAAAACTCCACATCATTTTAAAAATTACTACAGATCTTGAGATTCTTTCTAAAAATACCAATATTCCTTTAACAGGCAAGATGATACTTTTGTTTATTTGTTTGTTTTTTTCTACCTAGGTTTAAGATATAAAAGGAAAGATACAAATTTCCTTTATAGAAAATATGTCTCTGAGGTATACAACAGGAAAAGCAAACAGAGAAAAGTCTTCAGACTGTGGTAACCGATGAAGCCATGCCCCACTCAGTGTCTCAAGTAGGTTCTCAACCTTGCCAGTGACTAGCTACAGTCAGTCAGGAAATGCTCTCTGAAGACATATCATCTGACAGCAGAAATCTTTTGCCCGAAGTGTTACAGCTACCATGAGGAAGAACTGAGACTGCCCAATTAACCTGGTCCATCCTCCTGAAGTGTTACAGCTACCACAGTTACAGTGAAGAAGAACTGAGACTGCCCAATTAACCTGGTCCATCCTCCTTGAGCCCCGCAGCCCTTGCGACAGTCTTTGTCCCTTTTGGCTGAGACTACTTGAAGGTACTGAGGGGAAGTTACAACTATTATTTAGATAAGACCTTCTATTTAAAATCTTTCAAACAATACTGATAACTATAATTCACAGATTGATGAAACATTCCATGGATAAGGAAATAAATTTGAAGCCAGCAGTGAGTACAGAGAAGATATGATATTGTTAAAAACAATCAGAAAACACCCAGGCATACAGCAGAGATGAAGGTAAAAGTCAAAGAGGATCAAATCAAGGTAACACGTAAGGTGCAGTGCTTTCACTGAGTGTCCACCACTCTTGAACCCTTGGTCCCGACTGGTGGCATGTTTAGAAGGTACAGGCTTGTGGAAGGAAGTATGTCACTGGGACAGGCTTTAAGAGAAAAAAAGTCTCCCTATTTCCAGTTTGTTCTCTGCTTTGTGCTGGGGATTCAGGACTTGAATTCTCAGCTTCCTGTTCCTGCTGCCATGCCGGCCACTTGCTGCTGTGCCTCCCTGCCGAGACAAACCCTTACCCCTGGAAACATACCACTTCTGTTGCTTCTCTGCAGCAACAGAAAAGTAACTGGTGGTTTGACCAGGAATGGGCCCTATGTGTCTGATGCTTGGCCACAGAGAGTGACACTATTAGGAGGTGTCCTTGTTGAAGTAGAAGTTGCCTTGATGGAGAAAGTGTGTCACATGGAAGTGGGCTTTGAGGTCTCTATGCTCAGGCAACACGCAGTGTGTAATACAGTCTCCTTCTGCTGCCTGTGGATCAAGACATAAAACTCAGCTCCTCCGGCACCATGTCTGCCTGCACACTGCCACACTTCCTGCCATGATGATAATGGACTGAACCTCTGAAATGTTAGCCAGCCCCAATTAAATGTTTGCCTTTTAAGAGTTGCCATGGTCATGTCTCTTCACAACAATAAAGCCCAAACTAAGACAGTAACCAATACAGAAAGCGTGGTAGTGTTATAGAAAAATGAAAATCACAAGCTGCACTAGTTTCTAGAAGACAGAGAGGAAGCTCAGTTTTAGACATGTTAAGTTTGAAACAATAACAAAAATATCCAAATAGAAACACCCACTGAGCAGCAGAAAATATAGGACTCAGAAAGAGATCAGAGCGCATCTATAAATTTGGGATTTTAGAGACATCTAAAAATATCATTCATGTTTAATAACTGAAAACACCTCCCTCTCTCCCTCCCTCCCTCCCTCCCTCCCTGGCTGCATTATCCAATGAGGCAAATTGAAATTTAACATAGGGCTCAGTATTGTAAACGTCAGACTTCAGTGCTGGTACTATACTTTAGTATTAGAGTATCTAAACATAAGCTATTAACATGGCAGAAAAACTATTAAAGAAAATAATTGTTTTCTTTATATACTAAACTTTCTATACTAAAACAATTGTTATGAAATGTATGAATGGACATTTTACTTCCTATAATAGCAGTAAAAAATGATTAATATAGGTAATTTTGGCATCTAAACACTGGCCAATGCAACAAAACAAAACAAAAACCCAAGAGTGAGTGTGTGAGTGAGCAGGATTGCAAGCTCACCTGCCATACAGTCTTAGTTAGGGTTCTGTTGCTGTGACAGAAGGACCAAAGGCAGTTGGTGGAAGAAAGGGTTTATTTCAGTTTTCAGTTCCATACCACTGATCATCACTGAGGGAAGTCAAGGCAGGAACCTAGATGCAGGAACTGATGCACAGGCCATGGAGGAGTGCTGCTTACTAGCCTGCTCCTCACAGTTTACCTAGCTTGCTTTCTTAGAGCACCTAGGAGCATGAGCACATGGGAAGTACAGCTCATGGTGAGCTCGGCCTTCCTACATTAATCATTGATCAGGAAAATGCACCACAGACTTGCTAGGTCAATCTAGGGGAGGCATTTTCTTAACTGAGGTTCCTGCTTCCCAAATTACTCTAGCTTGGTCAAGTTGACATAAACTAGCCGGTACACACACACACACACACACACACACACACACACACATCCATGTAACGTTTACTTAATGATTTCACATGCATTCATACATTTTCATACACAGTGAAAATATTAGTGAAACAGATAAGTAGGTTAATGCACAGATTAAATAATAGAAATAAATACTTATACTTACTAAGAACATTGTGTCAGGCATTGCTCTAAACATGAATCCTAACAACCGTTTCATATGTGTTTAACCGATAAACTTAAGAAGCTGTCTTGCCCCAAGACATGCAGCTATAAATACAGAAATCTAGCTCTAAAAAAAAAAAAAAAAAAAAAAAAAAAAAACCAAGTTTTGTAATCCAGGGTGGCCTTGAACTCAGAGATCCCCCACCTCTGCCTCCCAAGCACTGGGTTCAAAGGTGTACATGACCACACCTGCCTTCATTTGAAGCAGTCTTTGGTTTATTCTAAATATTTCCCTGTTCTTTGTACCAGAGTTGTTTTCAAGGTAGATGTTTACAACTGACGTTTCTGGTATGCCTTAATAAAATAAAAACAGCCCCTAGGCCTTGTATCTTCCACCTTCCATCCTTTTAATCTTGGAATATCAAAGCTGTTTTTTTTTTTTTTCCTATTATCAATTTAGAGCTAGATTTCTGTATTTATAGCTGCATGTCCTGGGGCAAGACAGCCAGGACTACACAGAGAAACCATGTCTCAAAAAAACCCAACCCAAAACAAAGATTGCCTCAAGTATGATTTAAAAATATGTTTCAATCCTATAAAGAATAAGCAAGTTGTCAGGTACCATGCTGCTTTCATGACACCTGTTTCCATCTACAGGCTGCCTTCAGCCTCCATCAGAAAAGCTCTTACAGTGAACAGCAATCAATACAGAGACACGTGGCTGCTCAAGGTGATGACAGTTGAAATGGTTCAACCCTATAGACATTTGGAACCTCTAAGGCAGTGCTTCTCAACCTTCTGCTGTGACCCTTTAATACAGCTCCTCATGTTGTGGTGACCCTCAACCAAAAATCATTTTCACTGCTACTTCATAATGTGTTTGATACTGTTGTGAATCACAAGTATCTGTTTTCCAATGGTCTCAGGCGACGACTGTGAAAGGGTTGCTGAGCCCCTCCCCAAGGAGTCGCCATCCACAGGGTGAGGACCACTGCTTAGGTTTGGGAAACTTCACAGAAGGGGTGAAAGGGTGGAAGAGCTGGAAGACAGGACATAGGGCTGTGAAAGTCATCTTCTGGGCATAGCACAGCCAATGCAGTCACATTCTCACCGCAGCTGGGGCTGCCTGCAGCGAGCCTGCACCAGACTGGGCCTGGAACAGTAAGCCATTTATCTCACAGGCTACTGTGGCCCTGCCCTCCCTGGCTACTCATGGATTCTGGGAGGCAGACATTGTCTCTAGTTGTATATGACATTGAGTCAGCCCATGAGGTTCCAATAAATGGCTCGAAATCCCTGGTCACACAGATGGTCCTGGTTAAACTCATCAAGTCACAAAGCAAAATGAATGGGAGCAAAAAGGACTCATAGGAAGGAGGGGTGAACAGGAGGTCAGAAGGACTGTGGCTGGAGGTTAGAAGGACTGTAGGTCAGGAGGATTGGGGTTCCAAAGAGAGTGGGAGGGGACAGTATCAGAGTGTCCTAAATTCTGGGATGACAAGGGTGAGTACCACCACACCTAACACAAAGACCTAAAACAAATTCTCCAAGACATTCTTAAGAATAGACTCAAAACAGATTATAATGGACTATACATTATTTTTCAAAAGTGGAACTGTATATTTTTTGAAAAATGAGCGGAAACAGCATATTAGAATAGAAATGGGCAAAAACAAGTAAAATGTTTCATTCTTTTCTGAACTCAAGAATAAAGCAAAAGCAATCATAATTATAGAAAGGCTGAGAAGTCACCATGAGAGAGAGCTGCAAAGGATGAGACAAGGTTTTCGTGTCTGTCTGATCTTTAGCAGCACCTGTGTCAATCCTGTTTAGTGTCGCCCTGACTAGACTAGGTGTTGCGACTCACGAGCACTGGCCATGCTTGAGGCACAGTGGACGCAGTGGGACAGTGTTGCTCAGGCAGCGGTGGGGGAGCCAGGTCATCTGCTGACCTATCTCACCGTGCATGCACTGCAAGTGGAGCAAATGTCTCACAACAGTAAGAGGCAGGAGGAGGAGGAGGATGCCTTACTTTTCAAATCTTAAAAAGTTTCTAAGAAATTGCTAACACTGAATATACAAATTTTTAAAAACTTCAATTAAAGGTAAGCAAACTCTAACCTGAAAAACATAAAAAAAAGGAACCACTAACAGGAGAGAAACTCACAGTACCAGGAATCTAAGACAGCTACGATTAAAGAGTATTCTTAAAAAGCTGGAAAGCCAGTTCAGTGAGTAAATGGCTGGCTGCTAAGCCTGACAACCTGAGTCTGAGCTGTAATCGCAGGACTTCTAAGACAAGACAGGAGACGGACACCAGAGAAGAAGCCAGAAGTTCACAAGCCAGCTAGCCTGAGGAAAGTGGTAGGAACGAGAGTACCCTGCCCCACCAGAGTGAATGTTAAAAAGCAACTCCCCAAAGCCAGAGTTTAGCAACTCTAATGACCCCTAACATTGTACATCACTCTTCTTGCCCACTCGCACTCTAATGTCCTCTGTCACTAGTGCACAGAACTGTGACAGAGAGCGGGCAATTGACAAGTTACTGAAATCAAGCACAGCCCCTAACACAGATGCTCCAATTAAAAAGTCCTTCCTTCTCTGACCTTCACTACCAAGCAATGTGCTGAGTGCTACGCACGAGCTGTACGGCATTCTCAAGCTTAAGTTCGCCCCTGCCTGCTTCCTTACCCTGAGACCTGAGTTCTTTTACACACCAGATCATTACATCAGCACCAAAACACTTAGTTCACTTCCATGCCACAAAGAAGCCTCAAACTCACAGCAGGAGGCAGGTTTCTCCAAGACCAAAGAGTTACAATATGATGAAGACTAGAAGAGATGTTGGTGTTATATGAAATGTAAATGTCTGTATAAATACACCGTAGTTAAAGTATATTATATATTCTGTGGATTACTTTTCTGCTAAATTAACACTCCACAAGCATAAACCTAGAATTCGTAGCTTAGTTTCCAGTATTTTCCCCACCAAACTCTGGTCCAGATAAAGTGCAGCTTTAGGACACCTTTGTGCACACACAGGTAATGAGTGTGAGCATGGATGCCAAAGGGAAGAAGATGCTGTACGTGATGCAGCTATGTCAAGGGACATAGGATCCAGAAGGAAAGGAATCCAACTGGTTAAACCTAGGGTGATCTGAGTTACAATAAAATGCCTAACAATAAAGTATTGTAATTCATTATATTCCTTGTAACAGAGTAACAACTAATAAATGAGGAGAAATGAAAGCAATAATCAATCGTTATAATAGATTCAGGCAATATCATCACTTGATGCTAAAATAGTACGTGCAAGTTTACAGAGTCAAATCCCTATAAATTATTGACTTTTAAAAATGAGGGGAAAAAAGTGGGGCTGGAAAGATGACTCAGTGGTTAAAAGCATCAGCTGTTTTTGCAGAAAACTTGGGTTGAATTTTAGCACTCACATGGAAGCTCACACTTTCTTTTAACCTCTTCTGGGACCAGGTGCATGTGTGGTGTACGGACATACATGCAGACAAAACATTCATACATACAAAAAAAAACTAAATCTTTTTTAAAAACTGTAAAGAATCTACTCTATAATGGAGTAAGTTGGAAGATGACCATAATAAACATCTCTGACAGTGAACGAACACCATGTGTCATGTGATCCGATGTACTGAGAATACATATGTCCTTGTGGTAGTTTTGCCAGATTTGTATTAATGTCAATCACTACAACATTAGATAAGTCCAAGTTCTGAGACATTCTATAATTAACTGACCCATTTTTTGTAAGATAAAAGTGCATTTTAATAAAAAAAAAAAAATCAACACGGAAGGTTCACATACTGGGGGATAATGGGAGAAAGGAGTTACTGCTTCTCCATCTAAACTCTCAAACCTTCCTAGTATCTCCACAGATAAGAGGCTGTCAAGTTACCATGATCTTGGGAGGAAAGTAGTAGGTAAGGAAAATTTCTTCTATGTGAACATGGTTCCTTTGGCTTGTCTTCAGATGCTGAGACACTCTTGCCAAGGGCCCTGTGGAATGCAAAGACGGTTCTACCCAAAGAGGAAGAAGGGAAATCTGCTGGTGGAGAGACAGGTGTTTCTGGTGGTAATAGGATTCGTAAGTGGGATGCACGAAGAGAAAAAAAGGTGAGAAAGTAAAAGAGGATAGGAATACCAGAAGGAACATGGTCTCTCATTCCTGCGTTTCTATCAGCCTAACTGAAGAAGGAGAACTCTGTGCCCTGTTTCTCCAGTCCAGGCACTCCTGTACTGGGCACAGCCAGAGCCCATGCCAGGACCTCATCACCATTCTGGTCACTCAGAGCCAAGGTGGAGGGAGACATCTGCTGAAGAAAGGCCAGCATTCCAGAGCTCTAAGGAGCAACACACAGGAAGAAGTGAGCCAATCAACTCCCACAGAAAACTGGCTGCTTTGACTAGGCACACATCGTAAGGTAGTTTGGCAAGGACTAACATAAAGCCTAAGGAAAAAGCTTGATGCTCAGCTCAGCATGTAGCTCTGTGCTTGTGGTTTCAAATGTTAATGTCATGACAGAACTATTAAAGATCAAAGTGAATTTAAACACACTAGATACAATTCATGATCCTAAATTTGATCCTGCAATGAGAAAACAAAATAGAAATAATTAACACTGAAACAAAACTGAACATGGGATGTACACTAGAAAATATATCAGAGTTAATTTCCTGATCTCTTAATGGAGATTACCTAACAGAATTAACTTACCTTTAAAAAATACAGTGAGATATTTAGTGACAAACTGGGGTACCATGCCCCAAGTACATAGTCAAATACAAAATGTCACATATATTTGTATCTGTATTTATCTATATTTATCTATATAGGTACAACATATATACAGATATAATGTATACATGTATTTGTGTAGAGGGAGGAGAAGGGAGACCTTCCAGAGTTTCACGCACCAATGAACTACAGTATTTACCTAATTGTATACAAATCAGAAACCTAGGAGTTGTCATTATTATTTCCCTCTCATCCCTCAAAAAAATTGAGAAGCCAGTCCCGGTCCTCTGTCCCATGTCTACTAACATCTGGTCCACATGCTCAGCACTGTTCATCTCAACTCTAAATTTATCGATAGTTTATCTTCCCATCTTCACTCTAAAGCCCTCCCTCCAAGCATACCTCCTTGGGGCGGAGACAGTAATAGCTCAGTGAGTTAAATGTCTGCCATGCAAGCAAAGGAACAAGAGTTCAGATCCCCAGCACCTATTAAAAAGCAGAGCATGACAACATACACCTCTAACCCCAGTGCTTGGGGACCGGGAACGGGGTGAGTAGGGAGAAGACAGATGGGTTCTCGGGGGTTTTGGTGTCAAGCCAGCATAGCCAAAACAGCAAGCTCCAGGTTCAGAAAGCCTGTCTTCAAAAATAAGGTGAAGAGCAATAGAGTAAGACCCTTAATGCTGACCTCTATGAAAGCACATAAGCACATGCATGCACATATGTACATGCACACACATAAGCACATGTATACACATCGATACATGCACACACATAAGCACATGCATGCAAACACACATTTTTAATTAATTAATATAAATTTTAAAATTAAGTCATTCTCTCTAGTCAAACTGCTTATTTCACATAAGCAAATTCAATCGTGGCACAGACCCCTGTCCATCCCAAGGATTTTCAATTATTATTCCTTCTGTAAGAATTCAAATATTTCCTCTTGCCTGCAAGAAAAAAGCGATCGTATTTCTGCCAGCCACACTCAGCTCCTAGGAACCAAGTTCTGTCTACTACAGAGTCTCAGCACATGGTCATCCATGCTGCAATGTTCTTTCTTTTTATTCTTTATACTCTTTTAGATTCCCAGGAGCCAGTGATTCGTTCAACTAGGTCCAATTTCCTTTTTTTTTTTAAAAAGGAAAGAATGTACCATTTATCTTGCCTTCCCTATATCTCAATATGCCTTACTTTTAAGACTGCTGGATTCTATTATAAAACATGAGTGCATTTGTAGTTAGTGAAACATAGGTGAAATGTGTTAAAATACTTCAAGTAAGAAAAAGTATAGCAAGCAGAGACTTAGTAGAATGCACTGACATTGTTAGGAGTATATATATATATATATATTTTCATTCAGAGGGAATGAAAAAAATAAAGATACCCTCATGTTCATGAAGCACCTAGATACTGAATATTCATGTTATAGATATATACATATATATGGTACTTAATATTTGTGATACAGTAAATATGCAGAGAGAGGAAAAGGTCTATAAAAATTAATATTCATGAGTCCTTAATCCAGTCACCCAGCAATGATCCCCATTTTGGCCTATATGCTTGCTACCCAATGAACACAAAATCCATGATTATTAATCAGGCCTACTAGTAAGCGTCACCTGTGGCAGACATGCTCATTCCTCTGGTGTCTCTGATAAAGACAGTATGTGTCAGTGGCCTTTGTTTCCCTAAGGGGCTCCCTGAAATTTCACTTCTTGTCCTGAACCCCACACCAACTGCAGGAAAAGCTCAAGTGGCAGAAATGGGCATAGAAATATTGTCTATAGCAGAATTTGGACTACGGCTCTTCCTGCTTCCACCTTGTCCTAAGTATATTAACTAGCTTATCTTTTTCCTTTTGTTTCTTCCTGTAAATTGATTTAACAAGTCATAAGAGGTGAGTATTTCAAGTTATTTTGTCTGCTTTCTGTTCCAAGACCTCTGGGTTAGGCTGTCTGGTGTGCTTACAGGTTATTAATGTATGAAGGTAATTTCCCACACAGCACTCATGGCAACCAAACAATATATGAGAAGTTTATTTTTAAAGGAGCATTCCAACAAACAAAAGAAGATATCATGACAGAATCATAGCCAGATATGAAGTGTCACCTATTAAAACAAAACCCACATATACAGTATACAGCTTAAAGAAAAACACTGAATGTAATCAATTCATTAAATCTAATTATCAACTTAGAAACACAAAAGACAAAAAGAAACTTGTTAAATAATTTTGGCCAGGGATGACCTTTAGCTCCTGGTCCCCCTGCTACCTCCCAGGTAGTAGCTTTATAGGCATGTGCCACTCCACCTGGCTTAGTGAAGTTTTAAGTTTTAGCCCTACTCAAACCCATTTCTATGCTATTTCCAATATTTCGTTTTTTTCTCAGAATGAAAAGAAAAACTTACATGAGATGTTCTGCATCACTGTTCCCACTAAACAGCTCTCATCCTGACTATTCTGCAGCTAGACTTTCACCTCAGCTTAAAACCAGTTTATCAAACCACGTTTCCTCCCAGGGCTTCAGGGTTACTATGTTTTCTTCTAAAACATTTAAACTTTATTTGGTTATTTACTTGTTTATTTAATTTGGGGCCGGGGAACTTACAGCATGGCGTGCATGAGAAGGTCACAGGAGGACTTGGCAGAGTCAGTTATCTCCTCCTACTGGGTCGTTCCGGGATCAAACTGAGTTGTTAGGATTTGAATTGAGGGCCTCTACCTACTGAGCATGCTCCTGGTCTACATACTTCCCAATGCCTCCTTCACTGCCTGCCCTGCCTCTGCCTCCTTTTAAGCACTCACTCTTCTAAACTGCCCTCAACTTCTTCCTTGTCCTCTGCAACCATATCTCCTCATCACCTTACTTACACGTTGCTATCCACAGAACCACACATTGTGTATTTCTAGACCCAGCTCCTGAGCCACACTGCAGTCTTATCTTTATTTGTGACTTTCTACTTTACTGGACTTCCCAGACAACATACTTGGACCTACACGTAGCTTAAGAACATAAAAACATGGAGGCTGGAGGGATGGCTCAGAGGTTAACAGCATAGGTGCTCTTCCAGAGGTCCCAAGTTCAATTCCCAGCAACTACATGGTGGCTCATAACCATCTATAAAGAGATCTGTTGCCCTCTTCTGGGCTGCAGGCAAACATGCAGGCAAAACCCTATACACATAATAAATAAATCTTAAAAAACTAAAATAAAATAAAAGCATCTGCCTCTCTGTTAACTGGTATCACACTTTGCCTTCATAGTCAACAAGTCTCTGAGTTTCACTTTCTCTGACTCCTCAGGTGGCCTTACCCTCATTCAGACTCTTCAAAGCAGTCACCCACTTAACCCACAATTCAGTCTTCTAGAAATGCTAAGGACTGAACTTCTACAACACTTGCTTCCTTTCCATCCTTTGGTACATGTAAAATAGTTCTTAACTATTAAAGCACACACAGAAGTCAGACTTCCCTGGTTCTGACCCCAGTTCCATTACTTTGATGCCTTTGGATGAGCTCCTAAGCCTCACTCTCCTCATCAGTAAAACTGGGGTGATTAACAGCTTCCACCTCTTAAGGCCACCATGAGGATTAAAATAAGATACTATGTGTGACATGCATGACACACAGTAACTGCTCAGTAAATACAGCAAACTTATTATTATATCCATCCCACCTTGAGCCCTCATCACATCTTGCCCAAACTCTTACAATAATGTCTGTCTCAAATAGCCTCTGCTTGGAGTCTTTTTTTTTTTTTCACCCAATGCTCTAACAATCCCTGTAAATATCTAAGAGTCAGGACTTCTATAGGATTTTAACAATATCTGCCGATACCTATCAGAAATGTAACAAGTATACTTATAACAGTAAATGATTTTATATCACTAACTAGATGGAATAAGGAAAATGAGGGGCCAAGAAGAGGGCTCTGTCTTTACGTAAAAGTGCTTAGTTCTTGTTGCACAAGCATGAAGGTCTGAGTTTAGATCCCAAAAAGAAGCCAGGGTTGGTGGGAGCATGGACCTATAATGCCAACACCAAGGGGCGGGGAAGATCCCTGGGGCTTGCAAGCTAGATTAGGAAACTGTGGGTTCAATAAGAAACTTTGTCTCAAAAAGCAGAGTGATTGTGCCTATGGCCTCCACAGGCACATGCACACATGTAAACACACACACAAAATGAAAATATACCTACTAAGGTTAACATGATAAACTGACACTACAAAATGAGCCTTAAGGGCAATCTCAGCACTCACGAGGCCAAACAAGACTCACATGAACTCTAAGCTACCCAGAACTACACAGCAAGAATCTGTATCAACACACACACACACACACACACACACACACACACACACACACACACCAGGCACAGTGGTACATACCTTCAATCTCAGCACTTAGAAGGCAGAGGCAGAAGCATCTCTGAGATCCTGTGCAAGTCTGGTCTACATTTTAAGTTTAAGATCAGCCAGGGCTGTATGAGTCTGTCTGTCTCTGTCTCTGATTGTCTCTCTCTCTTACACACACACACACACACACACACACACACACACACACACAGAGAGAGAGAGAGAGAGAGAGAGAGAGAGAGAGACAGAGACAGAGACAGAGAGAGAGGGGCTTGGGGGGCAGAGAAAAATCAATTCCAAGAGATTCTATACCCATCAGCTGGAAGACTTAAGAACAAAACATTTAAGGCAATCTCAGTTATATGCTGCTTGAATATGTTAAGTCTTTAAACACAATAAAGGCTATCCTCTTTTACAACCAGAATACTATTGCTGCTGTAAATTCATGTACACAAACTTATTCTTCATTTATATAAAACCACGGAGGCATTCTTTGAGAAAATAACTGTTAAGACTGGAGCCCATAATCTCTAGCACACACTCTAGAAACTGAGACAGGGGGATCAGAGTTTAGAGTAATTCTTGGTCATATGGTGAATTCAAGACCAGTCTAGGTTCCATGAGACACTGTCTTTCAAAAACAAGAAACTATTCAAAACACATCCTCCCCAAAAGATGAGGCCTTTGGAATATTTTTCAGGACAAGAGTATTATTCACACAAATTCCCCATATCTGCTTTCTAGGTATCATCACTATGTTAGTGTCTTGTTGGTTTTACAATTCAATTGGTTTACTTTTTGCCTACAATTGATTCTGCATTAACCATTATAAATTGCTTTTCCAACACACAGCTCTAAAACTGATAATTTTTTGTATATCAAGTTGGAAAGGGACCAGTAACATTGCTCAGTATATATGTCCTTGCCACCAAGACTGACAACATGAGTCTTAGCCCTGGAATGCACATGGGGAAAAGAGAGAACCAACTCCAGCAAGCTGTCCTCTCACGGGTGAGGAAGCAGGAGCACACACACACTCGTGTGCACAAACAGAACATACAAATAATACATAATACAACAAATTATTTCTAAAACTTTAAACATTTCTAACAACAACAAAAAACCCATACATTATCCTGAGAAGCTGGGTTAACATTTTGAAAACAATTTGAAATACTTGTTTATTAACTTTTTTAGTATGTATGTGGCAAATAAAACATGCATCAAATATATAAAAAAAACTTAACCTTTCTTCTGTTTACTCTATAGAAGTCTATGTTACACATTTTAAAGAATGCAGTGGGGGCTGAAGAGACTGCTCAGTGGTTAAGAACACTGACTACTCTTACAGAGGAAAGGGCTCAATTCACAGCACCCACACGGCAGCTCCGAACTGTAACTCAGGGTCCAGGGGATCCCATCCCTCACTCAGACACACATACAGGCAAAACACCAATGCACATAAAATAAAAATAAATAAATCATTAAAAAAAAAAAAAAAAAAAAAAAAGACTGTCAATACAGCAAAGCAAAAGTGGAACATGGTGGCATACATCTCTAATCCTAGCACTAAGGCAGAGGATTGCTATGAGTTTGATGCCAGTCTGGACTCCATATCAAGTACAGGCGAGAGAGAGAGAGAGAGAGAGAGAGAGAGACACACACACACACACACACACACACACACACACACACCATTTTAGAGAATGTTTCAATTTGTAAGTTATTCTCCTAAGGACTTACTTAGATCCTTTTCTCCAAGGCAACTGCTGCCCTGGCTCCGTCCTGCTTTAATGCGAGCACACTCAGATGTAAATGCAAAGGACCACAGAGGGCCGGAGGAAGTCAGATCCCACTGATAGTGGGCTCTTTTACTCCCTTTCTTCTCAAGCTGTTCACACACTCTACAACCAGTGACCACCCTGACACACATCCAGAGACTAGGCCGTTTCTGCTCAGAAGCCTCTGTGAGAATGAACAGCCAAACATTCACCTCTGCACTTTAAGTGCCCTCTTCATTTCAGATGGCAAGAAAATGCCTTTGGTCTCTTCTGTCTTCCAGCTTCCAAACAGGAAACTATGATTTCCCTTTTCTCTACATACTTAAAGCGTCCCATTTGCTCTCCAAATGGATATTTGGTATACTGCTTCCCATTCTTCATATCAAAAAAATTTTTAAGTATTATCTGTGCTTCCTATAATTGTTATTAATTTAAAACTTAAATTAGTTCAAAACACCATTCATACCTGATGTCAGCTTCTCTATCAAAGTATAGGAATTCAAATAAAATTAAGACAGACATAAACATAAAAATTCCTTCTAAACTAATTCGAATACTTTTACAAACAGTAGGGAAGTTCATCTAGTCTTTAACCTAGAGGTACAAGCTTTGTAAACACTTGCCTGTATATAAAGTTAAACAATAAAGCTGGATTAAGCCACTTAGCCACATATTTTCACAGTCCTACAACTGGAGATCCGTCATCCTCCACAAACAATCCAGAGAGCATTTTGCAAGCACTGAGGAACTTCTCTCATTTTTTCTTAAGCATTCCACAACATGGGTTCCTAAAGCGAGAGCTAAGAAATTCCAGCAGGAGGTCCCTTTCCTGTTATTCTGCAAAGGCTGGATTATAGAGGGACTGTTTAATTACCACTGTACCACAGGATTACTATGTCAACAACACGTTCTCCCCCCAACCCACCCCCCCAAAAAACCACTTCTACTTCAAAAAGAAAAACTCAAAGTAAGGAGGTGTTGTTTATCTGATTTTATGACGTCAAAATTCATTTGGAAAAGGAAAGATGCCTCAGTGACATTAAGTGAAAAAGCACCATACAGTCAGAAAACTAAAATTGGCTTTAATGGGTGGCTTAACGAGAATTTGGAATGTACAGGAAAGGCTGTGAGAGGAATAAGGAATGACTACAAAAGACAGTGCACTTCAACAATGACCACCTTTCATCCTACAGAGCCTGACTAGCAGCCACCATTACAAATGTCAAAATCAATATAGTACCCCACCTTCTTCCAGTAATAAACTCAGATTTCTTGGTATGGTAATCACAATTATGACTGAGAGGGAAACGTATGCAGGATAATAAGGAAAGCAGCACACACTAAAGCCATTTTGGGAAAACACGATAATTTGCTCGCTGAATTTAGACACACACGCTATCCAATAAAAGGAATCCGGTCAACCCCTCCCGCGTCAGTCAAGGGCACCTCATTTAAGACCAAACCTGCCTTCTTTCTTTCTCCTTGTGCTCATCTCCTGTCATCTCCCTGAACCTGTACCGGAAGATACACATGAGGGAGGGAGGGGGCTGGAATCAGGAACAAAAACCGGGATGTGGACAGCATCGGGAGGAAGAGGAAGGGACGACACCACTTACCTGTCCCAAAGGCTTTGGCCACCAGCCAGGCCAGATTGCAGGCGATTTTGGCCCTGGAGAAGTCATAGTGGTCAAAGGGTTTGATGGCTGGAACAATGAACGTCCTCTTCATCTCCCGCGGGTCTGCAGCATCCCCCATCTTTCACGGCGGCTGGTCGGGATGGAGGGACGACGGCCTTCACATGGTGTGGCAGAGAGAAGAGTTCAGATCGTCCGCGCCGGTCGCGGCCCTCCCGAGTGCCGGGCACCGAAAAGCTCAGCTGTGCTCGTCGCGAGCCCGCCGCCGCCCGCGGGAGCCGCCGCGGCCCCGGGCATAGACGTGAGGCGGCACCCAGCCGCGCTCGCTCCGGCCCCGGTCTGCCCCGCCGCCTCCTCTTTGTCTCCGTTTAGTCACACGGGCTCGCAGGAGGGTGGCGGCTGCGAGGGCCCGGAATGCTCGGGCGGGGGCAGCCTGGACGATCACGTCGCGGACAGTGTCCCCGCCATGGCGGAGCGCGCACGCCCCGCCTCACTCACGGCCGCCCCTCGGGCCGCGGGACCCGCCGCGGAAAACGTCAGAATCGCTGCAGCGCGCGAGCCGCCCGCGGCCCGGCGCTTCTCCGGCGCTTTCGTCGCCGCCGCCCGCCTCCTCGGCGCAGCTCACGGCCAAGGCAGCGGCCTGGAGGAGGCCGCAAATCACGGGCCCTCGGCTCCTGCCTTATTGGGCTTGTCCTCGTATTTTCCGCTACCCCTCCCGTTGCCGGACGCGTCGCTCCCCTTCAGCTGCCGCCGCCGCCGCCGCTGCGGTTTTCCGGCTGCGGCACTGGATGGAAAGAGCAGATGGAAACACTGAGCATGCGCCTGTCGCGCCCGGCCCCGCCCCCGCCGCTGTCTTGCGCCGCCGTGCGCACTGAGCATGCCCAGCTTTGCTGCCGCCCGCGACGATCTCCGCGCCCCTATCCATTAATCAGCAGGGTGCCCGCTGGAGTGGACGTCCTGTACAACCGCAGCTTTGGGCTGCTGCCGCTGACACTGCTGGACGAGGGAAGGAAAGAAAGGGAGGCGAGAGGCTTTTCTCTCCCGCTACACGTGGTTCAGCCAAGAGAATTGATATTTATTTCAAATGCTGCTTATGTCACACAACTATTGCTAAGAACTTGCCTTGTACACCCATTTAGTCCTTGCAGTAACCCTGAGAGAGAGATGTTGCAGCTGGTTGACCACGAAATTAAGGAGGGATGCAGTAAGTTAAGTCACCCATGGGGTTTAACCGGAGTTGAAGGTCAGGTTTAAACTCCAAACCTGTGTAAATTTCACATCAAAACGTTTTAACTTGATACTCCCCACTGAAGTTTCCTAAGTGAAGGATCGGTTTTTTGGTGCCTTCTGTTTCCTCATAAAAAGAAACATAAACCCTTCCAAAAAGAACATCCACAATTACGATTTGTCGCAGTTCATTTTGTCAGAACCCTCTCCATTCCCCCATATGGGCATGCTTTCTCAGACCTGTGCACTGCCTGTCACTGTAGTCTCTGTCCTTCTGACTTTAAGCCTCCTCCACAGTAGTCACTCCCTCCAGAAAGCCTTCCCTGATACTGCCAACTTCCCATCCAGAACTGTCATATAGGCACCTTCCAGACTGATTCCAGAGCAATGTATGTCGTTTATGTCATAACTTGTCACACTGCATTCCAACTACCAACTGCCTTTAACTTTCAAGGTCACTTGCTCTATCTCTGACACCTATGTGATGCTAAACCTCACAGAAGTTGCTCTGTCAATGTCTAGGGTCAAAGGGAGAATGTTACTGTAGTTATCACCGAGTTTGGTTAACTTGCTAATTCCTCACTTCTTGTTTTAGCATGTCTGATTTTAATTATGTAATCCTGGGTTGTTTTCATTTTACAGATGAGAGAGCTAAGACTCACAGAAGCCTCTTTAAGTCGCAGATATAATACAGGCACACTCACAGTCTGAATCCAGAACTATCTTACTTTGTACAACTAGGGCCTCCCTATTATCAGCAGCCGTTAAGATGGAAAATATATGGAACATGAGGGGAGGAGTTTTGGTCCCTACTATCAAAAAGGGCAGCTCCAGTAGCAAGCCCCTCCCTTTTGATTTCTGCTTAATCCCTAAAAACACTCCTCCCTGAACCCAATAAGGTATTATAGATAAGCCCTGCTAACAATGCCAAGCAGGGAAAAAGTCACTAATAATAATATGCCATTGGGTGATTGGCATATTTTTTCAGTAATTCAATTAATATTAATAGGGTTTTTCTCATGGGCAAGTCCCTTTGAAAAATTAATGTATTAACATATAAATACTGGTTGTCAAAGCACATTCAAATGGTAACTAGTTTCCGCATCTATTTGATGAAGTAAGCACTAATTGTCTTCCCCTTCTGGATGTAGGACTCAGGATCACAGAGATCAAGTGCCATGACCAAGATTTCTCCATCCATTTGTATTGGAGTCTGGCTTTAAACCCAAACTCAGGTCTTCTGTCTCCATTCCTCGGGCACTTTTCTGGATTCCTGTTCCCTCTCTGAATAGAGGCTGGCATATATACAATAAAGAGAACATATCATAAATATGATACATGCTATAAGAGACAAAAAAAGCATAGCAAAAATATATGGATGGGGATACTTGGAAGGTGTTTTAGAGACTGCTGTTCAATATAATGTTCTTGAATTCCACTTTGACAGGCTTCAGCGCATACATACCAAGTTAATTGAAATCTGTGGGCTACAAAAATTCGAAAGTGATACTGAACCATTATGTCTATTATGTGAATCCAAAAACAAATGGAAGATTCTCAGAACCAGCCATCAGGCCCAGCCACCTTTATGCTACCTGTGCTCCAGCCCAGCACTGCGCTCAGACAGCATTCTCAACAAATGTGTGTCGAATCTCATTGAAAACTGTTTCAACCTCAGTAGACTACATGAGGAAGGGAAGAGACAAAGGCGGTTGCTCTGGCTTGTCCCTCGATACAACGGGGAAGCTTTAGTAAGGATAGCATTACTGTGACCCCAATTGGGAAGGAGTGTGTTTAGCAATGAGGGGTGGGGGAGCTCCGGAACAATGAGCAGCTTTTACTTTGAGGGAGGCTGGGAAACAACTTGGGGTCATAGATGGAGCCTGTTATTAACAGGGAAACACCCTGAGTACAAAGAGGGAGGATTCATTTTCAGGGCGGCAGACACTCTAATAGGGTGTTCTTTGTGACACCTTCAGAATGATCCTTTTTAAGGCTGGAAGTCTCTGTGGACTATCACTGTGGAAAAGAAATGCTCTCCTCAGCCTTCTGAAGACAACTGACTTTGTTTGAAGCAAAAAAAAAAAAAAAAAAAAAAAAAAAAAAAGAGGGGTTTTTTTTTTGCCTCTTCTTCCAGCACAGGTGCCTTCTGCTTTTTATCTCCAGGTCTGGGGTGTCAGGTCTGGGGTGTCAGTCCACCGAGGCTCAGATTCCCATGCATACACCGCTCCCAACTCTACCTTGCTCCCTTCCCAGTTTCCTGGAAATCCTGAAGCACCAAGCAGACTTCTTTCCTTGTGGTCATCCTCAAACTCTGTCTTTGAACAGATGTAGAAGTGTATTCACTCACTCATCAGCCCATACTGACGGAGCTCCCAAGTGCTGAGGACTCCATGTTGAACCAGACGCTGAAGAAGCAGGCATGCTGACACAGGCTCACAAATCCAGCACTGTACTTAGGAGATTAAGACAGAAAGATCAGGAGTTCACTACCATCTCAGGCTACATAACAAGTTCGAGGCTAGTCTGAGCTACATGACACCCAGCTCAAAAAACAAGAAAAACAAAATGGAAAAGAAAGAAAACAAAGAGAAGGCAACGACGACAAAACCTTTTTTGTTTGTTTTGCTTTTTCAAGGCAGGGTTTCTCTGTGTAGCCCTGGCTGTCCTGGAACTCATTCTGTAGACCAGGCTGGCCTCACAGAAGTCTGCCTGCTTCTGCCTCTCAAGTGCTGGGTCTAAAGGCATGTGCCACCACCACCACCTGGCTGACACCAAATTCTTAATGGAAACACAGAGCCTAAAGGATCTAAAAGTCCAGCTTTTCTTCACTGTCAGGTCTGTGTCACCAGAGGTTAAAAGCTTTGTTACTTCCCTCACAGAAAACCTCATTGTAGTCTAGCTCAGGTGACTTGCCTAGCATATAAGAAGCTCTGGATTTGACTTTCAGCATTGGATCCGGGAGAGCACACCAGGAATCCCAGCCCTTGGGGAGTGTAGATAGGAAGATCAGGTGTTCAAGACTATCGTGGGATAGACAATGAGGTTAAGAACGCCAGGGTTACATAAGACTCTTCAAAGGAGAGGAGAGGGTTGGAGGGCAGGAAGGAGGGGGGAGAGACAGAGACTGAGAGGCAGAGACAGAGAGATAGAGGCAGAGAGACAGAGACAGAAAGACAGAGGCAGAGAGACAGACAAAGACAGAGACAGACAAAGACAGAGAGACAGAGACAGACAGAGGCAGAGAGACAGAGAGGAGAGGGAGATAGAGAACTGATATTTTATTTTATTTTTTATTGAATATTTTATTTACATTTCAGATGCCATTCCCTTTCCCCATTTACCCTCCCTAGAAAACCCCTATCCCGTGCTCCCTTTTCCATTTGGCTTTTATACAATTTTTTTTAAATGTTAATCAAAGGCTTTATAAGTATGGTAATGCTCAATCAGAAGTGTAACCCAATACCCAACCTAGATAGGTAAACTATCTTTGACTGGTGGAGACATGTGAACATCTGCCTCCATGCCCCCTCTCTCTTTCTCTCTCTTTCTCTCATCACCTAGCTTCTCCTCTACTTCATCTTCTCCTCTCCTTACTCCATTTTTTCTTCTTGGTGCTCCTTCCCCCTTAGCTCCTCCTACATATCACTCTTCCTGTTAAAATAAAACTTTTCTCTCAAAATACAATTAGAGCATATTTGTACCAGTGAAGTACAAGATAGTCTTAATACCCAGTCCATCCTTTTGTTGACTAACCAGAACCTCTGTCGTCTCTCTTGACTAAAACACTTAGTTTTGAACCTGGCTTTTTTCTTGGCTTTAGAATGAATGTCAGCTGAAAACCATCCACTCAGATCTTTTCTCTCAAAGTAAATAGCCAGGGTTGGCTATGAGACTATAGGTCTTCAACCCCGTCAGAAATCCAGAATGACTGAGTTAACTGAAGTTATGGGAAGCACTAAGCATATCTTCTAAAACTTAGCCAATTTATAGAGACTGCTGAACACCTGGACAGCCCCTATACTACCGAACGTTGGAACAAGAACTGATATTTTAAATCGTGTGTGTGTGTGTGTGTGTGTGTGTGTGTGTGTGTGTGTAAGAGAGAGAGAGAGAGAGAGAGAGAGAGAGAGAGAGAGAGATCTCAGTCATATCCATATATCCATTCATAGTTACAGAGAGGCAGCTATACTCACTGGGCACCCATATGCACCAGGCTGGGTTCTACACATATTAGCTTATTTAATCTCATCACAGCTCTATTATCCTCATTAGGTAGATGAAACCACTGGGAAGAAGGCTTAAGTAACTAGAAGACCTTAGGCTGTTGAAACTTAGACTAGACTATAAGTAAAATGAATCGTCTAGGTTAAGACTCGGGATTAGAGATACAGCTCAATGGTAGATCACTCAATATGCACAGGGTCCTAAGTTCTACCACAGACGCACGCATGTACACGCGCACGCGCACACATACACATACACATACACACACATACACACATACACACACATATACACACACACACACCAGGTAAAAGTATGCCAGGGAATTCTTAGCTAATTGACGACATTAATGGGTTTAGTTGGATGTTTAGCTGCCTCTAAGAAGTCAGTACAAGACAGAGGCATCTGCCATGTATCATTTCTAGATACAGCTGTGGCTCTCATCTAAAGAACTAACAAACTTTTACAAGAATTACCTCATCAATCTTGACAACAGTTCTAGTGTGTGCCTGCAATGACAGAAACACACAGAGGCCACATAACTTCCCAGAGCCACACCATGAGTCAGTGTCTGTGAAGAAGGGAGAAACCTACCTCCAGGTTCCCAGGTCCAGCACTGGTATTTCCACAGATACTATAACAAATTTTTTCTTTATTATTCCTTATGCAAGTCAACTTTCCTGAGTCATAAGTAAAGCGGCCATCATCTTTAAACACCATTGAAGGCAGATAAGAGTGTTTGGGGTTAACTGGAAAATTACTGGGGTACAAATAAGACCCCCAGGCCAGCACTGTTCCTTATCTGTGCTGTGTGATTGTCAGAACGGTTCCTCTGCTTTCAGATTTTCACTGCTACAAAAGTAGGTGGGCCCAGGCAGCATCTAAGGTACCTCCTGTGTCAACAGTTACCACGGAGACAGCATCTATATATCTTCCCAGACTACAAATGAAGGTCAAATCAGTCATGTGCCTGGCATTCACACTTTAAATCTTTAGAGCTGTTGTTACGTCCTACCAAGCTTTATTGTGCAGAAAGTTTAAGGGAGATAACAGAGCAGGAACTGGGTTCCTTCAGTCAAGTTAAAGATGCAAATGCAGAAGGGAAGAACTCTGGAGAGAGGCGCATGGATGCAACTGCTGTTGGATAACTAAAGAAGCTCCTGGAGTTTGTAGTCAACACACCTGCAAAGTCTGTAGCAGGCAACAAGGGTCAGAGCTCTAGAGTGGCTTCTCCGTAACTGGGAAGAGTTTTCCTTTTTGATCAGCTTAATGGGAACAAGCCAAATGCCCACTGGTAGAGAACTGATCGATTAGAAATGGAGCACAGAGGGGACCACTGCAGCATACTCAGAGGTCGCTAAAATACCAGATGGTCAAGTAAAGGAAGAAAGATACGGAACAACCTTAGGATGACAGCACATTCTACATACCTACATACATACACACACACAACACATACACACACACCCCTTAGTATGACAGCACATTCTATATACACACACACACATACACACACACACACACCTTAAGATGACAGTACATTCTATATGCATACACACACACATACATACACACACACAAACACATACACACACACCCCCTAGGATGACAGCACATTCTATATGCATATACACACACACACCTTAGGATGACAGCACATTCTATATGCATATACACACACACACACACCTTAGGATGACAGCACATTCTATATACATACATACACACACATACACTTTTTTTTAAGCCGAGGATGTAGTTTAGTGGTAGTACATGCTTCTAGCAAAAGGCTTGGGTTTGACTCCCAACACTGCAGAACCAACAATATACAGAACAGCCTGGATAGTTTACCGATACACGAAGTGTTAAAGGAGGAGAGGGAACCACTTTTTGATTGCTTTTGCTTCATTTTAATCCATATGCATCTTTATCCAAAATAACTAATCATTTCTTTGAGCTAACACTTCCTTGCTTTTTGGAAATGTGTCTCCTGCTCTTGTCACACTGCAGAGACTGCCCCCACAAGCCATCACATCTTGTTGTGACTCTGTGCTCTTGTTCCCTTGACTTCTGTGGCATGCAGGACTCATGAATGTTCCTTTGTTCTGAAACCTGTCTCCTGGCAGGTTCTGTCACCCTCCAGTCAGCACCTGGTTCCCTCACTTCTCAGTTCCCTCTCCCTGCTGCCCCTCTGACTCCCTTCATTTGCTCCTCAGCTCTGTTGAGGAATTGCTCAAGACTCAATCCTTGTTTGCCTTCTCCTCATCCTCCTTCTTTTTCTCACTCCCTTGGTATCACAGTGACCTCTATTAGGATAGGGAAATTTTGAAACGGGGTCTTTCTATGTAGCCCAGGTTATCCCCAACTCTCAGTTCTGTGCTTCTTCTCATTGCCAGGGTTCTAGGCGTATGCCCCCAGAGTTTTTCTGACGTCTTCATGGTCCATTCTTCCTACACAACTGTTGATGTGCATCTGAGCCTCATCCCTACTTTAACTTCTTAGGGATGCTTTACGTGCTGTCAACAATAGCCGAGGACTTCAAACTCAACAAGGCTTAAGAAAATAAAAGAAAGTGGGCCCCTCACTTGGTATTTCAGTTCTGCTAATGATACCTTGTTTGTTTAAAATGTGTTCTCTTTCCTGCAGCCTCCTCTTTTCTCATCTCATGCCATCGAAGCAATTCAAATATCTTCTGCTTCAGGGATGGAGAGATGGCTCATTAAGATTAAAAACTCTTGTTGCTCTTGCAGAGGGCAGGAACTCAGTTCCCAGCATGGTCTACACACACACACACACACACACACACACACACACACACACACACACACACACACGAGAGACAGACAGACAGACAGACAGACAGACAGACAGACAGACAGACAGACAGAATACATCTTAAAAGAGCAATCTCTCACTTCTCCCTACCCTCTTTTGCTTTCACTCTCAGTCCATCTCTCTCTTGAAGTCACAGCTGGCCCCCCAATTCTTCCTCAGCCTCAAGTGTCAGGAAACCTCAGTGAGTTTAGATATGTGTCAGGCCTTTCGAATTCTGACTCTCACCCAGCTCCACCACAAACTATCATACGGTGCAGCCGTTAGCCTCACCGTATAGGTCAGAGAGGCAGGCTTGCAGGGATTGAGGAATTCCTCGAGGTTTTATGAGGATAACAGCGCTGGTGCTCAGACCTTTGCCTCCTGGTGTCTACTTCCAGAGTTGTCCTACCTGCTGCTTACCAGACAAAGATCTAAACACGTGTCTTGATTTTTGAGGTTCCTCTACAAAATGGTGTGTCTTTGCCTTCATGTTTCTTCAACACTTGCCTATGCATATAAAGGCAAACTATCCTCAAGTCCTAAATAAATAAAATATACAATACAGTCAATCTTTCTGAGGCTTATTGATTTGCCTAATGTCATTGATGTTTTAGAGACTGTGAGCTATCAAAATCTTTCTATCTTCTAATAGTCAACTTCAGTGCCACGCCTTTCATGACTCTTTCTTGATCTTACCCTTGGCTTTTGTCACCAGTGTTCTCTTATGATGTGCATTCCATGTGCATGTGTGTGGGAACACACATACACACATGCACACACACAAAAACATGCACACAGAAACATATACACAAACACATACATACACACGCACACACATACCACATATACACATACATACAAACACACATACACATCTCACAGACACACATGCATGCTCACACACACACACACACACACACACACACACACACACACACACGCCTCTTTCCAAAGATAGAAATGACCTTATTCTACTTGATAATCTTCAGCGATGCCTAATATATAGCAAGGTATAGGAACTATTTGTTGAATAAATAAAGGCATCAATGAAATAAAAGGTCAAAGACAACAATAAAATATATGTTAACACATGTTCTAGGGCCATGAAGTAGAACATATATAAGTGTCATATTGCTCTTCTTGATAGAAACGTTCCATCAGTGAATGGGGAAAGGAGGTTTGTAAGACTTAGGAAACTACCAATAAAGAAGTCAACAGATCAGTAAATAAAATTTACAAGACTCAGGGAGGTCTCGGAAGTTACAAAACTCAGAAGAACCCCCAGATGTTTGTTTACATTGCTGAACAGTGATAACAGCTGGCTTATGTGGGAATTTAAAAATGAGTGAGTCTCATTAAAATATCCTTTTCCTATGCAATAATAGTAGTTGTAGATAATGGTTGAACTGTAGTGTGTCCTTATTTCATAAAACAAAACGACTGACAAGGGTCCTTCCTCTCCAGTTGGTTCATTTGTTCACAAACTTGATTGCTTTGTGAGATCTCAGAATCCAGAGGCCATTACTCTGGTAAATGAACCAGATGGCAGACTTCTTATTAGTTGTAAACAAAAGTAGTCCCTACTGCCTCCAGAAATGCAAAGCAAAATCAATTATGTATGCTTTGTATTTACTATGGAAATTGTTATTGTTGTGATTCCTAACATGTTGCTACTGGACCAAGTCATAACACAAGAGCTAAGTTTGTCTCTGTTTTTGGTGTCTCAAGATACAAATCAAATCTTTTTTAAAAAGCAAGAGCGAAGGTTATGCTTAAATATTTGTGGACCTCTTTTAAAATAGAATTTGAACCATCAGTGGATGATAGGAAATGTTCATTTTGTTCTTTTGAGCTGGAAAGACACACTACATTTCTTTGTGGCGTTTGATCTTTAAGCTAAGATACTAGGAGGATTTTAAATTAAGAGAAACAAAACATTATAATGCCTTCCGTCTCCCGACTTCCGTTTGTCATCAGTTCTCTTCCTCCTAATTTTCTAGATCAGAGAAATGAAACTTCCTGTTTAATGTCTTCTGTTGTCCATTTAAAGGCCTTGGGAAAACTAGAAGAGGAAATTTGACAAGACAAAAGCATCTGGCACCTAAAATGATATTCTTTACAGAATTTAGACCAGTAGGAGAAATTAGATAACTTTGAGACATACTTTGCTTTTACATTGCCCAAAATACAAGCTCGAATTAGCAAGAAAAGAAAAGCAACAAAATGCCTAGGGGGTTAAAGGTGTGCAGAGGTAGCCTTTTCCATTCCCAAAGTAAAGAGGTTCCTTTAAAAGAGGAGAAAATCTCTTAGTACTTTTGTTAATCCATTTTAAATCAGCTTAAGCAGATTTCTTCTGGCACTGTGGAACATTTGGTAGATTAAATTAAATGAGCACATTCAGAATAATAAATGCCACTTGTAAATAAAATTGGTGACACTTCATTCATAAATAAAAGTAAAAACTCTAAGAACTGCCTGGATGTTTGCAAAAGGCGACATCACCACTCTCGTCCAGCAAGCTTGTGTGTGAATACCTTGATGTAACATACGGGGGTCCACCTGGGCTTATTCCTCTGTGTTGTGTAACTGTTTGCTTTGCTTAAAATGAGATTTACTGTTTACTTTGTATGAGCCACATAGATGTTTCAGTTAATTTTGTAGGGGGAAGGGAGAAACCAGAATGGGAGCAGAGTTGTGGAAACACAAGAACAATGATCTGTATTTAAATATTGCCCAATAAAAGTACATATATATATATTTTTAAATCAAAAAGAGGGAAACCCAGGTAAACAACTTAAAAGACTTCTGTATAAAGTCTGGAAAAAAATAAGAAAAAACCCTAGAACACAGCCTTCTGGTTACAGTGGAGAATGTTCATACTTACAATTTAACTTTTATTCTTATGATGAAAACAATCCATAGTGAATTACTTGATACAGAACTACAGGAAGTGAATGGACCTAAGGCCTGTGGCTTCATCACCCAGGGGTTTTCTTTGTATGTCCTTCCATTTCCTTTTGCACCACATGCCATCATATCAAACACTTCATTTCACATAAGAAGGGACAATGATATCCTTTGATAAGAGTAGACATCGATCCAAAACATCAATTTAATGCATAATAGAATTTGATTGTGTAAATGTATCATTTTTTACTATAACCAAGTTTTAGTTAACATATATTTTGATATTTCTCTAGTTTCATTTTTATGAGTGTGTGCTATTCATCTGTTACATCTGTGCCTACTTTGCTTATTAGTCTCAGATGTGGATAAATGTGTGAATAGAAATCACTGACTCATTCCTGCCTGTCTTCGGCTTTATAGGAAGAACGGGGCATGATGGCACTCGCCTTTCATTCCAGCACTGGGGGCAGAGGCAGTTGAATGCCCAGGTTTGAGGCTGGGCAGCCTGGTCTATAGAACAAGTATAAGGACTGCTAGGGTACCAGAGAAACCCTGTCTCAAAAACAAAAACAAAAGAAAAACATTGGTGGAACCAGTTCTATATACAACAGTAATTTTCAAGAGTCTAAATGTCATCCTTAGAAAACATTTCCTCCAGAACCCTTCTACCCTGGAGGTTATTAATATATGCATAATGAACAAACAAGAGTACTGTTGCATATTTTGTTTCCACAGACACTTAGATACCTGGGTTTTAATCTTAAGCAGTTTTGCTCTAGGCTACTGACACAAGATTTTAATCAAATTTATCCTAACAAAGTTGATTGTGGAGATGATATATATTTTTTTTAATTTTCTTTTTATTAGTGTGATCTTGAAGATACTTTTTGTTTTGTTTTGTTTTGGTTTTTTGAGACAGGGTTTCTCTGTGTAGCCCTGGTTGTCCTGGAACTCACTCTGTAGACCAGGCTAGCCTTGAACTCAGAAATCCTCCTGCCTCTGCCTCCCAAGGGCTGGGATTAAAGACGTGCGCTACCACCGCCCAGCCGAGATGATATTTTCAAAGTATTGTTAAATTGATAGATCTTTTTTTCTATTCTGCAATTAAACTCCTTTTTTTTTTTTTGCTATTTTACTGATTTACTGTGTGTGTGTGTGTGTGTGTGTGTGTGTGTGTGTGTGTGTGTGAGTGTGTGTGTGTGTGTATCTGTATTAACTCTTTTTTAGGTGAATTTACAGGAGAGATTTAATTTTTTTTTTGTTTTTTTTTTTTTTTTTTAGGTTTTTCGAGACGGGGTTTCTCTGTATAGCCCTGGCTGTCCTGGAACTCACTCTGTAGATCAGGCTGGCCTCGAACTCAGAGATCCGCCTGCTTCTGCCTCCCAAGTGCTAGGACTAGGACTAAAGGTGTTCACCACCACCGTCCGGCTGAGATTTAATTTTTTTAAAAAAAGGTTTGCTATTTTTAATTATGCCTTTGATTAGATGAGGCTGGCCACAGAAGGCAGTAATGTCAGACTCTGCTGGACTGGAGTTGCAGGAAGCTGTAGCTGACAGACGTAGGCACTGGGAACTGAAGTTGGGTACTGCACAAGAAGAGTAAGTGCTCTCAACCAGTGACCCATCCCTCTGACCTTGGCTCCTTTTTATTTTTCATTTAATTTTTAAATCATTTTATTCGTTTACATTTCAAACGATATCCCTCTTCCCAGTTGCCACTCCACAAACCCCCATCACATCACCCCTTTGCCTCTATGTGGGCGCTCCTCCACCCACCCACCCACTTCCACCTCACAGCTCTAGCATCCCCTTTCGCTGGGGCATCAGGCCTCCACAGGACCAAGGGCCTCCCCTCCCACTGATGTCAGATAACGCAGTCCTCTGCAGCTGGAGCCATGGTCCTCCATTTATACTCTTAGGCTGGTGGTTTAGTCCCTGGGAGCTCTGGGTGGTCAGGTTAGTCAATACTGTTCCTATAGGGCTGCAATCCCCTCAGCTCCTTCAGTCCTTGATTTCTATTACACAGTGGTGGTGCTTTCATCAAATCTTCACAAGAGCTTCTGCTATGATAAGTTTTTCTTTGTGGCCATTATTTTTTTTTTTAAACAAGTTGTTTTCTTGACTTACATTTTTATAGCTCTTTCTATTTTTTTTTTTAAAGAGTGATTCTCTAGGACAAAATGACTCATCTATTACAGTGTTTGCTGTGTGCTGCTTAAGCCATGGTTGCTTTTTTTGCTTTTATGCACATTATTTTTTTTTTTGCCAGAAATTTTCATTATGCATCGTATAGATGATTGCTAGGTTAAAAGCTGGTGGGATGACTTTAATTTGCTACATTATCCCACAAGAGAACGGAGAGCTAAATATTTTGGCAAGCCCAGGATAAGTTTCTAATGTGACAGGTTGAATTAAGACCACAAGGACTTTGATACTCCCTTATAGGGTAGAGGCTGAGTCTTTTCCTTGAGCGTAGGCTGGACCAAAAGATACAGTCTCAAAGAACCAGAAAGATGCCTAAGGACAGTGTTAATGACCTAGCCACTGGAGACAGACTGTAAAAGGCCTTTTAGCTTCCTCCTGGATCTCTTGAATCAGTCTCTCTTAGGGGAATCCTGCTGTTATATTGGAAGGATACTCAGCAGTCTATTATGGGGCACACTTGGTGAAGAACTGAGGCTGCCTGCCAACAGTCACGTGATGAGCAAATCTGTCTTTGTTGTCTCTTCAGAGGGCAGCAGTTTAGCCTACTGCCTCCTGTGAGACTGGGCCGCTGTGATATGGCTAATCTGCTCTTGGACTCTTGACCCACAAAAACTGTGAGGGATCGCTGGGGTTAATCTGTTATGCGGCAACAGATGACTAGGAAAGAGGCTACAGCGGTAAGCCAGAAGACGGGAAGCCAGAAGACGGGGTCAGAAAAGACTTTCTGGAGATGGAACCAGACTTTGAGCTCTCCCATCAACGACAAAGCAAGTGCCTCTTTTGAGTTACTATTCTGCCCTCTCGGCAACTCTTTCTGATTTCCTTCCCCCCCCCCCTCTCTCTCTATCTCTCTCTCTCCCCCCCCCCCCCAACTTTTTGCTTCCTTAGCTTAATGGGCTGTAGAGTGGAACTGAGGGGTAGAACATTTGCTTAGCATTCCCACACACCCTCGTTCCCTACACGCATAACCTTCACACCCTCACTTCAGGAAAAAGAAAAGATTGTAGAAAACATTCTGGATTATTTGGTCCAAAGGAAACAGCTTTGATGGTTACATTATGAACCAGGCCCTTCCGAGCGCAACTCTATGATGCGTTTATACGACAGCTGTTCGCCACCCACTCTCACCTCCCTGGGTTAAACACACTTTTAACGGGAAAAGAGTTTGTCCCATAGCTCTAGATGCTTTTCTCCGTGATTTGATGACCTTGTTGGTTCTGGGCCTGTGGTAAGATAGCACACATAGAAGGAGCATGTGGTGGAGTAAGATCACCACAAGCAAGGAAGCAAAAGAGAGATGCCCGTTGCCACCATCCCTCAAGGACATCTCTCAGCGACTTCCCATGAGGAGTCCCCCTTCTGAAAGCTTCGCCACTTCTCAACAGCAAGATCTGAAGACTAAGCCTTGAACACACAGGCCTGGTGCCCAATGACTGCAACCTGAATATTCCTTTTTGTGCCCACTCTGGATGGACATTGCAAGGATTCTGAATGAACTGGAAATATATTAATAATATTAATATAGTTAATAACATCAATAACTAATTTAATTATATTATTAATATAACAATTAAAAATATTAATATCAATATATTGATAATATTCTGGAAATATCAGTTGCACAGTCAAGGTTTATGGAGCATTTAAAATCAAACACCAAGTGAAACAACTATGAGTAGTCCAATTATAGGTTGTTTTTATTAGTGAACCAAACAGAAAGAATGGATCTTCAAGCCTCATTGCCTTTTGCCAAGAAGAAAACTTGCTGACAGAGATGAGACAAACAGCTAAAAAAACACTCAGAGACCATTTGCATTGCTTTTCCAAGCACTTGCAGTAGCATGGCAAAGTTTTTTACAGAATTGTCCATTCTTCCTGTCAGTTGGGTATTTACAAAAGAAAAGGATCTTGGTAGTATGTGTACTATCTTTGACTTAACATTTATTCTTGTGCCAGGCGGTGGTGGCTCACGCCTTTAATCCCAGCACTTGGAAGGCAGAGGCAGGCGGATTTCTGAGTTCGAGGCCAGCCTGGTCTACAGAGTGAGTTCCAGGACAGCCAGGACTACACAGATAAACCCTGTCTCAAAACAAAACAAAACAAAAAAAAACAAAAAAAAACAAAAAAAAAACCCAAAAAATTTATTCTTGTGGCTCCACAAATAATGGGTTTTACTCCCTTTTTACTCTTTTTGGAGGGTACATATCTCAGCAATTATTCACTAAGGGCGACCAGCTACAATTTGTGTCCTATCTTGGAGCAATTCATTTCAGTCAATAAATTATTTCCCACTTGACACTTCTAATTTCTTTCTAATAGATTGCATATCATTTTATGGCATAATTATGTGTGATAAAACCATAAACTCTCCAAGTAGAGTGTGTTTTAGTTGGACTTTATTGACTCTCCATATGGCTATCTCTTTTAAAACACAAAAACTGATTGTAGGCTGAAGACACAGCTCAGCGGTAAAACGTTTGTCTAGTGCAGCAGTTCTCAGTCTGTGGGTCGTGGACCCCTCTGGCAAACCTCTCTCTCCAAAAATACTTACACTATGAGTCATAACAGTAGCAAAATTACAGTTATAAAGTAGTAATGAAAATAATTTTAGGGTTGGGGGGGTCACCCCAACATGAAGAACTGTATTAAAGGATAGAGCATTAGGAAGGTTGGGAACCACTGGTCTAGTAGGTGTGAAATTCTGGGTTCGATCCCCAGTACTAAAAATAAAAAAGAACTAACTGTAAAAGTTTCACCCAATGCTTAGTCTTTAATTGGAGTACTGAATGAACAAACACCTGGCATGAACTAAACATTACATTTTTTTTAAGGAGTGTCAAGGGGTTACGGATTTAGCTCAGTGATGGCATCTTTGTTCAAGCTTAAGACCCTGGATTCTGTCCCCAGCACACACACAAAACACCCAAGCATAAAGGAGAGTGCCAAGGCTGGGGAAATGACTCAGAGAGTAAGAGGACTTATTGTGCAACCGTGATGACCTGATTTTAAATTCCCAGCATCCACATAAAAAGCTATGCATGGCTGTGTGTGCTTATATCCCCAATATTGTGGAGGAGGCAGGTGGGAGGGTCCTGGCATCTCCCGCCAGCCTCGCTCTAACTGGAAAGCTTCAGCTCAGCATGGGACCCGGTCTCAAGGCAATAGGGCAGAGAGCAATAGAAGATAACTCACATCTTCTTCTGGCCTTCAAATTTGTGTGCACGAGTACATGTGTCCACACACTCACATGCATGTAATACATGCATTCACGTGCACATGCACATGCACGTACACATACCCACCATGTCTTCATTTTAAAAGCTCTTAAGGAAAATTAAAAGCAGCGTTCAATTTAGAAAAAAAAAAATCATTTGGACTCTGCGTTGCTCTAGCTGATAAATTGCTGCAAAAGGCAATCATAATTCATAGCATTGAATCATGTTCTCCAGACATTCCGTGGGCCTGGAGAAAAGGCTCAAGCAAACAATGCCAGGGACAGTTCTGCCCATGGATGGGTGAGCCAAGTGACCTCCTGAGACTTTCGGCACTTCAGTAGTTAGTTATGGTTTTATGGAATTAAAAAAACAGGGGTCTATGCTATTTTTAAAATACATATATTTATTTTAGCTTAGAATATTGAATGATTTTAAAAAATGTTTTTTAAACTGTGTTAATAGGATCCCAGGTACTTCTTTGAAAAAATTGTGTAAAACCAAGTTGTCTCACTTCTTCCAAGCAAAGGTTAGCTCTTACCAGATTCCAAATAGGAGCAAAACTATGTTATGTAACACAGCCTGGCCCAGGGAATGATTTTGAATTAAATATCTCATTAAAAGCACTTTTTAAATTTTATCCTCCCCCCTCCCCGCCACCTTCAAAATGGGAACACAAAAAAGAAGGGAGAAAAGGAAGCTCAAATATCTGATTTGTCTCTCTTGCTATGTCTGCTTTCAGAGTGTAAAAAGTAAACCTTCGCCGCTAAGCCGCATGGTGAGTTAGACGTTCTGGCCAAGTTATAAAGGTCTGAGGAGGGAGGTTTAAATGGCCAATGTTGGGCTGGTCTGTGACCTCACTGTAGCAGGACTCTGCCCAAACAAAGCAGCATTCATGGGTCTACTCAGCCACTTCACGCTCCAAGCTGTCGCCAACCAAACTGCCGGGGTGGGGGGGTGGGGGGGCGGGGGGGCGGGGGTGGGTGTTTCTGTGAGTGAACGCTGTCAGAACTCAGAATCATTGAAAGAAATGGTACCTGGTGTCTCCCAAGGCCTGGACTGCTTAGGAATCAAACTTTGGTCTAGCCAGAACAATGAATCAGCAAACATTTGTGTTTCTAGTCTAATAAAATGTCAAGCTCCCTGTATCATACAATCAATTTGGGTTTTGTTTTCTCTTTAACTTTGTATTTTTTCTTCTTCTTCAGGCATATACCGTCTCTGAAGAAGAGAAACCAAACATTAAAAACCATTAATTACTGTTAGGATGTTCTAGTATCCATTCTTCTAAAAAGGGGAGGGGGGGGGAGAACAAAGACAATCACGTAACGGTTAATGGAACTGTTAAAACCAAATCAGAACATCCCAACAACTGGCTGTGTGCATAGCTCAGTAGAAAACTGAGCCTAGGCTTACTAGGCCCAGCACCAAACTGGGTTAGAAAAGTAGATGAATATCCAAGTCTCACATTTTTCCTTCTCAGCTCTCCACTTCAGTTGCCAACACAAGTCTACTAAACGACTTCTAGGAAGAGAACCGTGCCACACAAGCCCCGTTTCTTCAAAACCTTGAAGAGGACTAGGGAGGTGGCTCAGGAGGTTAAAAAGCTTGCTACACAAAGACCTGAGCTCAGATCCCCAAACCCACATGACAGCTGGATGTGACAGTGTACCCCTAAGAGAGGCATCGATGGGGCAGTTGCTGAAAGCTCATCTGAACTGTGTAAAACAGGACAAGAGAGATCATGTATCAAAGAAGATGGAAGATGAGAACCATCTCTGAAGCTGTTCTCTGATCTTCAGACACATACCGTGACATGTGGAGATCCACACTGTATGTACATGTACACACACACACACACACACACACACACACACACACACACACCACAAACAAGGAAAAGAAAAAGTGCAGTTTTCTGCCCTGGCTGAGTGTCTTATGATTCTCTCTTGCACCGGTTTAACATGTGGAGATGCAGGAGATCAGAGAGGAAGCTGTAGAGTAGAAGGGGTTTCCTGAGGTGCCCTGAGGATGTGAGTTTGACTTTCTGTCTACACTTCACCACGGGTAAATATACATAACTCAGACTCAGTTTCCTCATTCTGAAATAAGAACATAGAAGACAATGAAAACTATAAAATCCTCCGGCCTAAGTGAGTTAAGTCACATTCTGCTCCTGAGTCTGCCTTTTAATCTTCTTATGGTCATGTAAAGGATTGTTCGGCTTCTGCATGGTCCAGTTTTCTCCCTTGTAGGTCTGTGTTCAAATCCCTTCTCTTCATTTCCTCTTCCCGTCAGCTTCTGTGTGCCCCTGGTCCCAGCAACTCTCCGCTCTGTTATAGGCTGTCCCTGAAGCCTGCTCCACCTTTATTTCTCATCCCCTCAAGTTCCTAAACATTTCTGTCTTTATTCTACCCTTGTAAAGCAATCCCAGAAAGCTCTGCCTAGCTTTAAATATTTTCTTCATTTCTTATGGTTTAAGTAGAAAAACATTGTCATTAAATCAATGTTTTCACAAGACATAGTCCAAAATATTAAAGTATTTCTAACATCACATGGCATGTCATTATTATATTGATATCCATGTAACTATTTGATGTTATAGATTTGGCAGGATTTTCTTTTAGTATATTTAAAATGCTCTTCCAAACTTACAGAAAATAATATTATAAGGTAAAATCCAAATATTGGGGGCTGGTGAGCTGGTTAGTGTTTGCCAACTTATTACAAACTAGGGACACGTAGGAAGAGGGAACCTCACTTGAGGAATTGCCTCCATCGGACCAGCCTGTGCAGATGTCTTGGAGCGTTGTGCTTGTAGTGGCTAGCTTTATCTCAGTTTGACACAAACTGTCAGGGACCACCTGGCTTTTGGTCCCGGGTTCTATAAGAAAGCGGTCTGAAGGAACATTCAATAATCAGCACTCACCATGGCTTCTGCATCAGCTCCTGCCTCCAGGTTCCTGCCGTGTTTGAGTTCCTGTCCTGGCTTCCTTCAGTGATGGACTACAATGTGCAAGTATAAGCCAAATCAACCCTTTCCTCACCAACTTCCTGTTTGGTCATAGTGTTTTATCCCAGCAATGGAAACTCTAAGATATTAGTAGTCTCTTTCTGTTTAAATTGCTTATTGATGAAGAAGGGACCGGTTCACTGTGGGCTGTCTCACCCCTGAGGGGTGATCTGTATAGGGAAGGTAACGGGGCCAGCCAGGGAAGCAAGCCAGTTCACAGCATTCCTGTGGTCTCTGCTGCAGTTCTCCCTCTACCTTGACTGAGCTCCTTCGTCTGCTTCTTTTCTTCAATGATGGAGTGATGTGGAAGAGTAGAACCCCTGCCGAGCAATGAATGAACCCTAGGATCTAATCTTAGCACACACACACACACACACACACACACACACACACACACACACACACCTTAGAGTGCAAGAACGGCCTCAGACGTACGTGCTCTACCACTGAGCTGCATACACTCTTACCTCCTATTTTCACGGGCTCATGTGTGGGAGTTACTCAGGAGTTATGAATATTCATATCTTCATGCTAATTATGTTCATCCTCCACCTAACACTGTTTTATATCAGATGTCTTTTTCTTTTTGTCACTTTATAGTTTTAGGACACATGACTATAATAAAACCTACTGATGTGTGTTTTCATATTTCACATTAATAATACCATAGCACCTATAATCAGTGTTGTGATTTGCCATTGCCGACCCACATGGCTTAACTTTGTTCATCTTGGTGTTGTGTTGAATTCTTTTATATAAATTGTGTGACTTTGCCTGGTTCACTCCAGTCAAGGCAAAGAAATAGCTCTATTTAAATCTGCCTTGATGAACCAATGAATTTGCCACCATGCTACAGAAGCATGGTGAAAGGTTATTTATAGGAATATGGTTGGCTCAAAGGCAGTTGCATCATCAAAAAGCCCATCCCAGGCTGAGTGACGACTTAGGAGAGTTGCATTTTGGGGGTGCACTCCCATACCCAGCTTGAAGGCAGTTCACTGAAGTGGCATCTCTCCCAGAGTCATTCACTGCCTTCCTGTCTGTGGGATGGGATCTTGTGTGACTTGGCAACTTTCTGAGCTGCCTATACCTCTTAAGTGTTTTTAGCTTCCTGAGTCTTGAGGGCCTCCACCTCCTTCTGGGTGGGAATGTGTCAAGTCAAAGGAAAGAACGTGTCAATTCTGAGAAAAAAAGCTGCCCAACAGGTCTTGCCGCATTCATTTGGTCACTTTACTATTAGTATAAATGTAGATGGGTTCTAAGTTTTCCCCGTTGTTAACAGTGTCAGAAGTAATGTCCCATTTATTCAGATGTGTACAAACTGGTACGAACATTCATGTACTCAAGCTAATTGCATGCTGCTAAATTGTTGTCAAGCTCAACTGGTCTCATTCAAGGTCCCAACAGTTAGTGTAGGAGTTTTTCCTGGTACACCCCCACCCCAGGACTTGGCATCATCACATGATGTCTGTGTGTGACTGACGTTTTTCTCATCACAAGTGTGTTTGGACATTTTCATTTTGTGTTGAGTGTCGCACTGGTGAGACCTCCTGCCCATGTCTCTTGCTCGTCTTCTTCTAGGTCGTCTCCAGTCTACCAGAAAGTCTGGATTGTGGGAATTGGTATTTTTTTTCAAGGTTATTAATTAGTTCTTCTGCCACCAAAATGTTCTTCCTTTCCTGCTGAATTCAAAGGTGTACCTTTAACGTTTGATCTGTCCTGTTTTACAATCCTTTATGTGGTGCTAGTAACCTGATTTTCTGTCCCCAGATCATTGCTAGTTGTAAGAATTAAAACTTCATAGTAAGTTTTCCCACATGGTAGAGAAAATTTCTTTGCTTTTTATTAAAAGATATGCTCTTTGTATGTAGTCCAGAATAGCCTCAAGCTTATGGTTCCAATGCCTCAGCTACCCAAATTCAGGGGCTGCAGGGACAGGCCATCACGCCTCCTTTGCCTTTTAATTTTCATCAAGAGCATATTTGAATGCAAATTTTAGAATTCACTAGTCAAATTCCAATTCAGAGATTAATTTGGAAGATGATTACAATTTAACAATACTGACTTTTCTAATTAGCAAACTGTAGCTCTGTGTTTCTCGAGTCTTTCATTTTTTTTCCATTACTTCTTTTTTCAAAAAATAAATATATATAATTTATTTTATTTTGTAGGTGCAAGTGTTTTGCCTGCATTTATGACTGTGCACCACAGGCATACCTGGTGCTGAAGAAGTAGCAAACCTACATGTGAGTACTGGGAATTGAACTCAGGTCTTTTGTAAGAACAAAAGCTCTTGGCCTGTGAGCCAACTCTTCAGTGTGTGTGTGTGTGTGTATGTGTGTGTGTGTGTATATATGTATATATATATATACACATATATATACACACACATATACGTATATGTATACGTATACATATACATATATATATCAAGATTTCTTTTTACATATACATATATATATCAAGACTTTTTTTTTTTTTTTTTTTTTTTTTTTTTTTTTTTTTCGAGACAGGATTTCTCTGTGTAGCCCTTGCTGTCCTGGAACTCACTCTGTAGACCAGGCTGACCTCGAACTCAGAAATCCGCCTGCCTCTGCCTCCCAAGTGCTGGGATTAAAGGCGTGTGCCACCACTGCCAGGCCTATATCAAGATTTCTTGTTACCCAGGTTGGTTCTCCTCCCTCCTCCTCCGAATGGATGGAATTACACATGTATGTCACCATCCATATGTATTTTTTTCTAATTTTTAATTACATATATTTAGTGTGTGTGTTTCCATAATTTCACCTAAGAATTCTTTGACCTCTCCTGCAAAGAGTTTTAAGGATTTTGATACTCCTGATTCACACAGAACTACAGCTCAGTTTTTAAATAATTTATTGATTTATAAATTTTCTGTGAGAAAATGGTCATCTGTGAGCTGTTAGTTTAATTTCTATCTTTCCAGCCTTTTCTTTTTTAAAATATATTTTTATTTCATTTTATGTATGTGGGTATTTTATTTACATGTATGTCTTTGTACCACTGGTGTAAAGTCCTAAAAGAGGCCACAAAAGGCCTTCAGATCCCCTGGAACTGGAGTTATGGATGGTTGTGAGCTACCCTGTGGGTGCTAGGAATTGAACCCAGGTCCTCTGGAAGAGAACTCAGTGTTCCTACCCACTGATCCATCTCTCTAGTCCTTCTCTAGCCTTGTCTTTCTTCCTTCCTTTCCTGCCTTCCACATTCCTGCCTTTTCTTTTTTCCTTCATCTTCCGGTGTGGCTTAAATTTTCTGTCCAATGAATGACTGTAAGCTGGGACAATGAGTTTCTATGGGTTGTTCTTGACAGAAAGTAACACTAACAATTCAAAATTAGTATCTTGTCTATGTAGGGCTCGGGAGGATGACATTTCCAGATTAAAGGAGTTTCTTTCTGTTCTAAAAACTTTCCTTTTGTTTTGTTTTCACTATGAGTTATCAGCTTGGGTGTGGAATGTTAAAGCATTAACGTGTTTTCCAGTCTGTTTATACCTGAGATTAGCTGTGAACTTCCTTTAAATGCGTCTTTGTCCGATTATGGCATGAATATTGTACTAGTTTCACAAATTATGTTGGAAGGCATTCTATCTTCTTCTCTCTGGAACAAACTGTATGAAATAGGATTATCTTCTTGCTGAAGGATTGGCAGAAGTTTCCTGTGAAACCATCCTGGCTTGGTGGTTTTGTAAGAATTTTAACATGTAAATCAATTTATTAATGGCTGAAAGTCTAATCAGGCCTTTTATTTCTCTTGGTTCAGTTTATATTGGTTGTATTTTTCTAGGAAAAAATCCATTTCATCTATATTTTACTTAGATGAATAGATCTGTTCTTAGTATTCCCTTGTCATTTTTTAAGACTTATTTTGATTTTAGTTGTGTGTTTGGGGGGTGGTATTTACACACAAGTGCAGGTACTCACAGAGGCCAAGGGTGTCTGAATGCTCTGGTACTGGAGTGACAGGCAGTTGTGATGAACTTGAGTCATCTGCAGGAGCAGTGTGTGTCCTTAATGCTGACCTATCTCCCCATCTCACATTTTCCCATCTTCACTGTTACTTAGCATCTTTGCTGATGGGTGGTGCTACAAGTGTGTGTATCTTGTTACTATTTTTTAAACTTTCTTTTTTGATTTATGCCTTTTTTCTTTTTGCTACTGTTGTCCATTTTCAATTCTTGCATTCATCCCCTTTCTTATTTCTTTGAGTTTTAAGCTGTTTGCTTCGTTGCCTTTTATTTTTATTGTGTGCATATATGTGTATGTTGTTGTGTGTATGTTGTGTGTATGCATGTATTTGTTGGTATTGTGTGTGCACTTGTTGGTGTGGTTTTGTGCACATGTATGTGCAGATATGAGTACATAATGTCACACAATGACCAGAGGTCAATTTTGGATGTCTTTCTTCAATCTCTGCATTTTTTTTTTTTAAATTGAGACAGGGTCTGTCACTAAACCTGTCTGGCAAATGAACTTTAATGATCTGCCTATGTCAGCCACACCCTCTAGTGCCTGTGTTACAGGCGTAGTGTCAAGTCACACTCTTTCTTGGGTTATGAGATCCAAGCTCAGTTCCTCCTGTGTTTACAGCAAGCACTTTATGAGTGAGCCATGTTCCCACTCTCCCCTTACTGGTTTTGTTTTTGTTTGTTTTATTTCCCCTCTGTCGCTAATTTAATTTATATATATGTGTAGATAGATAGATAGATAGATAGATAGATAGATAGATAGATAGAGAACTGTTTCTTTCTCAAGATTTTTGTTTTGTTTTGTTTTGTTTTTGACTCACAACACTCAGTCTAGCCTTGGGCTTTTAGTGTAGGATACAGTGGACGATGACTCTAAACTCATAACCTTTTTCCTTCCTGCCTCCACTTTCCAAGTGTTGAGATGACAAATACGTATGACCCCTGGCTTCTTTTCATCTTTGATGTTTCTTGTTTTTGTTTTTTAAGTATGATCACCTGTGTGCATAATCTCTTTCTGCCTTTGGCCAATCCCCTTAGGAGACCTGCTTCTAGAGACTCCCCTTCCTTCTTCAAGACACACACACACACACACACACACACACAGGGCTGTGTGTGAAGCTCCAGTCTCAGACTTTCCTAAGCACCCACCCCCACCCCTGGAGTTAACAGCTCTCTGTGCACGGCCCTGCTAATGAGCCAGCTCTTTTCTGAACTGAATCTCTTTTCTTGACTATGAAGAATTACAGTTTTACTACCATGTGCCTAAATGGTGATTTAAAAAAACAAAAAACAAAAACAACAACAAACATTCTTAGGATTCCTAGTTGTACCAAAGTTGAGGATTAATGACTTTCAGTATTAGGTTATGGTAGTTCTCAGGCATTATTGCTTCTCAATGTTATAAACATTTGAAGGTTTGTACTGTCATGACTGTCTTTCAGGAGTGGCAACAAATGTTTCTGTATAAGAAACAGTGAAACACTTCTTTTCTCTTGTCAGTGTAAGCAGCTTACCACCCTACGGCCTGCCTTAGTTTCATTGTAGATGGTAAAACCCGTGAAATTATGGGTTTGAAGCATGGATTTAATGACACACATTAATATGACTATGAAATGGAATAATCCACACTTGGGGCCAATTATAATCATGTAATGTCCTCTGTGTGCACTTGTCCTGGGAACTCCTGGTATAAACTGAAGAATAGTTTTGTGAGAATGATGAGAGGCACAGGTGTGTTGAAGGAAGGGGATAGCATAGACACGGCCGCTCACAAGACTGTGTTAGAAACAGAAGCCAAAGAAGAAAATGGGGT
>JANHMN010000009.1:35978238-36036011 GCA_030674055.1 Rhabdomys pumilio
CCCATACAATCAGAAGTGTAACCCAATACCCAACCTAGATATACCAACTACCTTTGACTGCTACAGACAAGCGAACAAAAGCCTCCATGTCCCCCTCTCTCGTTCTCCATCTTCTAGCTCCTCTTCTTCCTTCTCCTCTTCCTCTTCTTCCTCCTCCTCTTCCTCTCTTTACTCCTCCCACCTTAGCTCCTCCTACAGATATTTTCAATCCTGAGGTAAGGCAGGGAGATTTTAAGTTTACGTCATCCTGGACTATACAACAGGTTCTGAGCCAGCCTGAACTACTTAGAGAGACCCCAGAGGGTGTGCGTGTATGTGTGTATGTATGTGCGTGTGCGTGCGTGCATGCGTGCGTGCGTGCGTACGTGTGTGTGTGTGTGTGTGTGTGTGTGTGTGTGTGTGTGTTGGGGATATATCTCAGTTGTTAAGTTGCTGTTTGAGCATGCTAGCATGCACAAAACCCTTGGTTCCATAAAACTAGATATAGTGACATATTCCTATGGGATCAGAGTTCAAGGCCATCGTTGGCAACACAGTAAGTTTGAAACCAGACTGGACTAGATGAGCGCTTGTCAGAAAAGAAAGAAGAAGAGAAGATGGAGGGCAGAAAAAAGAAAAGATGGAGGGCAGAAAAAAGAAAAGGAAAGGGACCATATGTCCTCATGTTAGCTTCATATTTTTCTCCCATTCACAACAGACCAACTTCTTCTCTACTTTTAAAAGTTTTATTTTAAATTGAATTAATTAATTACTACTGCGTGTGTACGTGATGTAGGAGAGGGAGGGTGTGTAGACTATGCACACGTGTGGAGGTCAGAGGAGAGCTTTGTGGAGCTGGTTCTCTCCTTTCTCCTTTATGTAGGTGCAGGGAGTGAACTTGGGTTGTCAGGTTTGTGCATCACTGAACGGCAAGCGTCTTTGTCTGCTGAGCCACCTCGAAGGCCCAGGACCAAGAGCCTTTGCTTTGCACATGGCCAAACATCCCAACCCCAGCACTGCCAGCCAGTCACTGTAGCCACCCAATTCCAAAGCTGGGCCTAAGTCTTCTTGTGGATCCGAATGAACTCCAAGCAAGTTCAGGGAGTTCATTTTTCTGAGATTGCCACGAGTCTGCTCCTGAGGCCTAAAAACAATGAACTTTGTTCTGCAGACTCCAGGATGTGTAAACAGCTCAGTGCAAAAAAAAAAAAAAAACAGTCAGTCACATAGGATGCAGAAGCCGAGCATCTAGAAAGATTCTGTGCTGTGGTTGCGCTTTCAGGTAACGGCACTTCAACCATTAGACTCTAATGAGCAAAAGGATAAATTGAACTCTGGTGTATCACTGTATACAAAAACAGGAGAATCAGTCACAAAACAACAATTAATTAAAGATTTTATTTGCATCCTCACAGAAGAGAAACCAGCAGCTCTGCAGGCTGACAGCTCCTTGTCACAACGGTATCCACAGGATCCACTTCTTCACCAGTGTTCACTGCATCAGAAACTGAGTCATCACTGTCTTCAAACAAAAAGACACCCCCACCCCCACCTCCGCTCAACATCACCTCCTGGGGCCGTACCCGCTCAGCAGAGCTAGCTGTCTGGGACAGTGCCCACTCAGCACAGTCGTCTGGGGACAGTGCTAATTTTACAGCAGCGGGTTTTAGATGAGACATGTCAGCTTTACCCTAGCTCTGTCATCCCAGAACTGACAGGACTCCCTGCTCGGTTCATCCCACAGCACAGGTCCAGAACTGCTTTTGTTATGGTATCTTTTAGACATGGAAGTCTTGTCTTGTTTAGGGTAGGAAGTATTCCCCCAAAGGCTCATGTGTCAAAGGTATGGTTTCCTACTTGTTAATTAATCATTGAGAGGCAATGACCTAATCAATGGATTAATCCAAAGATTGGGTGATAAATAGAATGTACTATTTTGGGTGCGGTAGGAGCTGTGTGTGACACAGGGCCTGACTTGGGGAAGTGGGTTACTGGAGATGTGTTCTAAGGGCCTATGTCTTCTTCTAGACTCCATGCTCCACATCTATCCGCCATTGGCTCCACCCACCGGACTACCATTATGTTCTGCCTGGAAACAGGGCCACAGCAGTGAGCTAGGCAACCACACAGAAACTACGGACTCTTCCCTCCTTTAGTTGTTTTCTCAGTATTCTGTCACAACAACAGAGAGGGAACTGAAGGAGCACTCAGGAGTTCCTGTGAGTCGTGTTTCCACTGCACAGGTCCTGCAGTCAGCTGCTAAAGCAGATCTAGTAGACCCAAGGGAGGAATAAAACTAGGAAGAGATACAAGAACTACTCTATTCCAGTCCCTCTGTCGTTAATGTGGGTTCTTTAAATCTGGGATAACTTTGGAGACTGCAATGCCTGTATGAAAAACAGACCACAGGTGTCAGAAAATGTGATAGTAAAAACATTAGCAAGAGTTGCTTCATAAAAGTAGGTAAGCAAATCTAGAGAACAATATTTAGAAATATGTTTAATTCATCTGAAGATTGCCTTCTGTGGTGGTTTGAATAGGTTTGGTCAGGAAGTCCTACTATTAGGAGGTGTGGCCTTGGAGTGGGTGTGGCCTTGTTGGAGGAAATGCATCACTGTGGGGGTGGACTTTGAGGTCCTATGCTTAAGCTCCTCCCAGTGCAGAGCCAAGTTTCCTCCTGGCTGCCTTTGGATTGAGATGTAGAACTCTCTGCTCTTCCAATAATACCACATTACGGCCTGCATGCTGTCATGCTTTCCACCCTGACGATAATGCCTGAACCTCTGAAACTGTAAAGCAGCCACAATTAAATGTTTTCCTCTAAAAGAGTTACTTTAGTCATGGTGTCCTAACTGAGACATCCTCCCATTTTGATTTCTATTGACCTCTACAATAGACCCCACCATGTGTCCTCATGTGGGTAGGTCGCTGAGGCCCAGCTTGGCCGTTATTGTTGACTGCTCAGAGTCAGGCGCTTGCTGCTTCTCCTGACTACATCTCTCACACTCTGATATCCCATGCAGCATGTTAAGGTCTTAAGAAGAGACACAACTCAAGGCAGGAAGGCTCAAAAGAAATGGAACACCCTCTTTTTTCTTTTCCTTGACCATATTCTCAAAAATCCCAAATCCGAATACTTGCTGGGACAAACTTTTCTTCTCGTTAAAGAATTAATTTATGAAGTAAAAGAATTTGCAAAAGTACAAGCAGTAAATGATTTTAGTCATAAACCTACCAGGTTAGCATAATGAAGGAGACTAGGAGTGATGATTCTGTGCAAGAAAATCCAGGACCTCTTATCCCATTAGGCTCCTGATACGTTAATGTCAAAGCGTGTGAAAAGCGACAGTGTACCCTGAACACTTTGATGTATCTGTCCCCGATGAATGCAGTATTATTATATGAAAAACAAGAAAGAAGAGGCATTGTCCAGTACAGCATCCAAATGTTCATGGAAAAACAATAGATTCAAATTTTCTCACCACTTGTACTAATAATACCAGTTTCCCTCCATAATACTACAAAGTATTTTTTAATTTCTTTTTTATTTAGAAGCTGGAGAGACAGCTCAGTGGTTAGGAACACGTACTAATCTTGCAAAGGATCCAGTTTGATTTTCAGCACCTCCATAGGGCAGCTCAAAATCACCTGTAACTCCAGTGCCAGGGGATCTAACATCTATAACTTCTGCAGGAAGCCGCGTTCACAAACATGTTCACAAACATATTCACAAACACGTTCACAAACATGTTCACACACACACACACATGCATAATTAAAAATAATTTAAGTTAAAAATAAATAAGTTTGCCTAGTGTGGTGGTACATGCCTTTAATTCTCAGTCCTTAGGAGCAGATGGATTTCTGAGCTTAAGGCCAGCCTGGTCTATATAGAATGAGTTCTCGGATAGCCAGGGATACACAGAGAAACCCTGTCTCTAATTTTTTTTTTTAAAAAAAGCAAACTATATTACTATTGTGTGTGAGTTGTATGATTTTATGATGTGTGTGTGCGTGTGACTGGACACTCGTGCCATGGTACATATGTGGGGAACAGAGGACAACTTTGTGGGGTGTGTTCTCTCTTCTCACTTTTCTGTGAGTTCCAGGGATCCAACTCTTTGCCCCCTGAGCCTTCTCACCAGCCAAATGCTTTATCAGCTCTGTCGCCGATCCCTCTCAGTCTTGTTTAATGTTTCTTGTTGTCATTGTCACTGTGTTTGTAATGCTCACGGCCAAATCTAAGTCCTTGCACATTCTAGGCAAGCACCACCCATGTTTGCAGTCTCTCTGTCGATCTCATGCCTTTGCAGTCTCTTTAACCTTGTCTCTGAAACCTAGCGTCTCCCACAGCCAGGCAAGCATAACCAACCACTGAGCTACATCCCCAGTCCTTAGTCTCTTAAAATAGTATCTCCTCCCCCCTTATGGGGGAACCTTGCTCTACTTTTAAGCAACTGAGGGGAAAGTGGAGGCCAGGTTGATGAATCTGCAAAATCAGCGAACCCAGTCAGATGCGGGCAGGTGAGTTAGGTAATTTAACTGCTGGGTTGGCTTTGCTGGGTTATTTAGGGAATTAGCATGGTGAGCAAAACCCACCAGATGATCTCATCTCCCCTCAGTCTTTCTGTACATATTCATCTTCAGATGAAACAGGACACTTGGCTTTCCTTGAGAACACCTCAGTCTTGTTATTTCAACTATCTGAAGCTGACAGAGGGCCCAGTGGACTTCTTCTCGGGACTAGCTGAGAATCAGGAAACGGAAAATAGGTTGTCATCTTTTTTTTTTTAACCTTTGGAGAGTGAGCAATGAGATAAGGTTTTCCTTACATTGCCCAAATCCTTGAAACGAATTACAATCGATTCATGACCCAGCTGCTCTATCCCTACAGGACTGAAATCTTCATTTCTAAATTGAAAAGAGGATAAAAGGGAAAGTCCTTTGAGAAGCCAGTATCCTCTTAGATGAGTTATTTCCGTATCTCCCCAGAAATGATCCTGCAGAGAGCTAATGATACATAATCAGATTTACAGAGAAATATAATTAATGTCATCTTGTTTAGCTCTGCTAATATAATTAGTGTTGTGCAGAGGAAAACGCGCTGTTGCTCCTGTTTTTTAAAAATAGAGAAAGTGGCACAGACCCCTTTTAGAAACCTGGTCCACAGAACATCGGCACAGTGGCTGGCTCACGGCTCACTCCCGGTTCATCAAAAAGACCACTTATGGGCAATCAGCACTGAGAGAGGTCCGGGAAGTGAGGTACTGATATGGAGAAGAGAGCAAAGCCAGAATCATTAGCAACATAAACAACCACAACATTTACCCACAATCCACCACTGCAAACAGGATGAGGATAGCGGTGAATAGCTACTAACTGTGTTGCCCTTAGGGAGCCCATGGTGAGTTACAGACGGTGAATACCAACACAACATACAAAAGCGAGGTGCAGTGAATACATTCTTCAAATGGATATTGAATTGTGGCTGGAAGATAGTTATGGGATAGAACAAATTGTTACATTGCCAATCGGTCAGCAATACAAAACGCAAAGAAAGCAGTATTTCTTATGAATTCCACCAAGCTGGTTGAGCTTTGTGAAGGAGGTAGGGTTTAGATGGAGCAGGGCCCAGGAAGGCGGCCAGCAGTGCTTTCTTTCCAAAAGGAGGAAATGTCACCAACACTGGGAGTCACATGTAATGTTTGGTTGGAATGGAGGGGGAAATATTAAATAAACTTGAAGAGTATTGCAAGTCTCAGTGGTGGAGGACAGTTTGTGCTGGACAAGGCAAAAGACAGTGTAGCTATAACCCCACCATTGGAGGGGCTGACACTGGCAGAGTTAGGAAGCAATTCTATTGGCCACTTTCTATCAAGCATGCTCTAAATAAGATAAGATAATTATTCTCTGTTTCTTAAATTACTTTTTTGGCCAAGATCCATAGTTCTCAGAACAATTTTTAGGTGTTCTCCTAGATCCAAATTAACACTCCGATCCTTCTTCCAATTTAAGCTTCTCTCGAAGGCGAGACCTGTGGGTTTGGAACCAGCACTGGGTAAGAGGTCTGCTCCACCCCACCCCCACCCCTTGCCATTTCTCATTGCCTCCTTAGGGTTGGGGACAGTGGTGGGGAGGGACAGAGGCAAAGGTCACTGCTGTGTTTTTCTTGGGTAGCCAGTGCTTGGCAGGCATTTGAATGCCTCTGCTTCACACCACACATAAGTAAAGACTTGCTAACACCTTCCGTGTTCAACATAATACTGTCCCTGGCCTTTCCCACTCTGTCCTCAGATGCATCACCCATGGCTGAGGGACTCTCCTTACCCATGCAAATGGTTCTTGGAGTGCAGTATTTCAAGGCGGTCCCTTGTAGTGGTTCACCATCATGTCTCTGGAGTTCGTACGAGATGCTCTGCTATTGGATGGAAAGGCCAGCGGCTCCCACTGAACCCTCTTCCTCCATGGCTAGCTAGCATCCCTGCTCTGAGGGAGGAAGGCTCTAAGCTTCTACTTTCATCTCATAGGATCCAGTTTCCTGAAAACATTTTCTGCCCTAAATGCTTATGTGATCCATTGTGGTAGTGGGGCATCCAGCTTCCAGCTGGAAAATAAGATAGCAGCCCTCCCTTCTTGTAGTTAGAGCCAATGTCTAAATCAGGTCACTTGGTCCCCTTCCAAAAGAGGCCGCCTTTGATTCAGTGTGATAGAAAACATAAGGCTTCCTACTCACAACAGTTCTCTGGCTACCAAGAATCTCATTTCGGAATCTCTTCTTCCGGAAGCTGGACATGGTGATAGTACCAATTACTCCCAGTGTGCTACCACGGCCGTTTCTAGGCCTCTCTTTTGAGCATAGGGGCGTTTGTTACCTATTGTCTACAGCTTTGAGGCTTAAGCTCAAGTTTTGAGGAAAAAAAAACAAAAAACAAAAAACCTCCCATTCTGCATCCTGTAATGAAGCTGCAGGCATCTGTAAAAGGGAAGGAAGACAGTCTAGGGAGCTGGCAGATCTCTGCAGGGTCTGGGGCCCTGATATTTTCCCATAGGCCTTTGCAGAGCATCTTGAATGCAGCTTTGGCTTGTTGCCTGGTTCTCTGGCTTCCTAAACTGAATTGAGTCTTGGTCTTAGGCCTGAAAGGCTGTGGTTTTGCCTCTGTTGTGAACAGCATCTTTCCAGCCGTACTGAGTCAGCCTTTCTCTGAACTCTGCGTCAGGGATCATTGGCATGCTTTCTTTTCTATCAGTCGCTATATAATATTTTCCCAAGAAGTTTAAACATACATTTGTCCACCCAGATTTGGACACCACTGCATTCTTTTCTAATGTCTGTTTTAAGCCCGTCATGCCTAGGTGCTATCCTCAGAAGAGCGTGTGGCATGTGCTCTCCGTGCAGCTAGGATGCACATCTGTACCACAGTGTGGAAAGGGGTGGGCTGACTTTCTCTCAAATGCTCCACACTTGACTTTTAAGGATGTTATGGCAATAGTCTAGGCTTCCATTAACAACTGCAATGACTCGGTGTAAGTATATGGGAAGACGAAGCCAAGACTGCCTCTTCATTCTGCCTCACTGTCTTTCTGTTTTAGCTCCCATGTTTTGTTAAATATTCAAATACACATTCAGATGCGCTGGAGATGTGTTTGTTGGTCATTATAGACATATATAATCATACTTCATATCGGTTCAGGCTTCTGAAGATTCCATACTGTGTTGCAATTTTTCTTCGTTTTCTAATATTCTCCCTTCTCCTCTCTCCCTGACTTTCCCCTTCCTTCTTTTCTTGACAGGGTCTCTCTTGTTGGCCAGCATGAAATTTGTAATGCTCCTGCCTCAACCTGCTGTATGCTGGGGTGCTGGGATGCCACATGCTAGTTCCAACATTTTTACAAGTGTTCCTCTTCAAATCCCTACAGCCCAACTTAGTTTTTCACCTGTCAGATAGTCATAATTACCTCTGAAAATAGTAAATGTGGGTCTATAATGTTTTTAACTTCGTCTTTGTGTGTTTCATTATTATTTAAGATAGGATCTTATTGTTAGCCCAGGCTGGCTTTGAACTCATTACAAGTCTTCTACCTCAACCTCCCAGATGTTGGAATTTTAGACATGAGCCAGCATGCCTGGTTCTAATAACTCTATGCTTTCTCCATGTCTTTGTTTCTCTCATACATAGACACACATGCATGCAGACACACACACAGTATTTCATGAGGGTTAGTGCCACACACCCTAGAGCATGCTCATTGTGTTTTGTCTGTTCATCTATTGTCTATCCACTATCGTCTTTCAATCAATCTGTCTTTCTCTATCATTTACTTTTCCTTCCCTCTTCTTCTGCTCCCTTCATTTACCCCACCCCTTTCTTGCACAGAGAAGTTGTATATACAATCTAATATAGTTTTGTTTCTTCCAGATTCATAACCACAAACAGATATATAGATTAAAAATTATTGCTAATTTATAAAAACTGGATTATATTTTACATAATACTCATACTTGTGGGTGTATGTATGTACAAGTTGAGATATGTTGCTTTATGTGGGTGCATTATGTTTGTGGGTACACATGCTTGTGTGTGTGTGTGTGTGTGTGTGTGTGTGTGTGTGTGTGTGTTCATGTGAAGGTCAGAGGTCAGTCTCAATGGTTTTTCTTCAGAACCCAGCCACCTTGTTTTCTGAGACAGAGTCTCTTTGGAGCCTAAAGTGTACCAAATGGTATTTCACATAGAAAGAATAGAATACAAAGAAAAGAACTTTTCTTTCTAGGCAACAGATTTCCAGAAAGATTGCCATATTCATTGAAGACATGTATGTGGCTTTAAATAGATAGTAATAGATCCCTATCCAAAGACCTCAAAAAAGATACGTAATGTTTTTTTTTATTCCTATTTCCAAACAACACGGCCACTGCTGTTGGTTTTGCAGTCTAATGGACAAAATAGTGTAGTTTATTGTTTTAAGGTGTATTTTCCTAATACCAGCAAGTCTGAACATATTTACCTGTGGTCCTTGTCATTTATGACTCTTCTGTAGATGGGATGGTCTCTGACCAGTTTAGGATGTGCATGGGCTCCTTTTCAACTATGCTATTGGGCATTGCAAATGTTTGCCTGATTCACTGTTTGACCATTTTGGTATGGGCTCCTTTCCCATTGTTTGTGTTCTTTATGTGTGTAGATGCTATTCCTTTCTTGTTAGTGTTGAGAGTGTCTGCTTGCTCCACTGTCTCTCTGGTCTTGGTTTCTTTTAAGTTGGAGTTTTCATATGCAGACACTAGGTTCTCCTGTTGTAGTCATGGAGAATATTTCCTGCTCAATCTTTCATTTGCTGAATTTATTTTTTTTTTCAGCTTGCTCCTCAAAAGTTTTACATCATTGTATTGTCAAATATTACTTTTAAAAGAAAAAAATAGCATCTAGGTTTTCTGCCTTAATTGAGATCTTCTACTTTGAGTTCATGTCTTGTACTCTAATGCTCTGGGAGAGTTTTTTAGATTCATTCGTCTTATTTGTATCAACGCTTTGCCTGTATGAGCATCTGTGTAACACAGGTGTGCCTGTTGAAATCATAACATGTCAGAGTCCCTGGAACTAGAGTTCTGGGTGGTGGTGAGTAACTGTGTGGGTTCTGGGAAGTAAACCCTAATCCTCTGTAAGAACAACAAATGTAGCGGGTATTGTAGTGCATATCTTTCATCCCAGCACTTGAGAGGCAGAAACAGGCAGATCTCTGTGAGTTCCAAGCCAGGCTGATCTACAAAGTGAATTCCATGCCAGCCAAGATTACACAATAAGATCCTATTTCAACCCCCATCCCTCCCCCAAAATCCAAAACAAACAAAAAAGAAAACAAGTGCTCTAAGCATTTAAGATTTGAACCATTTCTCTAGCTACCACCCCCACCCCCACCCCCACCCCCCGTGTCTTGGCAGGTGCAATTGTTTTATGATTCCCACAGTAGAACATAGGCTCTGCCTATATATATATATATATATATATATATATATATATATATATATATATATATATATTTTTTTTTTTTTTTTTTTTCAGATGAAAGCCATGCATGCCAGACAACAAGAATTTTGGGGGTGGGAGGATGATGTATATCTTTCCTAGGAGATAAGAGATAGTTTTTGTTGTTGTTGTTGTTGTTGTTGTCCTTGCAATACTGAAAAAAAAAAAAAAACAGAGGCTCTTGGTTTTTGTTAAAATTTTAATTTAATGACTGATTTCTCTGAAGTTATAAAAAAAAAAAAAAAGCAGAGGGCAGAGGTCTGGGAGATGGCTCAGTAGGTTAAGCTCTTTCTGTGCAAACATGAAGACCTGAGTTCAAATCTTCAGAATCCATGCAAAGCTGAACACAGTCTTGTTCATCTATAATCTCTGTGGTTCTATGATAGGATAGAGGGCAAAAACAAAAGAATCCAGAAGCATCTGGGCACCACCGCTGTAAGCAAGAGAGTCTGTCTCAAATGGACCAACACCCAAACCTGTCAGCTGATCTCCACATGTACTCAGTGGCATACACCTACCTGAACTCTATCTTAACACACACACACACACACACACACACACACACACACACACTCAAATCAAGAGCATGCATACAGACATACAACATACCACACACACACACACACAGAGTTCCAGACTTTGAGTGGAGACAGACAGACAGACAGACAGTCGTGCGCGCACACACACACATACATACATACACACACACACACACACACACACACACACACACACACGAAACAGTACAGCGAGGATGAGAGAGGCGATAAGTTGATAGAATACTTGCCTGCTATGCACCTACTATGCACCTACTATGCACAAAGCCCTGGCTTCCATTCCCAGCTCTTCATGAGCTGAGTGCTGTGACAGTACATGACTATAATTCTAGTATTTAGGAGGCGAGGGTAGTAAGATCAGAAGTTTAAGGTCATCCTCAACCACGTGGCTAGTTTGTGACTGACCTAGACTATATGAGATCCCCTCTCAAAAAGATACAGAATTGGAGAGATCACTTAGGCGTTACCCATTTGTCCCAGTAGTAACTTTGTACAGCTAGAATACAACACCAGCATGAGAATGTTGACGTTGTGCCTCTACCAGTTTTACTTGCATTCATTTGTGCCCGTCCATCTGGCTTCACAGATGCTGCCTTTGTGGGAACATGTGTTTACCATGATCAAGGTGACGTAAGATTTTCTTCCACCACGAGATTCCTGCATGGCACTCTTCTCTGGTGATGCTCCTTCTAGAGATGGCCAGACCCTAGCCCCTGGCATTCAATGATCCGTTCTCTGCTTCTAACATTGTATCATTTAAGTGTCAAATGCATGGACTTACATGTAGCTTTGGGGACTGGCTTTTCCCCTCTGAAAACTCCCTAGTGATTCATGCAGGTGGTTGTTAACATTTGTTCTTATTTTTCTAGCTGGGTATGCCATAGTGGTGACATGAATGATTTCATCTTTCAGCTGTTGAAGGCTATGTTAGCTGCACCCAGCTTCGGGTTGTTTTGTTCATCAGGAATAAAGCTGGTATAAATATTCACTTACAGGTTTTTGAGTGAACATGTATGTTTATCAAGTCACTAGAATAGAGGTTCAAAAAGTATGATTGACTAGTGTATAGTAATTTCAAGTTTCATTTTTATAAGCAAAAGAAAGGAAAGAATGGGAAAAAAGAGAGAAAATCCATTCCTGGGTGGCTGTGCTGTTTGCATTCAAACCAGCAATAGATCCTTTCTTACTTCCCTCCCTCCCTATAGACTGTATGAGATCTCCCTCCCTCCCTCCCTCCCTCCCTCCCTCCCTCCCTCCCTCCATTTATTTATTTATTTATTTATTTATTTATTTATTTTTCTTTTGCTCCCTTGCCAGTATACTGAATTATATTTGTTTTACGAAGGGTCTTGGTCTGTAACCCAGGCTGCAACTTACTATGCAGGCGCAGCACAGGCTGACCTCAATCTCATGGGACTCCTCATGCCTCAGCCTCTGGAGGGCTAGGCACACTGGTGTGAGCTGTCCTGACTTTTTGCCTACTTATTTGCTGTCCAGAGTCTGTTTAACAGAACACGTTGTGTCTTTGCTTATTTTCTATCTGGATTTTTACTGTTGGATGTAAAGAGACTTTTTTTTATATTCTACAGGTTAATTCTTTGCCAGATTAGGAATATAGAAATTTTTGTTCCAAGTCTGACTTTGTCTTTTCTATGTTCTTCATATGGCCTTTGGCAGAATAAATTTTTAATTTTTATGAGATCTGGTTGATTAGCTTTAGTCCTTTCTTCTGTGAGATCCAGTTGTTCAATGTTAAATGTAAGAACTCTTTGTAGCCCTATATCCTAAAGACTTCTCGCCAATTTTTCAAAAAGTTTTATATTTTACAGTTAGATCTCCAACCCATTGATATGATTTTTGCACATGTAAGATTTATACTTTTTTTTACTATTTTTTTCTTTTTTCCCCCTTTTCCTCGTGTCCATTTGCTCCTGCACCATCACTGAATGGTTACTTCCTCCACAGCACTGTCTTCCCATTGGCCCGGTGTGCGTTTGCATGGCTCCATGTGTGGGTTCTCCATTCTGTCTCTCCTCTCACGAACACCATACCCCTGTCACAAAGTACATTATGAGGTCTTCTGCCAGGCACTGTGATCCCTCCCGTTTTGTTTGTCTTTCTGAAGATTATTTTAATTGTTCTAGCAGGTATTCCTTGCAATATAATATTAAACTATGCCTCAAAAATACTTTACCATTCTGATAGGAATTGAACTAAATCTGCAGATTATTTGGGAGAAATGACATTTTTACTTTGTTTGCTCTCACAGCTAAGGAACGCAGCATGTCTCCCTGTGGGGAGCCGACAGAAGGCAGCTATCATCCTTGCAGCCATCTTGAGCCATATACCCTGACAAGAGACTTGATTACAACAGCCTACAACAGCTGAGCACACTCTGATAACATCTTGTTTTAGATACCCAGGATCTTCCCTTGGGTGTGTGAGACTTAAAGGTGTGTGACTTAAGGGCGTGACTTAAAGGTGTGATTTAGAAGTGAGACATATAAAAGGCAAAAGGCAGACAGAAGAAGACACTTGTAACTTGAACTTGGAACTGGGAAAGAGATTAGCAACTAGGAATTGGGATTAGGACTTGAGACTTGGCACTTGAGACTTGAGACTTGGAGCAGTACTTGGAAAAAGACTTGGAACTGGGAAAGAGACTAGCAACTAGAATAGAGATTAGGACCTGAGACTTGGTACTAGGAACTAGGGACTTGGAACCTGGGACTGGGAACTAGGGGCTTGGAGAGAAGAAGAGAGACTGGAGAGTAAAGGGGATTGAATCACACACTCTGTCTCCATTCTTCTCGTCCGTCCTTACTCTCTCTCTTGCTGAACCCCGACCCGTGGACTGGAGCAGCTTGGGGCAGTACAGGCTCTAACAATTTAGCACCCAAGGCTTTTGACAGTGTGGGTCCCAACAGAGCAGCTCACGACATTTTGGCCTCCAAGCATGGGGCAGAGTGGCTGGGGCTGCAACATCTCCCCACTTACTTAGGTCTCTTTGATCAATATCAAAGATGCGTGAGTTTTGTTAAGTTCTGCCTCGATTTGTTTTTGGAGTGATTGTGAACAGAAATTTTGTCAGCTTGTCTGTTCATTACTTTTAAAAAGATTTATTTATTTAATGTGCGTTGGTGTTTTGCCTGTATGTATGTCAGTGTGAGGGTATCGGATTCCCTGGAACAGGAGTTACAGACAGTTGTGAGTTACAGATAGAGTTGCCATGTAGGTGCAGGGAATTGAATCTGGGTCCTCTGGAAGAGCAGCCAGTGCTCTTCACTGCTGAGCCATCTCTCCAGTCCTTGTTTGGTCATTATTAGTATACATATGTGCAATCAGTTTTGGGTATTGACTTTACATCATGTGATTACTAAGTGATTTCTAAGTAGTTGTGTATTCCTAGCTACTGAGATTAAGTTCGCAAACTGTTATATATAAAGTACTCAGAGCCACACCTGAAATCCAGATAAACTGAAGACGCATAATGGTGGCAAACCCATCACTGAGCATTTTTATTTTAGACATCTCTCTTTTTTATCATTTATTTAATGGGTTATGATATAAGAATGTAATGTTGAGATCGGGGCAGGGGTAGGGACCCCCAGCAGGAGGTGTGAGGGTGAGAGGAACAACCTGGTGTGAATAGCCAGTGATACCACCTGAGGCCAGGGTGAAGAATCAGCCCTTGCTGGTGCTGAGGGCCATGTCTGGGTGCATGGCCCTGTAGCAGCAGGGGTCCATGGCCCATATTACTTCCAAAGGCCATGCATATGTCTCTGGTCTGGGCTGCTGCCTGGGACCATGTTTATGTCCGAGGGCTGTGCAGAGCTGGCCCCATCCCTCACTGGCTGCAGCAGGCTCTGGACCTTACCTGAGTAGCACAATAGATCTGGCCCTGGTGCATGGGGATGAGTGAGCTGCCAAGGGCGTGAGAAGGGGAGAGCTGGCCTTCCCCTTGCTGGCATTGACTTTGGGTGAACTAGCTAGGGCAATCCTGGTGGTGTGGTTGCAGAACTGGCAGACTGACCAACTCAGCTGCCACCCAGGCCCAGATCCAGGGCTTTGAGTTGGCCCATCCCAACATCTACCCTGTCTATGAACTGTTGGAGCCATGAAAGGACAAGTCCTACAGACCTAAAGACAAGCTGCAGACTCTCCACGACACAGGGCAACAACAGGATATCCAAAAGGAGTCCCCATAAGGATCCAGCATTGATAGTGAGGCAGAAGCCAGAGGCCTCGAACCAGACCAATGACTTGTAAAGGTTGTAACGAACCTTTGCAAGTAGGGCTGTGTGGACAAAGAGGGTGCACTGTGTGATACACTGCAGTTTCCAGAATGAGATGTCTTATTGTTTTTATTTCCTTTTGGGGGGGAGGTTGCAAGGGCAGAAGACAGATATGAAGGGATGGGGAGATGAGTGGGATTGCGGTACATAATGTGAAATTCACAAAGAATCTATAAAAAGTTAAAAAAGAAGAATGTATGTCTTTGGGGACTTGTAAGATTTTGTGTATATGTAGTAAGTATAATATATTGTTTTGTTTCTTCTATGGTTTTTTCTTTTTTTCTTTTCTTTTTTCTTTTTCTTTTTGGTTGCTTTTTGTACTATCAATTGAACCCAGCACTCAGGACCTCACTTATGCTAAGCACACATTACCTCACTGAGCTGTATTCCCAGCCACTCTTTCTTTTAAATTGATTTGTCCGACCCTGAAAAGCAATATTGAAGTTTATCAACAAAACTGAAATGTCATTAGGGTTTTCTTGCATTTCTATTAGTTTTCCTTTAGATGCTGATCTTAAAATATATTTACAAATATCTTAAACTTTATTTGCAAACATCTCCTTCAAAGATAGAATCTCATTCTTGTCTTCCAAACGTGGGTTGTATTTAGTATCTAGCTTTGAATCAGCAGAGCGATGTAGGGCATCGACTGATTCTCTCTAGAGTCTCTTAAGCTGTGCTCAGTGCTTGTTACTGTTCTTACTAATGTTTCTCCTGGAGCCTTGTAGACTCTGCTCTGGGATCTTTCCAGGTATCTCTTGCTATAAATGTGTTGCCTAAGGGGCTTGTTCATCACTCTCCCTCTGGTTTGGATGCTTTGGGGGCAGCGTATGTCAGCAGCGGTCTTGACGTATGGGAAGAACAATGCAGTCTGGTCTTTATGGCAGCAGATAGATCTGAAGAAAAAAGAGGGGAGAGAGGGATAAAGAGAGGGGAGTCCTCAGGCCTCAACTTGCTTCTTTGTCAAGAGCTGGGGGTCAGGGAATATATGTATATTCACACAGGCTTCAGATAGACCCTGGGCAGATTAGCTATCATTGTACCATAGGGATTCAAACTACCAGTAGCCATCATTTCTTCTGTCTTTACACTGGTGCTCTCCTACCCTCACTTCAGCCCACAGTATGACCCATCAGTTCAGGTCTGCCATTCTTAACCTTCAGGTCTACTGAATGGAGCTGGGGTGAGGGTGGAAGCAGATGAAATGTGAGACATTAAACTGCCATCTTCCCCTTGCATAAAGTTGATATTAATATCTTTCTTTTTCATATTATTTAATATATAAATATTATATAATAATATTTAATATTATTTTAATAGCTATCATTTCTATATCCATCCAGATCCTTTTTTTGTTCTAAATGCGTAGTGTGCAAAATAAGACTTTATGAGCCATGTGAATGTAAATCGCACTGGGAAACAGAATTTCATGGAACATTTTGCATATTCCTTACAGAGCTCAAACCAACCAAAGGGGTTTGCTCAAACTCTCCGATGTGATTGTTTATATGCAGATACCGAGCATGGAAAATGTCAGACCTGGCACAGAAACCCAACCCATGGTAGGATCTACGGGTTTAGAAAGGAATGGTTATTTGATCTCATGCGGACGTCAGCGTATTTCTTCTTCTTTTTCTTTTTTTCTTTTTGTATCCTCCAAAAAGCTATAATTTGAATTTAAGAGCAGTAGTTAGAAGCAAAATGCTAATCAAAAATCAGGAAACCATGCATTAAATTCTCCCATGAGTAAGGCGCTGTACAGCACAGAGCTCACCATGGGCTCTGAGACCCCTGAGTACTGTTCCAACCCACGCGTTAACCCATTCCGAACCCCCTTCTTTGTACATCTCAGGGATTTTTCTAGATTGTTCCCCTTCCTGACTGCCCAGTTCAGTTTTTCTTTAGACTCCCAACCCCACCCACAATGATCCTTGGGATTGGGTCTGCTGCTGGGTTTTTTTTGGCATCTGCTCACAAGCCTGTGCCTTTAAGAGTCGTCACCTCTCCGCATTATTGACAAAGGGGAGTTAAAAGTAAACAAACATTGAAAAGAAATTTAAGAAATCACCAAAGTTATCTTAAGTACATGTCCTGAGGCCGAAGTGCAACCAACGAGGCCTCAGAAGCCTTACTCAGCACCTTTTCTGTGGTGGACCATGGTGGTGGGTGAGCTCTCAGAGCCTTGGGAACTCCCCTCCCATTTACAGTGGCTTTCATTCTGTGGCTCCAACTCAGACAGATCTTCCTTCCCACCCTAGGCCCTCAGCTCCTGTGCTTTGCTCTCAGTTCTGGATATTCTGATGGTTTTATGTGTTAGCACTCAGAATGTGTGTATCCAGTTGTACACTGAGTTCTATGGCTTTAACTTTCCTGCAGGACCGCCATTTTTGATTATTCCTTAGTAAGGATACAGCCTGGAAGAATATCAAGCGCTTTGTCCTTCAGGCTCAGGAGTGGTCAGGCCCATGCAATTCATAGCTGCAAATCTAAATGAGATAATGTAGATTTGAAGGTGGTTCAAAGAAAATTCAAATGCTTATTATGGTCCAGAAAGAAAAAACTAGTAATAGTTCTTTTCTAGCTGTAATAACCCAAAATGACTACAAGCCAAGCATGGTAGCTCATACCTATAAGCCCAGCTCTTAGATAGCTGAGGCAGGAGGACTGTTGAGTTCAAGACAACACATCCCGGGCCACATAGTGAATCTCTGACTCAAGATAAGTGAAGGAAGGAAGGAAGGAAGGAAGGAAGGAAGGAAGGAAGGAAGGAAGGAAGACTGTAGATATTACCAAATGGCACTTGATCTCTTGGGAATAAAATTGTCTCTAGTTGATAGCTATTGTGTATTTAAAAGAATTAAAATATGTATCATAAAGAAGTTTACATTTTTATTTTGTATATATACATACATATGTCACACTGCACATGTGGAGGTCAGAGGACAGCTTGCAGGAATCTGGTTTCTCCTTCTATGTAGGTTATATGGACCAAACTCAGGTCATCAGACTTGGCAACAGGTATCTTTATCTGATGAGCTAGCTCAAAAGCCCAAACTATTTTATTATAAGACTATTTATATAACTGATAAACTAGAAATAAGATACGAACATTTGCATTTTAATAACACCAAGCCTTTAGCACGCTACATAAACTCATTATATCATACATGGACAACGACTGTAATTACATTTGTATATAAACAAAGCACTGTGGCCTCCAAGATGGACAGGGGAAGAAAAGGAGGAGGATGGGCTGAATTGAAAGTAATCACTAACCTCATGTGGTGATGGATAAAAGGAAATGTAAATTGGCTCAGACTTAATAGACAGCACAACCTGGAAATGAACCAGGCGTTGCCCTGGGAGGTCACTCCAGCACCTGGGAGGCTGTGGCATCAGGATGAGCATCTGAGGACAGCCTGGGACACACAGCAAGATGTGTATATTTTTTTAAATGAAAAAGAAAGGAAAATAACCAAATGTGGGAAAAAAAGAACCAAGTAAAATCTGGCTGCAGGCTGTGTTCAAAGGCAGGGAAGGATGCCTCAGGCCTCAGAGCCTGTGTAGGGTTGTCACACAGGTGATGTCACTGGCCACTGTCGTTTCCACTGAACACTGAGGTGTTTCAGGGCAAAGGCTGAAAGGAAACACATTAGATAAATTTCTTATGGGACTGGTTTGCACTAAAATTCACTCCCACAGGGAAATTGAATTCTTTTTTCTTTTTTCCTGCCAGTATTCAAAGAGAGAGAAAGTCCTTGTTTCTAGGACATTCTGGTGCCACCACCCCAGAGGAAACAGGTGCCAGAGAACTCCACTTCTTACTCAATGTCACACAATGTCAAACTGTGGGAATTTTAGAACAGGAAAGCCACTGTATCATTGGGGGAAAAAAAAGGAACTCTTCAAAACAGAAAGCACCAACTACAGATAATTTTTATTATTTTGATATTGTTGGAAAAAGTAGAACATTTTTTTAAAGTCCTGGAAGTTGAAAGGTGGGGCAGGAAGAGTACTGTCTACAAAGCTAGCCTGGGCTACATAGTGAAACTCTGGTCAGTCTTAGCTACAGAGGGAGAAGCAAGCTGTCTCAAAACAAGCAAGCAAACAAACAAACAAACAAGCAAACAAAGTTGTTCCTCAGTGTGTTCTTTTGAAGATATTTTTTATTGTTGTTGTTTTGGTTTTGTTGTTTTATTTCTGAAGGTATTTTAAGGGGTCTGGGGGGAGTTTGATTCAGTCTGTGTTGTACTGGAGATTATGTTACTCTAAATTATTTAATTCCACTAAGTGGTAAGAAAAAAATGCTATTGTGCTCTTGAAGAACCACAGCATGAGAGTCTAGGCTCTGTGTGGAAGAAGAGTGTGTGCTTAGAAAAGAAGCTTATAGAAGAAAGGAGATGACGTCTGTCTCAGCATATTGTTAACCTGCTTCCTCTTAACTGAGTTCTTCGTTTAAAATTTTTAGTGGTTTGTTTATGTTTATTTTATGTGTATTCATGTTTGCCTACATGTATGTCTTGTCTATGTATCATGTGCTAATGTGATGTCCCCAGGCACTAGAAAATAACACTGGATGCCCTGGAACTGGAATTACAGATGATTGTAAGCCATCATATAGAGGCTGGGATCTGAACCCAGATCCTCTGCAAGAGTAACTAGTGCTCTTAACCACCGAGCCATCTCTTCAGCCCCTCAACTAAATTTTCGATGTCACTGTGCTGGTTTGTTTTGGGATATTTTATTTTATTTTATTTTATTTTATTTTATTTTATTTTATTTTTCTCAACTTGATACAACCTAGAGTCATCTGGTAAGAGAACCTCAATTGAAAAATTGTCCCCACCATCTTGGTCCGAGGGCATGTCTGTTGAATATTGTCTTGAGTATTGTGATGTGGGGAAAGCCCAGTGTACTGTGGATGGCACCATGCTTAGGGCAGGTGGGCTTACGATGTAAAGCTAGCTAAGGATGAGCCAGTGAGCAAGCTAGCAAGCAGTGCTCCTCCCTGGTTCCAGCCTCAAAGTTCCTGCCTTGATGAACCACAAAGACTGATTGCGACCTGGATGTCAAAGACTGATTTTGACCTGGATGTGCAAGCCTCTAGAATTGCTTTCGGTCAGAGTATTTTATCACAGCAACAGAAAGAAAACTATGACAGTCGCTGAAATTTTAACTTTTGAATCTGAGATTATAGCTACTTAGCAATAGGTAGTATAAAGAATGCTTTGCAAATTTAATGTAGTAGTAGTAGCAATAATAGTAGTAACAGTAGTAGTAGTATGTGAGATATGTATATGCATATGGGAGATATATATATACATGTATACATATATATGTGTGTATATATATATACATGCATGCATATATGCATGCATATATATACACATATATTCCATATGCATATACACATCTCTCATACTACTATATATATGTATTCTACACATATGTGTGTATATGTATGCATATATGTATACATACACACACATATGTGCACATATGTGTCATAGTGTGTGTGTGGAGGTTAGACGTCAACTCTGTAGAGCCTGTTCTCTCCACCCACTTTTACATGGGTTGTAAGTGCTCTCAGGTCATCGTATGCTGCAAGTGCCTTTCCTACAGGGCATCTCACGGGCCTGAGAATGAATACTTAAACCAGCTTTTGAAACCTGTTCTCTTACTAGTGCTTCTACTTCAGGAAGGGCAGCACAGCAATCATAGGTTGTATTTCCTTGTTATGTGATACTATCAAATCCATATAGGTGTATGAAGAAATGAGATACTGAACAAAAATTCCTTAATTATACAATTTTCATTTCATCTGGTTGCCCACCAGGACTGTATTGTTGAAGAGATCACACACTTTGGTCACAAAGTCATAAGAAATGGAGCTGGAACTGAGCTGGACGCTTAGCAGCCCTCACTGTGATGCACGGTGCTCGGCAGGCTGCTGGGAAACTGTTACCAAAAAAGTCTCACTCTCCTGTGGACTCTGGGCTACATCACTGCCTCGTGGGTGAGTACATAGGCGTGACAGTAGCAGCTCTACTGGGGGCTTAAACGACCACTTTCTGATCAGAATTGAGGCCTTCTCCACAGGAGGGATCCGTATTAGGTACCATAAAATGGGGACAAAAGTCCATGGCTGAAGAGGTCGTAGACCTCAGTAGGGAAGCTACCGCTGTTGTTTTGCTACATGGATGTAATGTGTGCACCTGTAAACCCCACACTGATACTGCTGAGGTGGGAGGTGGAAATAGGAGAATCTCCAGGAGCTTACAGGCCATGGAGCCTGGTGTATTCAGCATGTTTCGGAAACAGCAAGAGAGACTCTACCTCAAAACAAGGTGGAGAAAGAAAACTGATTCCTCAGGGTTGTTCTTTGACATCCACATTTGCTGTGGCATGTACACACACACACACACACACACACACACACACACTCGTGCACGCACACATACACAATTACCTATATGATAATAAATAAATAAAACATTTACACAAAATAGATTCATGACCTGTCTTGAGATATTGAGCCTCTAAACTCTCAGTCATGTTAAAAAAACACATGGAAAAAGACAAAATAAACCAAAACAAACGTTCCCTGTCTTGCCTCTATCAGGAGCCATAAGTGATCTGCCTGGCTCTTTCTGTGCACTGTGCAGGAGTGGGGGGCGGGGGAATGGGCGGAGTCAAGCCCTGCTGTGCTGAGTGGGAAGCTGCCAAGTTCTCACTCAGCTTTTCCCCTGATGCTTTTAGCAGTTGCTGATGGTCTTTGCTCACATGCATTATGTCATTAGAGCAAGCAGCACTGTGGTATTCTAAATCCATCACGCCTGGTGTAGTTTTTAGCTAGAACAAAATGGAAGGGGTGATCCACTAATGGTTATCTTGGGGTACACCATGTATGAGAGAGAAAGTTGCATTTGATTTTTACTTGTTAAAGTTAGTTTTCTAGCATCTTTCTGAATTAACCATGAACATTTTTTTCTGCTTTCTTCCTCCCCTTCCTCTTCCTTCTCCTCCTTCTCTTTTTCAGTGATTGTTGAATCTACCTACATATAAGATCAAGCAACACTATAACAGATGACATTCAATTCTCCATAGGAGAGGAAGCCTGTCTTGCTGTTGTTGGGATTATCTCTTGTGCACTATGTAAAGGTTGTCTTTGTATGAAGCATCACCTGTCTCACTGTTTTGTAAACATCTCCATCACCATCTGATTGGTTTAATAAAGAGCTGAATGGCTATAGCAAGGCAGGACAGAATAGGCGGGATTTCCGGGCAGTTAGGAACTCTGGGAAAGAGTCTGAGGCAGGAAATGTGCTAGTCAGACAGGAAGACAGGAGATTCACCAGCCAGAGCAGAGGAAGAAACAGGTGCTGGAATGTAAGAAAAGGGACAGAGCTAGACAGTCAGGTTGACTTACATGAGTTAGTTGAGAGTCTGCTAAGCTAAGGGCAAGCTTTCATAACTAATAAAAGGTCTCCATGTCATTCAGTAGTTGGTGGACCAGAGACTATTTGGCTATATACTGTCAACCACCATGGTAATTTTTACAGTAATAGAAAGGTAAACTAAACATTGAATGTTTTTAGTATCAACATAAAAAGTAAAAACTTAGGGAAATTTATAGACAGAAAAGTTGACATTCTATTAAAGAAAGCAAATGAAGTGACATCATATAAACCATATTCAGAGTAAATTTTGACTTGGGGAAATATAACATACTCACGATTTGTAAAAAATCTAAAACCATCTTAATGTTCCTTTCCTTTGGATACTGCTTTAGGAATAATCTGAATAGAACACCTATCTAGAACCTTCTAGAGAAACAGGCTTAACCAGACTTGCAGTATTAGCTTATGTATGACCCAGTTCATAAAAGTATTTAACATTGGGCATAGGAGCAAGATTGCTTAGGAGAAAGTAATAAGGGCCAGAAACTCCCTGTGCTTATGTTCCTGTGTAAAGGGAATCTGAAAATGGTGCAGGAAAATGGCTTAAGATCTACCTTGACTTTAACACAAATATCTACCATTGTGTTGGTAGATAGCTAGATGGTTAAATCCTTGTAAGTAATTAAGTGGTTTACTGTGCCAGTTGTTGCCAACGTTCTGGTGACCCAAAAGCAAAGAAATAAATATAAATTCAAATCTGCCCTCAAATATCTCATGTCAGAACAGGTGATATTCTCAGGGTAAAGGGCAGGCAGCCTTAGTGAAGGACTGTATAAAGCCACAGAGAATCCTGTTCTCCCAAAGTAACTGTTACATTTAACACAGGGGAGAAACGTTGTGGCTTGTGTTTTTGCAGAACACCACTACAAGGCGCACGTGCACACATACACACATACACACACACTCACACACACACATACACACACACACACACACACACACACACACACACACACACACACAGACTTTTGCTTTAAAATGTTCTCCAAGAAAATGAAGGGACCACACATTGACAGTGAGAATGAGCATTCAGCAATGCCTGGTTTTGTTTGATTTCATGGTTGGAGTTTCTTGAAGTCAGGTATAAAATATAACTGTGGTGCAATGAAGAACTAAGTGAGGTGATATAGAGGTCAAGGCAAGTACTGCTCTTGCAGAGAAAACTGAGTTTGCTCCTGGAACCCAGGTCAGGTGGCTCACACCTGCCTATCACTCCAACTCCAGGAAGAGCTGAAGCCTTTGGCCTCTGTAGGTGTCAGCACTTACATGCACACAGGCACACAGTTTAAAATACTTGTAAAAATATTTTTGTTTTAGTTTGTTGAGACGGGGTCTTACGTAGCTAGTGCTGGTCTTAGACTCCCTGTGTAGCTGAGGATAGCCTTGAACATCTGATACTTCTGCCTCCACCTCCCAAATGCTGGGATTACAGACATGTGCCATCCAATTCAGATTATGTCTATGTTCAAATACATCTTGTTTTATTTTCAGTTTTAATAAAGCAAATTTTATTCACTTATTTTGACATGTATATTTATTAACAGTATTAGCTGTACACAATAATGGGTTTCATCATGACATTTTCATACATATATATGACATATTTTGATCATAATCTCCTCTAAAACCCTCTTGTCTCTCCCATCCCCCTCCTACTCTTTCTAATTGCTTCTTTGTCTCAACTAGTTCCTCCTCATTTTCTTTCTTTTTTTTTCTGCCCTGGTGACTCAATGAGTTTTAATTGGGCAAATTACAAGAGACAGAGAGCGAGAGAGAGAGAGAGAGAGAGAGAGACAGAGAGAGAGAGAGAGGAGAAGAAAGTATACATAACTTTTACAATATACTATGATATTTTAATTGCTTGTTGGTCTCTTGTACTGAGCTCACTTTATAAATTAAGTTGTATGTATGTATGTATGTATGTATATGTATGTATGTATGTATATGTATGTATGTACATGTGTATAGGGAAACTCTGATATATACAGATCCAGTACTCCGTGGTGTGGGGCCGTCTACTGTGGGTCTCAGAACACATTCCTCATGAATAAGAGAGGATGAATCACATGGCTTCTGATGGACAGCAGTTGACAGTCCAGATGTAGGCCTAGGTCTGCCTGCCTTGCCATATAAGGCCTCACTTCTTCACTGTAAGACTCAGGTCATGATGAACCTAAGTTTCTAAACTTTTCTTCTTCAGCTCAGATCATGTTTCAAATGAAACCAGCTGTTGGTGTAAAACTGAAGGTGACTTCCCTCCTCTCGTTTTCCAGGTACTTTTACAGAACTCTTGCTGTTTCTCCAGACACTGACTTCAAGGACAAACATAACTGTCAAAACCTATCTGGGGGAGCTATGCTCATAGTCTTTAAGAACACCCCTTCTTTATTTACATGGTCGTGACAAGAGTCTTTCTAATGCTTTCCATTTCTTGGGAGTGTTTTCCCATTGACTATCTCAGATTCTAGTGGGCTGTGTCTTCTGCAGTTTTAATTTTAGTATGTATCTAAGATATTTTTGTATTCGGTGTTACGTGCGTGGGTTGCCTGTACCTCTATTTAAGTTGCTCTGCCTTTTGAGCTTGTACAAATGAATAATTATCAGATACTGATTGATCTAACCTCCTGCAATGATATAATCAACTGATATTGTCTTTGTTACTTTCCTATTGCTGTGAAGAGACACTGTGACCACAGAAACTGATAGAAGGAAGAGTTTACTTGGGGTTTATGTTTCCAGGGTGTTAAAGCAATTATGGCAGGAAGCATAGCAGCAGGCAAGCTGGCATGACACTGGGACAGTAGCTGAGAGCTTACATATTGAGAAAAACGTACTGGGGGTGGGGAGAGACAGAGAGGTGGGGACAAGAGAGAGACAGACAGAGAGACAGAGACACAGAGAGAGACAGAGAGCACAGAAGCACTAGAGACAAACAGAGCGAGACAGAGAGACAGAGAAGCAGAGAGAGGGAGAGAGAGAAGACATATGTAAGGTAACTGGGAACGGTGTGAACTTTTGAAACCTAAAAGCCTCCCCCTAGTGACACATTTCTTCCAACAAGGTCACACACTTCCTAGTCATTCCCAAACAGTTCTACCAACTGGGCCCAAGTGTGAAAACACAGACATATGCTTTCATACTGTAGACATCGATTTCATTCAAATCACCACAGGTATATTTATATATCTTGTAATAAAGAGAAAATCCCTAATTTGGCATATTTCTATGTATTTTTTCTGACTGCATATAATCTATCTTATATTTTTCTTTTAAAAAATATTTTGCGTATGGGTATTTTACCTGCATTATGTCTGAGTGCTATATATATGCTTGGTGGCCTGTGGGTGCTCACAGATGCCAGAAGGCAGCATAGGATCTGGAGTTACAGATGTTTGTGAGCTACCATGGGGGGTGCTGGGAGTCAAACCTGGGCCTTCTGGAAGAGGAGCTGGTACTCTTAACCATTGAGCCACCTCTCCAGCCCTGTATATAAACTATCTCAATGCAATCATTGTAATTCTCATAGCATAGTATACTCTCAAATGAACATTTAAGGGTTTTATTTTTTTGTTTTTTTTTTGTTGTTTTTTTTTTTGTTTGTTTGTTTTTTTTTTTTTTTTCAGAGAAAACAATGATGGCAGCAGCCACTAGCATCTGACTTTGAAGAGTCTGAGAGAGTCTTGGGGGCTCTGAGGTATGACGCAATGGTAGAAAAGGAGTCTGCAGGGCCTGAAATAGCTCCAGAACAACTAAAAATAAAATAAAATTAAAATAAAGGCAAGTTTTATAGGAAAATGCTTCTAAAATGTAGACTCATGCAATTGGAAGGAAAGATGGCAGAACAAAGCCAAAGAAAGCCACACACGGAGAATGATGAAGAATCGACTCCTCTTGATGCCTGGGGCTCATCCGGGAGTCTGCAAGCACAAGTCATCCCTGATGAATCATGGGGCTACTGGCACCAAAAACAGGGAGATGTGTGACTCCCTGGAGCTCCAGCAGAAACAGGTCATTGCTGAAAAAGACTGGTCCAAGACCCTCAGGCCACCTACATGCAGCAGCCACAACTGCAGCTGCTTGCCCTGCTGGGTGACTGAAAAGGCAGCTTGTAGGCTACAGGCATGAAGGCCGGGCCTGGCAAGCCTGGGGATGGCAGATATCAAGGGCAGGGAGGTGTGCCGCAGCCAGCTCCTACAGAAGCTGCCCCACCCAACCCCCATGCCCTGCCTAGCTGCAACATCACTCTGACTCTGGATAATTAGCAGGATATCTAAAACAAGTCTCTGCAAAGGTCCAGTATTTATGGTGCTTTAGAAATAAGAAACCTTGAACCAGACCAATGCAATGAATATTTGAATGCAACGCTGACTGGGCAAATAGATATATATTGACACACTGCTGTTTCCAATGCTACTACTACAAATGAGTATTCAATGGAGAGATGGGAAACGGAAGGAATGGAGCCACGAGTGAATGGTGGAAAGAGGCAATGAGATGTGAGAGGGCTCAGGAAAACAGGGGACCGCTGGGGCTGACAGGGTGGTGTGTTGCAGCCTGGAGCTTGCACTCCGACTCTGCCCAACCCCACAACTGTCCTGACTCTGAGAAACAACAGGATGTCCCTGATGAAGAATGGTTCATTTTCTAGATTGGATCTCCTTAAAAGACCTCTATGGTCCTCAAAACTCCAATATCTGCTGGCCCAGGCCATGTTGAAGCCAAAGGTTCGTGTGAATGTCCATAGTCCTATAGCAGCTGGGAGTGGTGTTGAAGACCCTGGCCCAAGTTACCACTGAAGGCCATACAGATGTTCTTGGTCTGGGCTGCTGCTTGAGGTCATTCTGATGTCCATGGACTGGGCTTCCCAAGGAGGCCATGTTGATGTGAGTGGCCTGTGCTGCCAATGAGGATCTGTGGCACTGCAGCTAGGGTCTGTGTTAATGACCATGTCCCACGTTACTACTGAAGATCAGTGAGATGTCCATGCTCTGTGCTGCAGCCTGAACCCATCCAATGTCTTTAGCCTGTGCTACCCCTGAGAGCTGTGATAGTGTCCATGGCCATGGCAGAGGGCTGTGTTGATACCTGTGTCTGTACTGCCACCTGAGACCACTCTGAGGTCCATGCATATGCGGACCCTGGAGACTGTGTGGATGTCTATGGTCCACGCTGTTGTCAGAGACCTTGTGTAAGTCTATGATCCATGCTCCCGCTGACTGTAAACGGCAAGGAAGCTACATTTGCCGTGGTATTAATGACTGCAGACTCACAGTTGAGAAAGAGGGGCTTCAGAGCCTTCTGTGACATTCTCTATCCCATCCTCCAAAGTAACAGTCTAGACAGAAAGCCATCAACGAGAACTCCTAAAAAATTGCAATTAGGATGCTGAAGTGTAGCTTCTCCACAGAAGCTGACAGGGATGCAGGTGGGGATGGACTTGATTTTCTTTAAGAGGCTGGCCATCAGTTTAGTCATGCTCCAGTGAGTATATGGGGAACACAGATTGGACTTGTTCTCCTCTTCCTCCTCTTGTTCCTCCTCCTCTTCCTCTTCCTCCTTCTCTTCCTCTTCTTCCTCCTCTTCTCCCCCCCCCCTCCTTTTTTTGTGTGTGGAAGTTTGGGGAGGGTAGGCACACTTGGGAGAACTGGGAAGTGAGGGTGCTCAGGGTTCATGATGTGACATTTCCAAGGAATTAATAAAATACAATTTTAAAAAATGATTTTTTGTGTGTGTGTGCAACCTGAACTTACTGCTCTATTGTACAAATAACCGTTAGGAGATCATAACGAAATGATTGACTTGTCCAGGTAAAGAAAGGAGCGAGAACAGCTAAAGTGAGTGAAGTTCTCAAAGCTACTTCAGAAAGACCAAAAGGTGTTACCATCCCAGTAACAGCTGCAGAGTGCAGGAGGCTCCGGGAGGCAGCAACAATGAGAAGTCAGACACTGAGACTCAGCCGGAGTGAGTCACCACAGCAGAGAAGAAGCAGAGCACCCACGGGCTCGTCATTTTAGAAAGAAAAAAAAAAAAAAACTCCCTTGCTTCTACTGTATCAAGGAGTGGTGTGGGAGAAGGGAGGCGAATGCTTGTTTTAGAAAAAAATCAGCCAGGCAGTGGTGGCACACGCCTTTAATCCCAGCACTTGGGAGACAGAGGCAGGCGGATTTCTGAGTTCCAGGACAGCCAGAACTACACAGAGAAACCCTGTCTCGAAAAACCAAAAAAAGAAAGAAAGAAAGAAAGAAAGAAAGAAAGAAAGAAAGAAAGAAAAGAAAAAAATCAATTTAGTTTTCTGTGTGTAAGTGGTTTGCCTGCATGGACGTGTGTACCCCACAGGTATGCAGTGTCCATAGAGGCCAGGAGACGGTGTTAGAACCCTGGATCTGGAGTTACAGACTGCGGTATGCCACCTGTGGGTCCTGGGAATCAGTCTGGAGTCCTCTGGAAGAGCAGCGGTGCTTTTTGACTGCTGAGCTCCTGAAGGAATGGTAATTTAACTAAAGAAGTCCTTAAACCCACGAACCTTTACAGGGAAGTAAGTCTAAGGGATTATTTTGTGGAGAGTAAGCACTGAAACCAATACTTTTCTTTCTTTTTCTGCAATTACGGATACATTTTTATTGTGGAAGTTAAAAATGAAGAAAAAAAAGAAAAGCCACCACATGTCCATTATTCAGAAATTTGTTCTATTGACATTGTTGAGGCCCGTGATGTGAGCTACATTTTAAAAGGCACGATTTCAATACATCTTGCTGTTTTTCTGAGTTGTGTAATCATCGCATCTAATTTTAGACCATGTTGCCACCCCCCAAAAAGAAGCCTATTTGTAATCATTCTCATTTTTCCTAACCCACATTCCTTCTTACTTAGCCTTAAACCAACACTAATCTTTCTGTCTCCTATTCTGAGCATCATACCCATGAGAACACAGCATTTGATTGTTAGTGAATTTCTCTAACTTAGCTTGGTGGTTTTAAGACTTATCCGCATTGCTGTATGTATCAGTACTTGATATGGTTTTTTTTCTTGCTGAGTACTTCGGTGTATCCATTTAACACAGTTTGGTTTTCTGTCATTGTGAATGTTGACTTGTGGCTTCTTTCTGGGCCTTGAAAAAGTGCTGTTGTGAATATTTTCATAGAAGTTATTTTGTTTGACATTTGAACAGTCTCATGTAACTGAGCTGGTCTTGCTATACAGCTGAGACTGACTTTGAACCACTGGCCCTCCGGCCTCCATCTCTGAGATGCTGGCATAATAACAGATGTGACCTCCCACACCCAGCCGTAATCTGGGATCGGAGACTCCTGCTAGTAACATTATTTGCTAGTTTGAGAAACTGCTAGTTTGTTTTGCAAAAAGTGATTGTATCAGTTTGCAGCCCAAGCAGCAATGTATGACAACTCTAGTTCTCTGTAACTTGTTAACATTTGTTATTGCCTATAGAGAGGAGGTATAGGGGAGAGTGTATCCCAGCTGGGTGAAGTAGCATCTCGGGGAGAGGGGTGATTTGCATCTCACTAGTGACTCAACACGTTGACAGCTTTTTCATATGTAAATCTCCTATGGAGAAATGGCTACTCAAATTCTCTGCCCTTTTGAAATGTAGGTCGTATTTGCTTTTTATTATAATGTATTTTAAGGTTTTTGTATTCTGGGTACAAATCCTTTACACAAATATGAATTGCAAATTATCTCTCTTACTCTGAGTCATCGCTCACTCTCTGGGTGGCGGAATTCACAGCACAAGTGTCTCTAATTTGCTGCAGTCAGTTGTATTCTGTTGACTGTTGCTCCATGTTTTCAATGTGGTCTTTGAAAAACCCCACCTTTTCTTCTACGAGTCTCTTGACATTAAGCTCTTGCCTTACAGTTCGTGATCCATTTTGAATTGATTTTGGGGGATTAAGTGTCACTGTGTTGCAGGTGAGTACCCAGTCACCCCAGTATTATGTGCTTTTGAAAGACCATTATTTACCTCACCAACTGCTTCGCCCCTTGTAGAAAAATCAGTTGATTATAAATATGAGTTTATTTCTAGAGTTCAAACTCTATCCTCTCAGCTTCGTCTATTCTTATGTAACTACTGTTAACAATTGCCTGAAGGAATGACCCACTCTCTGTTTACAAAATGATGTATTTATTTGGCTTTTTGTATCAGTCTCATGTAGCCCAGGTTGGTCTTGGAACCATCATCGTCCTGATTCTACCTTCTAATTGCTGTGATGTACCAATATGCCTGACTTGAAATGCATTATTTAATACATATATATGCATATATATATATATGCATATATATATATATATACATATATATATGATTTATGTGTATGAGTGCTTGACTGCACATATGTTCATCACATGCATGCCTGGTGTGTGCAGAGTTCAGAAGAGGACATGAGATCCCTTAGAACTGGAGTCACAGATGGTTATGAGTTGGTTATCAGTTGGTACAGTGCTTGCCTCGTATGCACAAAGCCCTGGGTTTGGTCTTTAGCATCACATCAAACTTGATGAGGTGGTACATTCTTATAATACCATCGCACAGTGGGTAGAGTCAGGAAGAACGGTAGTTTGTTCAAGGTCACCCTTGATTATATAGCAAGTTTGAGACTGGCCAAGGATATGAGACCCTATGTCAAAAAATAATTGCCTGGGGGCTGGAGCAGGCTCAGTGGTTAAGAGCACTCTCTGCTTTTGCAGAAGACCTGAGTTAGATTTCCAGCATCCACATGGTAGTTTATAACCATCTGTGACTCCAGTTCTAATGGATCTCATGTCCTCTTCTGACCTCTGTGGCCCCCAAGCATACATGTGGTGAACATATATGCATGCAGACAAGCACTCATACGCATAAAATTAAATATATATATTTTAAATAATGCATTTCAAGTCAGGCATATTGGTACATCACAGCAATTAGAAGGTAGAATCAGGAAGATGAGGGGTTCAAGACCAACCTGGGTTGCATGAGACTCTGTTACAAAAAGCCAAATAAATACATCATTTTGTAAACTGAGAGTGGGTTAGGGAATAGTCAGAAAGACATATATGTGTGTGAAACCGTCAAGAACAAAATTCAGAAATAACAATAAATAAGTAGTTTTATTATAATATTTTCATATATGTATATAACATAAACACACACACATTACCCTCTCTCATCTCACCCCCCCACTGGTCCTTATCTCTTCTCAAACAGTCCTCTTTCTACTTTCTAGCCAATCTCCTTTCTTAAATCTAGGTTACAAGAGAAAAAGTATACAGTATTTCTCTTCCTGATCTGACTTATTTTCACTTAAATTGATGACCAATTGTGGTGGCTTATGTTGTGTTCCTCTACGTGAATGAATAATGATTACTTTAACCCCTATTGTGGACTATTTAAGCCATTTCAGAATAACATTTTTTTTCAAATAATATAATAGACATTCCTCCAATATCTAAAGGTACTAGCCACCAAGCCTGATGACCTGAGTTTGATCCTTGAACACACATGGTTGAAGGATACAGCTGACTCCCCTGAGTTGTCCTCTGTCCTTCACACAGTATGTTTTAATGGTTAAGGATCAAACCAAAAGCATTTCTTACGTGTTAGGCAAAGCACCCTCCTATTGAGTTAGTTGATACATACTTCAATATGCTTATAGCCTAGCAAAACTCCAAAGCAGCAGTTTTCTCATAGTCTTACATAAGTACTTGGTTGGTCATGGTGTCACGAGATGTGAAAATTAAGAAGTACCCAATGAAGACTGGCCATTATTATTATTATTTTATAATCATTGTTATTATTAGAATTATGGGATTAAATGATTATTGGTTGGTCTTATCTCTTCTTCATTGAGAATGTAATCATTTAAAATAATTTACTTGTGGGGTGGGAAGGAGAGAAAGGGAGGAGGCACAGGTGTACCACCGCGGATTCCAGATGTAGCACCCTGGTCCTCAGTCTGGGTGCCAGTACTTTACCCACTGAGCCATCTTGTTGGGCCCACAGTCTTATTTTAAGTGGCTTTTGACTTTTGGGAGTTAGGACCCTTAGCTAAGGCTCTAATAATCTATAGACACTCTCGGTAGGAAAAGGGTTTGGTCTTTTTGTTTGTTGGATGGTTTGTTTGTTTCACACATCTGGAGACTCTGACGAGCTAAGAACTGCTCCTGCTCATTGTGAACCCTCAAGTGTTTACCTTCTAGAGGAAGACTGTTCAGACTTGAGTGCTCCTGGGTTGGGGCAGAATGTGCTCAGAGTTCATGGTCAAATCACTGTTCTGAGGACTGGCCTAGTGGAAACCCTCTTCTGGGCTTTCCTTTCTCTTGGGCTTTACCTCCATCTTCTCTTTTTGGAAATAACTCTTCCCACAGGAATTAAGGAGTGTAACACTCAGTGTTGCCTTAAGGAGAGGTGCACACACCCTCAGGCCCTCTGACACAACGCTTCCCTTTCCTTAACTTCCTCTTCCTCCTTCCCTCCTCCCTCCTCTCCTCTCTCCTTTCCTTATTTATGGAGATACTCTATCTGACATTTGACCTCTCAGAGCCTCCGGTAATCTAACACTTCGAACTACCAAGGTCACGGGGATCTTCTTGACTTTGTCCTGATTCCTAGCTCCCACTCAGCACTGCCCCAGCCCCTGATGCCCCTTCTCCAGAATTCCTGTTCCATCAGTCCCTGACTGTGTCAAGGATGTCTGTCCAGGGTTGGAGAAGTGGCTTGACACTTAAGAGCACATGCTGCTCTTCCACAAGATGGGGGATCGGTTGCAAGTACTCACGCTGAGTGACTCAGAACTGCCTGTAACTCCAGTGCCAGGGGACCCAGTGCCTCACACATATGAGCTCCACACATAAACTCACGAGACACACACACACACACACACACACACACACACACAAGTAAATACCAAATGAAATAATAAATTAAGGACCCCTGGAGAGATGGCTTACAAGCTAAAAGTATGTACTACTATTGAGGATTTTGAGTTAGGTTCCCAGAACCCACTTAAGAGAGGATCACAACAGCCTGTATCTGACCCCTCTGGCCTTCTTGGGCACAGACACTCATGTGTATGTACACACACAGGCACACACACACATGCACACACACACACACTCTTAAAACATTCTTTTAAGAACAAAAATACAGAAAAAAGAATGTCTTCTACGGACCAGACCTCGTCCCTTCTTCAAGAGCTTTCTTCCCTTGGCTCACTGGGAAAACTAATCACTGGGTTTTTCATGTTCCATAAAGCCTATTTCTCAAGTCCTTTGTGGATCCTTCTTCCTGTCTGTCTCTAATGCTAGAGTGTGGAGTCTGCCCCTGCCCCCACCCCCAGTCACCCCTGCTCCCCTCTTCTCTCTGTACACACCCTCTCAACCTAGTTCTGTAATTCTTTTTTTTTTTTTAAGATTTATTTTTCAAATGTGCCTATATCTGTGTCTATGTGAGTATATGGCATCCTTGTGAAGGCCCCCCTCCCACGCAGAGGCCAGAAAAGGTGTTGAATTCCCTCAGAGTTAGAATAACAGGTAGTTGTGGGCCATCCAGAATGAGTACTGGGATTCAAATTCAAGTCTTCCAAAGAACAGAGAGAACTCTTACCTGCTGAGCCAACTCTTCAGCCCTATAAGTCCCCATTGTCTTTAATAGTTCCAATACTATTCAAATGTGTAAGTGAATCACTTCTGAAGTTGTAAAAGTGCCTGGGGACAAGGCAACTAATGTATGGGCTAAGGAGAACAGTCTGTACATTTTAATTTTGATACACTGACAAATTAAAATTTAAATAATCATACCTGAGTGAAAAGACCACAATAGGTTGGAGTTCTTCCTTATGTGAGGTCAAGCTTAATCCTACCCCATAGAGTTTGAGACTTCAGGGCAGAAGTGGGTCAGTACTAGTGTGAGGGTTTCAGAAAAGTAATTGGAATTGAATCCCAAGTCTCTGTGGAGGAGCATGGTGGTTGTACTGGTGGGGAAGTCAGAGACAGAGGAAGATCTGTGTGTGGCTGTTCTGTGGAGGCCAGGCTAACTTCTCTGAGGAGTGAGGGAGTTGGGGAGAAACCCCTGAGGCTTAAAGTGTATGAGGATGTAGCTAAGGCAACTGGAAATACAAGGTGTCCAGAAAACCCGCAATAGGATTGTTGAGGGCGTTTACAGCTGGTGCTTCTGAATGTGCCGTGGGGAAGGCAGCAGTGATGAGTCACTTCCTGGTTCAAATCCAGACTCTGCCAGTAGTGATTGTCTTACCTCAGGCAAGTTTGTTAAACTTCAAACCTCAGAATTTACTTAACAAATATTTAAGTGCCAAGTATGTGCCAGGGGCTAGAGATGGGACCAAAATAAGAGAAAGCTTCATGGTTGCACCTTTCTCTTAGGTTCTTATGGTTTTCTAGTATCTTAAATTTTTAAATATTCACTTAAGAAAAAACACCTTCAGTCTCTGAAACTGAGATTTGTCTTACAGTTAGTGGCATGCTAATTAACTGCCAGGGTGATTTTGTGTATTAGTGTTTCAAAGAATGATGGCATAAACTAGGCAGTGGATTTAGTGAATTTTGCTCAAGATATAATAGCTTGCTGAAGGACTTTACACTGCAAATCTGCAGTAGCCAAGAATCAGCTCAGCTATTTCTGGAGGAAATGCTGGAGCTATGGTGCAGACATCTAGTGGAATGCAGGAGAACTAAAACTAATTCTATACCCTGCTGTGATAACCAGGACATGCTGCTAAGTGAAAGGGGATGGAGGGAAAATGTCAGTAGGATGCTTCTGTTTATATGCATGATGAGTGTATACATATTTATATATACATGTAAGTTTTGCTTGTATATTCAAAACTAAAATGAGAGACAAAATGTTTTAATTGTCTTAAAAAGATTGTAAGTAATCTATAGGAAGGGAGGGAATAAAAGTAGAAGGATGGAGAATAAAACGCAAACTTTTCAGAATATACATTGTTTTAGTGGAATTTATTTCAAATCTTGCCAAACTAAAATGGAAATAAGTAATCCTAAAATTTTCAAAAACTATAGGAAACAACTGAGCTCATATATGTCTGTTAACATTTGAGTCAGTCATACACAGGGAGTTTATATCACCTGATTTTTAAAATGCACTAATTTGACTTTATATCCTCAATAGGATATAGCTGGAATTAGGAATATACCAACAAATGCATTTAAACTGCTTTTGTTACCATAAGTATCCATAATTCTGCATTGTATTGGTATGATAATTTGACATTGTTATTCTGATTTTTCTACTTAAGAAAAATAAGTGCATTGATAGTCTTAGAAACCAGCACCATCAGTGTAACAGATATATAAAATTAAAATCAAAGTTTAATAAAAAAAAAAAACTTACATTTTTATATTTGAATTGAATGAACTCATGAGTTTTGAGACAGGGAAGACATGGGGGTTGGGAAGAGAGAGAGAGATTTTAGGTCTGCCCATTAAAAAGGATTAGAATTGATAACAAAATTAATAGCAATTAACATCTCCCGTGCCTAGGTTGTGAAGTTTAAATCCTATCTTCAGATGAAGGGAACCAGAAACCTAAGCTCCAGATAGAAAACTATGTAAGATGCATCTGAGAGCTGGCTCAGCAGACAAAAGTGCTTGGCCTGCCATGCAGACCTCACAACCCAAGTTTGATCTTGGAAATTCTCATGAAAAATAGCTCATAGCTGTAATTCCAGTATTCTTAGGGTGATATGGGAGACAAAGGTAGGAAAGTAGCTTGCAGGTCTGCTTAGTCTATGAATGTGTGTACATGTGTGAGTGCATGTACATGCTTGTGTGTGTGTGTGTGTGTGTGTGTGTGTGTGTGTGTGTGTGTGTGTATTTGTGTGTTTAGTGTGAAACAAAGAAACTATCAAAGACTTTTGAGACTGTCTTGAAAAGACCCTGAAAGCTCTGGGGACAACTAACACTTCAGAAAGAATAGTATAAACTGAAATGTATAGATGTATTTTAGAAATTATTGAATTCATGAGACTGAAGAAAATAAAAACCCTCAGGGACTCCGGGACCCAGCTCCTCAGACCTATGGTTGTAGAGCACACTCTTCAGTCCACCTCTTGCCATGAGCAGCCATTTGTGCCATGCTGGGGTATTTTTAAGTAAATGAGTGAATTCCAGTCCCCCGTGTGCTGGAAAACAACCAGTTAGTTGGACAATGCAGTTGAATGCTCCAGTTGGACAAGGAAAGCTGGATGGAAAGAGTTGTTTCCAGATAAAAGAATATTTGAGTGCTAGGGGTGTGGCTCGGTGGTAGGTTGCCTCCCTCGCACACAGAGAGCCATGGATCCATCCCCAGCACTTCACAGAGAAAATGAGTTGGTTCTCTCTATCCACCGCTGAGAAATTTAGAGCCACCATAGAGTTCTAAGATCCGCCCTTTTAACTGTTAAATATTTCTTTAAACTTTTAAAGGTTTTGGTGCCCCAACCACATTCCTCATTTTGAAATGAAAAATCCAACATAGAGCTTTTGTGTCTGGCAAATCGATGCACTTTAGGAGGAGCAGGGCTCCCAGTGTGCCAATGGCCATGGTGGCCATGGAATCTCCAGGCTTCAGTGGCCTTGCTGTGTAAATTCCGGAAAATCCTGTACCTGGCCTCCCATTTGATAAAGTATACAAAAGTAGGCTTTATAGTTCATTACCAGGCTATTTTTCCTAACCCTCAAATGACATCTTTGAGAAATTTATGATGTTGCTGGCTGTGGAGCTATAAAATAGACGCATACTTAATTAGTCATTTCCTGATCTGTCATCTCAGAAGTTTCACTGTCAAGAGGTATGTACTTTTGTGAATAGCCCTGTAACCTGGAGGACCCTGGGAAACGAACTCCTCGGATCTGTGGGAGTAAAGTCGAGATAGTAAAGAATGATAGTGACTAGCAAGGCCACTGGGATCCGTATGAAGGCAATCTTATGCTATTATATATAAGTATCAGACACGCTATTGTAGGTATTAAATTCATCTACTTAAGAGTTTTTATCAAACTGGGCATAGTGATGCACACTTTTAATCCCAGCATTCAAGAGACAGAGCCTGACAGGACTCTGACTTCGAGGCCAGCCTGGTTTATATAGTGAGTTTCCAGGACAGCCAGTTACATTGAGGGATATTTTCTCAAAAACAACAACAAAAAAGAGAGCCTTTACCTGTCACCATGTTGTGCTCTGTGGTTCTCCTAAGGACAAGCACAGCCTGAGCTTAGGCCCGCTTTCTGTGTGTCTCTTGATTCTGTGCACACTCCTCTGGGCTCTGACTCCCACTGCTCTAACTCAATCCATCTTGTCTAGACAGGCTTCTTACCAGGTTCCCTATCTCAGACTTCCTTCACGGTAATTTCTCAAGTTTTAGCCCCACCCCCTGCCCCATCCTCTTTTGTCCATGTTATGGCATGCGTGGGGAATGCGTTTTTAATGTTACATGTCACTGACATTTCCAGTTATTTCTTAATGAAACATAGCTTGAACAAAGCAGACTAAACCCCACTTCTGTTAGTTCTTTGCATGTGCTATAGCGGCACTTTGTGCTTTTCTCCTCTTCCTTCTCTTCTTCCTTCTCTTCTTCCTTCTCTTCTTCCTTCTCTTCTTCCTTCTCTTCCTCCTCCTCCTCTTCTCTTTCCTATTTTGTTTACATTGACATCCATCCAGTCTTTACATGCCATTTTCTCTGGGAAGCATTCCATGATCTCCCATGTCCGTCACATGTACCATCCTGCATATCCCATGACATCTTGTACTTCCCATAGCATCCCCTTTGCTGTCTAACTGCATCTCCTCTCTTCCTCTCACAGGGTGATGAGGGCAGAAATTATTATGACTTGCTTTTTCACCAATATGTTTCCAGGTCTTGTTCATGGCAGATGTCATGAATCTACTGAAAGAGTAAATACTTCAACTTATAGAATTTGAAATCTATGTGTCAGGAAAAGGTCTTAAAGGCTATAAGTAATAGAGGCCACCAAGCCCTGGTCTGATTCACAGTGGTGATACAAATGGGAGAAAACTCAGACAAATCCAGTGCTGTCAATCACACTTTCCTGCCTTGTTGGACATTTATACAGGCTTTCCAAGCTTGTGGGGTAAGAGTAAGGAGTAGCTAGCTATAAGTTAACAGGTATGAGGCTGAAGGTCCCTGACACGAAAGAATGCTCGGCATTATTTCTGTACATGTCTCAACAGAACACGATGGCAACACACAGGTCAGCTCAGATGACTGCAACATTTCCTGCTCTAATACTCAGCTTAGGCAAACTCTTAGGATGGATTCAGAGGATGCGTGCATTCCCCAACTCTTGTCTAGTTGAGTCATTCTTGAGTATTTTTCTGCCCCTCCTTGACATAAAGCAGAATGCATAAGACGACAGCATTAGTAATGCTATCTGTGATTTCTATGTGGTCTACTACAAGTAATGTTTCCCACAACCTGGCAACTGAAAGATCACCAGAAATACATTTCCATAAAGACCTTTTGTGGAGAAAACAAACATAGAAGCTTAGATGGATTCGACTGTTCTCTAGTGAGATCTCTGAAGACAACCCAACTGGAGTGTCCTATTCAAGAGAAGTTAAAGGAATAGAGCCAGAGCCTGAGGCTGGACTGGTCCTGAGGTTTTACTTATTAGCCCTGAAAAGTGGATTTTTATATTAAACATTAAGCTGGCTTTTCCCAAGTGCCATGTAGAAATGAGTTGCAGCTCACCAGGTAGGAATGAGTGATGAGTAAGTCACCCCACCTTTACTTCCAAGATAACACTAAGAAATATGAGCACTTCAGGGCACAGGTTCAAAGCATTTGTGGGAAAAGCAAGGGAAACTGGGTAGGGCTGGGGAACATGTAGGCGTGAGTGTTTCTGAGGTTGGGTTTTAATGTTTCCAAAGCTTTCAAAAGGATTGGGAAATGCTGGGAACACTGAAAATGGTGGTTAGAACCATGTGCCCTGGCTGACATTAAAGAGATGTGTTTGTAGATCTAATCTAACAGAAAGAACCTGCAGGTGGTAGCCATAGTTTGATCCTCTGTTGCAGTGGTAAAATGATGACCAAACCACCTTGGGGGAGGAAAGAGTTTGTTTGGCTTACACTTCTGGGTCACAGTCCATCACTGAGGGAAGTCAGGGAAGAAATCAAGCAGAAACCCAGGGGAAGGGACTTAAATACAGACCACGGAGGAACGCTGCCTACTGGCTTGCTTCCAGGCTAAAATTCTTTCCTTCACTTTCTTGCACCACCCACAGTGGGCTGGGCCATCCTACATCAATCATTAATCAAACTGATGCCTCAACCAACAGCCTACAAGCCAGTCTGATGTAGGTCATTCCCCAACAGAGGTTTCCTCTTCCCTAGTGACTCTAATTTGTAACAAGCTAACAAAAAACAAGCAGCATGGCATTGTAGTTTAATGAATGTAGGACACAAACCTTGGATTGTGTGACCATGGAAAGGTTGTGTACATACCAGAACCCATGTCTTCATTAGCACAATGGGGATAAATTTTTACTTTATAGTATTATACTGAAAATCAAACATGACAATGTATGTTAAATTTCTTGATGGTGCCTAAGTAGAGAGAGCTCTTCGATGAAGACCTGGACTGCCCTGGAAGGTGATCTCCTGCGTCAAAGTCAGTTGAACATGCGGCAGAGTGATGTAAAGTCATTTCTCCTGCTTGGGTATGGAGCATGGCGGGAACGGGTGACTGCACTCTCTCAAATGCATTCGAATCTAAAGTCCCAAAAAATATGTGTAAAAGTTTAAGTTGCTTTCCTAATACTAATCTTCAAGTTAATAAAAGTCAAGGGCTAGAACAAACCTACCATGTTTATGGAAAGCGATCGATCTACTTTTAACCATTGATGAACTTGAAGCAAACAGATGACCAAACCTGAAGATCAATATCCAAAAAGATGGACGAGGTTTGCCTTATCAAATTCCTCCTCTTCCTCTTTCTCCTCCTCTTCTTCCTCCTCTTCCTCCTCTACAGGTTGGCCTCAAATTCTTGACCCGCCTCCCGCTTTACCCTCCTGAGTGCTAGGATCATGGTGGTGTGCCATCAGACCCAGCTACCATTTTTCTACATTAGAAATAATGTGTTTCCAAACATCATCACATCAAGACGTTGAAAAAGGACAAGCTGATTCTAAAAGCTGTACCGAAGATTAATTAAGGATAATCAAGAGACTCCTAGAGAAAGCCAAAGCGGGGGAACATGTTCTGCCAGCTAGCAACACCTATAATAATGCTGTACTAATAAGGCAGGGTGCTAATGGCATCGTAGAGGTGACATAGAGAAGAATAATGAGCCCTGAAACATTCTAGTACATTTTGAAACATTGATATATCCCAGATACAACATCGACAATCATTTGAGAAAGATTCTGGTTAATAAATACTATTCATATAACTCGTTGATTGAAGTCCAAGTCCTCTCCATTCTAATCAAGAAGTAGATTCTTACTTCAGAGCAAACACAAACTAATTCCAATGTAGATCCATGATTTAAATATAAGAGAAAACTAAGGGCTGGAGAGATGGCTCAATGGTTAAGAGTACTGACTGCTCTTCCGGAGGTCCTGAGTTCAATTCCCAGCAACCAATGGTGGCTTACAACCATTTGTAATGAGTTCTCTTCAAGTGTGTGTCTGAAGACAGCTGCAGTGTACTCATATAAATAGAAAAAAAAATAAATCTTAAAACAAAGAGAGAGAGAGAAAATTAAAACTTTCCCAAAAATTCTAAGAAAAAAAAGTCTTCATTTTAGGGTACGCAAGGCTTTTTGGACATCAAAGTTACTAACTACAGAAGAGACTGACAAACTTAAGTACATTAAACTTGTTAACTTTTACTCATCAAAAGAGTCCATAAAGAAAGTAGAAAGAGAACCCGGTGTGGCAGAACAGGCCTGGCAGCCCAGCATTTAGAGTTTCAATCCAGTCTGGGCTGGGGAGTGAGATCCTGCCTTGGACTACAAGTGGCACATTTTAAATAAAGACTGAATAAGAGCTATAGTATTGCTTCAGTGATAAATTACCTACATTTAAACATTGTTCTGTGGATATGTGAAAGGACAGCTTTGCCTTTCTGATGCTACAATTTATTCTCACATTGTTCAACATTGTTCGACAACAACAAATCCTTGTTCCAAGCATATGAACTGTGCTCACGTGAAGAGAACACATACAGTGCACACGGATGCTGCATTCGTCAAAACTTTTCAGAGTCTGATTCTTTTCAAAGTTAACCTTAAAAGTGAAACCATAGGGGCTGGAGAAGACGGTTCAGTGATTAAGAGCACTGGTTGCTCTTCCAGACCCACGTTCCATTCTTGGCACCCACACGGCAGCTCACAACCTCTGTAACTCCAGTTGTAGGGGATCTAACGTGCTCTTCTGGCCTCTGTGTGCACTGCACACATGTGGTGTACAGACTTACATGCAAGTAAAACACCTATAAACAATGCATAAAATAAGGATTATTATCTTGATTGAAAATAACTTTTTCATACCATATATCGTGATCTTGGTCTCTCTCTCAGCTCCTCCAAAATCCTCCCTAATTCCCTACCCACCAACTACATGCTCTTCTTTCACTCTCTCTTCCAAAAACAAATAGGCAAACAAACCAGAATTTAAAGAAAAAAACGAAAAAACACAGGAAATACACAATACATACACACACAACCCGAAACCTATAACAACCCAAAACTAGGAACTGTAATATATAGCAAAAGACCAGTTAGCCATAAACTGCAGAAACAAAGCAATATGAGACAAAATGTCTACAAAAATACCATTGAGTCTGACCATCCACTGTTGGGCATAGGACATACTCTTAAGTGTGGCTGGCTTATATACCCTGTGAGACTCCATTGGAGAAAATTATTTTTTCTTTGCAAGCAGGTGTTGATTGGAGACAGCTTCTTAGGGCTAGGAGCTCGTGTCTACTTGCGTCTCTGTTCCAGGGCTCCATCTGGCTTGAACCTATGCAGGCCCTGAGCATCCTGTCTCTGAGTTCATATCTGTGTGTCAGTGCTATTGTGTCTGAAAGACACTGTTTCCCTGGGGCCATCTCTGGCTCCTACAATCTTTCTGTCTCTTCTCCCTGGTTCTCCATGCCCTGAGGAGAGGGGTTTGATGGAGACATTCTATCATTTAGGACTAAGTGTTCCAAAATCAATCAATCAATCAATCAATCAATCAATCAATCAACTAATCAACCAATCCATTCATCCATCAATCTCTCTTCTTCTCCCTCCTTCCCCTCCCCTCCTCCCTGTCTCTAAATTCTCTGACCTTACAGTGCACCTCCGTAGGACAAAGGGGATTCTCTATTGGAAGTAAACAACAGTGTTCTGGGAGACTTGTTTATAATTACCAGGGGCACAGTCTGGCTTTGTGAGGCATGAGTTTGTATGATTGGAGAAGGAGATTTAAGTAAAAAGATACAATCTGGCCATTTGGCACATGACAGTTAACTCCAGCACCTGGAAGGTAGAGGCAGGAAGGTCAGGAATTCAGGGCCATATTCTGGTACACAACGAGTTTAACACCAGACATGAGGCCCTTTCTTAAAAGACCAGAGTAAGAAAAAAAATTGATAGAGTCATGAATGTACATTAAGTTCAAAAGTATTTATTTATATTGGGAAAAGGCAAATCACATGTCAGCAAACTCAGGTAAGAGGTATTGCAAGTTGTAACCCTCAAACTCAGAAAAATGCACACATATAGTGTACTTCCCATAGACAAAGGATGTAAAGTGATTCCATATTCACGACAGGAACAATATCCCATTTCTCTGGTCACTAAAGTTAATTTCTATAGTACATCTCAGCGAATCATAGAAAAAAGTTAATAAAAGCAAATACTGTAAGGCTACATATATAAAGATATGTGGTGTGTGTTGTTTTTAGACCGCTCAAAAGGTAAACAAAACATTGTCATCCAAAATTTATCTATCAAAAATGGCAAACTGAACACACACATACACATCAGGACCAAGCAAGTAGAATCCCAGAGATACAGAAATAAATGCTTCAGCATTTATTAATTTACTAATGCTAACATGAAGTCGGAGTGTTGTTTTATTAGTATTTTCACACTCAACGTAGCTGGTAAATTTAATTTTGTATGCATCAAATATTAGGTCTAAATGTATCTTTAAAAAAAAAAAAAAAAAGACTTAACACCCAAAACATCACCTCTATTTCCTTGCTTCTCCTGTCCTACTTCCTTCTCATCCCAACAGAAGTGCAAGCCCTGGGACCTGTCAGGCTGTTCCAGAAGTTGGCAGAGCAAAGGCCACTGGTTGGAACTAGGAAGACTTGGAGAGGCTTTTTTTTTTAGTTTTAGTTTTGGTTTACATAGCGCGGGGCAGAGTGCTGCAGCAATGACTATTTGGCATATTAACTAGGCCATATCAAGTTGCTCGGATTCTGGAGTTATTCTCAGCAGCTGAAAGAAGGTTTTCTGGCCCACTCAAACTTCCCACTTTCTAAGCGTGGCGGCCCCAGCCCTTCCTGGCAATTCTTTTGCACCAGCCTACTCCCTGCTAGAGTCTTCCAAAAGGATTCCCACATTCGCCCGCTATCCTGTGCACCGCCCTCCTCAGCGCGTCACCGAGAGGGCGTGGCCAGATGGAGCTCCGCCTCCCGCCGCGCGCAGGCGCGGGGCCCTCAAACCCTGGCTAGATCTGCGGAGCTTCCCGGCTACTTGCCGGAAGCTCGGCCAAGCGCCTGGACCGGAGCCGCCCGAGCGGGAACGGACGCGGCCTGGTCCGCGCGGGTGAGCGTGCGCCGCCCTAGCAGCTCGGGCCTCCAGCTCCCGCTCCCGTGCTCCGTAACCTGCGCGCTAGACGGCGGCTGCGGGCTATATTGCGCCGCTCGCCGGGGTCCTCATGACGTGCGCGCGCCTGGAGCGCGGCCCCGGGGGCCGATGGGGCGGGCGGGAATGCGCGGGATGCGGGCGTTGCCTAGAGCAGAAGGAGTGGGTTGTAGGCTCCCTGCCGCCCGGAGCGCCCCACCCCTTCCCGCTCCTCAGAAACTCTAGGCGGTTTGGGTGCCATGTTTTTTGTTTTTTAATAGAAAATGGGAGCTAGCGATTTCTTAACTTTTTTTTTTTTTTTTGAGAAAATTAAGTATATTTCATAGTCCCAAAACGTTAAACATTCTTTCCCCAATCACTAATTTGTTTGTTCTCCAGAGCAAGAATACTTGGTTTCTAACACGTAGGAATTGTTATTTGAATAAATAACTTTAATCCCTAGGTGGCTGGATTCTTCATCTGCCTCTGTGTGTGTGTGTGTGTGTGTGTGTGTGTGTGTGTGTGTGTGTGTATCAGTGTTATTCTTTGGAATATGGAACTCGGGCCCTCACGTTCTAGCAAAACACTCTACCACTGAAGTACATTCCCAATCATACATATGTCGATATGCATGTATTTGTTATGCTACCTGATATGTATATCATGTAAAAAATAATATGTGTGTATGTGTGTGTGTGTGTATATATATATATATGTGTGTGTGTGTGTGTGTGTGTGTGTGTATGTGTGTGCTGCTTTCCCATATTTTGAAGGTTAGAAAAAACAGTCACAGAGATTGAGCACTTTTATATATATATATATAAATATGTGTGTGTGTGTGTGTGTGTGTGTGTATACATATTTTTCCCTGTTTGAGCTGTTTTGATTTTTTTTAAGATTCTTAATAGTGAAGTATCTTCTTTTGTGAAAATGCAATTGAAGGATATGTCGTAGAATTTCTATAATATCTGCTCTATAAAAGTACAAATGGTCTGTCAACAGAAATAGGTGTTGCGTGCCCCAAGGTTGTGGGGGAACTGTAGGCAGTATTTCATATGCCTGTGTCTGAGGAAAAAGACTATACCCCTTCCCCCAGAGGAAATTGATAAGTGGAAGAAGTCTGGCTTAACTAGGGATATGATGTCTTCACTATTGCTCTGAGTAAAATTCTCTGACGCAACATCGTGTGGGGCTAACATGTGAGCTTAACTGAGGGTAAAATGTATTTCATGGTGCAATTTCCTCAACAGAATGTTGAAGAATGTTTGTTCCAAGATCTTTGAAAATCAAGAGGAGTTCTAATGATGACCTCAAAAGCTGCGAAGCTAAAAAAAGCAAGCCAGAAGCAGGAAGCCTTCAGCTGGAGGGAGGCAGAGATACTCCGGTCCGAGCATCAGTTACTAAGGAAGCTGTCACGGAGGACAGGCCCGGCAGTGCATCAAGCACTTCCAATCCTTCTTGCCAGTTAGTCGAGGTTTGTTCCGAAGGACCTGATCAGAATGTGAAGGGCAGCCACACATCTGAAGACCCGGTAAAGTCGTTTTCCAAAACCCAGCGGTGGCCAGAGCCTGGAGAGCCTGTCTGTGTTGTCTGCGGTCGTTATGGAGAGTATATCTGTGACGAGACCGACGAAGACGTGTGTAGCTTGGAGTGCAAAGCAAAACATCTGCTGCAAGTTAAGGAAGAGGAAGGATCGTTAAAGCTCGGCAGCCCACAGAGAGCTGCTTCAGAGCCAGAGTCCCCACTGGATGCCTTTTATGTCTACAAAGAGCACCCCTTTATTGTGACCCTCAGGGAGGACCAGATTGAAACCCTTAAACAGCAGCTAGGAATCTCAGTTCAAGGACAAGAAGTTGCCAGGCCCATTATTGACTTTGAGCACTGTGGCTTCCCTGAGACCTTAAATCAGAACTTGAAGAAATCTGGCTATGAGGTACCAACTCCCATCCAGATGCAGATGATTCCCGTGGGGCTTCTGGGAAGAGACATTCTGGCCAGCGCAGACACTGGCTCAGGGAAAACAGCTGCTTTTCTCCTACCTGTTATTATCCGAGCTTTATCTGAGGTAATTTATGATCTGACCAGTATTCCTCTCAGAAACAGAGCAATATTTACTAAGTTTCATTGTATGTACCTGATACATTGCAAGCCGCTAAGCGTTTGTGAATTTAAGTCACTAAAGGGTCGATGATTTTGCTTTGCTTCATATGTGAAAACATCATTTCAAAGAATATTTTTTTTTATTGTTGAACCAAAGATCTCTTCCTGGAAGGTCTAAACATTAATTTCCTTACAAGACATTTTATTTTTAGCAGCTTTTCTATAAAGGAACAAAGTTTTGATCTGCAGGAAGAACCCTGTTTGCCAGATGGATGAGCTACAGTTTATGTCAGCTAAGCCTCTTGGGGTTTTGAGAAACTGGCCTTGCATATTAAAGTTATAATGCAGTTGCAACATGTTAAAATATATTCTTTTTTAAAAAGTATTTATTTAGTTAGTTGTATGAGTGCTCTATTTGCATATATGCCTGCATGACAGAAGAGGGCGTCAGATCCCATTACAGATGGTTGTGAGCCACCATGTGGTTGCTGGGAATTGAACTCAGAACCTCTGGAAGAGCAGCCAGTGCCCTTAACTGCTGAGCCATCTCTCCAGCCCCTAAAGTATATTCTTAAGTAGAACCCATGGTTCATCTTTAAATAGTACTGCTGGGCCTCATGGCACAGGCCTATAATCCCAGCCCCCAGAATCTGCAGCAGGAGGACCAGGTTGTAGACACTTAGGCTATGCATAGTAAGATCCCCATCTTGAGCAAAGCAAAATGAGAAATAGTGAATAAAGCGTTTTCACACACAATTTCACAAACACTGAATGTTTATTTTCCTAGTACATGCCAAGTGTCATCATCTGAAATGGTTTGGAACCAGAAGGATTTCAGATTTGGGAGTTTTTCTAATTTTAGAATATTTGCATAGACGTTACTGGCTGAGCATCCCTAAGTCAGAAATCTAAAATACAAAGCGCTCCAGAATCTGAATCTCTTTTTAAAAAAATTATAATTTCATTTACGTGTACCGGTGTTTTCCTGCATATATGTCAGTGTACCACATGTGTGCCTTGTGTCCTTGGAGGCCAAGCAGGATACCGGATTTCTCAGAACTGGAGCTGTAGGAAGTGGTGAGCTGCCATGTGGGTGCTAGGGATGAAACCTGGGTCCTCTGCAAGAGAAGCCAGTGCTCTTCCCTGCAGCCATCCCTACAGCCCCCAGGACCTGAGACTTTTGAACGCCAGCCCTGTTGGTGTTCAGAAGTCTTGGTATTTAAAGGGTGTTCTGGCTTCAGACTTCTCAATTGAGGAGCGTAGGGTGAGAGGAAGAGAAGGAGGAATAATGGAGGAAACGGTGAGGGGAACGTACTTTAAGGCACAGCTCAAACACAAGGTGATTAAACAGCTAAGGGAGAAGGTAGGATGTGGACACCTCGCATGCATCCGCAATGAACTTCAGTCCTTTAGCCAAAGAAAGATGCAAATGCGTGAGAGCAGAGAGGGAAGAATTGAGGTACCAAAGTGCCAGGCTTTGGTGGGGTGTTCACGGTAACCAGGGGATTCTGCCTTTTAAGAAGATTGCTAGAGATTTGAGTACACCTTTCTCTCCTTGCTTACTGGGTATGCCCTTCTCACTGTTAATCTTCAGCTGTACATCTAAGTTGGGTAAGAAATGGGTTCACGTTCTGGTCATTTTTTTGGAGGAAAAATCTGCATGGGGTGAGCAGAAGGCTCCTGATGGTGCCGCTGTGAAGGGCACAGTTCATGTCAGCGGAAATCAATTGTCAGGGTTTCTAAGTTGTTTTCCCCCTCTTTTCAGGATAAAACTCCATCCGCTCTCATCCTCACACCAACAAGAGAATTGGCCATTCAGATAGAGAGGCAGGCCAAGGAACTGATGAGTGGTCTGCCTCGCATGAAGACAGTGCTTCTCGTCGGGGGCTTACCTTTACCTCCCCAGCTCTATCGCTTACGGCAGCACGTTAAGGTAAGCACTGATTGGGAGAAGGCCTTTGAAGGCTTTGTAAGCAACAGAGGAACCAGTGTGTGTGTGTGTGTGTGTGTGTGTGTGCGCGCGCGCGCATATATTCTTGAAGGTGTAATTTTAATTAGCTTTACTGGTTTTTGCCTACTAAGTCTTTTTTTTTTCCCAAAGTTAATTTTATAGCCATGTCTGGTAATTCATGTCTGTAATCCCAGCACTGGAGGTTGAAGCAGGAGTATTGCTGAGAGTTTATAATCAGCCTGAGCTACAGAGTGAGTTCTAGGCCAGTATGTGCTATAGAGTGATGGTTTGTCTCTAAACAAAGCAAACAAACAAAAAGCAAACCAAAACAACAACAAAACCAAAACCTAAAACAAAAGGTTCATTTTAAGGAGAAAAAGAATAGAATATAGTTTATTGCATGCCTGCTGTGTACTAAGCTCTGTTGGCATTCTCCTGCACTCATCTCAAGTAACCATATTTGCCCTGGACGGAGGTTTGCGTATCCTGTCTTCCATGGCTGAGAAGGCAGATCTCAGAAGCTGGGGTTTATATCAGTATTCATAGTTAGTAAATAACAATTGCCTAAACTAGAACCTTCCTTTAACCGGCTCTGCTACCCCTTTGTTGTACTGTGTGTACTCTGTGGTTTCTGATACATGAAAGCAGTGTGTCTAATTGTGGCTTTGTCACTTGTTAACAGTGTCATCGACACTTTTCTTGGTGAGCCTTAGTTTTCTTGCGTTAGAATGGTGATACATGCTTGTCAGTCAGCTTGGTAGACTATAGCCCAGGTGCTGCTATTGGCCCCAGGGTCCCCTGCTGTTTATTACCTTTTTAGTTTCTGGGGTGGCTGTCAGGCAGGTTACAAAGTTCCAAGGGAGGACTTGAAATGCCAGGGAGCACTGTGTAAAGAAGAGACAACAGATACTTACCAACAGGTATGAGAACACTGCAGTATGTAAAAACCCTCTGTTAATACCTATCTTATTACAATAAATCTCGACAGATGTGTTTGGCAGATTTAAAACATGTATAATACACTTGTAAGATATAGCCAATTGGTAATTAATGGGGAAATGGATCATTGATTTTTACTGTAGACCTCCACTATATGAAACAGAGAAAAGTAATATTTTACTAGTGAAAATTTTTAAGTTCAGTAGCATATATTTATAAGGTAAAGCATCAAAATATTTTATGAACATTGAACTGGGTTAGTAGAGCTTACTAGAGTCTCCTCTGAGCATTTGACCTATTTTGACTGCACAGCACCGAACATTATTGTATGATACACATAGACATGGAGGGACAAGTTTAACCACCTTTGAATAGCCAGCCTTGGAGGTCATTCTTCTTCTTTGGGTTTCTCAAGGCAAGTTCGTGTATGCCTGCTGGCCTCCAACTTCAGATCATCCACCTCGGTCCTCTGAGTCCTGAGCTTGGTCCATCTAGCTGGCTCCATTTTCATTCTTAGAAAAAAGTAATTAATACACTGGTGATAATCTCCAGATTTCAGTATTCAGATATTTAAGTGACTAGATACAGTATTTTCATACATTTAAAAAAAAAATCTTCAACTTGAACAAAAGAAGCCAGTACAGTGTAAGAAACTTTTTTCTCCCGGGTTTCATGGAAGGAAGTTTCTGACTTGATGTGCCGTCACTCCTATACACTTCAGAATGTGACTCCTACAACCAAGGACATTCCTGTGCATGTCCACAGTTCAGGAACTTAACACTGACATATTAGTATAGATCAGAAATCAACATGTCATCTATACTTTGGGGCCCACTCACATTTCAGTACTTCTCCACCTCCTCATACACACTCTATCCTAACCCTGTCCCCAGCACAGGAATCCAGTTGAAGCTGGATGGAGTAGCAACACCTTTAATTAAAAGCCTATCTCAAAAAGTAGGCATCGAAAAAATAAATAGGTGCTCGAGGGTCCTTTATTGTATGTGGATGGCGTTGTGACTGTTAGTGTGGTCAGCCTGACAGGATCCTGGGTCATCTGAGAGATGGGCCTTTAGGCATGTCTCCAGGGATTTTCTTGATTATAGTTATTACTGTGGAAGACCCATCGTAATTGTAGTTTGACCATTCCCTGGGCAGGCGCTCCTAGATCGTGTAAAATCTCAAAGCACACTGAGCACTAGCATGCGGTTCTCTCTCTGCTCTCTGATTGTGAGGGTGGTGTGAGCAGTTGCTCCAAGTCCTTTGTTGCTGGTGTTGTTGTTGTTGCTGTTGCTGCTAGAACACTATTCAGAGGCCTGGGGAAAGGCTGGGAAAGTCCACACTGTAAGCTGTCCTCCACAGAGCAGTTATATCTTAGATCTCCTCGTCACTAAGAACCTGCCCTAAGTTCTCACCGCTTGACTTCCCCGCCAGTACTGGACTGTACCCTTGAATTGAGACCCTGGACAGACCCTTTCTCCCTTAAGCTGTTTTGCTGGGGTATTTTATTACAGCCACAGGAAAAGAGGGTAAGACAGCACATCTCTGTCTTCTTCAGTCTGTGGTGGCTCTTCAGTCTTTGCATTTTCTTTTTCATGATTTGGACACGTCTAAGCTTTACAGGTGTCTTCTTTTTGTTGTTGCTGTGATTTTTGTCCTTTTAGATTTTTAAAACACATGTGTGAGTGTTTTGCCTGCACCGTGAGCGTGTGCGGTGCAGAGGTCCTGGAGTTGTGAGCCACCAAGTGTGTGCTGCAAACAGCAAGTGCTCCTAACCACTGAACCATCCTTTCATTCTGTTTTTTATTTTGAAACTTTTGTGTGTATATGGTGTGTATGTGTGATGTATGTGCACATGTGTGTGCAGGTGTGTGTACTCCTGTGCACTTGTAGAGACTAGAGGAGAACACTGGGTGTCCTGCTCTGTCCCACTGGGAGTTTTTCCCTTAGATAGCCTTTCTCACTGAAGCTAGAGTTGCACAGTGCTGGGACCACAGGCACACAGGCAGCCAGAGCCAACTTCTGTAGGTGCTGAGGACGGGAACTCAGGTCCTCATGCTTGTACAGCAGGTGCTGTTGCCTGCAGAGCCAGCTTCTCCCTCTCCCCCAAACCCAGTTCTAGCTCTCTCTCCCTCTTGGTCTCAATGCCCTTTTCTGGCATGCAGGTGTACATAGAGCACTCATATACATAAGATAAATAAATCTTTAAAAAATATATAAATAAAAGATTTATTTGTTTTATATCATGTGAGTACAGTATTGTCTTCAGACACACCAGAAGAGGGCAATGGATCCCATTATAGATGGTTGTGAGCCACCATGCAGTTGCTGAGAATTGAACTCAGGACCTTCGTAAGAGCAGTCAGTGCTCCTAACCCCTGAGCCATCTTTCCAGCCCTTGTTGTTGTTGTTTTGAACCACTCACCTTCCTCCCAATGACCCTCCAGACTCATCTCTTTGTATTCAGCAGACTTCTCCATTTATAGTAAATCAGATGTATCACAGTGACATTGCTTTATCTGTTTCTTCCTATAGACTACAGAATGTCTGAGAGTAGAACCTGTGTATGACTTATCCATTGTGGTACTTTATATAGTATATAGAATATGCTAGGTACTCAGTAGAAATAGAATAAAAGGCCAGGTATGGTGGTGTACACCTTCAATACAACATTTAAAAGGTAGAGGCAGGAGGATTGCAAGTTCAAGGCAAGCCTGGGATACATAGTAAGACCCCTTCTCAAAAGAAAAAAGGGAAAAAAACCAACAAAGATTGAATAAATGAATGAATATTGTCTAATTTTAAATTCACCTTTTTCTTTTATTCAGGTTATCATAGCAACCCCTGGACGACTTCTGGATATAATTAAACAGAGCTCTGTATCACTGGGTGGCATAAAAATTGTCGTAGTAGACGAAGTAAGTAGTAATGTTTAAAGAACGTCAGTCAGGAGGTGAGGGGATGGTGTACAGTGTGACCTGAGCTCAGACCAAGTCAGTGAGCTGAGTGCAGTTAGAGACCGTCTCAGAATACAAGGTGGGTGGCTGGGTGGGTAAGGGCATTGCCATTCAAACCTGACCCTTAGGTTCAGATCTCTGGAGCCCTTGTAAAAGCCAGATGCACTAGCTTCTGGTTACAGCGAAACAGACCTGCCTCAAAGGAGGTGGAAGGCGAGGACCTAGCCCCAAGGTTGTCCTCTGACCTCCACACATGTGTCCTTACACACAGCCACGCACATACATAGAAAAATCATGCCAGGCAGTGGTGGCGCATGCCTTTAATCCCAGCACTTGGGAGGCAGAGGCAGGCGGATTTCTGAGTTTGAGGCCAGCCTGGTCTACAGAGTGAGTTCCAGGACAGCCAGGGCTACACAGAGAAACCCTCGAAAGGAAGAAAAGGAAGAAAGAGAGAAAGAAAGAAAGAAAGAAAGAGAGAGAGAGAGAGAGAGAGAGAGAGAAACCAGTGTGTAAGATGAAGTGGAAAGTGACGTAGAAAGATGCTCACTGTTGACCTCTGACCTTCACGTGCATAAGGATGCACTTGTCTGTGCTCTTACTTGTAAGCACACATATACTACACACACAGACTAAAAAACAGCCACATGGTTTTGTATAATTTATTTAAAAGTACATTGTAGCCATGTAATATCATTGTTTATTCAGAACATTTTCTCTGAGTGAAAAAAAAAAGATCCAGGGATGTGCAGAAATGTCCTCTTGTGGGTCTTAAGCTGCCATCTGTGTACTCTGTGGCTAAGCTAAGGCATGATTCATTCAGTTAAACCGAAGCTATCTTGTCCTAGTGAAGAACACCCAAATTCAGTGGGTGAATCTCCAAGGCATGCTTGTGGGCTTTGTTGCATTTTGTTTGGCTTTGTAGTCCCAGGAATTGACCTTTGACCTTCTGCATAATATGCAAACTTGCAACCACTGAGCTACCTCTCCAGTCTCACAATGCTTTGTGTTTCCTGACATTTAAAATAATCAATGGCGATAATAATAATTATTTACAGGAATTAAAGAAGTAGCTAATAGTAGTTATTTGATTGGTATTTGAGCGATAGTTCTTTTTTTCTACGTGGGCATTGGTATAGTGGTTGTGAAACTTTTGTCATTATTGTTAATATGTCAGAGAGGCTATATTTATATATGCATATTATTTATATATCAGAGGCTATATCTTATAGTTCTGAAGTATAAAATAAAGTGCATTATTTTATTTTACATGCATATACACACACACATATGTGTGTGTGCTTATTTATTTACTTATATGTATATGTGTCCTGGATGCAAGGATGGCATATACCTAGTTCTCATGCTTGTCTGCATGATGTTATGGGTATAGTCAATGTAATAATAATGATGATAACATAATAATGATATAGGTCTGTGTGTGAGAGTGTGTGTGTGTTTATTTACTTACTGTGTATGTATGCGCATGCACTTGCCATGTGTGAGTGCAGAGGTTAGAGGACAACTTGTGGAAGCTGGTTCTGCCCTCCACATGTAGGTTCCAGGGATCGAGCTCAGGTCTTCAAGATTGACAACAAGCACCTTTATCACTGAGCCAGCTTAAAAAACTGCCCTATGTTTTTTAATTTAATTTTTATTTTATTGTTGTTGTTATTATTACTATTGTATATGTGCATGTGCTGACTGAGCTCTCTCCTTAGTCCCACCTCTGGGTCTTTGTTTGTTTCTGTTTTACCATCTTGGTTTTCTTGAGGCCCAGTCTTGCTATCCACGAAGCCTAGATTGGTCTTGACTTTATGATGCTCCTGCCTCTGGCACTACAGTAAGGTATAGGTAGAGGTACATGCCACTATACCACTCTGGTTATTTTCATACTGCTACAGTTATACAGATTAGTTTCAAAAGATCATACTGGCCCCCAAAGCCAGAAGAGGTCATCAGATGCCTTGGAACTGGGGTTACAGACTGTTGTGAGCAGCAATGTAGGTGCTGGGAATTGAACCTGGATCCTCTGGGAGAGTGGCCACTGAGCCATTTCTCCAGCCCCCGATCTGCTGTTTTAAAGAAAGTAATTATCAATCATTGGACTACACTATTTATCTAAGTACTTTTTTTAAAAAAGTAAAAATGTTGTTTATTTGTTTGTGTGTGATGTCTGTAGGTTACAGAACAACTTGTTGGAGTTTGTTCTCTCCTTCTACCATGTAGGTTCTGGAGACTGAACTCAGGTCATCTGGCTTGGCAGGAAGTACCTTCACCTGCTGAGCCACCTTGCCAGTCCCTATTTGAGTATTTCTGTATCTCAGTAGACAGTATAATGCTCTGGCCTTTATTTCAAGTGTATGTCTTTTTTCTCAAAATTTCAGTACTATGTAGGTTTGAATCACAATGAAAGATGCCATTCACCCTGGATTTCAAGACAGGATCTCCCAGTGGCCTGAAGCTTGCCACTTGCCAAGCAGGGTAGACTGGCTGGCCCAAGTTCTGCCTGTTTCCACTCCCAAGTTCTAGGATTACATTGAGTGTGTACTACCACTTAGTATGGTAGGTTCTAGGGGATCAGGCTGACTAGAGCATCTTCACTGACTGAGCACAGTCCAAGGTGGACCTGTGGCCATCACACAGGCATACATGTCTATATGCATACAGGTCCATCTACATGAACACCGCACACAAAAACACAGGTCCACATGCCTATAAACCCAGCACTCACGCAGAGAAGCAGAGGCGGAAGGATATTAAGTTCAGGAGCAGCAGGAGCTATATAAGGATACTCTGATTCAGAGCATCAAGGATTGCGGAAGGAGATAGGACTCTATAGATTAAGGGGATCTGCTGCTCTCGTAGAGGACCCACATTTGATTCCCAGTACCCACATAGGAGTTCTTAGCTGTCTGTAACTAAATCTCAGGAGATGTGACATCTTCTAGTTTCTGTGGGTACCAGGCACAAGTAGGTACACATTCATACATTCAGACAAACACAGTACACATAGACTAAAATCTTTTTTATAAAGGGTTGTGAGTATAATTGGATTGTAAAGTACTTTCCTAGCATTTGCAAGATGTTGGGTTCTATCTATTGCACCACTAAATAAATATATTAGAAGAAGAGAAAGGTGGCTGGATGTGACTGGTTTCCACAAAGCAGATAAAGGTTGGAATTTGTCTTGAGAGCCATAGCTTGTCAGCTAGAAGGGAAACGACTGTAACATAGACTACTGTATTATGTATATAGTATGCTAATTGTCCAGGGCAATTAAGGTTGGGAGTAGAATTAAGAGAGTAAGTGTTTCCACACTATTAAAAAGTAGTAATGGGATTTGAATGGCTCCTCAGAAGATGGGGAAAATGGATAAAAACAGAGGACAGATGAAATATCCCAGAGAAGAGATAAACAGTCAGAAAGCCCAAGTGAGTTGTGGAGGAGAAGGAAGGAGACCAACAAACTTGAGAGATTCTTCCTGAGCAGCCATAGGAAGTAGAGTTGGGTAGCTAGGGTGGAGTCAAATTATAGAGGCCCTGAAGGGAGGCAGAAACTTCTGGATTTGATGTGGAGACAATGAGGCCTTCTAAATTACGAGTTGGGCGTAGCATGGTAAAAGTGGTGGTTTAGGGAGGCTATTCCCCTGCTCAGTACATGAGAAATTAAAGAGGAAGGACCCAGAGACCAGGCAGCCAGCAAACCAGCCAAGGACTGAAGGGGTCAGGGGTGGGGTGGAGGCCCCAGGAGTAAAGGGTTAAATCTGAGAGTCACTGTAAAGTAATCATTTATGAACCTTCTGATGATGGCGTATGGGAAGAAGGCAGCTGGAGAGGTGACTCCTGAAATTACAGTGTGCCTTTAGTTTTAGAAAGGGTGACTGAGTAAGTGCGGGGTCCTGGTAATGTTGTCTGAGTTTGGCCTTTCCGGGAACAGTAAATGAAGGGAACATTTTTCTCTGTGCACAGGAGTGCATTGGAGTCCGTGATGTCTGGTCCTCCAAGAGAAGGCTGGAGGGAAGTGAGCAGAGAGGATGGAGCTGAGGGCCTGATGTGTGAAGTTGACAGCTGAGTCAGCAGAGTGGCAGGAATTGCAAGTGACACTGAGGCGGGGTGGGTGACTCTGCTGCAAGAGGGGGGCCAGGACTCAGAGTCCCTTGCATTTTTTAAACCTCTGCCCCTGTCACCATCTGTGTCTCTTGTCAGGCCTTCCCTTTGGCCTAGAATACTCCCACAACCCCATCCTGATCCTTCCTCTCTGCTTCAGATGAGGGACTTTGAAACTGTCCCCTGTCCCTCCAGATGGGGGTATGGCCTTTCTTCCTTCTTCTCTGTTGGACAGGGTACAGACTGTATGCTCTCTGTATTGCAAAGCTGGCTGCATCACAGTAACCAAGCACGGGTCTGCCCAAGTTGGCCTAGTGATAAAAACCACCTTGGGGAGCAGAAAATATGTACTGGCCTGTAACCCCAGCACCTAGTAGGCTTGTGCTGGAGGGTGGGTTCAAAGCCAGTTGAGGGTACTGGAAAGTTGGCACAGTAGTTAAGAGCACTTGCTATTCTTACAGAGGTCCTGGGTTTGGTTCTCAGCACTCACCTGGTGACTCACAACCATTCCCAGTTCCAGTTATAAAGGATCCAATGCCCTTTTCTTATGTCCACAGATACTAGGCAAGTACATGGTGTGCAGACATGCATGCAGGCAGAATACTTATACACATAAAATAAACAAATTCAAAGCTAGCCTGCGCTACCATATCTCAAAATAAAAGGAAACAACAAACAAGTCAACAAAACCATAGAACTGCCTGGTGTGCCCAGCGACTGTTGTCTAGACTGGCTTTCTCACTTGGATAGTCTGATTCAGCAGCCCGTGGATCTAGAAAAACTCACTCCAGGTGACTCCTAGATTTGAGAGGTCTGGACACTGATGTTGGTTACATAGTTAGGTCGTATTTAGTGCTTAGAGTTAAGGTTGCCTGTGTGTTTATAAGGCATCAGGATGCTTTCACTGGGGCTTTTGGCATAGCAGCTATTGGGTTAGCGGATGTGGTGGAAAGGGATGCTTATGGGTTTTACCCAGGGAGCTGTGGCAAGTGTACCTACCCATGCAGTGTATCAGGGACAAACCATGGCCTTCCTTAGATTGAGAACCAGGGGCTGTCTGGGACGGTGGTGTTTATGCTGAGATTTGGATGAAAATACTCCTGGCAGACAGATTGTAACAGAGGACACCAACCCACATTAGTGGTAAAGTCTCGGTATGAAATTTAAAGAAATACCAACATTTGGACCATAGTTAGCATTTAAACCATAAGTAGCCCCAACATTAATTTTTTTTAATTTAAAATACTTTTGTTATATAGGACATAACCATAGCTAGAAGGAAATAAAACTCTGAAAAGCCAAAAGTGAACCCTAACAGCCATGGTGGCTCATGCCTATAAACCGAGCACTTGAAAGCTAAGGCAGGAAGATCATGAGTTCAAGGTCACCCCAGCCTGCATATCAGGATCTCGTCTCCAAAGTCTAAGGCCAACAGATGTGGTTCAATAGCGGGACACTAACGTGTGCAGAGACCTGGGTTAAATTCTCAGCACAAGTGAAAAGCACAAGTGTAGTGAGCACCCGGGCCCCATCCACACACACGGCAGCAATCTGATGTTTCAGGGCTTTACTCTGTAGTTCAGTCTGGCCTT
>JANHMN010000009.1:36043489-36076688 GCA_030674055.1 Rhabdomys pumilio
TTCAGTTCTTATATCCACGGGAACTGTTCTGTGCCTGTGTCTTAGATGGTTTCAGTTCTTATATCCACAGGAACGAGTGTTACTAGTAACAAAAGGCATAAAATGAGAAGTAAGCCTTCTTTTTTTTTTTTGTTTTGAGACAGTCTCTGTGCATAGTCCTGCCTATCTCAGAACTCATAGAGATCTGCCTGCTTCTGTCTCCCAAGTGCTGGGATTAAAGGCCTGCGGCACCACGCCTGGCGGTGAGCCTTCTTTACCATTTGGTTCTACCTTTGAATTTTGTCAGATGATAGTTAAAACATTATAAATACACATGCACATAGGTACACATATTTACATATCAGTACATGTAAACGAGACCACATCAGACCTACTGTTCTGCGCCTTGCTTTATGAACTATATCTCAGTCGTCTCTTCTCATCAGCATGCATAATAGACACCATTTAGTAACTGCTCATAGCAGAGAGCAGGTTCTCTGCGGCCAGCCTCTTCAGTGTTTTCTCTAACTTACCTGGCTTGCCCTGTTTAAACTACTGCAAGATGTTACATTGTATCAATGTACTGAGTCAACAGATCCTTTATTGATTGTTATGTCTCTAATGTTTTATTATTAAAGAATGCTTCAGTAACTGTTGGGCACTTATCTTTTTATGGGTGTTACTATACAATAAGTTCCTCTGGCCATGAGCACGGTGTTCACATTAGTTGTAGCCACGGGAGAGGCTGAATCAGGACTATTTGAACCTAGAACTTTGTGGATAGCCTGAGCAACGTAGCAAGACCCTATGTTTAAGAAAATGGAGTGGAACTGCTAAGTCAGAGATAGTTTAGTAGACATCTCTGTGTCTGCTTTCTAGTTTTACTTTATTTTATTTTATTTTTTGGTTTTTTTTAGACAGGATTTCCCTGTGTAGCCCTGACTGTCCTGGAACTCACTTGGTAGACCAGGCTGGCCTAGAACTCAGAAATCTGCCTGCCTCTGCCTCCCAAGTGCTGGGATTAAAGGTGTGTGCCACCACTGCCCGGCTGGTTTCTATTTTCAATGGTAGAAAGTTCCTGGGAGAAAAGAAATTTGATATTAGATAACATCAGTTCCAGCTACCTTAGAATATTCAGGAAATATTGGAGATCGTCTTCATTTTATACTGGGTATTAAACCCAAGGCTGTGTGTGCTGGGCAGACACTGATCTACTAAGCAACGTACTCGGCGGCCCCTTTTCAAATTTTGAGATTGTGTCTTTGCAAGTTGAACAAGCTAACCTTGAATTTGTGGTGCTCATGCCGCATCGGGATTACAGATGCGCGTGCCCACTGACTGCTACAGCTCTTTATTGCATCATAAATTAGTAATAGCTACAGATCACATACTTTACAACTCACTCTCTTGTTGCTGCTGTTGTTTTGAGTTATTTCAGGTTTTGGGTTTTGTTTTTTGTTTTGTTTTGGTTTGGTTTGGTTTGGTTTGGTTTTTTTTTGTGACCGGGTTTCCCTGTGTACTCCTGGCTGTCCTGGAACTCACTCTGTAGACCAGGCTGGCTTCAAATTCAGATCTGTCTACCTCTGCCTCTTAAATGCTGGGATTAAAGGCGTGTGCCACCACCATTTCTTGGCTGTAACTCATTTAAAGTGAATTCAGACAATTAAATGTTTTAATATATTCATACAGTTGTACAAACATAACTGCGGCTAGTTTTAGGAAATTTTACCTAAAAAAGATGGCCATATCATCAGCAGTCATTCCCGGTCCAGATCAAACACAAACCCTCATCTGCGTAACCGCAATGCATGACTGCTCAGACTGTTCCCCTCATCCCATAACCGCTTGCACTCTGCTTTCTGCCTCTGTAGATTCGGCTCTTGTCATTTTGAATAAAAGAAAGCATGCCATGTATGGCCTTCTATAACTTTCTTCTCTTACTTAGCGTGTTTTTAATATTTACTCATTTTATAGTATGTCTGTTTATATTTTGTTTGATTTTTTTTTTTTATTTCCCAAGTATTTCATTTATGGTATGCCACCTCTGTGTACCTATCCACTAACTGTATGTTTTACTTTTTGGCTACTGTTTATATCAGTGGCCCTACTGTGAATACTCGTATACAGATTCTTCTGTCCACACATTTTTGTTCCTGGTGGCAGGTACCTAGGATCAGAATTGTTTATTTCCACAGTAACTCTGTTTAACATTTCAAGAACTGCCAGACTGCTCTCCAGAGTATCTTTTCCATTTCTTTAGCAATGTGAGTTCCAGTTTCTCTGCATCTGCCAGCTGTCCTTATTTTCTTACTCATGTTGAAATCGAGGTTTCTTGAGTCTGTGTATTCCATGCTGACCCTAAGCCCTCAGGGTAGCTGAGGGTGACCTTGAACTTCTGGGTTTTTTTTTTGTTGGACTTACAAGCACACGTTACTGTGCTTGGTATATGCCCTGCTGGGGATCTAACCCAGGGCCTCCTCCCTGCCAGGCAAGCACTCAGCTGCAGTCTAAGGCATCCCCCTGATTCTGGCCTCCCTTAGTAAGAACGAGTGGAAAGGCATTCCAGCTTTGGTTTGCCTTTCCTCGGTGGTGAGTGGAGCCTCAGGAACAGCCTCTCAGGTACTTCCTAGCTATTTGTGTGCCCTCTTTGGTAAGGTTCGCATCCTTAGTCCAGTTTTTAAATTAGATTGTCTTTATTATATTAAGCCTTAAATATTTTATGCATATTCTAAAAGAATATATTTTATCAAATACATGATTTGTGAATAATTTCTCTTTTGTGAGTTGCAGCTATTTTTTATATTATTTTATTGAAACAATCCAGCAATATAATTAAGCAAATCAGATAAAGCTAAAAGCTGAAGCAAACCACAGCATTTGTTTCTTCACTTGCCGTCCCATTCCCTAGAGGCCTTCAGCTCTTGTAACTTGTTTAAAGTTTGTCTTTTAAAACTGTAAAACTCCCCTGTATATTGGTAGGGACCATTATGTCACTTCACTATTTTCTTCCTTTTTTTTTTTTTTTTTTTTTATTTTTTATGACATGGTCTCTCCGTGTAGCTCTAGCTGTCCTGGGACTCCCTATGTAGACCAGGCTGGCCTCAAACTCACAGAGATCCACTTGCCTCTGTTTCCTGAGAGCTGGAATTAAAAGTGTGCCACCACACCTGGCTCCCTTAAATATTTCTAAGTTTAGAATTTCGATTTTACATTTCAATTGATGAGCAGAAGTTAGCCATGGCTCTGTTTCCCTTCTCCTGAAAACTTTCTCAGAATATTTTCATTTTGTATTTAGAAACAAGTAGAGTTTGTGCTTGCTGTGGATTTCCATATTTGAATCACAAATTTGTGTCCATTTAATTATGCCAAAGTGAGAACTCTGTAAAATGGCTTAACACGTAAATGGCTCTAACATTTCAAGGCACAAAGGCTGGAACAAACAGTACGCTTGTGCTGTTTCACCAAAATGAGATAGCAAGAAATGCATATGTTGACATCGGCCCTCTAATTGATCTCACTAATATACTAATATATCCAACACACAATTCAGAGAACACCATTAGGATTGTGCACACACACACACACACACACACACACACACACACACATACACACTGTGAACACACATATACATGCTGACCAAAGAAAAAAGGAAAGAAACCCTATATGAATAAATGTTGTGTTGTATAAATGGCTCTAATGACAGTGTTCATTTCTCTTGGAGTGACTAAGACGTGAAAATGTCTTTTGCGTTTTGTTTGTTTTTCCAGGTTGGCAGAGTTGGGAGGCTAGGTCAAAACGGAACTGCAATCACATTCATCAATAACAACTCTAAAAGACTCTTCTGGGATGTTGCCAAAAGAGTGAAGCCCACGGGATCCATTCTCCCGCCACAGCTATTAAATTCCCCTTACCTTCATGAGCAGAAGAGAAAGGAACAGCAGAAAGACAGACAGACACAGAGCAGCCTGGTCACGGGGGCCAACCTCATGGACATTATTAGGAAACACGAGAGGAGCAGCTCACAGAAATGACCTGTTCTGCCGCTTCCCACAGGCTGACGCATTCTCATCAAAATGTCTAATAACTACTGGGATTGACTCAATAAACTTGGACAAGGAACAGAAGAATCTTTAAGATATTTTTAAATGTAATAAAATTCACACAGCAATATTGTATTTATTTCAGATCACAATCCTTGTATTATAAAATCAAAATCAGAAGAAGAATTGCTACAGAGCTGCAGTTTGTCTCCTTGGGCGTCACTTCCCATTGTTTAAATAGGCGGTTCTCAGAGTACAATCAGAGCCAGGGCTCCCCCAGCAGGGTCTCTCCCCATCCAGTGGCTCCTGCCCAGCCACCAGCATATCCGCACCAGAGTTATGGCTGAATGCTTAGGAAGAGAGTGAATGGTGGCAATCATCAAAAAAACAAAACAACATCAAAAAAACGCTCCGAGGTGCGTTGAAAAGAAGCATAAAATGTTTAGCTTTGTTCTCGAATGTTTTCCCCTTGGCTTGGTTAGCAGCTTTTAAAACACACTTTCCACCAGGCGGTGGTGGTGCATGCCTTTAATCCCAGCACTTGGGAGGCAGAGGCAGGTGGATTTCTGAGTTTGAGGCCAGCCTGGTCTACAGAGTGAGTTCCAGGACAGCCAGGGCTACACAGAGAAACCCTGTAAAAAAAAAACCCACACTTTCCTTCCGAACAGTTCCACTTTCACATCTGTATGCCTCTGAGGGCCATTGTCATTTAAACACCACAGAAGGAAGTTAGAAGCCAACTTCTATGCATCTGTACTTTTATGTCAATAAAAACTGGTACATTTATTAGGGAAATTTAGTAGTATGTAAGACAAATGTTGACACTTAGCTTGAGAGCGGGAGGCGTCTTCCCTGAGGCTAGGTAGGGAGAGGTCACAGACAAGAGTGCCCCGTGTGCATCCCTTGGACTCTGTGTGAATGTGTATATGCCTGTGATGTGAAGGGAACAAGGGAAGCCAAGTGCTATAGCAAAACGCACTGCAAGGTTGAACTCAAGACACTGCACAGAAGATGGACTCAGTGCTGATTGTTTCTGGACAGCAGGACAGTTGTTTGTGTTAAACTAGATTCAAAGTTGTTTTATAAGTGAAAATGGGGTAGCCAATAAAAAGCTGGCTTTGTGGAGCAACCATTCCAGGAGAGTCAGGTGTAGTGGCTCATTCATGCCTATAATCCCAGCATTTGGCAGCCACAGGCAGGAGGATGACTGCTGGTTTAAGGCCAACTTGGCCTACAAAGTGAGACTCTCAAAAACCAAAGAAAGCAACAGCAAATGATGAGAATATATTTAAACAAAAATAAATACCACAAAGCAGTAAAATAATCTCACTGGTCAGTTAAGTCCAGTTGGCTTCTGTCCCCCTGTTGTATTCAACATGGCCTCTCAGTTCTCTGCTGACCTCATGGGACCTTGTCCTGCTAGAATTTTTTTCAGATTAATAGTTTATTGTGTTGGGTTTGCAGGACGTAGGTGAGTGGTAGAGTGGAGGGGGAAAGAACTCACAGCCCTTGGTGAGAACTGAGCTGACTGCTTGCACCCCATCAGGAGAGGAGGGGTCCTCACTATTGATTCTTTTCCCCTTCACCTCCTTCTCACTGGGAGACCTTCAAGCTCTCCCTGCTCTGAATCTCGAATGTTGGCAGCGTCTGTTTCCTATTCTTCCACATCTTCTGCCCTGTTTTTGACTCCACCGTCTGGAGGTGTCACAGTGCTGCGGTTCTTTGTTGGACAGCCCAGAACACTAAACTTCAAAATAAAACTGGCCAGAGTGTTGCTTAAATTTGTTGTTCTTTGACAATCACACACACACACACACACACACACACACACACACACACACACACACAATGATATGATACGATGCTTTCTGGTTACTCTCCTCACTCCTGCCAAACCCCTTCCTGCCTCCTGTCTCCTCCCCACACTCTGTTTTGTTTTGTGGCCTACGGAGTTTAACCAGGGCAGTCTCTGAGATCATAGGTTTGAAACTTCCCACTGTCACTCACCAGTGGGACACAGCTGAGACAGTGACACCCCCCACCCCACCACTTCTTCCAGAAACCATCAGTAGCCAGGGAAGGGAAGGGCAGGGTGCATATTTTTTAACTTACCATCTGCTATCATTATTTCATGCAAGAAAGACCACGCCAAGCAAAACAAGAAGGGAGCGTGTACAGGGCCAGATCTTGCTAAGAAATGGCAGGATTGTGCTATATTATAGACATTTTAATAGTTTTGTAAAAACAAAAAATGTACAGTTCAAACTATGAATTAGCTGAAGTAACTAAAATATATACAGTCGTTTCTTTTCCAGTAATTATATGAGAAAGGTGCTGAACTGATGTCTTTCTTTTTGTTTTTTAATTTAAAAAAAATTTTTTTTTTTTTTTTTTTTTTTGTGGAATTGAAGCAAACAGCTTTTCCATAGCCAAAATGAGTTACTCAAGTGCCCTGTTTATAAGATACATTTAGTGTCCTTTTAGAATTTCCAATACCGAGCGCATTCTAGAAATCAGATTTTTTTTTCTGGAAAGTCAAGTCAAAGGATGTGTCTGATTATGGTTTCATAATATCTTACAGAAAACACTGCCACATACCTCACCTACAACCCGCACTATCGATGTAATGTAAGAAATAAAGGTAGACTCACTAACTCCTGCTCTGATGAGGCCTCACTGTTTTCTGGTGGTGGGTAAGTACTCTTGGGTTATGCTCTGCTCCGGGATTTTTTTTTTTTTCTTTTGGTTTTTTTTTCGAGACAGGGTTTCTCTGTGTAGTCCTGGCTGTCCTGGACCTCACTCTGTAGACCAGGCTGGCCTCGAACTCAGAAATCCACCTACCTCTGCCTCCTAAGTGCTGGGATTAAAGGCGTGCGCCACCACCGCCCGGCTATGCTCCGGGATTCTTATGGGCACCTTTTATACCCCACTTCTACTTTCCAGAGACAACACAGAATTCCCTCTATTAACATAGGTTTGGTGCCTGACAGGACAAGTCACCCCAGGTGACTTTCCTGGCAGCTTAAAGTAAACTGACTCCATACAGATAGGACTCTTTGTTGTCTCCCTGTCAGGCTCACAATGACCCCGGAGGCCCAAGGCCCACAGTGTGAAAACCAGCCAAAGGTAATTAAGTAAACACACTTCTCTGATTCGCTCATTGGTGCCAGGAGTTATTTTATAATATGCAGGATTTGTGGTGTCATTGGACCAGATCACAAGGAGGATGTAAAACCAGAGTGACCTTTAAAATGAATTTTGAGTTTATAAAAGGTTCGCCTATCTTTATTTTTCTCTTTGCATCTCAGGGAAAGAAAAAGAACTTGGTGAAACTGCTTGTGGGTAATTAGGTTCCAATTATAGAGCTTCGCCAATTTTTTCAATTAGCATAAATTAACAACTATCCCCATCTTGAGCTTGCTTTATGGTTCTCAGAGGTCTTTCCAAATCTCTATTTTCTGTGGTTCATACTTTCCAATTCCCATTTCCATATCTCAAACTTACTTCAGAATTTTGGGGGTATAAAATATAGATGAAAGAGATTAGTCAAGAGGGGCTCCTCACTGCTGCTAAATGACGGTTATAGAGAAGGCCATTGAATTTGGGGTGCATTGAATATATTTGAACTTTTATACTGCTAGGGTGCCCCTGGAGGGTTTTCAATTGTTTTGGATTTCGGATATTTTACACATACATAATGGCTGTCTTGAGGGTGAGACCCAAGTTGAAATACCAATTTATTTGCATTTCACACAAACCTCTAAAGGTAATTTTGTACATTTTCAGAGTGCTCTGATGACTGACACTCATCACGTGAAGTCAAGTATGGAATTTTCCATTTATGGCATCACATCAGGTTAAAAGTTTCAAAGTATTTCAGAATCTGGATTTTCAGACAAGGGTTGCTCACTTTGTATGCACTATTTACAATTCCATCTGCTTACTTGTGCCCGCACTATTTATCTCCAACGTATCCCTTTAACGTTGGGGCTGAAAATCAGAATCTGAAGCCAGATTCAGCATCTTCCATACATGAAACCCAGCCGCCTTTCTGACTTCTGCTCCTTCAGACGTGCTCAAACCATGACGCCATCACTGAATAACCTCCCTGTAATCTCCATATCAACTGAGTCACCAAGTCCTGTCTGGTTTGCTTTCAAAATGCTCATACTTTGATGTTGCCGCTGAAGCCCCGGATCCCTGCCTCCCAACTAAGCGATCCTAGCGATGTTTGAATTGGCCATCCTACTTGTCCAGTATCTTTCCAACCAGAGCAGGACAGTTCCAGAGATTTATTTCAACCCATTCTCTGGAGTTTCCTTGCTCAGAAACCTTCAGCTTCTCCCTGTTGACAGCATCAAGTCGGAGCTCCTCTGGCTGCTGTCCGAACCCCTCCTTTATCCGAGTCCTCCCTCCATCTTTCTGCCTACTGCTTCCTAGCTCCAACCATCTGCCACGGCTGACTGTATGCTCCAACAGTCCTGAACACCACCGCTCAGAGATCAGGCAGTGCATCAGAACTTCCGAGAACATAATAGGAATAATAACTGCTGGCGACGAGAACCGATGTGTCATTGATGAGCTCTCTCAAAACTATGGGAAGTGAAGAATCTGCACATAGAAGGCCAGTTTTAATTACAGAGGAGATGCTGCATGCCCCTCTTCCAGTTTGGAATCTGGGGCTATTTACCTTGGGATTATAGAGACTCCCGAATGCTGGGCAGGAACCAAGAACTGGTAGAAGAGTGAGTTCTGAAACTGGAGAAACATGTTACAGCTGTCAGTCCCGCCATGATGGATGAGTTAGGCAATAGGGTACACCTACAATGTGTTTAATTAAAGCATTCTGGGAAAGGAAGCGAGGTGATATATAAGCATTACAGTGTTCAAAGACACTTTACATAATCAGGGTCATTTGTCACTTCATTAATGCACAAGTATATAATAGGCAGAAAATTCCTAAGAAGAAATAATGTCTTACAGGATGCATGGGTGGCTAGGCGCTGGCCTGTGATGCCAGCACTGAGAAGGCTGAGGCAGGAGAGTTGGCTGTAGCTTGTTCAAGATCAAGATCAGTACGCTAACCTTGCTCACCAGCTCTTCCAGGCCTGCCAGGGCTACATAGCCACACCCTGCCTCAACACCCCATCACTTCCCCAGAGAAAGCATTCTTAGGAAGGTAGTAAGGAAGAAGGCTTGAGGGAGGACGGAGCTGGGATGCTTTCTGGATGTCATATTGAAATACTGTAAAGATTTCTTACGACTAATGGGTAAATGGTTACTCCATTTTCTTTAAATCCTTCTTGAGTGAAGGCTCCTTCACTTCTGTCTACAGATGACCCCTGGGTAATTTAAAGCAAAACAGAGTTTGGTTTCCCTGCCTTCATTTTCTATCTCCTGCCCTACCTTAAAACTGGGTCAGGTTGTTCCTCGGCTCCGCCCAGAGGCATGCCTGTCATTTAAGGAGGAATGAACACCTAAAGCTGGGAATATAGGAATCTGCACCTTGAAGGTTGAAAACACAAGATAAGAAGAATCCAGGTATTTTCAAGACTTGCAGGGACATCGTAATTATGGGACCGGCTTTTACAACATCTTGTTCCAGGCCACCAAATGACACCATTCCTGCAGTCAATTTGAGTTCCAGGAATAGCAGAGCCTCGCAGGCGGATTCACCCATGATAACACTGGCCTCTTAAGCAAGACCGGTTGGGCTCATCGAGGAAACAAGCTGTGCATGTCCAAAGAAGGGAACAGTTGTCTCATGAGGGGGACCAAATTGCCTGTTTAAGTGATAAGGGTATCCCCGGAGCCTCGAAGAACCAACCTAAGATAGAGCTCAAATGCCACAGTTTGGCCAAGACTGATTAACTATGCCTCATACTCCCGGCTCCAAATCTTTCCCTGCTTAACCTGAAAGTCCCAGCAGTACCCTCCTGGAGACAAAGCTGGGCATGCCGACCCCTTCACTGCCACACAGGGTCACAGTGAATCAATATCCCTTTTTTTTCCCCACCATTTCTTTTACCATTTGCTGTTGGAGTCCAGTGACTACACTTAGCTTGTTGGGTCTCCCTGAAGCCAGACCTCCCTGTCCTGGGACTCCCCATAAGCAGATGCGGGGAGGGGGGAGAGAAGGATAGCACTTTGAGTGTGACTGTTTCTAAATAATGCGTTTCGACTTTATTTTGAGGAAAAGATAGTTAAGAAATCCAATAGCAGGGCTGGAGAAATGGCTCAGCGGTTCAGAGCACAGGCTGCTCTTCCAGAGGTCCTGAGTTCAATTCTCAGCAACCACATGGTGGTTCACAACCCTCTGTAATGAGATCTGGTGCCCTCTTCTGGCCTGCAGGCATGCATGCAGGCAGAATGCTGAATACATAATAAAAATTCAAAAACAAACAAAAGCATGATGTTTTAAAAAAGAGAGAAAGAAATCAAATAGCCAGATGAGTATAGTGAAGAGCACCTATAGTCACAGTCTTTGAGGCCTGGGCAGCTGGGACTTGGCCTGTAGCCACCTCACAGCCTCTCTGAGCCCCTTGGTTATAGTTCTGACACCCTCACCATTTACATATACAGCACAGCTTGGCTTGTTGAGCAGGCACAGGATACTGGTGTGTCCCTGTGGTTTCGGGCAGCTGTGGATGGAAAGGGCAAGCCTTTGACAATAAGGAAAACAGGGAGGGTCCCTGTGATTCCGTGAGCATCAAGGTTTGATTCTGTTTGGGTTTTATGCGAGGAAGCAGAATCCTCACGGAAAAATACAACGCCGGTGCTTTCTTCTATTAATACAGCGACGAAGGGACAGTTCACACTGTGGTGGCGAGATCCGATGTCTTAACTGTCTCAACTCAAACCATCGAGTAAAGTGTAAAATGGTAATTATGAAAATAGCACAGTGGGTCTAATGAGAGTCTTAATAATAACAAACAATCACCAGGCGCTTGGGGGGTGGGCACCTTCTAAACCTTTAATATGACATAATAATTTCAAAGTTTTCTGGTCAGTGAGAGCGCTGACGAGGTAATGAAGGAGGACGTAAGTGGAGGGTGACCGGGTTCTTTTTGATTGTCTGTTCTTAATCCCGAGGGAGGGGAGAGAAAGAATGCAATCCAAATGGGGCGCCGAGGCCCGAAGAGGCTGAGGTAATTGCATTTTCTTAAATAGACCGGTTATTAACCACATAATTTAAAGGCTTCGGCAAAGCTAATGATTAAATTACTTCTAAGATAATAGAGTCTGAGATAATAGAGAAAGCATTCCTTTCCGACTAGATAACAGTCGTTGTCTATGAAGTGGAAAGGATCTATATAACTTAAATTTTACTTAGCAAGTTTGATAAAATTAATTTTATCTTCTGTGTGTATAAGTGTTTTGACTGCATGTATGAATGTATGTGTGTGTATGTATGTGTGTATGGGTATGTATGTACATATGTGCACATGGTTGAGTTCTCGTGGAGTCCAGACGATGGCATTGCAGCCCTGGAACTAGAATTACAGGCAGCCAGGAGCCACCATGTAAGTGCTGGGAACTGAACCCAGGTCCTCTGCAAGAGCAATGAGTGCTCTTAACTGCTGAGCCATCTTTCCAGCATCTTCAGTGAGGTTTTTGGTTTTTGTTTTTAGAACAAAATCAATAAACCAGATTTCTACACTTCAGCAGTGAAAACCACATTGCTAGCTCTTCCTGCTGTCGGCAGCATCCTGATTACTTATCAGACTGAGCTGGCTTCATCCCTGCCCTTTAGCAGGCAATCATCATAACCCAGACCTCAGCAGGGTCCCTAGGTGCTCAAGGTCAAAGACAGTTCCGGGCTTCTGTGGGCCTTAGCTTCTTCTCTGTGCTCAGCTGTGACATCCATAGGACAGGATACACACTCCTTACTCCATGCAGGTGGCATTTTAATATTTCTTCATTCTTCTCTGAGCTGGGACCATTTCCTTTTTTTAAAAGCAAGACCTGTAAATAAGGAGATTTCTTCCTCCCTCTTACCTCCCCCAAGGAAAACTAGGCAGCCTCAGGCCTGTTGGAGGGTTAGGACCAGAGCCCGAGCACATGGATGTCTATGAAGCACTGTGCCTGCTTTATTTCTGTGTTGGCTTCTAGTGAACACTTAAGAAACAGTTACAAAGAACATGTCTTAGAATAAAATAAGACACACAAACAAATGTACGGATTAGTAAGGCATACAAAGTAAAACATAACAAAGTAACGGAACAAAGTAACGGAACAGACCCTATAAATAACATTGTATGTCTTTTTTATTCTCTTATTTTTCTGAGACAAGGTCTCAGTCTGTAGTCAAAGCTGGCCTGAAACTCACCATGTAATTAATCTGAGGTGGCCTTGAATTTCTAATGATCCTCCTGCCTCAGTCTCTTGACTCACAGTTGTGAGATGCCATGCCTGGCTTGTATTTCTTTTTGAAAAGTCATGATTTTATGGTCAGTAAGAACAAGGCTGGTACTCATGTAGTCATAGCTACTCAGAAGACTGAAGCAGGAGGACCTCTTGAGGGAAAACATGGAGGCCTGCCTTAGAAAGAGGGGTATGGAGGAGGAGCCACGCTCTGATACATTGAAAGGTGTGTGTATAAATACAGAATCCACAGTCCTGAATAACTGTGAGATTATACAGAAAAATACCCCCTTTGTATCTCTAAGCCTTTCTAAATTACAAAATACTTCCTTGTATTCTTAATTGACCTGACATAGAGTTTTTTAAATGCCCTTAATTTGTTGGTATATGGTCCAGAAACTGATGAGAATTGTTAGGGCCTAGGTAAAATATTAAGGCCTGTATGGAATGTTAAGAAAGACCTAGGTAACTGTTACTTGGCTAGCCTGCTATTATTGGGAACCTTTCTCATATGTTTCTGCTGTTACTAGGAAACTTTCTTTTTAAAAAAAAATATTTATTTTATGTATAGGAGTACACTGTAGCTGTCTTCAGACACATACCAGAAGAGGACATCAGATCCCATTACAGATGTTGTGAGCCACCACGTGGTTGCTGGGAATTGAACTCAGGACCTCTAGAAGAGCAGTTAGTGCTCTTAACCACTGAGCCATCTCCTCAGCCCCCTCTTTATTTCCTCCTCCTCCTCATCTTCTTCTTCCTCTTCCTCTTCCTCCTCTTCTAAGATTTATTTATTTTATGTATATGAGTACACCACCATTGCTCTCTTCAGACATACCAGAAGAGGGCATCAGATCCCATTACAGATGGTTGTGAGCCACCATGTGGTTGCTGGGAATTGAACTCAAGACCCTGGAAGAGCAGTGAGTGCATACTCTTAACCGCTGAGCCATCTCTCCAGCCCACTAGGAAACTTTTTAATGCCAAAATTGATTACCTATTCTGTTATGTTCTGTGCCCCTGGAAGTCAATCACGATAAATGTCAGTAGAACTATTTTATATAGTTACCCACAATAAGCTTGGACCCGAACCAACCACCCAGCAGCACCTTCTGCACCTATGTATGAGCTTTTACAGAATTTGCCTTTATAAGCTGCCCCTAGATGTACCCCAATATAAGAGAGACACCTGCACCAATTAAGAAACTACTTGGAATAAGACTTCCATTTTGAATAGTGGTCTAGTAAAGTTTAAGTTCCCAAGACCTCCCTGGGAACTGACATCCTATTTGGCAGAAAGAGACATGTACGTGGGTAACTGACATCCTGATCGGCAAGTTAAGGCATGAATGTTAGACAAGTCCCATCCTGCTAGACAAGTTAGGACATGAATATTAGACAAGGCAAATCCCCTGCCAGTTAAAAACCCCAACCAATGGGAACAGGATAAGTATACACCATGTTCCTAAGGAAACTCCCTATCCCTAAATCCTGATTGGTGAAATAACTCGGCACAGATGTTTGTGGATTCGGGGCTTAAAATCCCTGTAGGATTTTAACTCGGAGTCATGGTTCAGTTCCTGAATCTGGATCACAGACCTACCTGGTCCATCAGTTCTGGAGTGTATGCTCAATAAATTCTCCCTGTCTGACTGAGATGAGTGTTTGTGTGGTTTGTGAGGCAATTCCTGGACCCTTACAAAATTAAAATTTGGGGTTGTGGGGCTGGAGAAATGACTCTTCCAGAGGTTCTAGGTTCAATTCCCATCAACCACATGATGGCTCACAACCATCGGTAATGGGATCTGATGCCCTCTTCTGGCATGCAGGTGTACTCATATATATAAAACAAATCTTTTTTTAAAAAAAAAAAATTGAGAGTTGTGTTCTATTCAGCAAATAGCTAATTCTTTCCCTTTCCATTTTGATAGGAATGCATGTTCCTGCCCCACTGGTTTAGGTTTTGTCTAATGGATTGTACTGACCAATCAAATGAGAGCACATGTCAGGAGCAGAGGTCAAAACAAGGCAGGGTGGGTCTGCATGCCTTCTTGGTCTTGGGCCAGTCATCATACAGGGCCCTTGCACCAGGAACCAATTCTCTTTGATCTCATCCCAGAAAGCGAGCCACATTAATAGGTTTAAACCTTTTTGGCAACAGAAATAGAGCCATTGTAGGCAAGTCTCAGACCTGATACTAAGAGAGTGGAGACAGGAGTAAGCCAAAACGGTCTGTCACAAAATGCCGTGCAGCAGAAACCCAGGTACTGTAGAAATCTTACAGAGGTTAAAAGGAAGTCACTAACACCTGCTATGCACCCACAACCCCGTGGGGGACTGCTACTACCCTGCTTACAGATGAGGAAATGGAAGGGGAGGAGAGACGATGTCTTCCCCAAGATCAGATAGGGTAGAAAGGCATGAATTGAAACCCAAGTCTGGCAGGGCTGGAGAGCTGGCTCAGTGGCTACAAGGGCCAGAGCTGGGTTTCTAACATCAGTGATACATGGTTTTCAACCTCCTGTAACTCCAGCTTCAGGGGATCTGATGCTCTCTTCTGATGTCTATGGGTACCCACATGTATCTGTGCATGCACACATATACACATAAAGTTTTAAAAATACTGTTGAAGAAAAGAAACCATCAGTCAGGTGTGGTAGTTCATGCCTTTAATCCCATAACTCTGGAGGCAGAGGCAGGCAGGTCTCTGAGTTTTAGGCCAACCTGGTCTCAGGATGAGTTCCAAAACAGCCTGATCTACATAGAGTAGTTTTTCACTACTATAGCATATAGTATTGTAAAAACCATTTAAATTCTAAGTATTCCAACAGTTATAATGTTGGAATAATAAAAATGTTCACTTTGTTAAATACTATTATTTAAGCCAGGCTTTTAATCCCAGCACTCAGGAGACAGAGGCAGATGGATCTCTGTGAGTTTGAGGCCAGCCTGGTCTACAGAGCAGGCTCTAGACAGCCAGGGCTACACAGAGAAACCCTGTCTCAAAAAACATCAGAGAGAGAGAGAGAGAGAGCAAGAGAGAAAGAGATGGGGAGGGGAGGGGAGGTATGTATGTGTGGGAGTACATGCCATGATGTGTGTGTTGTGTGACTGTATGTGTGTGTTGTGTGGTTGGGTGTGTGTGTTGGGTGTGTGTGTGTGTGTGTGTGTGTGTGTGTGTGTGGTTGTGTGTAGGTTAAGATACAAGTCTGTGGAGTCAGCTCTCTCCTACCTTTATATGTGGTCTGGGGAGGGAACTCAGGTTGCCAGGCTCCCACAACAAGGGTCTTTTCCTGCTGAGCCATCTCACTAGCTTTAAAAAGGCACGTTTAAAAAGGTGAGTTTTGGTTTGGTTTTTGTGGAGTTTGTGAGGAAACAACACCACACAGGACTTGGAACTTTTGACTTTACATATTTTGTATTAATACTGAACATTAGCTGTAAGAGCGTCCCCAGTGACAACAAACATTTGAGGAGACAGACTGTGTCTTTATGGGTGCTAGTAAACAGACAAACCTACCTAGAGGGGTCATAATTACCTCCAGAGGAGTTCTGTTGTCTCATTTGTCCACAGGGGCCTGGGGCCAGCACCTGTCTAGGAATGCCCCATTCTGGATACATGTAGCAGAAGTCTGTGACAATAGCCTTGTCCTCAGAAGTTCCCTGGGAAGCTGAGCAATGGGCTGTGGCTTGTGAGTTGCTCTTCTGCCTCTGTTCTCTCTTGGTAGAGTGAGCCGGCAGAAGGCAGGCTGCCTGAGCTGCCACAGATGCTGCCCACAGCGGTTCTTTATCCTGCCCCTCAGTGGCCACTGGTGATCTCTCTCACTCATTTTTAGCCAGTGAGAACAGGAGTGGTTAAGCTCCTACTGCCTGGCTGTGTGTGTGTGTCTGTATGTTTGTGTGTGTTTGTGTGTGTGTGTGTGTGTGTGTGTGTGTCTGTTTGTGTGCATGCACCTGTGATTGTGCGTGTCTATGTGTGTGTATCTCTGTGTGTGTGTTTGTATGTCTGTGTGTGTCTATTTCTGTGTATCTATGTGTGTGACTGTGTCTCTGTGTGTGTGCATACATCTGTGATTGTGCATGTCTGTGTGTGTATATGTCTGTGTGTCTCTGTGTGTGTGTCTGTGTGTCTCTCTATGTGTGTCTGTGTATATGTCTGTGTGTCTGTGTGTATGTATGTCAGTGTCTGTGTGTCTGTGTGTATATCTGTGTGTCTCTGTGTGTGTGTGTGTGTGTGTCTGTGTTGCATAAGTGGGTATCCTGGCTTCCCCAGTACTGTGGCATTTCTCCTCAGAACTCTGGACATGTGGCTCAATGCCTGCCGAGCCTCAGGCACCCTCCTCATTCTGTGCTCCTCCCTCCTGTAGGGCTACCCACTCCTCTAGATTCCTGTCACTGTCCCACTCTTCTCCATCCACTTTTGCTCGTCAGTTCTGAGGCCCATGCCCATCAACCCGGCTGCTTTGGATCAAACTTGGCCCGAGCTCAGAGAGAGTGACTGACTGATGAGCCAATGCATCACGAGCAATGAGCTATTTTGACAAATTGTGAAGGTAGGGTTTTAGGATCAAGAAACAGGAAATGAGGATTGCTAAATACTGCTTGTCAGGTAAATGTGCTGTCTCAGTTAATTCTCCAAACAGCTCTGTGGGCTGGGTGCTCTTATTATCCTTGTTCTGGAGATGAAGAAACTGAGGCACAGGGGACTTAATAAGTTATGCAAGACCATGCAGCTAAGTGCTGCAACAGGAGTCCAAACCCAGGCAACACCCTTCAGAGTCTCCCTTTTCTTTTTCAGGAGTTTTGTAGGTCATGTTGGCCTTGGATGCCCTGTCTACCTGCCACAGGTACTGGAAAGAGCTTCACTTTTAATGTTCACTGTGAAGAAGAGAGGACACCCACCCAGGCCAGAAGAGAGTGCCAGACTCCCTGGAGCTGGAGTTGCAGTGGTGGGCAGCCACCTGACATGGGTGCTGGGAGCCGAACTCTAGTCCTCTGGAAAAACTGTATGCCCTTGTAAGCTCGGAGCTGAGAGCTCTCTCTTAAATGCTGGGCTGTCTGTATCTTTTTGTTCAGTGGTCTCCACATGAGACAGGTAATCATCTCCACCTTCCTCAGCACTGTTTCTACCCCTCATGCCAATCAGGTTACTTATTATGCTGTATCAGTTCCTTATCTGGTCTCCCTGCCCTGGTGGCTCTACACCACACACAGACACACACAGACACACACAGACACATACACACATACACACACACACACACACACAGAGGCAGGCATGCATGCACGAACGCACGTGTGTGTGTGTGTGTGTGTGTGTGTGTGTGTGTGTGTGTGTTTCTTATAATTTCACATAATTGTCTGCTCAGTCTCCTCAAAGCCTGGCTTTATCTGGAATTCCAGTTTGCCATTCTGCCATTAAATGGACTCCATCATTGTGGCCAAACATAGATACAGGTGGCTGCAGCTGAGTATGGCTTAAATGCGGTGACACTGGGAACCAAACTGTCAGCCTATAGCAACAGACCACTTCCAGCAATGTCACCAAGTATGATGGAAGGCAGGAGAACTCTGATGAGAGGTATATGGGTCGGAAAGGAGGGTTGCAAAGACACACAGACACACACACACATATGCACACACACATATACACGGACACAGTGTAGGGAGAGAACAACCACACCACTGCTTCAGTCATTCCTCAATGAAAACCTCTGTCCTTCCTAGAAATGGAAACAGAAAGGAAACTCCAGCCAGGGACGAGGCCAATTAATGGCAGGGTAGAAGGCTGGATTTAGGAGACAACTATCTAACTGTGAAAACTGTCTCCCTCCCCAGAACTCTAAGTCACAGTAGAAGGAGCCCAGGAAGTGTCCCCGAGAAGGGCCAGGCCCAGCCCTCACCCCCACCCTCAGCTCAGAGCAATCCCTCAGAGAAGCAGATCCTGGCCTTCCTCCGCGCTGCGCTAGCCATCCCATCCTAGCACCTTTCACACAGCGAGAATGGAGTTCATTGTGTCCTCTGGGAGGAAGCTAAGTTTACAGACGATGCTCTGATGAGTCTTAGCTGCTGTGTTCCTAGAATGAACCAGATCACCAAAGATGTAAACAGTTTAGGAAAGTGAGCAGAACGGAGGCTAATGAAATTCTGTCTCACGAAGAGTGTGGTCGCACACTAGGGTAGAATCCATAGTACAGTGAAATGGTGCTCTGATAGGTAGGATTGCAGAAAACAGTGAGGAAGAAGATGGTCCTTGGAACGGGGAGGTGATGGCTTCCCTGTAAATGAGCACATCTCATTTAGCACCTGTGTGCACTCCCAGACTTGCTACCCCAAAACAGCATCCAGCTAAGGAGAAAGCAACAGAAAAAAGGAGGGATTGCTCTGGGGCTCAGAAACATGGCATGATCCTTTGTTTGTTTGTGTGTTGTTTGTTTATTGAGACGAGATCTCACTCTGTAGCGCAGACATGTTTCCACCTCACTGTGTAGCTCAAGCTGACTTCAGACTTCAACCCCTTCTACCTCTGCCTCCAGATGGCGTTAGAGGGATGTGCCCCCATGCCTGGACACAGTATTCTGCACTATCCACCCTCTTCCTGATTGCAGTTCAGAGAAGCATTCTTTGGCTTGAGGCTCATAAATAAGGACTGCATAAAGGCCCTGTAGTTCTTTTTACACTTTGTCTTCACTCTTGTACAAATTTGTCACTTGTCACCAGTGTAAAATGTTTTGGTATAAGGCTTTTGGATTAATTACAGGAAGACCACAAGGGGTTTAAGCTGAGAATATTAGGAAGTAGAGAGTCTCGGATATCCCAGACTGCCTTCAAACTCACTACCCAGCAAAGGAGGACCTTGAATTCATTTCCTCTTGCCTCCAAGTCTCAAGTCCAGGCTTACAGGCATGTGTCACCATGCCTGGTTTGGGCTGATCATGGGGTAATTCTGAACTTAACATTAACTTGAGCCAAGCCAGGTAGCTGAGATCTAGTTATTGTAGAGCCATGTGGACTCTGATGTCCTGCTATCTGAAGTAGCTTTAAACCACAGATAGATCTCTACCAGCTAAGGTCAGCAGAAGCCTAGACAGAGGGACAGGAAGACCAAGAGGTATCAGAGGGACACTGGAATCTGGAATTCTGCCTCCTGCCCTACCACTGGACTCTGCTTGCCTTGTGATTGGATACATACACTGTGAATCCACGTTCCTAGTTCTGGCTTTTATTTCATTTGCAACAAGAGGGGGAAGAGGAGGAAGAGGAAGAAGAGGAGGAAGAGGAAGAAGAGGAGGAGGAGAAAATGCATGTTGATCATGTGTTGAGATGATACTTCTGATCTATTGGGTTAAATTATGTTTTAGAAGGGATGGCTTTCTTTCTTTTTCCCTTAATACAGATGCTGTGAGCTTGTAGCTCATGTCTTCATGGATGGCCTTGTTTTACACGTTCAAAGAATGGAAACCGCATGTTCTCCTCTCCTGAACTTGGGGGTGGGGAGGCTATACCTGGTAAGCTAAATGCTTGTTTCATTTTTGTTTCTTTGGAATGTAACCCAAACTCCTCCTGCCAGCTGTTGGTCAGTGTGGCAGCCTGAGGTCAGTGAGTACTTGTGACACTTAATGACTTCCAAGAAACGCAGCTGGGAGAGCTGGAGGGCACAGTGAAGAGACCGATTCTTTGGCTGGACTCTATGAACTGAGAGAAGCCCACGCAGTTCATCTAAACCTACACCAAGGCTTCTGAAGACAGTGTTCACCATCCAAGACACAAGTGTCATCCCGTATTCATCTTTGTGTGCTGGAGGAAACAGAGCGGGAGGGCAGAGAGAACACAGAGCTGTCTGTTGTGCCTTATACTGTGTCATTGGGACTTCTTTCTTGTCCTGGTGAGTCAGAGAACTGACTATGGTCTAGATTAATAAATAAATAAATAAATAAATATAAGACAAATAAATAAACCTTCTATAAATGGGAAAAGGCTTATGGGTAGATGCAGACTTATTCACCAAGCTGGAAGTTTGAAGAAACATCCTGTTTTCCCCTCTGCAAAAGCTGACACGATGCCCAATTCTTGCCACGCAGGTGGCTTCGTAGTTGGCAGCTGTCCTTTTATAACCGCTAGTGGGAGGAGAGATTACTGGACAGAGTCTCTTTCACGCTGTTTCCTAAATGAGAAAGCAGACATGAACATACAACTCAAACCCCGTGATCATAAACACAATAGAGAGTGCGGCACTGCACATGCTTTCAGACATTTGAGATGAGACAAGGAGTTTTACCAATAAAGAAACTAGATCAGAAACTGTTCAAGAGACATCTGAATGGTTTACACACATTTTATGCCCTTACTGAAATCATCTGAGGTTTCCTGCTACATTTGTTGGCCAGGGAAGTGGCTCAAGGAGTGTCCCTTTGTCACTGGAGCAAGCAAATGGTGGCACCTCTGATGGTCAGCAGCATCTTCAGCAGAGTGTCAGACATGGTCCTGGACATGCGTGAAAGGCATGTGAGGAAGAAGGTGCCTGCTGAAAGCTCTCAGCTGGTCCTTAGAAACAGTTGCTCTGGGTGGGAGAGACAGCTCAGCGGGTAAAGACACTTGCAGCCGTGCAAGGTGGTGCTGGCTGTGTTCCCCAGGTACAAGGACAGATCTGATTCCACAAAGTTGTCCTTTGATCTCTGCACACACAAGGAGGTGCATATCCCCACCATCACGCACACAAACATGCACAAAGAACAAAATTTTAAAAAGCTAAAAAAACAAAAAAAAATGTTCTTCCAACATGAACTCATGGAAGACTCAGTTGTTACCCACTAAGTTTTGGGGCTAACCATACTTTTAACTGGGTGGATGGCAGTGGTGGCACATGCCTTTAATGTCAGCATTCAGGAGGTATGAGCAGGTGGATCTCTGAGTTCAAATGCAGCCTGGTCTATGGAGCAAGTTCCAGGACAAACAAGTTTGTCTCAGAAACAAGCCATCAGTCAAACAAAGAGCAACAAAGGGAGTGGGGAGGGGAAACTGCAATTGGGAAGTAATGGATTGTAAGAATAAAATTTTAAAATATTATTTTACTGATGATCCCTGAAATAAAATGAGCATGATTCAAAGAGCAAAAGAGCATTTTGTAACACTAATCCCCGAGTTCTTTTATTTATGACTTAAAGGGGATTACTGCCTAACATAATTGCTTCTTTTAAAAATCACTGCGAGTCCTGCTAAACGACTTCCATGGCCTCACTAAGAAATCACAGCTGAACTCGCAAAGACTTCATTAAACTGGGTGTGGTGGTACGTGCTTGTAATGCCAACATTAGGGGAGCTGAGACAGGTGAATTGCCACAAGTTCTGACCAGTCTGGGCTACAGAGTGAGACCATGTCTCAGAAAACAAAAACAAAACAAAGCCTGCATCCACCAGACCAGATCAAAAAGAAGGAACGTATTACAGCAAAGCATTCGAAGCTGCCACACCACTAGAAAATGCGTCTCACAATTTTCACATCTTTATGTACATCTTTTGCCACAGGAACCTGAGATCCAGAAAGTCTATGAAGACATCTGTTCCTGACAGGGATGAGTAATACAGAAAATGACATTTAGTGTCCTAGTTAAGAGGCTTAAGGTACCAGGTGATCTCTTTGTATTATTTGTGTAGCAGGTCACCTCTTTCATCCGTAGGACAACGTTATCAAATACACCTACCTCACTCCACCACAGGGTGACTTTTGGCAATGCACCAGGAGGGACTTGATTCTTACTAATAGGGTCATTACTCCAGGCATGTGTTTCCTAGCTGAGGGAACTGTAATAAGAAGGCCCACTGTAGACCAGGCCTCATTCTGCAGCCCAGGCTGGTCAGAACTTGTAGCAATCCCCCTGTCTCAGCTTCCCAAATGTTGGCATTACAAGCATGTACCACCGCACCCAGTTTAATGAGGTCTTTGCAAGTTCAGCTGTGATTTCTTAATGAGTCCCTGTAAGTTATTTAGCAGGACTCTCAGTGATTTTAGAAGCAATTATGTTAGGCAGTAATCCTGTTTAATACTGCTAAGGTCCCTCCAAAAGCTTCGGTGCTCACCGGTGCCTTCCCTTCGACCAAAGGACCTTAAGATTGCAATTCATTATCCAAGTGCACCTTCTGTGGTGGACTTGGAAGGACAGTAAGTACAGATTCCTACAAAGCAGGGGGGAAACTTCTGGCACTTTAATAATTTAAAAATTGCACCTGGGCTTGGTGGCCCAATCCACAGTCCCAGCACTCAGGAGGCTGAGGCAGAAGGATCTTGAGTAATGAATCAGCCTGGGAAGCATAGTGAGTTGAAGGCCAGCTTAAGCGGCATAGTGAGACTATGTTTCAAAAAGGCAAGTCCTGTCGATGCAGCTTTAGGGTAGCCCCCGTGAATAGCATGAGCAATGACTTGGATTTGATCTCTGGCACTGAAAATAAAACTGTGAAATGGACTCAATTATGACAGATTTGTGTCTTAATAGAGGAAGGCGAGCTAAACTAAACTCTTGTGCCCGCCCACTACTAGGCTGAATGGTTTCTTTCAGCTTGGCGCCCTCTAGTGGAATTTTTGAAAAATTATTTCTTTTGCTTGAAATATTTGAAAAATTATTTCTATTTATTTTGGGGAATCTATGCGGATTATGTGGCTTGGTTTGGTTGTTGGTTGGGTTTTTTTTTTGTCTACTTGGTTGAGACAGGGTAGACCTAAATCAGGCTGGCCTTGAACTTTACAGAAATCTCCCACACCTATTTCCAGAGTTCTAGAATTACGGGGGTGCTCCACCATGCCTGTTTGGATAGGTTTTGCCTAAGTTAAAAGAGTTCATCTGTTGTCAGCCCAGTTCCTAAAACCTGTCTGCCCTGAGTGGAAATCTTTGCAGGGAGGACAGAAGTAGGGTGAGTATATCTGCTACCTGACAACCAAGAAGCACATTCAGATGTACTCAGAACGCTGTGCCATGTGTTATTTCAACAGTGGCTGAAATAAAATTTGGAGGAAACGGTCAGGGGTTGGGGGGAATCATGAGTCTGCTGAGTTTTATTTATCCTGTAAATAATGGAATTTGTATTCGTTAGATTGGGAAGAGTGTGTGTGTGTGTGTGTGTGTGTGTGTGTGTGTGTATACATGTGTCTGTGTGTGCATATAAAGAAAACTTATATAAGAGACTTTTGAAAATCAGATATGTAGCTATGTAGCTGATGGTGGTGGCACATGCCTTTAATCCCAGCACTTGGGAGGCAGAGGCAGGAGGATCTCTGTGAGTTCAAAGCCAGCCTTGTCTACAAAGCAAGTTTAGGACAGCCAGACAGCCAGGGCTAGTTACACTGAGAAAACCTGTCTTGGGGGGAAAAAAAAGCAGACATGTGCTTTTATGTTTTTAAAAGCTCAGAGAATAGGTGTTGTGGACTCAATACTGATCTTCCTGTCATGAGAGATCTGGGTTTCTTCCATCATCCTTTCATCCCTAGAGTGCGGCCTTTAACCAGTCACTGTATCCAAATGGACATCTTTAAACTCAGTTCTTCTAGAAAACAAAACAAGAAACAACTTCAAAACTATCTTCATCTTTGGCCCCTGAGTCCTCTGCCTCATTTGAGGAAAACAATGACTGGAGCCCTCAGTAGAGGTGTAGGAGGTCACGGCCTGAGGAGATACTTCAGAAAATGACAGAGGAAAGCACTGAATGCTGCAGAAGTCGTCATAGTGGGAAGATTTGACTGGAACTAGTGGTACAGCTCTGGAGACATTAATGGGGTGCATCTTCAGTTTTGTGGAGCAGAACCCCTCTTTCCTCTCACTGACATGATCACGGCGGAGGAAAGTTAGCTGGCCCTGGAAAGATAGAAAATAGAGGAGGTGGCTTAGTTAAGGTTTTATTGCTGTGAAGAGGCACCATGACCAAGGCAACTCCTCTGAAGGAAAACATTTCACTGAGGCTGGCTTACAGTTCAGAGGTCTAGTTCATAGTCATCATGGTGGGAGGCTGTTGTAGTGATTATTTAAAATCGGCTGCCGGTCAAGCCAACTGGCTAAGCTGCGGCGGCTCTGCCTAGCTCAACCATGTGGCCAGAGGCCACGTGTGCACAGCAGCTAGAAACAGCCAGCCAGAGACACCAGCCCTGCCACCCACGAGACGCCAGCTCGTGGGAGATGGCTCTGCCAATCTTCCACACTGTCTCTATAAGGCTGGGCATTGCCCAGACCATCCCGCCATCCACGCTGACCCAGTAGGAAGATGAGACTCTATTGCTTAAATGATCCAAAGGCTTTATATATTTGGTACTGATCAATAACAAGATGCCCATACAATCAGAAGTGTAACCCAATACCCAACCTAGATATACCAACTACCTTTGACTGCTACAGACAAGTGAATATCAGCCCCCATGTCCCCTTCTCTTGTTCTCCTCCTAGATCCTCCTCTTCCTTCTCCTCTTCCTCTCTTTACTCCTCCCACCTTAGCTCCTCCTACAGGAGGCATGGTGGTATGCAGGCAGACATGGTGCTGGAAAGGTAGCTGAGGGTTTTACAACCTTGGCAGGCAGCAGGAAGAGCAGGTGAAACACATAGCATAAGCATCTGAGACTTGAAAGCCTGCCCCCAGTGACACACTTCCGCCAACAGCACCATACTTACTAGAACAAGACCACACCTCCTCATAGTGCCGCTCCCTATGGGCCTATGCGAGCCATTTTCTTTCAAACCACCACAGAAGCTTTCCAGAAACTTAAAGAGAGCAGTGTCCTGTGCTTGTCCCTATCCTGTCCTTGACCCAGATACATACCTCAAGGTCAGCATCCAGGATGACAGCTGTGGACAGCATCTTGGTGTTCCTGGGAAATGTCTCAGATCTGTACCCATTTGCACCTCAGTTCCTCTCTGTTGGCTCTGTGCTTTTGCCCACTCGGATCCCAGTTGTTTGGGGCCCAGTGCCCTCGGCCTGCTTCTTAGTTGTAACGACAGGCTTTATTTCTCAGCATTCTCTTTAGGACCTTGGCTTGTGTTCTCTTGTCTGGATTGAACCCTTTTCACTTGCCAAGGCCCTGGCCAAGCCTCTCTCACATTCATCCAAAGTGTCCCATTATCTCTAGACCTGGGTATCCCTCCCTAAAGAAAGTCTGGTCCTGAGGTAATAAAGACACAGCTGGTGCGGCTAGAAACCAGCTTACAGTTTTCACATGAGAGATGTCAAAGGTGGAGGGAAGGCCGGGAAAGAACTGATGTGGGAGGTCCCTGGGGAGATGGAGGAGGCCAGGCATAGGTACAGGATGGCCCCAGGTAACAGGGTACCTGTGTCTCTGAGGGGAGGACTAGCCAAGGACCTAAAGAAAGGCTACTTGGCACCTGGGGTAGAAAGCTAAGAAAAATGTACTAGCGGAGTTATCTTAGTGTAGGAGACAGGAGTGGATGATTTACTTGTTATTGGTAGGTTCTTATGCTCCAGGTTAAAGTTCTCTGTGTCAAAGTTCATGTATGTTATCCATTTAAGTTACATTCTAATTTAATTCTCAAAAATACCTAAGAGTTAACTGTATGCAATCAAAACATAACTATGATCAGATTCATGAAAGTACCATATCTTAAAGAAATATACTACGTATGTCTTGCAATTTGGTTTTCTGGCAATCACTGACTTTCATTGATGTAGTATCTACTAATTTAAGTGTGGTGATACACACTCGCAATCCCAGAAGTCAAAAGGCTGAGGCAGGAGAAGTATGAGTTCAAAGGACTGTCATATGTAAATATAATGAATAATATATAATATATAAATTATATTAAAGTATATTATAAAGCATATATTATACACATATATGAATATGTGTAACATATTTGTATATATTACATTTGATACATGTATATAATGACATATAATTATATAGTATATATATTAGTAGAGTTATATATTATATAAGATATAAAAATAGATATTAATTATATATAATATAGTTTTATTTAATACCTATATATGTATATATAGTTATGTAATAATGTATAATATAATGTACAATATATTATATACATTATACATTATAATTGTATATTAGATTATACATTATATGTTATATATTATTTTATCATAAAGCACATATATTATATATGTTATAAATATATACTATATATTTATAATAATAAATTATATTTAATAAATATATAATAAATTATATTTATAATAATAAATATATAGTATATATTTGTTATATAATATATAAACATATGGGTTATATATACACACATACACACACACATATATGTAATGTGAACATAAAAAGAGTTGGCTTTACATATGCCACCACTGCCTGAAGGTACCTGCTGCCTGCACACCAGCCTGCTTAGATCTTAGACACTGACTGTTGACAGCAATTCTTGAGCATTGTTCTGACAAAGTACCAAAAATAACAGACACTACATTTCTGGTGAGTACTGATGAGGAAGAACTATTTTATAAACGTTCCATTTTCACAGGATTATTCCAGGCTTTATTTGCAAGGGCGGTGGCTCCGTGGGCCCCAGCAGCACCGGCAGCAAATGCATCTACAGGGAGAAATCCCGAAGTCGTCAATCCTCACATTTTATCCAGCACAAATATCAGGTGGAACACGATCCGTTCCCGGGGTTCCTATTGTACTGCCAAGTGTGGGCGGCTGGATGACCAACATGCGTGTAGTCACGGGGACCGTGGCAAGGGCATGGGCATGTAGCCATGTGGCAATTTACATTAAGAGGAAGACCACCACTAGCTATGGTGGACAACCGGAATGCTTCTATTTTGTGTTTTTCTTGGCTACCAGACCGATCCTTCTAGAAATATGTGGGCGGAACACCCTAACCACCTGCTCACTACTTCCCAACCTTCCCCCTCTTCCTGTGGCTCTCCAGGTTCCCTGTATTCCTTACTCCCCTCCCAGGCTAGCTGGATTGAGGAGTTGTCTATGATTATGAAATAAACATCAAATCGCTACAGAAACACACCCCCCCCCCCGCCCCCGCCACCACCCCTGCTGCGGCCACAGGTGACAGAAGTACAACGGGCCACGGCTCTGTCTCTAGTCAAACATGAAAACGCAGAGCCTTGTAAACAGCTGCTCTTCCGGTCACAGCAAAAATATCCCTCTAACCTGCCAGGGTCTTTTGAGTGTTGGTGCCGTGTCCCCAAGTCAGGTCGGAGAACCCAGGCTTGAGGTGAGTTGGGAAGTTTCAACTGGTTTATCCTATTGTGGTCAAATACTTCATTTTGTTTTCCCCCTTCAAAAAAACAAAAACAAAAACAAAAACAAAAAACAAGCACACGGCCTGTGCTTCTTAAAAATGTAATTGCATATGGGCAAAATAAGCGAGTAGCATTACCCAACTCTCCTGACTATTGTTCTCTTTAAACTGACCTCAGTGAGTCCGTTATAGAGGCTCATCGTTTATTTCTAGAGCTTAAGGTCATAATCCTCATCTTTCATAAAACATGTCGTCATTATTGGAAAGCCCCCAAATGCACTACCGGCCTTGAATATGGGTTCTGGCAATTTAGAGAGTTACATTAGGCCTTACGATTTAGGAGGTAACATTTGGCTAGCACTAATCCTGCACCGGGCTCTACGCTAAGCATACATTAACTAACTTAATCCTGAAGACTATAATCCTGTGGAATCACATCATGGATTTCAAGCGTAAAGAGAGGAAAGTGGAAATGTGGCTAGTGTTCTGAGAATTTCAGTCACCAGGGCCACAAGACCCTTCTTCATATCAAGCTCACAGTCCGATGGAGCACACACATTGTGGCTTACCAGTCTAATTATTGCCTGCGCCTATTTAACGTTTAATTACTGTGTAAGTTTTTAGGATTTCTTTTTCTTTCTTTTTTTTCTTTTTCTTTTTCTTTTTTTTTTTTTGAGACAAGATCTTACTCTAGCCCCCATAGTGCGTTGAAATTCACTATACTGACTTCAAGCTTACAGCAATTCTCCTGCCTCCATCTAAATCCTAGGATTACAGCACTACCACACCCAACTCAATCACTGTGGAGTTTACGTGAGCACAATCGCTATAATTTAATTTGTTATTTTTTTCCCTCATCTTTCAAGACTTCACAGGTTTTTTTTGTTTGTTTGTTTTTTGTTTTTTTGTTGTTGTTGTTGTTGTTGGTTTTGGTTTTTCGAGACAGGGTTTCTCTGTGTAGCCCTGGCTGTCCTGGAACTCACTCTGTAGACCAGGCTGACCTCGAACTCAGAAATCTGCCTGCCTCTGCCTCCCAAGTGCTGGGACTAAAGGCGTGCGCCACCACCGCCCAGCGACTTCACAATTTTTACTGTCTGCATTCTGTTTTATATGAAGTATGTATGTGTATGTATGTATGTTTGTGTGTGAATTCTTTTTTGAATGAAGCACCTTTACCCGGGTTATCATCTATTATAAAATTATTATCATCATAAGTTGAGATTTTTACTTGTCTGTCATATTTCCTTAATTATCTTAGACTTCTATGTTTTGAGTTATATTTGATTTTTTTTAAAATTCTTGTTATATGAGTTTATTCATCTTTTCCCTCATCACATCTCTTGCTATTAACTGAATGAACATTTTTTCAATAAATCTGATAAACTATATTTTGGGGGGAGGTGAATTTTCCTCTAAGTAGATTTTAGGATTTTTAGGAGTTTAGGAATGAGAGCTGGATAAATGACTCAGTGGTTAAGAGCACATGTTGCTTGTTCTTCCAGAAGTCTTGGGTTCAATTCTTAGCACCCACATGGTGGCTCACAATCCTCTGAAACTCCAGTTCCATGGGCCCCAAAACCCTCTTCTGCTCTCTGTGGACACCAGGAACACAGACACACACACACACACACACACACACACACACACACACACACACGCACGCACGCACGCACGCACGCACGCACGCACGCACGCACGCAAGCACAAGCACACGCCCCCAGTATACAGAGTTACATGCAAGCAAAACACCCATATGCATACCTAAAACAGAAAGAAATTGTCAAGGAGTAAAAGTATCTTAAAAAGTGACTACTTTATCGTGTAATTTTTCATATAGTTAAAGCTACTTCTGGTTTCCTTTTCTATCTTATTGAATACATTTCCATTGTCTCCATACTGCTAATTTGAAAAAAATATTTGTCTAGATCCATTCTGTTGAGCTGGTTGTTTTAATGATTGCCTTTTACCAGGTTGGAAAATGTTATTGTAACCTTTACCGCAATAGCTTGGGACTTCCAGCCACGCGGCTTGCTACTGATCAGAGCATTCACAAGTTTATTAACAGACTGCCATAACATTAATACTTCATAAAATATCCAGTATTAAGACATTTAATTCATCTAAACAGTCCACGACATCAGGCAACGACTTGAGTATGGAATACCAGAGTGTTATTATAATTAAAGTTGGGGCACAGGGTCATTCACAATAAATTTTCCTGTAAAGCATTGGATGGATGAGTCACTGTGGCTTCTCCTTTAAACCCTTCAGGTGAGTGCCCGCCCCTTTCGGTGGCACCGCCCAGCTCCGAGCGCTAAGCTCCAATTTTGCCCACTGGAGGGGCGGGCCGTCACCTAGGAGATGGGGCGGGGCGTATCTCCCGGTAGAAGCCTGCTTCCGGGGGTGGGGAGGCGCGGTGCTTGACGCGCGTCAGACGACCAATCAGGAAGCGAGGCGCGCATTCAAATTGTTGCAGCCGCGGGAGCCTGATCCGGGAATCGTGAGTGCTGAGGGTCTAGGGAATGGAAAGTGGCTCCTAGCTGAGAGCACTGAAGTTGCTTGCCCAGCGAGCCGGTGGGCTGAGAGCACTACGGTGATTGCCCAGCAGGCCCGGGTGCGCGGGCAGGTGGTGCGGCTCGGTCCCCTTCAGTCCGAGCGTCCCGGGAGAGGGTCTCGGGGCGTCGCTCTGTCCACCCGGAAGCCGAGGGCAGCTCGGAGGGGTCCAGGTACACTGACACAGGCTGGCGTGGCTGCCACAGTCACCAGGAGCCTCGGCCTGTGGTCGTGACCGACTTCTCTTGTCTTCCTTTCAATCCTCTTGGAGATCTGGTGGCCAAAACTCTGCAAACAAAAATCATGTTGATTCGTGAAAAGAGCAAATGGCTTTTTGTTTATAAGACAAAGATACATTGTCCTTAATTTCATCTCGTAATGGGTGGGGGTCTATATTTTCATTGAAAGTTTCGCAGGAGCTGCTTATACGCGGACGGTCTCTCTGTGTCTCTGTCTCTCCCTCCGTCTCTCTCTCTCTCTCTGTGTCTTTATCCCTCTCTTTCTATGATGCCTCTTATGTCAAACCTTAAAAAAGTGAACTTCTGGTAATTTGTTCCTTGATTGTAACAATGCCAAAATAGTTTGAATCAGTGTCATTTTGTAAGGTAGACTGGGGAATTCAATTTTAAAGACTTGTTTGCGTCCATTTAAGGAGCATGACAAGGAGTGGCTTTTGCACTGTTCTGTTTTAAATAATACCTAGTAGATACTGTTGTATCTACTACCTATATGTGTGTAAGCACATCCCCGTCTAGTTTGTTGTAGAATGAATAAGAGACAGATAGTCTACTTGAGTGGGGAGTGGGCATTCATGACAGGGTCAGGCTGGCCTTGAAAGTTCCATTCTCCCACCTCAACCTCCCTAAGGTTGGGATTACAGACACAGACCGTCACAGCTGGCCTCACACACAGTTTATAGTGTGTAATGTCTGTGGCACTTACCGAGAGCAACCTCCCTTGTGACATCATCTTAATCTCCTTTGTAGGCATTCTTGTAGTTAGCATCCATTGACAAGTATTCAGAAACCTTCTTTGCTGCAGACTGATTAGATGCTATGATTCCAAGCTGGGAGTACTTAAAGTATGCTGACATACACGAGTTGACTTTTCTTAAATCACTTCACTTGTTGAGGTAAAGGTCACCTGTAAGATACTTCTAGGCTGAGGGAATAAGGCTTGTCTTCGAAGTCTGCAGTGTCTGTGGGTGCCTGGCCTATAATGGAACCCTCAGTAGATATCTGTTGAATAACAAGTGAAATCCTGTGAGGACGGAGACTGTAGGATGCTGTGTGGAGGTACAGTGGGAAGTGGAGACAGTGATTTAGTCTAATGAATCTTCTGAGAGTTTACTTCTGTGGTAGGAGGGCCTCTCTCTTTTTAAAGTTTGTAGTAACCATTTTTTCTTTCTTTCTTTCTTTCTTTCTTTTTTTTTTTTGTAGTTGGTCGAAATTTTTTTTTTTTTGGAAACTGAAAAGTATAAAATTCCCAGCACTCCAACAAGGATCTGAACTGCTTAGATTCTTCACATCCTTTTTAAAATAGCTTGCTGCCAAGATGTCAGTGCACACTTCGCATAGCAGGCACAACATCGGTGACCTGGAGGTTTCTGCTTCACAGAAGATTTCAGCATCCAGTGGCCTCATCCACAGCAGCCGACTGGAACTGCATTTGAAGTCAGATATGTCAGAGTGTGAAAATCATGATCCATTAGTGAATGCTGGAAGTAAAACCATAGACATAAATAGCACTTATGTTATCTCTGCCTGTAAAAAAACAAGAGAGACACCCGTGACCCCTGACCCCGGGAGACTGACCCTTCAGAGAAGGACTACTTGGAACAAAGAATCGTCTTTATGTGGTAGTGAGTTGGGAGACACTACTAAAAGAACAGCAGACACCAGTCTTAGGTTACAACGTCGACATGCTAAAACAGATTGTGTGTCAAAGTGGGAGACGTTGAATCCTGTGGGAGGTAACCCAGGAAGTAACTCTGCTTCGCAGAAAGCAAGGACAGAAGCAAAGCTTGTAAATAATGACACTTGTGTCCTGTCACCTGTAGTTTCCGTGAAAGACTCTAATGACACCGGGTTGACGAAATGCAAAGACCCATATCCTGCCCTCGGAGCCTCTAATGAAAAGGTGACAGCTAAGAACCCAAACAGTAGAGTACATGGTTCCCAGCATCAGACTGAAGCTATGAGATCAGGGCACTTAGTGAGGCAACCGACTGAGAGCAAGCCAGATACCCAAGTGTCCATAGGAGGAGACTCACACCATGGAAATGCTGGGAAGGACACTGCAAAACATGTCAGTACATTCGGAAGCTCAGAAACAAGCACCCCGGTGAAATGCGTTCCAGTGCACAGATCGACACCAAGGCATGACCTGCCTCTACCTAAAATCACAACTTTATCCACACCGAAAAACAATGGGAAAGACGCTGCAAAACATGTCAGTACATTCGGAAGCTCAGAAACAAGCACCCCAGTGAAATGTGTTCCAGCGCACAGATCGACACCAAGGCATAACCTGCCTCCACCTAAAAGCCCGGCTTTATCAGCTCTTAAAAACAGGATTGCGGGCCCCCAAGTCAAACCAAGGCCAAAAAGCTCTCTTCTTGCAAATAAAAGGGAAAGCTCACGAGAAAGCACACTCCTTCCAGAAGAAAAAAGTACAGTTCAGAATACCTTTACAGAACCAGACTCCTTAAAAGTAGAAAACAGTCAGGTGACAGTGGCGGTGCGCGTGAGGCCTTTCAGCAAAAGGTATGTTCGGCATGTTAGCTCTCAGGCCGAGATGATTCCATGTCGTGATGTGTCTTTAAGACTCTGCTTTTAGAAAGCCAGAGTCTTTAAAGTTGCTGGCATTTTTCTCTTGGTATGGGGACTTGAACCCAAGGCCCCATGTGTGTACTAGGTAGGTACTGTATCACATCTCCAGCCCACCAGTGTTTACGCTTAATTGTAGTTATACTGGTTATTTTTATGATAGAATACAAAACTAAAATCATCCATGTATGCATATATACATACATACATA
>JANHMN010000009.1:36089209-36152282 GCA_030674055.1 Rhabdomys pumilio
TTGTGTGCATGTTGCAGCATGTATATGTGTGTGTGTGCATGTTGCAGCGTGTATGTGTGTGTATGTGTGTGTGTGCATGTTGCAGTGTGTGTGTGTGTGTGCATGTTGCAGTGTGCATGTGTGTGTGCATGTTTGTGTGCATGTTGCAGCATGTATATGTGTGTGTGTGCATGTTGCAGTGTGTGTGTGTTTGTGTGCATGTTGCAGCATGTATATGTGTGTGTGCATGTTGCAGCATGTATATGTGTGTGTGTGTGTGTGTGTGTGTGTGTGTGTGTGTGTGTATGTGTGTGCATGTTGCAGTGTGCATGCAGAGGTCTCACATAGAAGATTACCTCACATGGAACAATTTCCTCTAGCTCCACCCATTTCTGTACATATTTCATAATCTCATTTTTCTCATCAGCTGACTAATATTCCATTGTGTGAGCGTACCACATTGTCATTATCCGTTCTTCTGCTGGTGGGCATCTAGGCTGTTTCCGGTTTCTGGCTATTGTGAATTGAGCAGCAGTGAAGAGGATGAGGAAGCTTGTCTGTAGCACGATGCTGAGTCCTTTGAGTGCAGACCCAGGAGTGGTGTCGCTGGGTCCTGAGGAGCCGCCTTGCTGGTTTTCATAGTGACTGTACAGGTTTGCACTGTGCCAGCTCTGTTCAGAACAGCCAGAAACTGGAAACAGCCTAGGTGTCCCAGCTGTTCTGACAGCAGTAGTCTCATTGCACTTCCCTGATGGCCAAGATGTGGAACATTTCTTTAAGTGTTTCTCAGCCATTTGTGTTTTATCTTTCAAGAACTCTTCTTAGTTCTGTACCTCATTTTTCGGTTAGGTTATTTGTTTTCTTGATTTCTTGATGTTCAGGTTTTGTTTTGTTTTGTTTTTTAGTTCTTTATATATTTTGGATGTTAGCCTCTATCAGATGTGTAGTCAACTCTTTCCCTTCTGTTGATTGGAGTTTTCTAGACAATTACTGCTACCAGGTGGTTGTAGACTAAACGTCTGACTGTGGCTGTTTCTCCCTTTCCCTTAAAGGCTATTAAAAGAAAGCCTGGGTGGAAATTCAAAAACAGCAATGATCGCTACCATCAGCCCCGCTGCCAGCAACATAGAGGAGACGCTGAGCACGCTCAGATACGCCACCCAAGCCCGCCTGATAGTCAATATCGCCAAAGTCAACGAGGACGTGAACGCTAAGTTAATCAGAGGTGACTGCTGTCTCAGATCTTATTATTCAGCTCACATGTATGTGTGCGTGCACACTGGATATGTGTTCAAATGTGCATGCGTATGCACAAGTGTTTGCATGCCATATTGTGGACGCCCAAGGCTGATGTTAGGAGTCTCCCTAGATTGCTCTCTGTCTCTTTCACTGAGGCAGTTCCTTTCAGTTGACCCCAAGCTCCCCAATATGTCTAAGCTAGCCAGTTGGCTTTGGGGAATCCCTTGTCTCTGCCTTGCAAGTAGTGGAATTACAAACAGGCTGCTATACCCACCCAGCATTTACATAGATGCTACTTCTATTCCCAAGAACGTACAACAAGCATTTTACCAAGCCTCCTCCTCCTTTTTCTTGATTACAAAACTAGTCCACAGTTTAGGTTTAATTTATTAATTCCAATTCTAATATATATATAAAATTTTAAGAAAACTGTTTTTCCATGCCTGTTTGCTAATGTGTCCTAGTTACAAACCTGACAGTGATGGAGGAGGTAAGTATACAGTGAGAGAGAGAGAGAGAGAGAGAGAGAGAGAGAGAGAGAGAGAGAGGGAGAGAGAGGGGAAGTGTGAGAGGGAATCCGGAAAAGGTTAGAAAAAAGTGTAGTTAGGGGGAACAGCAAATGGAAATCTCTTTCCAGATTTAGCCATTCACCACGTGTCTTTTTTACGAATCTTTAGAGTTGAAAGCAGAAATTGAGAAGTTAAAAGCTGCCCAGAGAAACAACCGGAACATTGACCCTGAACAGTACAGACTCTGTCGGCAAGAGGTAGCGTCCTTAAGGATGAGGCTGCACCAGCAGGAGAGAGACATGGCAGAGGTCCAAAGGTGAGTGGACTCAGAGCCCTCAGGACCGACCGGGAGGGCTGTGAGAGAATCCGGAATCTTTCTCACCACCTCCTCAGAACAGAACTGCTGTCTGTCAGCTGTCATATGTTAAATGGTCATAGGTATTCTACAAGCTTCTCTGGTGGCCTCTTCATTTCGATCCTCCACAAAAGGATTTTTAACTTCAACTTTTTTTTTTTTTTTGGAAAAGAGTATGGAAGGAAAAGTTTGAACAAGCTGAAAAAAGAAAACTTCAAGAGACAAAGGAGTTACAGGTATCATTTCAATTTTCTAAGCTGACTCTAAATAGAAAGCGTACGCCTATGAATTTCATTTCCCATCTTTACCATATAGTAATTCTGTACAAAGAAATACATAAAGATAATTAACATAAAGAATCATTAGAAACCAAGGGCTCTAAGACAGATCACGAAGACACTGCTGGTTTCTCCAATTCTGATCTGTTCCTTCACTGGAATTGGGCTAGCGTCTGCATCCTCCTGAGCAGACCGGTGTCCCCCTAAGCAACCTTTCATGGCAGCTCTCCTGTCTAAGTGGCCAGACTAGTGTTGTCTCCTGGAACCTTGACACAGAAGCCAAGTTTATTGGTGCTGAGGCCAGCACAGCTGCTGTGGCTGGTTCAGGGCCTGGCATTGGAGCGGTGTTGGTGGCTTGATTCGGGGCTGTATCAGGAACCAGGCCCTCAAGCAGCAGCTCCTACTCCTGTCTGAGGCCTCGGAGCCCTTCTCTTTGGTGGTCATCTTCCTTATGCTCTTCACTATGGATTCTTTGTGGGATCACGCAGCCATCCTGGCTGCCCACAATGCTGCTGTGTGCTAAGCTTTACCACTGAAACAAAAGAACCTTCAGGATGGGAGTGTGGGGGGAAGAATATCTGGATCTAGGTTGTGGGTCTGCATCCCTACAGCCTACATGCAGGGATGGCGGTCATGTGCCACTACACCCAGTCAAGGTTTCCTTTGCAATGAGAAAGGTGGATTTGAAGAAGGAAAGAGCAGGTTTTGGAAGGAGAGTCATTTAGGAGCTGCTGGTGTGGTTAAGGCATGAGATAGCGAGAGTGTGGACCAGGGCAGTGGTGGTCGTGGAGGAGGTGGGGTCAGAAGGCAGAGGTGTAGGAAAGGGATAATTACATTTATTATTTTCAAACTTTTTATTATGTGTATATGTATACTATATATCATGGGTTAATGTGTTCTAGAAATTCTGAATGTGGGTCATCAGGTTTGGGAAGCACCTTTACTGAGCTCTTTCACCAGCCCTGGGATAATTGATTTTAGAGTCAGTAGTAGTAGACACGGAAGTCAAGAATGATTGTGGGTTTTTGAAATGTGGACGTTGCATTGTAAAACTGTAAGGTCACTGAAGTGAGGGGGGCAGTGTGGGGGCAGAGGACAGTTGATTGAACAGTAACAAGATGAAGAAATAGAGCCACACATAGAACTCTTTGAGGATGAGAATTGTCTAAGTCAGGCAGAAGGGTTGTAAGTCTGAGGGAGGAATTTTTTGCCTTAGCTTTTATTTTTGGAGGAATCAAAATTCCTTTCCCCTGTGGTGAAATCCAAAGGATATTGGAGAAGAGTTAGGAGCAGCAGAGCGGCTGTCAAGGACACTTGGTTGGTAGGAATACTGTAAAGCTTCAGGGGAAGGGGCTGGGAGATGCTTCAGCAGGTGTTCACTGAGTACCAGTGTGAGGAGCTCAGTTCAGATCCTCGGCAGCCGTGTAAAAGCAGGCTGTGGCGGAGTGGTGGCAGTGCATGCCCGTCACCCTGGAGCTGGTAGGTCAAGGAGGTTAGGTTAGGAGAAAACAAGTGGATCTCTGCAGTTCAGTGAGAGAATCTGTCTCAAAAAAGAAGGCGGTAAGGGAATGAGAAGGACTTCCGGCCTCCACATACCCCTATCCCTATCTGAATACACACACAGACACACTCTCAAAGAAAGGAAGAAAGAGTCTTTGGGAACGGTCAGTATATCCTATCAGGAGGCTATCCTAACAAGAGGCTATCCTAACAGGAGGCTATCCTAACAGGAGGATATCCTAACAGGAGGATGTCCTAACAGGAGAGGTAGGATTTGCCGGTGTGGTAGTCCATGACTAATTCCAGCATGTTGAAGCTAGGCAGGAGGAGCCTGGGTTTGAAGCCAGCTTGGAGTACATTGTGACAGGCCAGCCCGATTCACACAGGAAAAAAACAAAACAAAAGAAAAGCCGTGAGAGGTGAAGTTGGGTAAGATTTTGGGAGGTGAGAACGCAGCACTGGAGGAGAGAGGAGCTCAGGCAGTTTAGATGAGGTCATGAGAGGTAAACATGGCAAGATGCCATTGGTTTGCTGAGTTCTGCATTTCCAGGCTCAGGAATATTGATCTTTACTCTTTAGGAAGTGAGAAGCTCTCAGAAGTTCTGACAGGGAATTGAGGAATCACCTCGTGTAGGATGGGATATGGTACAAAGGAAACAGGGACAGGGTGTTCCAGAGGCCCCTGCGGGGATTCTCTGTGAGTCAGTGTAAGATGGTGCTGATGAGACTGAGCAGAAGTGATCAAGTCTACATAGAATAGAAGCCAGCGGACAGTGATGTGTTGATGTGACAGTGTACGAGGAGTGTGAGGAAAGAGCTGCAGAACCATGTGCGTAGGAGTGTCGTGGTGACAGGCATGGAGAAGCCACAAAGGAGGGCTTCTGGGCTGGGTGCGTGTGTGCATGCACGTGTGTGTGTGCATGTGAGCATGTGTGTGTATGTGTGTGTGTGCGCATGAAAGCGTGCGTGCATGCCTAAAACCATGGCACTTCCCATGCATGTACTCTACCACTGAACTTTAATCTCGATGCTCCTGTATGCACTGAGACTCTAGAAAAGTGACCCTAAGATTCAACCTAGACCATTCTTTTAGGTAACTTTACTAATTTCATGATTTTCTTCTTGCTTCTACCAGAAAGCAGGAGTTACATTTCAAATGGACAACCACTTGCCAAACCTTGTTAATCTCAATGAAGACCCGCAGCTGTCAGAGATGTTGCTGTACATGGTGAAGGAGGGGGTGACCACAGTTGGAAGGCACACACCACACTCAAGCCCTGACATCCAGCTATCGGGGGTGCTGATTGCCGATGCCCACTGGTATGTGAGCCTCCTGCCGGGCACCGCCTTTCTTCGCTGTCAGCAGCCCTCTGGGCCTCCTTAGTGGAGCCCTTGTCCAACAAGGCATTCATTCTGATTCTTCTCAGTACTTCAATCCCTTCCCTTTTTTGGTTTTTTGAGACAGGGTTTGTCTGTGTGGCCCTGGCTGTCGTCAGACTCAATCTGTAGACTGAGTGCTAGGATCAAATGTGTGCTCCACCACGTAGATCACCCCTTTCTTTAAGGGAGGAAAGACCTTGTGGATGTGTTTGACAACAGATGCGTTCCTCTCAATGTAAGGTTCAGGGTGATGCTCTCTGTGGTGTGCCTGATCTGCTATTCAAAGGGAAATGGCTTTCCTTAGAATTGTAATAGTAGACATCAAAGTAAACTCTCCATCTTACATGGAAGACTGTTTGGATTAAGAAATTAAATTTATTTTTTGTTTTATGTGAATTCGTTCACATAAATGGAAGGATCTTGTGTATATTGTTGGGATAACAGTGTTTGTAAACATTTTTGACTTTATGTTGTAATTTTTAAATTATCAACTTCAAGCATCTTATTTTCACTGCTGTGAAGAATCTCGCTATTTTAATTTATCACGGATCATTGCAGTGTATTTTTTGGTAGACATTTACTTTATTCCTCTCCTAATGTTCTTGTTATTCTCACCAGTAGACTGGTTGGATTCTCTTGGGCCGCTGGTAAAGAGATTATTGGCAAGGGAAAGGGTTTCTAGTGCAGGCCTTTGTAGCAGTGAGTGCAACCACAGCAGCCGGGTGATGGGCTGGCAGCCGGTGGGGCCCCACGGTCTTGTGGAACCCTTAGCTCTACAGGTGATACAGGTCTTGTATAGTCTAGCCCTTCTGAGCTTCTGGGCGGGCTGAGGTATTGGGATTTCCTAGCCCCCACAGTGGCCACTGTGACTGTCCCCACGCCTGGAGGGAGTGTCTGAGCCTCCTGACTCTAAAGCTCTCTCTGAACCTCTTCCAGTGACCAGGGTCTGCAGTGTCTCTGGTTCTGGCCTTTGCCCTTCTTCAGCCTTAGCTCTCTGTCCTCTGTTTCTCTCCCCTCAGCCTTCCTGTGGTGGCAGCTCTACTGAACTGTCCAGCTGCCTCTTCTTCAGTGCCGTCTTCCCAGTTTTGCCACGTGGCCTGCCAACTGCTTGTCTGTTGCTGGCCACTGTCTCTGCTGTTTTCTATGTCGGCAGCCCAGCCTAGGCTATTCAAGTAACCATGAAAAGTCCACTGAAGAGAAGCCTTTATCGAGCTCTTAACTGTTGAGCCTCCAGGGTAGGAAACAGGAAGGAGTGTCTCCCATCTGATTCAGCAAGTGTGCTGGAGAGCCTGCTTATATCTAGCGAGAAGGGGGGTGTTTGCACCAATCACAACAGACCTGGCACCAGCGTCTGTGTTTGCACTAGTAACAGAGCTGTTTCTATGGCACCAGCCAGCTCTGCTAGGTCACCAGAAGTGTTCCTTACCTGCCTTAGATGGAAAAGATTGTTTGAGTTCCTACCACAACGTCTTATACAACTAGATGGAACCAGTCCTGGCTGAGGCTGCATCTTCAGGAGTGTCTTTGTTACTGTTCTATTGCTGTGATGAAACGCTGACCAAGGCAGCTTACAAAAGGAAGCACTTGAGTCCTCACTTACAGTTTTAAAGGGTTAGCCTATAATGGCCATGGCAGGGAGCATGGCGGAGGGCGGGCAGGCAGGCAGGCAGGCAGGCAGGCAGAGAGGTAGGCAGGCAGGCAGAGAGGCAGGCAGAGAGGCAGGCAGGCAGAGAGGCAGGCATGGTGCTGGAGCTGGAGCTAACAGCTTACCTTCTGATTCACAGGAGGCAGCAAGGAGCCCTGTGAAACCTCAAAGCCCACTCCCAGTGACACGCCTCTCCCTAGTTCTTCCTAAACTGCCACCAACTGGGAACCAAACATTTGGACATACAAGCCTATAAGGGACCATTCTCATCAGATTCTGTAGGTTTATCAGTCTGTGGAGTGCCCATATGGCTGCTGCTAACATAAGGATATAGTCTGGCTGGTTTAGACTGACAGTCCTTTTGCTCAAGGCAGCCAGGACACAAAGGAGAGTGCAGCAGCTGCTAATTAGAGTCAAAATGCTAGCAGATCCCTAGCACCTTTGCTTAGTTACAGGATGGTGAGCATCAGGAGTGCTGAGGACTTAAAACTCATCGTTAATACACAGTGAGTCTTATCAGGGCTGTGAGAACTTGACACCTTTCTAGGCTCCCAGGAACAGGGCTTGCCCTTAGAGCTCTCCCAGGACTCTGCATCTGTTCCTATGAGTTGCTGGATGAAATTTCTCTGGTTTCTTTGATGATAATTGTGCTAGGCTCCGATTCCACAACCCTCTGCAGGCAGATCTCTAGGTTAAATCTCTAGGTTAAAGATTTTGTGGCTGTGTTGGTGTCCCAATCCCTCCACTTGAGGCCTTGCCTGCTTACAGAAGATGGCTGGTTCAGGCCCTCTGTCCCCCACTAGTAGGAGTCTTTGCTAGGGTTACTCATAGATTCCATGCAGTTTTCACTGCACTAGCTTTCCACCTCACCCCTGTAATGCCCCCCAATTCCAGTCATTTCTCCTAGTATTTTCTCCCCCCACCACCTGATGTCTCCTGTTCCCAACCCCACCTACCCCAGACCACCTGCAAAATCTACTTCCCTTTCCCAGGGAGATCCATCCACCCCCCTCAAGCCCTCCTTGTTACTTAGCCTCTCTGGGTCTGTGGACTAGAGCATGATTGTCTTTTACTTTACAGCTAATATCCACTTATAAGTGAGTACCTTCCATGTTTGTCTTTCACTCGGGATGATGTTTTCTAATTCCATCCATTTGCCTGCAAATTTCATGATGACATTGTTTTTAACAGCTGAGTAGTATTCCGTTGTGTAGATGTACCGTATTTTCTTTAGCCATTCTTTGGTTGAGGGACATCTTGGTTGTTTCCAGTTTCTAGCTACTAGGAATAAAGCTGCTATGAACATAGTTGAGCAAGTGTCCTTTGGGATGGAATATCCTTTAGGTATATGCCCAGGAGTGGTATAGAAGGGTCTTTTTTTTTTTTTGGTTTTTCGAGACAGGGTTTTTCTGTGTAGCCCCGGCTGTCCTGGAACTCACTCGGTAGACCAGGCTGGCCTCGAACTCAGAAATCCACCTGCCTCTGCCTCCCAAGTACTGGGATTAAAGGCATGCGCCACCACCGCACCGCTTAGAAGGGTCTTGAGGGAGATCGATTCTCTGTTTTCTGAGAAACTGCGTCGTAATTGATTTCCAACGTGACTGAACAAATTCAAGTTTGCACTCCCCCCAGCAATGGAAGAATGAATATTCCCCTTGCTCCACATCCTCACCAGCACGAACTGTCACTTGTGGTTTTGATCTTAGCCATTCTGACAGGTATAAGGTAGAATATCAAAGTCTTTTTGATTTGCATTTCCCTGGTGGCTAAGGATGTTGAACATTCCTTTAAGTGTTTCTCAGCCACTTGAGATTCCTCTGCTTATTTGGTACCTAGCATTAATTTTTCCTGATTGCTAGTTTTCTGTTTTGTTGAAGAAGGAACGTTCCATCTAGACCCGGTGGCACAGACCTATACTCTCTCAGGAGACTGAGGCAGGAAAATTGCAAGTTTAAGGCCAGACTTGGCTTCAGAATGAGGTCAAGGCCAACCTGAGCACTTAGTGAGACTCTGTCTCAAAGAAAAGGTAAAAAGAGGACTGAGGGTATCCGTCCCTAATAGAATTCTTCCACGTGACCCTGGGTTCAATCCCAAGTAACACCACACACACACACACACACACACACACACACACACACACAAATACAAATGAAGGTTTCTATAGTGACGACATACCGATGTTTTCTTTTCCTCTGTATTTTTGAAGTTTAGTGTGAACTAGAAATCAACATTAATTTCCATGTAAGTGATCAATTCTCCCTGGACATTATACTTATTCTCAGGTTACTTAACTAGATAATCAAATAAGTAGTTTGTTGTTTATTTTGTGGTGATTTATAAAAATATGGGGATCTGTTTTATCTGTTTTAACACTCTGTGGCTCTGATTACTTGAGTTGTTTTCATTGTTCGTTTGGTTGGTTGGTTGGTTGATTTTTCAAGACCAGGTTTCTCTGTAGCCCTGGTTGTCCTAGAACTTGCTCTGTAGACCAGGCTGGCTCTGAACTGAGAGATCTGCCTGCCTCTGCCTCCTGAGTGCCGGGATTGAAGGCGTGCGCCACCGCTGCCTGGCTGTAATGAGTCTTTTAATCTAGTAGAGAATATAGGTCTTTCATGTCCTTTTACTGTCCTGATAATTGTTTTGTCTATCACCTAAGTTCAGCATCATTTACATCAGTGGCAAAGATACAGAACAAAACCAAAGAATGAAGAGTCTAGTGGGCCTAGGGGGTCTCTTGCTTGCCTTGAACTCCATCTTGTCCATTTAGTACGTGCTTCAGTGCCTTACTCTCTAGACCATGATGCTCATGGGAGCTGCTCTCCCATCTGTCCTCACTGCTGACCCACCTGGCTCCTGGGTGTTGAGTGAGGGAACTCTTCAGTCAAGTCCTGCATACTCCGTGAGGGGAATCCACCTCAGACTTCTCAGAGAAGAGCTTTCTAGAGGACTCGATGAGAGTTGGGGTTGATAAGGAAGAGGCGCTCCTTCCCTGAAGGAAGGCCTCAGTGAAGGGCAGGTACTAATGTGAATGTCTAAGTGGGGCAGGCCTCAGATGGAGACACAGCGGCCTGTGAAGGAGATGGCGGTTGAAACTGAAACATGGGGCTCGGAATGCTTGCTGTGGACTTGTGACAACAGAGTAAATGGCTGTGTGAGAGCAGGATGATAAGGGAACCATTTAAACCTATGTGGTTTACACAGTCTTCTGGTGGGAGACACCATCCAGCAGTGAACCGTTTCACTCAGATACACTTTGGGGTGCTTTAATTGAGCAATTATTCTCTAATTACAAATCTTGGAACCTAATCAATGCTAAAGATCTAGAGTTAAGACTTGGCTTTTGCTGCATTTTCTGTTTCTGTCTGGGTAGCCTTTGAAATTTCCTATTTTCTGAATAAAAGTCTCTTCCAAACACACATGTGGTGTTTGTGAGTGATTCTTCACCTCTTCCCAGCAGGGTCTGTTTAGTTAGACGGCTAAGGAAGCGCTCTGTCTCGCTGCTTCTTCCTGTGGAATGCCTCGCTTCTCCTTTAGGAAAGCCCATTTATAGGAAAGCAGTGCACTCAGCTACAAAAGCAGAAACTTAGAAAAATAAAAGCACATAAAAACACTCTCTTGGAGGAATCTGTTGTCGGTATTTGATTGTTTTTTTCTTTGAACTTTTTTTTTTTCCTGTGTATTTTTTTATTTTCAGGAAACGTTTATTTTAGTATTTTGATTTGTTTTTCCAGGAGTTAATAAAAACAGTGAAAACTTCCTCCACACCAGCAGATACAATTGCTGGATGTGCCAGTGGTTTTTTATTGTTGTTGCTGTTCATCAAACATCAAAGTATATTTTGGGGAAAAATATAATAATTTAAAATTATTGTTGCTATAAATTAGTATGAACTACTACCAGAGGAATAATCTAAGCAAATTTATTCCTCTCACCTGTTCTTACTCTTTAAAGTGTCCTGTAATTATAACAGTGCACCTTTTATTTTAACAGTACTATCAGAAATTTTGGAGGAACGGTGAGTATTGTCCCAGCTGGAGAAGCAAAGACGTACGTCAATGGGGTGCAGATCTCCGAGCCCACAGTCTTACGTCACGTAAGTCGGCAGGAGCCGTTAGACGCCGCCCAGTGTTTGTATCTGCATTTTCTCCTCCAAGTCGCTGACCTCAACTGAGAACTTTTCCATTTCAAATTTTCTATTGATTAACTCATTAGTAGCTTTCTTTGTTCAAGGAGATGTTATAATGGTATGAACCAGGAACTGGTCTCACTACTGGGTGTCCTTGGGAGACCTGGGCTTAGGAATCAAGCCACAAGAGGCTGAAGTCCTCACTCTGACCATCCCCTGCACTGACACCTTTGTCACATTACTTAACTAGATGATGGAGCAATCCCTCCTGGTTAGGACACTTTCAGAGTGCCACTAACCGGCATAAACTGTTGCAGCCAAACGCAGAATAATGGTCATTTTATGTGAATTCTACTTTTCTAGGGTAGTGGAGAATTAATCTAAAAATAATTCACGCATAGTTCTTACACCATTGCTTGCAAAGAGTGGTGTTCAGTGAGTAGCTGCTGTCATTAATAAAGTCTGTGTCTTACTTTTCCCTTTCCCAACATTGGAATGATATGTTGCTGTTAAGGCATTGTGAGATGTAAATGAGATCTTTATTAGATATACACAAACATGCATGCACATGTGAGTTACTCAGCAGTGTTTGGCATGTGGAAAATACTTAACAAATGTGACAGTTGCTATGATTTAATGTCTATCACGATAACACTGTCACTGTGAACTGTGGAGTTAAAGGAGTATCGGGGAGGATAAAGCACTTAAAACTATACTTGATGGGCTGGAGAGATGGCTCAGCGGTTAAGAGCACTGGCTGCTCCTTCAGAGGTCCTGAGTTCAATTTCCAGCAACTGCATGGTGACTCACAACCATCTGTAATGGGATCCGATGCCCTCTTCTGGTGTGCGTAAAGACAGAGCACTCATATACATAAAATAACTAAATAAATCTTTTTTTAAAAAAAGCCTATCTCATGTAGGAAACCATTGTCAGTATTTTATTTGTTTCCTCCTCAAATTTTTAAATGCATATTTTTCATTTTTAAGAAGTTTGTAATTTTTTTAATTTAAACTCACCTCAAATCATAATTTTTTTTGTATGTATATGTGTGTTTTAGGGTGATCGGGTGGTTCTTGGTGGAGATCATTATTTTAGATTTAATCATCCAGTTGAAGTCAAGAAAGGAAAGAAAACGTCAAATAGAAATAATTTCACAAGCGAAGGCCCAAAAGATTTTGAGTTTGCCAAAAATGAGTTACTTACAGCACAGAGATCTCGGTAAGTGTCACCACTGACTGACTTTTTTTATGTGAGCAAAAAGCATGCACCAGAATGAACTGTTTCGCCTCACGAGGACAAGGCCCAGTTCAGAGACCCTGAACTGCTACATCAATAAAGGCAAAAGCAGACCTTCCGGTATATGGTATGTTAAAGACTAGCCTGGGATGCCATCTCAAAAAAAGACTCTATTGTATCTTAAAATGGAATTGAATGCTGTTAGCATAACAGAAAATACCCTATTTTGGTTCACTATGTTACCTATAGTTACTAAAATGATTACTGTAACATTTTATATGATACATTTTCTTTATATGCTTTTTACATTAATTTAAAATCAGGCATCTGCAATAATAACTAAGCTAGGAATAATCATATTTTCATCCTGTTCTGGTTTTCTGTGTATGGACAAAATGTATTCAAAACTAGTGAAAAAATCAGAAAATACTGTAGATAAAATACCAGAAATTAAGTTTTAAGATTTAAAATTATCTTAATAAAAAAAAAAAAATCCCTGTTCTAAAAATATCTTTGCTTCTTTGTAGGCTTGAAGCAGAAATAAAAGACGCACAGTTGAAGGCGAAGGAAGAAATGATGCAAGGAATTCAAATTGCAAAGGAGATGGCCCAGCAAGAACTTTGTTCCCAAAAAGCTGCGTATGAGAGCAAAATCCGGGCCCTGGAAGAGGAGCTGGTAAGGCGTTCTCAACCCTCCTCTGAATTTCTCAGTGGTGGGGGACTGACTGTCTGACGTGGGAGACTGACAGCAACAGCCTCCAGGAGGGAGCTTAGCTGGTCCAGTACTTACTAACTAAAATGTGTGCACCCCTGGGTGTGGCCTATAAACTGAGTGTGGAGATGCGCACCCTAGCAGTTGAGTGGTGGGGGCAGACAGATCGAGAGTCCAGGCACATCTTCAGTTAAGTTCAAGGCTAGCCTGGGATACATGAGACAAGACACTATCCAAAAACGGGAGCTTGAGAAGTATTGTGATACTAAGGTTAGAGCTACAGGTAACAAGTTAGTAATAGGTCTTGGCTGATAGAAGAAAATAGATTCCCTTCTACCAACTCAGGGGTTGTGTCTTCTCATGGTGACTCAGTGGTAAACCTTTAGCTCCAGAAACCCATTTTAGAGGACATACCCGCAAAAGTTGGACCAGGGACGGGCATGGCTGGTTGGATCACGTGACCTGCGTGAAGCGGAGTCCTCCATAGCTTTGCTGTGTTCTTGTTCATTCATCACAAGGGCAACTTTCACACCTTAGGGTCGCTGTCTTTGAAAAATGTCTTTGCATTCTTGCCTGAGTTAATTCTTATTAAATGTTAAATACAGAGGGAAGAGTCTCAAAGGAAGAGATTGGAGGAAATAAATAATCAAAAAGCTAGCCACAAGATTGAGGAGTTGGAAAGGGTGAAGCAGCATCTTGAACAGGAAGTGTACGTGAACAAAAGGCGACTGGAGATGGAGACCCTGGCCACAAAGCAGGTAAGTCCACCGGCGCCGCTGTTGTGAGAGAGCCCGCGAGGTCTCTAGGTGGGAATGTCTCCCTCTGCCCACACGCCTCTGTCCCGCTTCTGCTCATGCGCCAGCCTACAGCCCACGGACACTTTGGAAGGCACATATCCCTCTTTTCTTAGTTTCATTCTAGTTTTTTCTTTTCTCGTGTCTACAACTTCCTGTCATCAGTCATGCTAAATAATATACATAAGGAAATGTTACCAGGACCCAAAATGCAGCAGGAAGAAAAATTTTTACGTCAGTCACATCCTGATAGAGGGGCGGTTACCTAGGTCTCGGGGTAGAGCATTTGATACCTATTTCTTTCTCCATGAAGATGAAGACTGTTTTCTGGGGCCAACGTCAAACAGCCAAGGTTTGTACAACTGAGAGATAAGACCAGAGCATTGGTGTTTTAACATCTTTAGGCCCTTTGCCAACATTTGGGCCTTTCCTTCTCTATATATTTGTGGATTTTATGGTTTATTTTATGTGTGTGAATGTTTTGCGTGTGTGTGTGTGTGTGTGTGTGTGTGTGTGTGTGTGTGTGTGTGATGTGGGTCTTGGCACCCTAACAGGACATTAGAGGGCGTCAGATCTGCTGGAACTGTACTTACAGATGGTTGAGCCACCATGTTGGTGCTAGGAGCCAAACCCAGGTCCACAAGAACAGCCAGTGCTCATAACTGCCAAGACATCTCTCCAGAGCCACATTAGTGGTTCTTGCAGTGTGTTCTCTGGATGAGAAACATTGGTTTCTTCTAGAAGCCTGCTAGAAATGCAGTTTCTGTGGCTGGAGAGATGATCTGGAAGACACGTGTAGACCAAGCTAGTCTCGAACCTGTGGAGATTTGTTTGTTCTGCCTCCCCTGCGATGGTTTAAAGGTGTACACTGCAGTGCCCATTTGTTCCTTGTCTCATGATCCTAAGGGTTGTCTCGAGCAGTAGCCTCATTTTTTCTCTCTCTTTTCTTCTTCTAAGTCTGTGGGGTGAGGAAGAGCAGGACTGAAGCCTGGGGAACACTTCTTAGTTCATGTCTTTTAACTTGAGTCAGCAAGTATTCTTAATTACTGTCCTTTTGAGCAGTACCCCACCCCACCCCTTTGTAACCCCTGAAGATTCTTTACTTACTAGCAGAGGGAAGAAAAATATTAATCTATGCCATCAAAAATTCCTTATGATGGGCCAGTGAGATGGCTCAGTCGGTAAAGAACTTGCCTCAGAAGCCTGGTGACCTGAGTCTGAGCCCTGGAACACACATAAAGGTGGAAGGAGAGAACCCACTCCACATAGCTGTCTGTCAGCCTCCATAACTGCACTTGCCATGTGCACCCAGCGCCCCGCAGTCATACAGACATGATAATAATGCATAAACTCTTAGAATCCAGGTGATTTTGTGAGGAAAATCATTATGAAAGTTTATAAGACAGTTTTTAAAAACTTTCGTGTTTAGGCTGGAGAGGTGGCTCAGAGGTTAAGAGCACTGACTGCTCTTCCAGAGGTCCTGAGTTCAGTTCCCAGCAACCATATGGTGGCTCACAACCATCTGTAATGGGATCTGATGCCCTCTTCTGGTGTGTCTGAACACAGCAACTGTGTACTCATACACAAAATAAATAAATCTTTAAACAAACAAACTTGTGTTTAAAAAAATATGTTAACTATGTGTTCTTAATGAAATGAGTACAGTGAGATGACATTTCATTCTAGTGTTACAGTGGCCAGTCTTTTCTGGACCGTGGTATGCATGTGTATGTACTCACGCACATTCATGGTAGGCCTGCCCACATGGGCAGTTACATAGAGGCCAGGGGTTGACGTCAGATGTCTGCCTTGGTCTCTGCTCTACCTTATATGTTGAGACAGGGTGGTTCACAGAACCTGGAACCTACTGTTCTTGGCAGGACTGGCTAGCCATTGAGCTCCAGTAATCTGTTGTCTGCTTCTCATGGTGCTCAGGTTACGTCTGCTATAACCCTGGTTTCAAAATTTTTATGCGGATGCTGGGGATACAAACAGAGTTCTCATACTGTGCAGCAAGTACTGGGCCTACTGAGCTCTCTGCCCAGCCTCCACTAATCTTTTTTTTTAAAAAAAACACTTATTCATGTGTATATATGTCATGGTGAATATGTGAAAGTCAGAGGACAACTTTGGGGGTTGATTGTTTCCACCATGTGAGTCCCAGGGATCAAACTCAGGTCATCAAGTGTTGGTGGCAAGTCCCATTATGCTGGCTGGATTAACCTGCTTTAAAAATGGTTGTCTTATGTATATGTAAGATAAATAGCATGATGTTATAAGGTGTATATAAACAGCAACATGGCTAGAATGGTGAAACCAACAAACTTATCCAGCATCTCTGATTTTGTAAATTCTCTCTCTGTATCCTTATGTGCTGGTCTAAACGAATGCAAATCCATTAGGCCTTAGAAGACCATAGAATCCGACATGTAAGGATCCTAGAAGCTTTAGAAATTGAAAAGCGAAAGATCGCTGAAGAAGTCCAAATGCTTCAGGAGAACCGGGGAAACAGGGAGAAAACTTTTACCAGTGAGTATATACTGAGATTAACACATACTCTCCTAACGTTCTGTGTCTTATTTTAGCTGCCTTTACATATTTAAAATGCTTGGCTGGGGATGTAATTTAGTAAAAAGGTGTTAGTCTGGCATGCAGAAAACCCTGGGTTTAATCCCCAGCGCCAAATAGATACATTCGTTAAGTAAGTAAAAAGATAAATAAGTCTTTATTCTAGATGCTATTTTTTGTGTGCCACTATATTTATATAAATGGTTTTTAATGCTCAGTTTTTAGAATAGTTGTTGTGTTGGTCCTATAGACTGCATGTTTGTGTTTCCCCACCTCCAATTAATTTTCTGAAATTGTAGCCTGAAATGAGTTGATACTCTGTTTCTGTGAAAGATGCCATTGGGATTTTGATAAGGATCACACTGAATCTGTCCATTGCTTTAGCCAGTTCTTTTAAGGTTTATTCTTCTAATGCATGAGCACTATGTCTTTCTGTTTATGTCCAGTTCCTTTCATCAAAGTTGGTTTGTATTTCAGTATCCAGGAGTTTTATTTCTGTGGTGAGACATATCCTTGAGTATCCCATTGCTTTCTGGGCTGTGTGTGTGTGTGTGTGTGTGTGTGTGTGTGTGTGTGTGTGTATGTACACGCTTGTGTATGTGCGCACATGTGCATGTGTATTTTATTAAACCAAGGCCCCAAGTGAAACAGGTGTTTCTCTGTGGACCCATACATCAAGATACCCTTTTTAATTTTTGTATTTGTCTAGGAAATTTAAAAGGGATACAGTTTTTAATAAATTAACTTTTTTTTTGGTTTTTTTCGAGACAGGGTTTCTCTGTGTAGTCCTGGCTGTCCTGGAACTCACTCTATAGACCAGGCTGGCCTCGAACTCAGAAATCCACCCACCTCTGCCTCCCAAGTGCTGGATTAAAGGAGTGTGCCACCACCACCCGGCTAATAAATTTACTTTGATGATTTAGAAAAATTAGATAGTAAAGAAAAATAATTTGGGGCTGTGAAGATCACTCGGCCTATGAATGCACTTGCCGCCAAGGCCGATGACCTACATTGGATCCCAGAACTCACATGGTACAAAGAGAGAGCTGATCCCCATGACTCGTCCTCTGACCTGTACATGCACATCGTGGCTCTTTCATGCCCCACCTAATAAATAAACCGTGAAAAAAATAATATTAAAAAAGAAGAAAAACCCCTTTAAATATGTTAGAGGAAAGGGTGATAGGTGTCCCTCTCTTCCAGTATCCTTTTTCTCTGGTTTATACTATTCCACCACGTACAAGATAGCTCACTTTATGTAAAGACTAGCTTGACTTTTAAGAATTTAAAAAAAAAATTTTTTTGCTCTCTTCTATGATACAGAATTAAAAACATTCACTTAATGTCATTTTTAAATTTTAACATTATTTTACTTTTTATACATATGGGTGTTCTGCCTACATTTATATCTGTGTACCATGTGCATGCCTGGTACCCACAGAAGCCAGAAGAGAGTGTCAGATCCTTAGAGAATCCAGAGTTACAGATGGTTGTGAGCTACCGTGTGGGTGATGGGAATCAAACCTGGGTCCTCAGAAAGAGCAGCCAGTACCCTCAGCCGCTGAGCAATCTGTCCTGCCCCTAACGTCAGTATTATAGAATTATTCTAACTGGTGGTACATGCTTGTGGTCAGACATGCCTGGTGGTTCTAACCTGTTTGCTTTTTGTTAGTTCCACCAACCTGGAGTTCCATGAAACTCTCCACGATGATTCAGGAGGCCAACGCCATCAGTGACAAACTTAAAAACGGCTATGTTTTTGGCAGGTGAGTAGCTTTCACAGTTGTTGACCTGTACATCATTGTTTTTAAATTTAGGTTTCTCTGAAGTCCATATAGTAGTCTCTGTCTAGGAAAGAATAGATGTCAGAACCCCTGGTAACTGAGGATTTAAGATTCCATTTGTAAGAGTCTACTGGTCTTTCTTCTGAGTTGAAATTTTGTTTATCTGCATTCCGTGGGACTGGAGATTGAATCCATGGCCTCACATCTGCTCTCCATGTGCTGTGTTACCAAGCCACACCACCCAGCCTCGCATCTCAAATTTTAAAAATGATTTATTTACTTATACTGTATATGCGTGTGCACCTGTTTGCATTTATGTGCACCGTGTGCACACAGTAACCAATGGAGTCCAGAAGAGGGTGTCAAGGCCCCTTGAACTGGAGTAACAGGTGCTTGTGAGCCAGTCAATATGGATGCTTGAAACCAAACTCGAGTCCTCTGGAAGAGGAGAACGTGCTCTTTGCCACTAAGAGCCCCATTAGGTGTTTGTTATGTGTTTTACATATAACAGCACTTTTCTTTGTTTTGTTTGCTCCAGACACGATGCATCAGACAAAGGTCGTTCTGATACCTCTGTTCGAGTTCGTAACCTCCAGCTTGGGATCTCAACTTTCTGGAGTCTGGAAAAGTTTGAATCTAAACTTGCAGCAATGAAAGAGCTTTATGAGGTTTGTGATATTAAAGTCTGTAAAATTAAAAAAAAAAAAAAACAAAAAAAACGCATATGCGTGTTTTGCCTGCATGAATGTCTAGTGTCTGTGTGCCTTGTACCCTCAGAGGCCAGAAAAGGGTGTCAGATCCCCTGGAATTGGAGTTACAAAGGGTTGTGAGCCACCTTGTGGGCCCTGGGAATTGAATCCATATGCTCTGGGAGAGCAGCCAGTATTCTTAACTCTTTGATAGCTCCTCTATAAACTCTTAAACATGGAGCCGGGTATGATCACGCATGACTATGACCATAGCACTTGAGATGCAGATACAGAAAGACGAGGAGTTCGAGGCCCACCTCAATCACTAGTGAGTCTGAGGCCAAACTGGTTTATATGAAACCCTGTCAAGCTCTCTGCTCCTCCCAAAATAAGACAAACTATGGGGGTGACATATTCTTGTTAAATGAGAGGAAATCCATCCGTTCCTGAGCTCCCAACATGAAGAGTGGTGTGAATCTGCTTTCCTTGTGCATGTTAGTGTGACAGCCTTCCAGCGTGTTGTGACCGTGTGCTTTACCTGCTCTGCCTTTAAGCTCAGGGACGATAGACATAGAAGAGCTAGCCACGTGGTTTGGCATTAGCTCCTTGTGCCTGGCTAATGTGTGCTGTTCCATATTTTCCCATTGTTGTCATCTGGGTGTTTCTAATTGTTGCTTTCGTTGATCACAATTAAAACCATCTTTTTGTCATTTTTAACATCTGTTTTCTTGCCTTATATTTTCAAAAAACAGTAACAATATATGGGAGTTTTTGTTTGCTGTACATTATTGCTTGCTTTAAGTATTGCCACAAAGTAATGTTAGGAATTTGCTTGGCTTTTCTTTTAGTAACTAGTGAAGCCAGGGTTCAACTTTGTTTCTTTGTGGTAAAATATCCTTTGACTTCTTTTAGTTTTCCCAGACAGGACCTCATTCGGTCCCACTGGCTGGCCTGAAGTTCACTGTGTGGACCAGGCTCGCCTCAGACTCACAGACTAGCCTCCCTCTGGCCTCTGGCCTCTGGCCTCTGGCCTCTGGCCTCTGCTCTCTGCCCTTTGACCTCTGGCCTCTGGCCTCTGCCTCTGCAGTGCTGGTATTGAAAGCATGCATTACCAGCCTGGCTGCACTTTCTGTTAAGTGGTCTATGTATTTTGTTAATAAGTGGTTTCATTTTTGTTTTCTATTCTAATCACTCATTTTAGTTATGATTATGTAATCTTTTTCCTGATATGGTGTTACGGTGTGGCGTGTGTGGCGTGTGTGTGTGTGTGTGTGTGTGTGTGTGTGTGTGTTCAAATTATGTGACTGCTAAAATGTTATTTTCTAATACTAAGATAATGCTCAAAATATTAATGAAAATATTATATGTTAAAGCCTAGAAGGTATTGTCACAGCTTTGATCTGTGAATTACTTAATCAAAAGTGAAGATAATTTACTCGATCTAGATTTTAAGACAAAGAAAAGCAAGTGAAGGAATCCTTGTGAGAAAAAAGGAGTCACTGATCAATTAGATCTTGGAGACTTGAAGAGACATGGGATTCTAAGAAGATGGCATTTATTGTAATCTTAACCCTCAGGAACCCAAGGGATTCAGGGTTATCCTTGGCCACATACAAGCCTAACCTGAGCTACATGAGACACTGTCTCAAAAATTAAAAACAAAAAATGTTATCTAAATAGATAAGTAGCTGGGCAGTAGTAGTGCATGCCTTTAATTCCTGCACTCAGGAGGCAGAGGCAGGGGAATCTCTGTGAGTTCGAGGCCAACCTGGTCTATAGAGCATGTTCTAGGACAGTCAGGGCTGCACAGAGAAACCCTGTCTCGATAAATAAATAATTAAACAAACAAACCAAACAAAAATTAAGATTGAGTAAAAAATTATATCATCAATAAAGTGTTATGTTACTTTTGTATTTGTTTACTTGTATTTATGTGTGTATAAGACAGACAGACAGACAGAGACAGACACACAAGGGGCTGGGTTTACAGATCAGAGGACAGCTTGGGAGAGTTGATTCTCCCTCTTCTTTCTTTCTACCTTGTGGGTCCTGGAGCTTTCGAGCAGATGCCCAAACCTGCTGAGCCACCCTGATGTTCATTTGCATGTTTGCATTCTTAGGTTAGCTTACAAAATCATGTGTTAACTAATACATTAATTAATGAAATATAATCAATGAAAAAGTAATAATCATCGCAGCACTTTCACACATGTATCCCCCATTCACATGACTCTGTTCTATCCCTGGGCTCCCTGTGGCTTCCCTCCCCTGTGTTCAACCCCGTCCCTTCTCCCCCCCCCATTATCCCCTGTTCTACACATGTAAACACACACACTACATAACTGCAAATCCATATACAAGAGAAAACAACTAAACTCCATTGCCTTTCTAAATCTGGTTTTATTTTGTTAATTTAATGATTTCCAGCCCTGTTTATTTTTCTGTTATGATTTCAGTGTTCTTGACAGATGTATAAAAATTCCATTGTATATACATATATATATATATATATATATATATGTCACATTTTCTTTATACATTCATCTTTTGATGGACATCTAGGCTAGTTTCCATCTCCTGGCCATTGCGATATTATAAATATCTGGCAGTAAACAAGGATGTGCAAGCATCGCTATGGTATGTTGCTTTAGAGCCTATCCTGTACTATTTGTTTGAGACTTCTAGAAAGAAAGACATTCTAGGAAAAGATAAATTATAAAAGCTGAATTACTGGGAGGACAACCATGTGATAATGTTAAAAGTTTATAATTGAAGTAGATTCAAAAAACAACAATTGAAAAAAATAGCTAGGAGCTTTTTCCAACTCGGCAGAAAGGCTCCCTCAAAGAAGGGTGTCATGAAAAAAGGCCATTCTGCCATTAACGAGGTGGTGACCCAACAACACACCATGAACAAGAGCGTCCAAGGAGTGGGCTTCAAGACGCGTGCTTCTGGACACTCAGAGAAATCCAGAAATTTGTCATGAAGGAGAAGGGGACTCCAGATGTGCTCATTGATACAGACCAGTAAAGCCATCTGGGCCAAAAGAATAAGCCATGTTCTGAATCACATCCAAGTCCATTTGTCCAGAAAATATGAGGATGAGGATTCACCAAACAAGCTCTACACACTGGTAACTCATGTGCCTGTTACCACATTCAAAATTCTGTAGTCAATGTGGGTGAGAACTAACCTGTTGAGTGTCAAATAAACTTGTAGAATTGAAAGGAAAAAAAAAAAAAAAAGGCAGGAAAGAGCCAGATGTAGTAGCTCCCTCCTGTAATCCCAGCACTTAGATCAGTGGTTCAGGGCTAGCCTGTGCTAAATAGAAAAGTCTAAAAGGCTAGCGTAGGCTGGCCCTCTGCTGAATACAAAAGTCTGAACACATGAGAATGTGCCCCTAAAAAGTAAAAGGAATGAACCGGGGGTGGGGGAGATTAAATGGGGGATAAAAAGATACTGGTTCCAGTCAACTTTATGAGCACACTTTCAGGGTGCCAAAGAAAAGAGAAGCCCTGTTCTGTGGGAAGTACTGTAGAACCTTTCACAGTTCATCTTATGATGCTCAGAGTAACTGAAAAAAAAATTAAGAATTGTGTGTGGTGGCTCACACCTTTAAGCTCAGCACTCGGGAGACAGGCAAGTGGATCTGAGTTTGAGGTCTACATAGTTACAGGCCAGCCAGGGCTACATAGAAAGACTCTCAAAAAACAAAACAACACACACACCAAAAGCCGCCGCCACCTCCAAAAACCAATGAAAAAGCTGAAAATATGACTCAGATTACAAACCAATCTTAATACGAACACTAGAAAATCCTAAATGAAACCCACCAAACCAAACCTGAACCTCTTTGGTGTTTTTGGGTTTTTTTTAAACAAATTTCAACCGTGAGCAATCAGTGTTTGTTCCAGGAAAGCAAAGCGTCTTCTGCTGCTGCTTTTTAAGTGTGTGTGTTTTGCCTGTATGTATATTCGTGCATCTCATGCGTGCCTGGTGCCTTCAGGATTTAGGAGTGTGCATCGCGGCTCCTGGAACTGGAGCTGTAGATGGTTGTGAGCTACCATGCAGGTGCTAGATTCCAAATCCAGGTTCTCTGCATGAGCAGCAAGTGCTCTTAACCACTGAGCCCGTCTTCTAGCCCCAGTGAAGTGAAATCTGAAATCCTGGAAGTGTTACGTCACAGCAGTGACAGAGTCACTCTATAGGGTGCACTTGTGGGTGGTTTTCCTTTCTGTCTCTGTTTCTATTTGTTAATAATTTCTGATTTTACAATAACGAGTATGAGTGTATTTAGAGCAGCATCGAGGACATTTGACCATTCTTATGTCATTGCACACTCTAAACCCTACTCTGTAGCTTACTGTTTGACTTCCTGCTTTTGAGTATTTGTGGAAGTTGTTTACTTAGTCTTTGCACATGCTGTACTGTCCGAATCAAGCTCTGTGGTATCTGGGTAGAATTTTAATTGAGAGTGCTTAAATATCTAGTTTATGGATTATTATCAGTGTATTCAACCTAGAAGTGCTTGGTGTGTGTGTGTGTGTGTGTGTGTGTGTGTGTGTGTGTGTGTGTGCCCATGTTTGTGAGACCTGTCCACTTTCCCTCACTGTCCCAGACCTTGCTGTATTGTCCTGGCGATCACTAGGCTGTGGACGCTGGAGATCCAGCAGCCCAGCTCCCAAACCCTAGGATTACAGATGTGTGCCAGCTCACCCTGCATTTTTCACATGGGTCTAGAAGTCAATTCAGGCATTGTGATGGCAAGGTAAGGGTTTTACTGACCGAGTCATCTCCCCAGTCCAGGTTGCAGGTTTTGAAGTATTCAATCATTGTTGTTGTTTTCATGAGGCTTATTTTAATTTCCAGCATCATGTGCCTACAGTTTGTTGTTGTTGCTGTTTTGGTTCGTTTTTTTAGGTTAGCCTTTCAAAATAATAGTTTATAGGTTAGCATATAAAATAATGAATAATGGTATCTGAATACATGTGTTTATTATTATAATTTGTATAGTTAGTTTTTAATTTGATCAATAATATGATATCTGTTAAGACTAATCAGATAAGCCTGATGGTGGTGGCACAAATCTTTAATCCCAGCACTTAGGAGGCAGAAGCAGTGGGATCTCTGTGAGCTTGAGGCCACCTCAGTCTACAGAATGGGTTCCAGGACAGCCAGGGCTACACAGAAAGACCCTGTCTTGAAAAAAAACAAAACAAAAGACTAATCAGATAACCTGTATAATTTGCTAGTTTTATATTTTTTTCATTAATGCAGTTATTCACTTTACATTCCAGTCATAACCTCAGAACCCACTCTCTTCCTTGTCCCACCCTCACAAATCCCTCCCCCGTGACTCCCTCCCCTTCTTCTTAGTGAAAGGGAACTCCCCCACCTCCTTCGGTACCCATGCAGGGATATCCAGTCACAGCCGGAGTAAGTGCATCCTCTCCCACTGAGGCCCAACCAGGCACCCCAGCTAGGGGAAGGGGCAGGCAGGCAACAGAGTCACAGACAGCCCCCCATTCCAGTTGTTAGAGAACCCACAAGAAGACCAGGCTGCACACGTGCTACAAACGTGCAGGGGGCCTAGGTCCAGCCCAGGTATGCTCTTTGGTTGGTGGTTCAGCCTCTGTGAGCCCCATGGGACCAGGTTAGTTGACTCAGTAGGTCGTTAGTGTTATATTTTAAAATAATAAAATCATTTAAGCTTTTTTTACTTAATTGTAAAACATTTTCCGCTCATGTTTAATGGGTAGGGTATTTTGTATTTTCTTTAGGGTGACAGTGGGAACAGGGGTGAGGATGTCTTCTGTGACCCTGCAGATGAGTGGGAACCCGACATTACCAGCACTCCTGTTTCTTCCCTTTCTAAAAGGAGGTGAGTTGTTTATTATTGCTTTTCTTGTTCTGTGTATATAAGTATATAAGTTGCAGATTTATATTATATATATTTTATATATGTGTATATATATATATATACATATATATATATGTATATATATATATATAATATATAAAATTATCTTGAGAGATCTACTGTCGTAATATGTTTGTAATGGGGACCCAGAAATATAAGTGGCATTAATGTTACTGATCAAATTATGATGCATATAGTATTACATTGTTTACCAATTTACTATATAAGAAGAAATGTTCAGTATTTTAGCATACTAGTTTTAAGAGCAACCTAGAATAATGTAAATCTAATTTCCTATATTAAAAAAAAAAAAGGGCTGGGCAGTGGTAGCACACACCTTTAGTCCCAGCACTTGGGAGGCAGAGGCAGGTAGATTTCTGAGTTCCAGGCCAGCCTGGTCTACAGAGTGAGTTCCAGGACAGCCAGGGCTACACAGAGAAACCCTGTCTCAAAAAAACAAAAAACAAAACAAACAAACAAAAAAAGGAGTAACATTGCTTTTAACATCTCAAGAGTCTGACCCATGATGTTTGATTGTAAGTTACACGTGTTTAAATGCAGTCAAGTTAGTATGAGCACCACAAAAGAGTAAATGAGTGTGATACGGAAAGAACATCTGTATGTGAACATCTGTATGTGACAAGTATTGTCTGTCAAACCAAAGTATAAAACCTCCATAGTAGGTGATGCTGTTTATGTTCATGAAAACCTAGCTCTGCTTTGATCTTAGACGAAATGGTGTTGAAAGGCTCTGGCCGGCAACATTTAGCTCTTTAGTTTTGTTTTGTTGCTATTAAAAACAAATTTTCTATCACGGCTACTATTGGACATGTCTTGGGAATCCCAGGTAAGAGAGTCCTCCCTGTCCTCATGAACCAGGCACTGGAGAAGGAAAAGAGAACACCATTTTACACGTACTGGAGATGCAGAGTCAATAGGACTGGTGACTGGTTGTGGGGTTAAGGCAGTGAAAAGCTCAGGGTTGTTCCTGGTTTTAAGCTGGGGAAAGCAGTGTGTTCGAGCTGGATGTTCCTGTTGGGTGTGATGGCTGAGATCTCCACAGAACGTTGAGTATGTGTTTAGTCTGGAGTGTTGGGTGAGGGAGTTTTCAAGGTGTGAACATCAGTAGCATGCCCCAGCCACAGGGCATTGCCCTCTTGTCGTCGCCATCGTCAAGAACACTTCTGGAGCCTGGTGATGTGGGGCATGCCTGGGATCCCAGCATGAGGAAAACTGAGCCAAGAGGAGCATGAGTTGGAGGGTAACCTAAGCAGAATAGTAAGGGTCTGTCCTTTTTGGGGGGTGGAGTGAGGGAGTTATCAAGACAGGGTTTCTATGTGTAGACCAGGCTGGCCTCGAACTCAGAGATTTGCCTGTCCTGAGTGCTGGGACTAAAGACATGTGCCACCACTGTGTAAGATCCTGTCATAAACACACAAAGAAGCTCGGCATGGTGGCAGCACTCAGGAGGCAGAAGCAAGCGGATCTCTAGGGTTCAAGGCCTCTGGTCTACATAGCAACTTCCATGACAACCAAAGCTATATAAGACACCCTCAAAACACACACAAACAGAGCATTTATTGGATACTTGATAAGATAGTGTCATTCAGTACTCACCATAGGCCTCTAAAGTAGATGTTGTTAAGACCACGCATGCTACAAGTGAATAAATTGAACCTTTAAAAAGATTGAAATTGGGTAACTTGTCCAAAGTCATGGAGCTAATAATAGAATGAGTTGGCACTTGGGTTAGTTTGGTTGAATTCACAGCTCCTGATTTTCCTGACTGTGGTAGCAAGTATTGTTTCCAGTGCTCATGACAGAGGAACATCCATCTTTCTGCTTAAATTTAAATGTGTGTGTGTGTGTGTGTGTGTGTGTGTGTGTGTGTGTGACATGCATTGGGATGGCTGTGGAGTCTAAATGACAGAGTAGATCCTCTGGAACTGAAATTATAGGAGGTTGTGAGCTACCTGGCACACGTGTTGGGAACTGAACTCAGATCCTCTGGAAGAGCAGTGTGCTGGCTAGTTTATGTCAACTTGATACAACCTAGAGTCATTTTGGGACAGGAACTCCAACTAAGAAAAATGTCCCCACATGACTGGGCTATGGGCAGGCCTACAATACTTGCTTCTTCCTTTCCTTCCTTCCTTTCCTTCCTTCCTTCCTTCCTTCCTTCCTTCCTTCCTTCCTTCCTTCCTTTTTCTTCCCTCCCTTCCTTCTTTTCTTTTTTCCTTCCTTCCTTCTTTCCTTCCTTCCTTCATTTTCTCCCCTCCCTCCCTCCCTTCCTTTCTTCCTTCCCCCTTCCCCCTTCCCCTTCTTCCCTCCTTCCCTTTCTCCTTCCCTCCCTCCTTTCTTTCCTTCTTTCTTTCTTTTCTTTCTTTCTTTCTTTCTTTCTTTCTTTCTTTCCTTCTTTCTTTCTTTCTGATGGTTGATGTGGAAGGGTCTGGCTCACTGTGGGTAGTGCTACCTACCCCTGGACTAGTGGTCCTGAGCGTCATAAAAAAGCAAGTTGAGTAGTCTAGTAAGCAGCACTTCTCTATGGCCTGGTCCTCAGCTCCTGCCTCCAGGTTTCTGCTGTGTTTCAGTCCCTTTCCTGACCCTTGTAATGATGATCTGTAATAAGGAGGAGTAAGTGTAGTAAGCCCTTTGCTCCCCCAAGCTGCTTTGGTCATGCATTTATCACAGCAATAGTAACCCTAAGACAAGCCGCAGCCACTCCTAACTGCTGAACCATCTCTCCACCCCTCCTACTTCATTTTTTTAAATTTTATCTCCTTCCATTACAGATCATGTTCTATTTTAAGCATTTTTTGCCCACCCGTCAAGCTTCAAGAAGTCTTGGGCATGTTTGTTTTAAGCTTATTTTTGTCATCAGAGATAGAACTACTTTTTGGCAACAATCCCTTACTTCTGTTGTATTGGCTACATTGTGTTAATTTAATCTCTAGCAAGAAATTGCTGTGATGTCACCAGAATGTTCTGAGTGAAGTATGCAACACAGAGTCTCCACACAGACCTGAGCGCCTTTAGTGTGGAGAACACGTGTATCTCCATCCCTCTGTGGCAGTGTAGGGAAAGGTCACAGACCCTACTATCAGAGGCAAGCACTACACTGCTCCTGGCATCGGTTCCTCACAGATCGGCAGCCATCTTGGCTGCCTCACTGACCTCTGCTTTCAGCGTGGGATGATGCTACAGAGTTGTTACAAGGGCTGGAGGTGATGTGTGCAAGCCTCTTACTCTGGTGCTCAGTAATGGTTGCTTAGCCGTTGTTGACCTTTAACATACCGTAAAATTTAATCTTAGGTGTGCGATGCCTCTCAGAGATAAAGCTCTCATTTAGCATCGTGAGGTGCTATGCATTCAGTCTTCTGCACGGAGAAAATGGTCTTTTAAATGTTAAATACAGAGAAGATATAATAACTTCTGTCCCAATACTAGTAAACAGTGACGTCTACAGGTGATTTACCTGAGGATGAGCGATACATACTGCTGGGCTGTGCCACTAACGTGACCTAGGGGTGCTCCTTGATGGAGCTGGATGTACGGGACTGAGAGAAGTCGGTCAACCTAGGGTAATAATGACTCCCTGAGTTGCAGCCAGACCAACAAACTGGAGGCTGATTTATGAAACCTCTTGGGTTTTAGGAGTACTACCTTCTTAACAGGAAGAAGACAGTTCATTATAAACATGTGTAAGCTGTATGCAAGCTTAGTACCTAATACATACATACGTACGTACATACATGTGGGTCACAATACGAGTGTGAGTCAGTGAGACTAATCTTTAGCCCTTTGAAATTTGGCAATTTCCATCATACATCTGCTGAAGTTTGGGTTAACAGGTAAGAAACAAACAAGTTTAAAATGTGACCCTGAAACCCAAATTTTGGGTTTTTCATATTTTGCAAGATTTTGAAATTAAGCTTTTTTTTAGGCCAGATATGGTGGCACATGCCTAAAGTCCCAGCACTTGGGAGGCAGAGGCAGGCGGATCTCTGTGAGTTTGAGGCCAGCCTGCTCTATAAAATGAGTTCCAAGACAGCCAGGGCTACACAGAGAAACCAAAAAGAAAGAAAGAGAAGAAAGAAGTCAGGTGTTTAATGTGGCAATGATACTTAGGGAACTTGTGTAATTCAATGATATCATATTTTTTAAAGTGAGTTGCTCTTAGTCTGAGACCTTGTGCATGAAGTTTCAGCCTTGCGAGAATGTTTATGACAGAGTTACAAACTCCTGGGAATGCCTGCAGGTAATGGAAATGCTGACAGATTATTATAGCTGTTGGACTGCTAGACCACAGGGGCTCTGCAATAAAACAGGCCACTCCTGCCCCTGTAAATCATATGGAGTGTTGACAGTTAAAAGTGACTTGTTCTCTCAGCGTGAGTGAGAACTCTTTGGAAGGAATGTGGCAAGCATTTCCTTGTTTAAACACTGTTTAATATGACAGTGGGGCAAGAGCAATACTTTTACTAGCTTAACCTACTTTTTATTTTACTTTTCTTTTCATCTCTAGAAAAACACATACTTAGAAATTGATAGTTTCCCTTCATCTTCAGTCATATTTCTGCAGTTTCATTTCTTTCTGTAAGAATTTACAGGGGGATTTATATTTGAAACACTTAAGTTTTGTGAGTAGAATACCCTAACAATCTCTTCAAGAGATAGTGTTTTCCTTTGGCGAGTCAACAGCAGTCGAAAGTCTGATTAGATCGCCTGTATTTCGATGTAGGTCACTGCTCAGCGAGTTTCCTTCTCATGGTGAGCTAGACCTGGAGTTTAGACAGTTACAGGGAGAGGCTGTTTTCTAGACTGAGGGAAAGGCTGTGGTACTTCTCTTGGTGGGTACTGCTCCCACAGGCTTGCTTCCCATCGGGGCCACTTAGATGCTTTCCCTGTTTAAATCCCTCCCCTAGATAAGTCAAGCTGCTCCCGGCACTTCCCCATATTTCATGGAAAGCAGTCACTCAGCACCGTGCTTGATTCCTCCCATGGTTTCCCTCCAGGTCTTCCCGTGTTCCGTGCCGGTATTTCATAGGCTATTTCCTGCTTTCCAAGTCTGCCCCCTGCTTAGCTAACCTATGGGCATCCTTTTGGGTCACTGTTCCAAGAGGCCTTGTCAACTCCATGGTGCAGACTACCGAAGCACCCTTATGCCCTTGTATGAGTGTGTCAGGCATCTCCTTGTGAGCAAATGCCAAGAGCCTAAGGATGAGTGCACAAGAAGTACTTATCCCATTCATGAACTCTATTAGGGCAGTGCCTTCACGTAGGAAAATTCTTGTTCAGAGATTGAAATGAGTTTGTCCTTGTTGGGAAGAACTCACAGCCACATCTGCCTAAGAATATTGTCCTGAGACAGGGTCTCATGTAGGCCGTGCTTGCCTCAAACTATCTTATGCCAGCCTTCTAAGTGCTGGGATTATGTGTCTCTACAAAGCTGGCAGCATTCTTATTCCTGTGATGAAGAGCAACTAATCTTACAGTTGGTTTGTCTTTGGTTCAGGAGCAGAAGTTTGATGAAGAACAGGAGAGTCTCTGGCTGTCTGCATGACATCCATCCGATTCAGAGTACGCAGTCTTTACACTCACCGGGTAAGGCTGTCCCAATCAGCCCTGTCTGCGGGCTTGTGAAAATCAGTTTATTTCTTAGCAATTGTGTTGTAGTGATTATTTAAAAAGCGGCCTCCAATCAAGCTGACTGTCTATGCTGCAGCAGCTCTGCCTAGCTCAACCATGTAGCCAGAGGCCACATGCACACTGCAGCTAGAAACGGCCAGCCAGAGACACCAGCCCTGCCACCCACAAGATGCCAGTGTGGAAGATGGCTCTGCCAATCTTCCACACTGTCTCTGCAAGGCTGGGCATTGCCCGACTATCTTGCCAACCACATGGGCTCGGTACAGATGAGACTCTAATGCTTAGATTATCCAAAGGCTTATATATTTGGTAATGATCAATAATAAGATGCCCATACAATCAGAAGTGTAACCCAATACCCAACCTAGATATACCAACTACCTTTGGCTGGTGGAGACACGTGAACATCTGCCTCCATGTTTGCCTCTCTCGTTCTCCCTCTCTCTCTCTCTCTTAGCTCCTCCCCTCCCTTAGCTCCTCCTCCTCTTTCTCTTTTCTTCTTCTACCTTAGCTCCTCCTACACAGCTGTGTTTCCCTTATAAAATGAAGATGTGAATTGAATAGCCTTTCTGTTTCTCAAAGTCTGTTCTCTGATTTGTTTTAAAGCCTTTTAGTTGAGTGGCTAATTCAGATATAGGAAAATATGTCTAGATATGTATTCAAGCTGGATGTTGTGGCACACATCTTTAAGCCCAGCACTCTGGGAGGTACAGGCAGGCAGATCTCTGTAGGTTTGAGGATAGCCTAGTCTACAGAGCAAGTTCCAGGACAGCCAGGGCTACACAGAGAAACTTGGTCTCAAAAATCAAAACCAAAAAAAGAAAAAAAGGAAATATATATGAATGACATTTTCTTATGATGAGAAAAAAGGCAAATTATAGCAGAGTCCACATTATACACTGTGATGTGTGTGAAGAGGAATTAAAAGAAGGCTTGCATGTGGTGCTTGGATGAAGAAGACCTGAAGGACCAGCTGACAGCTCAGGAGTGCTGCTTGTCTGTGAACATCTGTTGGACGGGGCAGAGTTAGGGGGGGTGTATGTGTGTTGGGGGATAGTGGTGGAGGGGAATGGAATATTGGGGGTCGAACTTAGGGCTTCAAGCATGCTACACACACAATGCAGCACCGATCACCTGCCCCAGTAATTATTCTAACTAAAGAAAATGTTTCAGAGCCTAGTGATAGAGGATTGTCGTGCTATGCTCAAGACCCTGCAAAATGCCATCAGCATAAGAAGATAAAAAAAGAAAAGAAAAATACTTAAAGCAAAGCTTACAGGAAGTATCCCCTGAGTAATTTTCTCCCTCTGAGTAATCCCCCTGAGTAAGACCCTCATCCTAATCCCGCCTCCAACTCCAAAAACAAAAGCAAACTCACAAACTCACAAACTCCCAACAGAGGAGCACAGAACAAGAATAAAAAGGAATGGCCCCATCATACAACCTAGAAAAACCCTCAAAACTGTTGGGTGAAAGACGCCAGAGACAAGAACGAACAGTTCAAAGCCAGGCAAGACTAATGTTATAACAGCCGCAGGCAGGTTAGAGCGAGGAGGCGGGTTACTCTGGTTGCATTTGGTTTTTTTCTTTTGAGACAGGACATTACCATGTGACCTGTCTGCCTCCAAGAACCAGTACTGCTACATGTGCCATCAGACCCTGTTGGCTGGGGCGCTTTTAAGAAAGGGAAACCTGGGGGCTGGACAGATGGCTCAGCAGTTAAGAGCACTGACTATTCTTCCACAGATTCTGAGTTCAATTCCCAGCAACCACATGGTGGCTCACAACCATCTGTATCGGGATTTGATGCCCTCTTGTGGTGTGTCTGAAAACAGCTACTACTGTGTACTTATATACATAAATAATTTAAAAAAAAAAAAAAAAAAAAGGAAGGAAGGAAGAGAGAAAGGGAGACCTGTTGAAATGTATGGAAGCGTTATATGTGTAATCTAGTGAGGGTTCCAGAGGCATGTGTCATGAACAAAGTGTACAATAAAGATGCATACATTTAAGGGATATAATGTGTAGCTTATAAAAAGCTTGACGTGACTGGGCTGCAGAGTGGGCTCAGCAGCTAAGGTCACTTGTTACTCTTCATTGAACTCAGGTTCAATTCCTAACATCCACGTGATGGCTCACAACCATACTCCAGTCCCAGGAGATCTAATGATGCCCCCTTCTAGGTGTGCACATAGTACACAGACATTCATGCAGGCGAAACACTTAGACACATAAAATAATAAAGAATCTAATTTTTTCAAGCTTGAAAGTCACTATGTAATAGTCTGTTTGGTACAGGTCCTGATGGAACACGAGCAGGAATAAAGGAGTAAAAATTCTTCTTCAAAGAAACTGAGGTTCAGTTATCTTCTCAAAATTAGCTTAGAGGGAGATAATTATCCTTAGGACTTGTTAATGTAATCCACGGGCTAGGTGTACATTTGTGTGAGCACAAACATGCACATGATAGACGTGAACGCTAGCACCCATGCTCACATACACACACACAAACACACATGCACACACATGCACACGCACACATATATGCACGCGCAAACACACACAGGAACAATTTATTTATTCAGCATCAAGAGTCAGATGTTTTCTAGAAGTGATCTAAGGGAAAGTCAGACATGAACCCCATGTTTCTTTGAAGTTTTCCAGTGGGAGAGGTGGAGCTGGGGATGGTGGTAGACACATGTAGTCCTGCCAGGCACTCAGAAGGCTGCAACAGAAAGATGATGAGTTCAAGGCCAGCCTGGGGCGATTAGTGAAACAGTGGAAAGAGACGGGAGAGAAGAAGGAGGGAAGGGAGGAGGGAAGGAGGGAGGGAGGAAGAAGATGCTCCTTCTACATTCAACAGGAACTTAAGGGGGAGGTTTCTGCACCTAGGACTTGACATTTTCTAGCTTTGAAATCTAAAGAGTGTCTTTCATTTCTCAACTCAAGAACCACAGTATTTTGAAACTACATTTTACAGGTCTAAAATATTAATGCTGAACTTTAGACTGCCTCAGTCTCAGAGAACATACATAGTTCTTGGATAGCTAGCTAACTCTAGTATCATGTCATAGCGATACACAGTGTTGGTATAGCCTCAGGTTTGGCTTTTCTTCCTTCCTTTCCCAGTCAAGTTCTCAGCTCTTTCCGGGTGTTTAATATTCCCCACCCCCTGCCTTCATTCTGCCTTCTTTTTAGTATTCTACTTGTTGTCCCCTGTGGACCAGACCAGAAAACATTGCCTTTTAAGCGACAATCGGGATGCACAAGTGTTATACTCCAGTGTGAGGTTCCTTGCTGAAGATCTGAAGGAGCGTGTTCACCTTTCCATGTGCTTCTGCACTGTCAGTACTTAGGAAATGGTATTTTCTGCAAGCTCATCTCCCAGAAATATGCTCTGTTAGCTGCAGTAATCAGTTAGCTTTAGCCTGTCCTGGTTGCAGTATACCTGGGAAGAGCCATTAAGAACAGAAGGTTTTCAGGCATTGCTTTTTTATACAGTGTATCATTGCCCAGGTTTCTAGTTTATGAGTGCGTTTCTAGTTTATGAGTTAATTTCCTTAAGTGTTAGAAAAAATTAATTGCCTTCAAGTATAGAAAAGTTAAATGAAACTGTGCAGTGGCGGCACTCGGGAGGCAGAGGCAGGCAGATCTATGAGTTCAAGGCCAGCCTGGTCTACAGGGTAAGTTCATGACAGCCAGGGCTACACAGAGAACCCTGTTTCAGGGTGGGGAGGTGGGAGGTGGGGAGTGGGGGGAAGAGGGTTACATGGGATATTTTAAGTCTCTAGTTACTTATCTTTAGGGTGAAGGGCCACTGACTAAGCCTGCAGGCTCATGCTGGTGAGAAGTTAATTGGTCTCTATGTGGACTTGTGTTTTCACCTTGGAGTATAGAGATAAGAATACATTAAAACAAGAATAGCCTGCGTGAATTACTGGCCACTGATCCTTCGGTAACCTGCATCCACACGTTTGTTTGAAAGTATTGTGATCAGAAACTAGGCTTACACTGACTGTTTTCCATGGATACAGGATTAATGGAAAAACCAAGCGCCATTTACTCAAATCCGTCAGAATCATTTCTTCCTGGAATTTGCAAAGAAATGATTGGCTCATCGATAGATTTCCTTGGACAGAGTTTCGATGAAGAAATAACTATAGCAGATAGCCTGATAAATAATCTTCTTAAACTATATAATGGGGTGATTGCCATCTCCAAAGCCCATGAAGAACAGGATGAAGAAAGTCAAGATAACTGTAAGCAATTCCCTGTTTCTTCCATCTCCCACCATGGTGGCCCTCTGCCCGTCGCTCCTTACCTGATGCTTCTGGCCAGCATCTCTTGATCATGTCTACATGCTTTAATGGCGGGCTGGAGAGATGGCTCAGTGGTTGAGAGCACTGGCTGCTCTTCCAGAGGTCCTGAGTTCAATTCCCAGCACCCACATGGTGGCTCACAACCATCTGTAATGGGATCCAATGTCCTCTTCTGGTGTGTGTCTGAAGACAGCTACAGTGTGCTTATATAAATAAAAAATAAATAAATTCTATTAGAATCTTCAATGGCAACCGTACGTGAGCTCTCTTACTGGAGACCATTTCCTGAAGTAATTTTCTTCCTCCTTCTTCCCAAGTGTTCTCTGACCCGGAAGCGCAGGCTCTTACCATCCAGGTTGCTTGTGCCTTTGAGCAGCTTGTGGTTTTGTTCAAACACTGGCTGGGTGGTTTTCCACCTTGTTCCAGCTCAGCGAGACTTGAAGATGACTTGAGAGAAGATATTAAAAAACTCGGAGGCTATTTGCAACTGTTTTTGCAGGTACGTGGATTTCTTATTTTTGAAGAATTCATTTGTTCTAAAAGTATTTATTGGCTCCCTACCACCTGTATCTTCCCATCTGAGGATTTCTGGGTGCTTCCTGTTTTGACATCCTAAGAGTGTGGGTGCAGTAAGTTTACTGAGCGAAGGCTTGGGTGTCCTCTGTGTGCTGAGAGGTTTGCAGGTGCTGGTTCATTTTGTCCTCATGACAACCCCCAGATGTGTGCTCTTGCCATTTTATAGATGAGGAAGTAGAGGCTTGGGAAATGACCAGCTTGCCCAGTGTTGCATACCTACGGGTAACAGGGGTGGATTTGAATGCACAGGGTCTTGGTCTGTTATACTCTGCAAACCCCCAGTTAAGAACAAAGCCAGAGTCAGAACTGAGGGTGTGATTTAGGGTCAGCCCTAATGAAGGGGGACACAGCTCAGGGTGCTCTGAGATAGAAGTGAAAGAAAAGCTGTTTAAGAGGTGTGGGGGGGGGGACGGAGGGAGGGAGGGATGGGGTGAGTATATACCCACAAACCAAAACCCACTGTTGATATTTGAAGTTTAAATCTATGCTATGCTAATTTGTGTCCTTAGGCAAGCTGCTTGGCTTCTTGAGTCTCTCCATTTTCTTACCTAGAACAGTAGTGCCCACTGCAGGGTTGCTGTGATTGTCAGATGAAAGCATGGTATAAGAGAGTACCTGGTCAAGTTGCTGCTGGGGAATTTCCTGCCTTCTCTCTTCATTTTCTGGGAAGAACACTTTGAACTTGACTTGCAAGCTTCCGCACAGCTTGTGGGACACGTTCTATGCAATGAATGAAGGGTGGCAATGCCAGCCAGGTGCCTGGGAAGGCTCTGTGAAGCTACTGCTGCACAGAACACTTTTCTAGTGAAGCGTGCTCGAGAATCCTTACCTTGTACTGGTGTAATGAGAATCTTCTGAGTAGCAGGCCAAGACAGGCATTCTACGAGCTGCAAAGGGGAGGGACCAGGAAGAAGCAGCATTAAAGGGGAGGTCCCTGTGCCTTTGCAACTTGTGCACTGAGTGTATAGGGAAGGCTGTTGGTTAAAGTAACTGGGGTGCTTTTTCTTTCTTCTCTTCTCCTTTGTGCCCCCTCCTCGGGAAAGGGTAAAGTTTCAGTAACTGTCTGCTGGGTGTTACCAGAAGCTGAAAGGTCAAAGGCACACCGTTTAGTTTGTCTTATTGATGTCTACTTCTATTCCTGTCTCAGGCTGAACCCTGTTCATGTTAGAGCCGTCAGCTTCAGGGCTGCCTGATTTCTGTTTCTCACAGGCACTTCAGTGATCACTAGATTATGAATTTTACTTTTAGATCTGTGAGTATTTTGTCTGCATGTGTGCCTATGTATCACATATGTGCCTGGTGCTCTCAGAGATCAGAAGGGGTGTTGGAACTAGAGTTACAGATGGTTGTGAACTACCCTGTGGGGGCTAGGAATCAAACCCCTGTCCTCTGGAAGAGTGCCCAGTGCCCTTACCTCCTAAGCAGTCTCTGCAGCCATCCTGTTACTGTTATTTTTAGTGCTGGCACTGAGGGCTTAGGTCCAGCCCCTCCTGCCTGCTAACTTCACCCACTCTCCTCGTTGTCTTTGCTTTATCACCCCTTAAAATTTCATATATGTGCTACATGGACTGACCCATTTGTATTTCATAGGGATGCTGTTCGGATATTTCATCGATGGTAAAAGAGGCTCAAAACAAAGTCGTCGAGATTATACAGCAGGCTGTTCGGCGTGTGGGTCAGCTTGCCGTTCTGAAAGGGAGCAAGCTCTGTGTTCTGGAGAACAGCAACCAGCTTTCCAGTGCCCAGGTAATGCACAGTGTTAGTTCTGGAAGACTTGGGAGGGAATAGCAGCAACTTAATAGTGTCACAGAATAGCTGCACAGAATAACAAAATAAATGCATTTCTTTTTTCAAAATAACTTGTCCGTTTAATAGTTTGGCAATTATAAATTTCTTTTGGTCAAGATCTGATAAAGCTGGGCTGTACCTCTGCTGGTAGCTTGCATAGCAGGCATGCATTTGATCTCCATTGCTGTAAGTACACATTTGTAATGCAGCCTTCGTGGGCAGAGACAGAAGGAGCAGAAGGACAAGATCATTTTTGGTTGTAAAGCAAACTTGAAGCCAGCCTCGGCTACATGAATACTTTTCTCAAACACAAACAAACAAAAATGGTTACAATGTGATTGGATGATTACAGATCTTTACAGGCCTTTTGGAGCTAGGCATGATGGGATAGACTTTTAGTACATTCAGGAGGAAGAGACAAGTGGATCTTTGTGAGTTCAAGGACAGCCTGAACTATATAATGAGTTCCAGGACAGAAACCTTGTCTCAGAAAACAAACAAAGAATCCTATTGTGGCTCAGGGTAGGGTGCTCACCTGTAACCTTAGTACCTAAGTACTAAACTATTAGTACTAAGTACTAGTAACTTAGTACCTAGTTTTGAGACCAATCTCAAAACTAAAGGAAAAATGTCCTTTTTATCTTTTAATGGCTGCTATTAACCATGCAACATGATCTCACCAGTATATATATGAAATAATAGTAAAGTAACTATAGAATATTTGTGTCTGCCCACTTTGTTTTTGCTATGAACAATATTCTATTAAAATGTATTGTATCCTAGCAAAAAAGGCCTGCCCCAAATGGACATTCTTTCCAACATAACACATGGCAGATTACTAGATTACAATTTTGTTAATTTTATTTCCCAGTAGATTTTCTTATACTAACTTTAGCTGAATTTAATAAACTGAGAATGAGGTACAGTTTCATTATCTTATAATTTTGAAGAGTACGTATAACCAGGCAGATGAGGTGGTTCGCTGGTGCTGGTGCTGGCCATCAGCCGATGCTCTGTACCGTCCCTTAGAGACGCAGGGCGGAAGGAGAGAGCCAGCCCCTACAGGTTGTCCTGTGACACCTGTATGTGCTTTCTCTCCCTCTCTCCCTCTCCCTTTCTCCCTCTCTCCCTCTCTTTCTCCCTCTCTCTCTCTCTCTCCCCCTTCTTTCTCTCTCTGTCACACACATTTAATACAATTTTACCATGTGAAACCCGAGCTTACCAGGTAACAGTGAGACATTTTTCCTGACAGGAATTCATGGCTGCTCTCCAGGACGGCGCAGCCTCGGGGATGCAGAGTCTCTTAGACTCTGGGCTGGAGGCTGCACAGGGGCTCAAGCAGGACCTGTCCAGGCAGAGTGCCCGCGAGGAGGTGAGGCTGAGGAAGGTTCCGGTACTCCGTTACACGCTTGATCCTGGTTTCATTCCAGGATGTATCTTGTCTAAAAGACTTTAAAATGTACAAGTAATAGTGTAAGGCAGTGAGCTTATATATCATGTATTTTAGTTTGTGAAGAATCGATTATTTTTTATTGAAGAGGCAGATGGTGCTGTATCTCTGAAGCTCCTAAGCCATACAGAGGCTGGCAGCGACACCTACTGTTCACTCTCTGGATGTCTCTTCCTACCTTTCTGTTAAGTCTTTACTTACCTGCCTTAAAAAAAAAAAAAAAAGTAAGCAAGACCTACTGATCCAGTCATCTCGAACTAAATGTTTTTCCAGGGACATTCTCACCAATGATTTCACACTAAGATACAGACCTGGGGAAGATGTCAGCACTTTCTAAAGCTGCTCTGCCTCTCTCCAGATGACTAACCCTGACTCACAAGCCGTGCTAGCTGTAGGCAAGATCTTTTTGTGCTATGTTATTGGGTTCTTATATCTACCTCCCTTCCAACCCGCCAACACTAGAAGGAAGAGGAAGGTTAGAGAACGGGGTGTAGGCATCTTTAGACTACTTCATGCTGGTTAGAGAGAGGCGTCAGGTTCCTTGGAGCAAGTCCAATCTCCATCATTGAGATATCTCCAACAAGGAATCTAGCACTAGCAAAAGCAGCGGGGAGTAGCAGCCACCACAGGCACCCTTGGAGCTCTCAAGTTTATATCCTCTCAAGAGTCTCCAGATGTCCAAATGTAAACTATCTGCAGCTGGCAAAAACCACGCCCCTCCTAGAGCAGGAGACAGTCATGGTTAGCTGTGGACAATCTGAAGCAGCCCCATAGCCCACATCTGGGATTAAAACAAAAACATTGTCACGTAGTATGACTGGGATTTTGTTTTGTTTTTAGATTTGTTATTTATACAGAGTTCTGCCTGCCTGTGTGCCTGAAAGCCAGAAGAGGGCACCAGATTTCATCATAGGTGGCTATGAGCTACCATGTGGTTGCTGGGAATTGAACTCAGGACCTCTGGAAGAGCAATTGGTGCTCTTAACGTCTGAGCCATCTTTCCAGCCCCATATGCCTGGGTTTTTTAAAGAAACCAAAATTCTCACTACAGCTAGGAATGAAGGCTGGAGAGACTGCAGCAAGTGTTCTTGCAGAGGACCCAGGCTCAGTTCCAACACTCACACGGTAGTTCACAGCAGTCTGGCTGTAACTCCAGTATCAGGACCTTATACCATCTTCTGCCCTCTGAGGGTAGCAGCCACATATGTGTGTTCACATATGTATGTACAGGCAAAATACCCGTGCATATAACATCTTTTAAATCTTTAAAAATAAATGCTAGGAACAATGGCTGAATTACTCGTCTTGCTTGAACATTCTGCATTCTCTGGATGTGTCTGCCTTTCTTGCTTGTATATTTTTGTTCATCTCTTTTAAAAGATGAACAAAACCAAAAGAGTCCATACTGTCACTAAATCAAGATCTCTGGGTCCTATGCTACTGCAGCAGGCGTGAGGCTGACTTGGGTTCTGTAGCGGGACGTTGAGGAGAGGGATGCACTGGGCTGTGAGGTCATAGTCAGAGCACTGCTGACACCAGATTGGCTATACTCAGGAGTAGCCCATTCATCACTAATATCTTTATCTACTGCTGGAGTTCTGTCCCTAAAACTTCTGCTGGCGGTAAGTTCAGAGTGTGAAATCAGACAGTGACAAATGGAGACGCAGTGGCAGAAAGGGGTGTTCATCCTAGTGTTAAAGCAGGTGTGTTTAACACACACACCACATACACACCATACACACACACCACATACACACACACATACCACATACACACACACCACATACACACACATACCACATACACACACACACACCACATACACACACACACACCACATACACACACATACCACATACACACACACCACATACACACCATACACACACACCCCATACACACACAAATATACACACACCACACACACACACCACACACACACACATATATACACACACCACCTACACACACACCACATACACACACATAAATACACACAAGACACACACACACCACATACACACACACATATATACACATCACATACACATATACACAAATCACATACACACAAATCACACACACATACATACACACAAACCACATATACCACATACTACACACATACATACCACATACTACACACATACATACCACATACCACACACATACACACCACACACATACCACCACGCAACACACGCACACGCACACACACACACACACACACACACACACACACACACACACAACATACACCAAACCAAAATAAATACAATCAGGATTGCATTATAGGCTCACAGGGCACTGAGATGATCATTTCAAAGCTGAGTTCCTGAAGTAAAGAAGTTAAGTATATGTATTCTTCTTTCTGAGAGTCAGTCTTACCACACACACCTAGTTTGCCTGAAACTTGCTTTGCTGTCTGGCTTGGTTGAAGCTTACAGTAGAGTAGTTCTTGCGCCTCACTCCTGAGTGCTGGGATTAGAGGTGAGCCACCATGGCCTACTTCTTTTCTTCTTACTGTAACAGCAAGTCTGAGCCGACCTAGACGAGAGCTTAGTGACTAAAGCCAATTAAACACACAACAGAACCCCCTTGCAGAAGCTGGCCTCCACCTGAGGGGGCAGCAGTGAGCAGTGGGCCAGCAAAGGCTTCTCTTTCGATTTAGTTTAAGACTTGCACCACTCTGAGAGGTAGGAGTCACATCTGGATCTGATCGCCAGTCGGTAAGCTAGGAAACACCATGTGCAGCCTAAGATCACAACTGAGAGTCACATAGCATCTGTAACTTTCTCAGAGCATCTCATATTCGATAATTGAAACCCTTGCTTTCACCTGAGAGAAGTTTCATGCCTATAAATATTTAAATAAAAGGCAAATATTGAGATAGTTAGGCATCAGAGTATATCCTCTCTTATATTTATATTTTACTATTAGTGTGTGTGTACACATGGAGGCCTGCATGTCACGTCACATATGTGGATGTCAGAAGACAACTTTGTGGAGTCAGTTCACTGGGATCAACGTTAGGTCCACAGGCTTGCGCTGCCAGCGACAGCGCTGCGAGCCCAGCCCAGCTTTTCTATATGGAAATCAATGTGTCATTTATTCTGAAGGAATTCCATTTACATGGTTTGACGAACCCTCAGGCTGTTGTATGGAACTTCTATCTCTTCTGGATTCTGACAGAGTTCCATGTCTGGTCTCACAGAGGCCTGAGAATTGTTTCTTGGTGGTTACCTGTATAATGAAGTACTTTAACATTCCTATAGGTCGCCGAGCAGATGAAAGCTAACACCGTGGACCTGGTCGGGTCTCTTGAAAATGCCTTTGCTGAGTGGAGGACGGTAGGAGGGGCTTCGGATTGTTTGTTTATCACCACGTTTGGTTCCTTGTAGATATTTTTGTTTCCCTTCGCAGCCCCAGCTGGGGACCGTTCTGCTTGCGTGCTCACCGAGCATGCTTGTTTTCTAGTCTTCCTTTGGCTGACTTACTGCGCTCGTGTTAGTAACGGGCATGATGGCACAAGGACTTACTAATGCTTCCTCTGTTTCTTAGTTACTGGCGTAGGAGCTGCCAGCTTGTGCCCGACATTAGTCATTATAGGCTAAAAACCACATTTAACACTAATGTGCTCAAACAGTAGAGGCAATTTAAAGTATTCTCACGTCACAGATCTCACTTTATAGAAAGAGATAGATGGAGTATAAGGTCAGTATACTGAAAAGGAGAATAATGCCTGTGGCTGAAATATTTGAGGAAAGTAAATATTTAAATAAATACTGTGAAGTTGAATTCTTTGAAATTCAATGTTAGCCTTCTATGGTGTTAGATACTATGGTGCTATGCTATTTCATTTAATGTGCTAGGATGGTAGGGCTGTAGTTTAAATTAAGATTAAATTCTTACTGCTTTTTAAAAGTGATCATTGTTAACTTTGTATTTTGATCTTGCTTATAGAAATGAAGTTATGTACTGGTGAGAAGATTAAATGTTTCAGTGTAATTTGTTATTTGATGTAGTTTCATTGTACAAAGCATAAACTACTTTAATGATAAAATTCTGGACAGTTAAAATCATTTTGACCTTAGTTTACTGCCATTTAGTCTATTTTATATACATATACACATGTGTGTGTGTGTGTGTGTGTGTGTGTGTGTGTGTGTATACAGACATACTAAGTATTAATTTTGTTTATGCAGAAAAGCTTCAGAACTCAAGTACAAGAAGATTCTAGACAACAAGTTTCTAAGATTTTAACCCTTGCATCAGAATTCTTGAAGCTGAAGTCTTGCTTGCAACAAACCATTGAGATGATTGTATCTGTGCTGAGAGGTAAACGGCCCACTGGGATCTGTGACTGGACCTGTACAATCCAAGGGCTCAGACATGCTCCTTTCTCTCCGGGCCTGAGCTGTGACTACAGCCCACCCAACACTACTCCAGTGTGCTTAGTTACCATTGTAGGGGCTCGGCGGCTGCTGCCAAACACAAGTCAGCACCTCTGCCCACAGAGTCAGGAAAGCCAAGCGCTTGTCCATCAGGCACTTAGCGGAATAACCTTCAGTGGGCTAGAGTTGTGGTGTAGGGTCCCTTTTACTTAAAAGACCACTGGAGTCATGTGATAACACATGCTGACACCTGGAACTGGTAACTACTTTCTCCTTTCCCTCTCGCATAGGGTGCCCCAGTGACTTGCACTGTCTCAGAAGCTGTACTGAAACTATCTGCGGCCTGGCTCGAAAGCTCCACAATGACTTCAGCGCACTCTCTGCCTCTGTTGGTGGCTGTGGAAATGAACTCCCTCGTGCTGACTATGAGGAACTAGACTCTCTAGCTAAATCACTCCTCCTGTGTTTTGAATGTGGAGAAAGCCCTGGTTTGTTGAAACCCTGGGAATCTTGCACTTTGAATAGCAAGGAAGAGCAATGCAAGTCAGACAGGGCTGACTGCGATAGAAGGGTGCCAAGACGTGTTTATGAACTACACGGAGACACAACCCCAGCAGTGTCCTCTGGGGACTGCACCCCCAACAGGATTCAGTGGGTATGAAGCCATTGTGCAGGCACTTGGTGACCATCCATGACCAAAAAGGACACTTGGCAACACCTTTCCTCATGCAGGAGAACATGAAAGAAGTGAGTGTGAATATTTCAAGTCCGTGTCTATGTGTAGCCTCTGGCTGGGTACAGAAAGTGCAATCAGTGCGGAGTCCTGGCTTCACAATACCTCAGTGTATGCTCAGAATTTTATAGGCAGTCGATTTTTAAACAAAGAACATCATTTTAAAATGTTGGAATATTGGCATCAGAATGAAATTAAGGTCTCAGGACCAAGTGAGTGACTGTGACCCTGGTTTTTCATCTTGAAATTTTTTTCATTTCTTTTTATTCGTTATTTTATTTATTTACATTTCAAATGTCATCCCCCTTCCCAGTTTCCCCTCCACAGACCCCCTCCCCACTGCTTCTGTGAGGGTGCTCCCCCATCCACCCACCCACTCCTGCCTCACTGCCCCAGCATTGTCTTTAGCTGGTTCATTGGTCTGTTTGTGGATAGTTATTTTCTCACGAATGGAAAGCTAAACAGTTGGTTACTTTGGGCCTCTGCATTCTCTTCCCCAGATATAGCATATGGATTAAGTTTATGGTGAAATTATCAGCACAGAGTTTAACCAAGGCAGCTTACTAAAACTAAAACTCTTTGTCAGAGGATCAACTGTTTGCCGTCTTCAATAATATATATATGTGCAATTTGTTTCTTTTCAAACTATACATAAAAAGATAATATAATTGCATATTAATAATATGACCAGATAGCATCATAGTTTACTGTGTTTTCTGTGTTCCATAATGGTTGGTTCATTTATAAAATCTGAAAGTAGTAGTGAAATGTGACCAGAAAGACTTGGGAGACCAGAGGCTGGCCTCCTTTTGATAATGCTTGTTTTGCTAAAGGGTAATTGGTTTACACGTCGTTTGATGGAGATTAAAGATCCTTTTTATATTTCATAGCTTAAAAAACTCTTCATCTACAATCAAGTAATAAAGATAATATTGTACTTTAGGATTTAAGTTAAGGAAATAGTTTAATATTTTTTACCTCAAGAATATGCATAATTTGAAAGATATTTAATATCTTAGCCTGGGTGACCTGAGCGGTTCTGGAGGGAAATTCTTTTGAGTAGCCTGCTTTTGGCTTGTAGATGTTGCTTGTACATTCAGTGTAGCTTGGTGAAGCTGGCTTGAATATACATGTTGTTTTCTCTATGGGGAGAGATTGGAGAGCAGTACTCCCTCGAGTGGTCAGCTGAGCCGTGATGGTCCATCCCTTGTGCCTCTGGGAGCTTAGAAGTGGCCCAGTCACCAGGCCATCCTGAGTGCCCCATCCTGTCTGACGTGTGGCAGCAGAGAAGATTTGTTTCCTATTCTCTTTTTGCCACTGGGTGTCATCTCTGAGGTTCACTCTGTACCAGTCATTGCTCTGGAGGTAGCACCTCTGTCACCAAGTTCATCAGCTGTGAAGTGCCTAGAAGGGTTTTTCCTGAATGCTCTACTTCCTTGAACTCACTGAAGTACCCAAATGGCGGGTTTCACCTTGCTGTGCTGTGCAGTAGTTAATCTTTAGCGTCTCCATTTCTTCTCCCTCAGTTTTTTTCTTGCTTTTAGACTTGGTCCAGCTGAGCAGTGTGGTGTGGCCCCGCCCTGTCACCTTGCTGCCTTTGCCTCCTGAATGCTGGGGTCACAGTTCCCCAAACCCAGCTAGTGTCTATCTTTCAAACTCGTGTCTGTCCTCAGAAATGTTGTGGGTCTGTATGCTTGTAAGCTTATTTCTATTTATGATAAATAATTTGTTGACTATATTCAAGTGGATGGTGTAAACTGTGTTAGTATTAGAATCATGTGCACGGAAAAGTGTTATAAAGAGTGCCTTTAATAAATCTTATGAGCTTCAGAATTGTCTCCAAATTAATCCAACATTTTTTTTTATTGAATTATTTTCATTCACTTTACTCCTGATTTAAAGACGTCACAGTGGCTCTGCCTGGCTAATACATATCAGATAAATAGGAAACATTAAGTACATGCTAAAATCACTGTGGCTGCTATATCACTTTTCCTGGTTGTTTGCTTCTAGAGTTGGGACGGAATCCAGGTGCCATCACTGAGCGCCACCACACAGCCTCTTCTTTCTCCCTCCCGAACACGGAATAGCTTTACTTCCCAGTTCTCTGCTTGGAAGTTGTGCATGCGTTTTACACACTGGAAGCTGTATTGCAGGCCAGCAAGCAACTACACAACCTTAAACAAGGCACTTGCTGCCTCCTTCCTGGTTCCTCATCTGCAGAAGGAAAAGTCCCATCACTTACTTCATGGACTATGTCCATGGGCGCTAGGTAACAGAGAGGAAGGATGGCTCCTGCCCAGTAGCAGATACTAAGCAAATGTTAGTCTGCCCTTCTGTAACAAGCTGCAAAACCTTGTCACATAAGATCACAGCAAACACGGTGGCACACACCTTTAGTCCTAGCACTCGGGAGGCAAAGGCAGGCAGATCTCTGAGCTTGAGGCCAGCCTGGTCTAGGAGCAAGTTCTAGGTCAGCCAGGGCTACACAGAGAAACCCTGTCTCAAATGAGATCATACCCAGCACAAGCAGATGCCAGTGTACGAGTTTCATAGTCCTTGAAGCGTGCCGTGTTTAAAAGTATATCTACCAACACTGGTTGCCACAATAACATATAAAGATGAGCTGGGCGGTGGTGGCACATGCCTTTAATCCTAGCACTTGGGAGGCAGAGGCAGGCGGATTTCTGAGTTCGAGGCCAGCCTGGTCTACAGAGTGAGTTCCAGGACAGCCAGGACTACACAGAGAAACCCTGTCTCGAAAAAAAGCCAAGAAAAAAAAAACATAAAGATGAGTGAATTCCAGCATTTACAATATGGTCACATGTCTTTTAGCATATATATTACAGTTGTCTGATCCGCTCAGCAATGTAATATAATGGTTAGTTTTAATCATCAAGTTGACACATCTAGAATCACCTGGCAAGAGTCTCAGCGAGGGATTGTCTGGGACAGGCTGGCCTGTGGGCCCCTCTGTGTGGGGTTGTCTTGACTGCGTTAGTTGAGGTGCTATTCCCTGGACAGCGGCCTCTGAACTATAAGATGGAGAAAGGGAACTGATCACTGACACGCTTGCACTAATGCATGTTCTCTGCTCTTGGCTGGGAATGAACGAATAGCTGCCTCTGGTTCTTGTAGCCTTGTCTTATCCGTGATCACGGACTGTGCCTTTAGCCGAATAAGCTGTCTCCCTGAAGTCGCTTTTGTCAGGGTGTTTTATCATAAGAAAAAAAAAAAACTAGGAACATTAAAATTTTTCCAAAATGATATCCTTGTGCGATTCCCTTTAGTAATCTTACCATAAAATGTATCACATGTCCACAAAGTGCAAACATCCGTGTGCCTGCTTTGATTCAAGCTCCAGGACACTTACAGTAGTCGTGAACAATCATGCCTAGGGCAGAGGTGTCTGAGTGCAGGCCTTTCTGTGTAAACAGCTGCCTTCTTGCCTGGAAGCATGGGGCTTGCTGAGCCCTGGTGGGACCTAGGTTACTTCTCTTTGTCTCTACAAGGTAAGCTGAACCCACTTTGAACTTGTTCTTTCCCCATTGGTGCCCTTATGGGCCATACATCACCAGCACGCTTTCCTGAGAGGACCAATGCAACAATCCATCACCCAGGTGAGTGGGGGCTTTTCTAACGTATTGCCTTTATACATCAATGTGGTAGGCGGCAGCTCCAGTAATCTATTAGCGTAATATCCCGTTGGGTGAGGCATATTGATAGGGCAGAGATGGTCGATCTGTGAATTGTGGATATCTAGGAGTTCGGGTCAAGAAAATAATGCAGATCTCAGGCTGGATTGATGTGGCTATGAATGGTATTTTATGATGTAAAGTTTACCTCTGATTTAGAAAGTAATTTAATGTTGGTGACAGCTTGGGTTCAGGCTAGGAGAGGTCAACCTGGCAGATATCCGGAGCTCTTGGAAGATGTATTCCAGGAATAAAGTACCGTTGTTGATGCTTCTATTTCATTTTGCAATATGTCATTGGGGGCACCAGAAAATTGGCCCGAGAGTAAAGTTTTGCACATAAAGCAAAACAGGTTCATTCCGTTGCCTGCCGGGCCAATAAATATGCGGGTACGTGGCCTCCGGAAGCCTGTGGCCATCAGCTTTAGCTGCTCAGAACTGCGTTCTCAGGGCCGTATTCTTGACCCTGGTGTTTATAAAACAAGGCAAAACGGTCAGTGTATCACCTGTTCATGGCTCCTGCAAGGCTCTGAGGACCACCAGAGGCAGAAGAATAGGAGTATGAAAGCTGCAAAAGATGCAGGCCTTGGTGAATGTCCAGTGGGGACCAAAATGGGGACACACGGTAACTTTTTTAAGGTTTAGTAATTTATGTATATGAGTACACTGTAGTTATCTTCAGACACACCAGAAGAGGGCATTGGATCCCATTACAGATGGTTGTGAGCCACCATGTGGTTGCTGGGAATTGAATTCAGCCCCACTGGAAGAGCAGCCAGTGCTGTTAACCACTGAGCCATCTCTCCAGCCCAAATCCTTTTTTTTTTTTTTTAAATATATGGATTTTTGCCCACATGTGTGTCTGTGTGTCACATACATGCCTGGTGCCTTTGCATCAGATCCCATAGTGCTGGAGTCACAGATGGTTATGAGCCACCATGTGGGTGCTAGGAATTAAACACAGGTCCTCTGGCAGAGCCAGCTCTCCAGCTCTCTGATCCTCCTCCCCTTTTTTTACCCCCAGAAAGAAGAGCCTTTGTTCCCAGTGGCAAGGTTACTTGGCAGTATCTGACTCGATAGAGGAAGGATGCTCTGTTTACTCTGGAGTGGTCCACAGCTTCATTGCATGTTAGTCCCCTACATTCCCAGCTACAGGCAGCCAACCTCTTTCTGACAGTGCTTGTCTTGACACTTGTACAGTACACTGTAACACTGTCACATCCCGCTGTTATGACTACTCAGTGTACCTAATTTATATGTTGCTTTAGCACAGGTATGTGTGCATATGAAAACACATAACATGCATATATAAAATATTTGATATCTGTGGATATGTACGGTTTGATATTATCCGTGGTTTTATACTTCCACAAGGATCTTGGAATATAACCTCTGTGGACTACAGCGTAATCCAATGACAGCAAGTTTTCATCAGACATCATTTATATCAGTGATAAATGATAGCTGCTAGTTCAGCCAATTCTTACTGTCGTCATGTAAGTTAGGTAGTGGCTTAGTCAATGTTCTATTGCTGTGAAGAGATACCATGACCATGGCAACTCTTATAAAAGAAAGCATTTAACTGGGGTTCGATTAGTTTTGGGGGGTTAGTTTATTATCATCATGGTGAAAAGCAGACAGGCATGGTGCTGAAGCTGTAGCTGAGAGCTTCACTTGCTGATTTTCAGACAGACAGGGAGAAACACAGGCCCTGGCATAGGCTTTTTCTTTTTGAAAAACAGGGTTTTCTCTGTGTAGCCCTGGCTGTCCTGGAACTTGCTCTGTGGACCAGGCTGGACTCAGAGAGATATCTGCCTCCTGCATGCTGGGATTAATAGTGTGCTTCACTACCAGCCAGCTGGCATAGGCTTTTGAAACCTCAAAGTCCACCTCCAGTGACAAACTTCCTCCAGCAGGGCCACACCTTCTAATCCTTCTCAAACAGTTCCACTCACTGGTGACAAAGCATTCAAATATATGAACCTATAGGGACCATTCTTCTTTAGACCACAACAGGTACTATTACTATCTCTGTGTTAAAGTTAAGGAAAAAAAAAAAAACAGTATAAAAGAGTCAGGAGATGTGCCCAGTGTCACATGCTGATAAATAAGGAGCCCAGGTGCTCTAGATGGGACATCTATTTTTGGTCAAGAGTAGAATCAAAAAACTGGCTGCACATTTGACTCACCCATTAGCTTTCTAAAACTACCAACACTTGAGCCCCGACTGGCACCCAGGGATTCTGATTTGATGGGTCTGGGAAACAGATGACTCTCAAATGAGTTTGTAATACTTCCTAGGTATTTTGTACTGTGCAGCCAAAGATGAGAATTGAACTGACTTCATATGTCAGTTAGTAATACTTATCCAACAAGCCTAGCTGTCCACAGCAGATGAATGAATAAGGAAAATGACATACCTGCACTAGAGCATTTAATTACAAAGGAAAATGAAGTTGCCAGGTGTGGTGTACACACCTGTCGTTCTAGGATTTGGCAAGTGGACGGGAAGTTCTTGCTCAGGACTTTGGCTCAGTTCCCAGCACCCACATGGCAGCTCACATCTGTGTCTCCAGTTGCAGGGGATCTGACCACCTCTTTCATCCTCCACAGGCACTGTATACATGTGGTATACATACATGTATGCAGGCAAAACACTCATACATATGAAATTTTAAAAAGAAAGCAAACGTATTCAAGTATGGGGAGCCGATAGAAGGTGGCTATCATCCTTGCAGCCATCTTGAGCCATATACTCGACAAGAGATTTGATTACAATATCCTACAACAGCTGAGCACACTCTGATAACATCTTGCTTTCATACCCAGGATCTTCCCTTGGGTGTGTGAGACTTAAAGGTGTGTGACTTAAGGGTGTGACTTAAGAGATATGATTTAGAGACAAGACCTAAGGGCATGACTTAAGGGCATGACTTAGAGGTGTGGCTTAGAAGTGAGACATATAAAAGGTAGACAGAAGAGAGATAAGAGAATTAGACACTTGGAGGAAGAACTTGGAATTAGGCAGTAGAACTTGGAACAGAGAATTAGGTATTAGGCATTTAGCTCTTGGAAGAAGAAACTTGGAACTTGGAGGCACTAGGGACTAGGGACTAGGGACTCAAGACTTGGGACTTAGACTAGGAAGAGAGACTGAAGAATAAACAGGATTGAATCACACTCTGTCTGGTCTCCATTCTTCGAGTCTGTCCTCACTCTCTCTCTTGCTGAACCCCGACCCACATACCTGAGCAGCTTGGGCCAGTGCAGGCTCTAACAGTTTAGCCCCCAAAGCTTTTGGCAGTGCGGGTTCAAACATTGATAGAGCAGTCCCCAACATTTTGGCCCCAAACATGAGGTAGTGCAGTCTGCAATATTTTTGGCCCCCAAGCGTGGGGCAGCTCGGGCCGCAACATTCAAGGCCATTCTTGACAATAAAGGGATATAGTGAGCTCAAAGCCTGTGCAGGCCACATGATACCCCATCTCAATAAAGAGAAGAAGACCTGGTATTTGCTGCAACTGAGATCACAGAGATATGTATGCCTTTGCCTTCTGAATGTTGGAATTAAAGACATGGGCCACTGCCCTTGCTGAGCTCCTTCAGTATTGAGCCCAGTCAATATCTCCTGCATATGAAAAACTATTTGTTTGGAAAACTGTTTGTTTGTTGACTCATTGTGGTGTCTTGACTAGTGCACATGCTAATTCATCTCGTTCAGATGTGTGCTCTGTGTTGGGATTGCTGGGTCCTACGTAACCGCCTTCCGCTAGCCCCGCCTTAGCTCCAGACTCCCTCAGAGCAGCACAAACAGGGATTTTCAAAACTTGACCAGATTAGATGGCTTGTTTCTTTTTTGGGGGGGGTATGTGGGGGGGGGTTCTCTCTGTAGCCCTGGCTGTCCTGGAACTCACACTGTAGACCAGGCTGGCCTCAAACTCAGAAATCCACCTGCCTCTGCCTCCCAAGTAGATGGCTTGTTTCTAATGGCTCTTTTGGTTTGCCAGCTTTATTTTTGTTTGTTTGTTTTGTTTTGTTTTGTTTTTTGTTTTAAACAGGCTCTCTCTGCATAGCCCAGGCTGGTCTCAAACACATAACTGTCGCAGCCTCTGAAGCACTAGGATTACAGCTGTATGCTGTAATGGTTCTGAACGCAGAGCCAGAGCTAAATTCATGATAGATATGTTTAAGAGCCCGCAGCTCCTACCCTTCCTCTTCCTAATCAGCTCTATTGTAGCTGCGTCCTGCTCACCCGACCTGAGGGCCACACAGGATTCCCCACCGCCTTAGATCTCAGGCTTGCTGGTCCCTCCGACTCCCTCATACTTCCCAGGAATTGCCGGCTTGGTTTCTCCATTTCTTGTAGGTAACCGCTCGTTCTTCACAATATTGAAGTCTTCCTTGCCCGCTGTAATGTACTGAGTATTAGCATGTCCCTGCTGCTGAAGTTCATAAGCAGAGGCCCTCCTGGGGTGGTATCGGGGAGGCATTCCTTGAAGATGATTAGATTTTGAGATGAGAAGAGTGTAGCCCTTGGAAGTGAAACTAGCATTCTCCGGTTTGAGTACTGTGAGACAGTGTGCTCTCTCCCTGCTTGAGGCTGCTCTGTGAAGCGGAACGTCTCTTACCTGACACCAAGTATCAGCCTTGGACTTCAGCCTTGTGAACTACGCTGTGTAGCTTGGGCTCTGGCATTTTGCTGAAGCAGCTTGAGCTGACTGAGGCACCAGTTCAGCTTGCTATCCTTGCCTCACTGTTTTTCCCTGTTCTGGGGAGCAAACCCAGGGCCTTATGCATGTCAGGCCAGCACTCTACCACTGAGCTATGACCCAACCCCTGTTAATAGGGAAACCCCCAAAACTGGGGGGTTGAAATGGAGTTTGTTCAGAGAGAGCTCCACTCTGAGAGTGGTCTGTTTCAAGTAATGGCATACTTAAGTGGCATAAGGAACAACACCTGACACTGTTCAAAAGAGACCTCAATGATAGGACACTTGTGTGAATATACATACTTCCTGACCCCATCAAATAGAAAAGGTGTTTTAGGGCTGGAGAGATGGCTCAGCAGTTGGGAGCACTGACTGCTCTTCCAGAGGTCCTGAGTTCAATTCCCAGTGACCACATAGTAGCTCACAACCATCTGTGATGAGATCTGGTGCTCTCTTCTGGTGTGTCTGAAGACAGCTACAGTGTACTCGCATATAATAAGGAAAAATAAGCCTTTGGGACAGAGCAAGCGGGACCAGAGTGAGCAGAGCTGTGGTGAGAGGGAGAAGGGAAAGGGAGAAAAAAAAAAAGAAAAGATACTTTTCCATGGCTATGATGAAATACCATACAACTTTAAAAAATCAAGACAGGCAAATTAGCTGGGCAATGGTGGCGCATGCCTTTAATCCCAGCACTTGGGAGGCAGAGGCAAGCGGATTTCTGAGTTCCAGGCCAGCCTGGTCTACAGAGTGAGTTCCAGGACAGCCAGGGCTACACAGAGAAACCCTGTCTCGAAAAACAAAACAAAACAACAACAAAAAAAAAAATTGAGACTTGATTTGGGCTTCATGGTTTCAGAGGGAGAGTTTGTAATGGGGGAGGCATGGCAGGCAGCTAGAGCAGGAAGCTGAGAGAACACATCTTCAATGAAAAATACAAAGCAGAGACAGCAAACTGGAAATGAGGCAAGGCTCTCAGAATCAGCCCCCAGGGACATACTTCTTTCAGCAAGGTCCCCATCTCTTAAAGACTCCATAATCTTCCCGAAACAGTGCCACTCACGGGGGACCAAGTGTTCCAAAGCTGGAACTGAAGGGGGGTGTTTCTCATTTACACCATAAGTCTTTGAATGGCCCTGTTTCCTGATTGTTGCTGCAGAGGCCAAATGGATGTGCGAATGAGTTGGTTGATTTGGGGCCATTCTCTATTCATCTCGTTGTCCTCAACTAGTATAAAAGTGACATCAGGGCTTTCTTCGTAGGGACAGCTTGTGAGGAAAGGAAGTGTTCACACCGGCGACGCACCAGCTCTGGTTCTGTTCAGCTGCAGAGGCTGGGACACAGCCCTGTTTGTCCCGACTGTTTGGGACTATGAAAGACGTGTCTGTTGGACAAAATACTACTATAGTGATACGGAACAATTTAAAATATGTCACATAACTGTAGAGATGACTCGGCAACTAACAGTACATAATGCTCTTCCAGAGGACCTGAAGTCAGTGCTCAGCTGCTCACAACCTGTAACTGCAGCTCCACAGAGGTCTGACACTTCTGGCCTCTGTGGGTACTTGCAATCATGTGTACACACACACACACACACACACACACACACACACACACCAATTAAAAATTGTGTGTTTCTATGGTGGTTTGAATAGAAATGGCCCTATAGACTCTTGTGGTGGAATGCCTAGCCATAGGGAGTGGCACTATTAGGAGGTGACCTAGTTGGAGTAGGTGTGGCCTTGGAGGAGGAGTTGGAAGAGGAAGTATGCCACTGTGGGGGTGGATTTTGATCTCTCAGATGCTCAAGTTAGGCCTAGTGGCTCATAATTCACTTCTGCTGCCTGCAAACCAAGATGCAGAGCTCTCATCTTCTCCAGCACCTGCACACTGCCCTGTTTCCCACCGTGATGATGACTGACTAAACCTCTGAACTGTAAGCCAGCCCCAAATAAATGCTTCCCTTTAAGGGTTGACGTGGCCATGGCAATAGAAATCCTAAGACAATTTCATAAAGGTAAACAGCTTTGCCAGACACGATCATGACACAGGCCTGCAATCCCAGCAGGAGACACATACTTCAAGGCCAGCTTGGGCTAGTGAAATCCTGTCAAAACCTTTTCCACCAAACACCTGGGCATGCCTGTGAGGGTTTTTTTTTTCTTCTTCACAGAATCATCTGAGGGGGAAGATCCACTCTAAACCTTGATCTTCTGAGGTCAGAAGGCCCACTCTAAATCTGAGCCATGCCTTCTGATGGCAGACTACATAAAGGATATGAAAGAAGGAAGCGTTTGCCTTCTTGTCCTCTCTCGCTGCTAAGTTCTTCTATCCTGCTGCCAAAGCACTCCCTTTTCGGATATTACTTCTTTAGGATTCCAATGTATTCAGAAGACCAGCTGAGACATCCAGCCTCATAGACTAACTATCAGATTCTTGGACTTTCTGTCAGGAAACAGCCATTGTTGGACTAACCAGACCACAGCTTGAAAGCCTCTTGCAGAAAGAATAGCTTCTGTATTGTATGGATGCATCACCTGTCAATTAAAAAGCCTATGACCTACAGCATAGGCAGGAAATAGAAGGCGGGGCATCCAGGAGGAGGAAGAATTCTGGGATAGAGCCAGGCACAGGAAGATCTACCCAGGGAAGTTGTGAGGAGACGGACAGATGGTACCTGATCACAGGTAACCAGCCACACGGCAGAATGTAGGTTGAAATAATTGGGTTATCTAAGTTATCATCCAGTCAGAGAAGAGCCTAGCTATACAGCCAAGGTACTTGTAAATATATTTTGAGTCTGAGGAAGAAGCAGAACAATACTAAATTTCCTTCATATTCTCAGAGTTCTCTTCCTCTGGGAAACTCTGACTAATACAACTGTCTACCTTAAAGGCTCTAAGCTTCCACACTGGGTGTGGCAGCTGGTCCAAGGAGGGTTCAATGACAGCATCCGGATGCTGAGGGCTTTCACAGGAGCCCCATGGTTGTCTTTTGGCCTGCAGGTGTTGCCACTGGAACAATGAGGCACCCTCTGCTGGGTTGGCATCACATTTGCCCAGGGGTTTCTCAATCCCTTGTTCCTGTTTTTAACTTAAAAATGACTTCTGCTCATTTTAGGTGAAGTTGCATTAAATATTAAGTGTACTTATCTCTTTAAGTGTCATTCTACATAAAATTATTATATGCTGATTAAAAGTACAAAGAATGTTAGAGAGTAAAAATAAGAGGTATGATGGGGCCGTGGAATGTGTTAGCCTTGACTGTACCCTTAACCAAAAGCAGAGACTAGAGTCATTATTAATGTAAATATCGGTCATTGTCTTAGGGTTTCTTTTTTTTTAAGATTTATTTATTCATTTTATTTATGTGAGTACACTGTAGCTGTCTTCAGACACACCAGAAGAGGGCATCAGATCCCATTACAGATGATTGTGAGCCACCATGTGGTTGCTGGGAATTGAACTCAGGACCTCTGGAAGAGCAGTCAGTGCTCTTAACCACCGAACCATCTCTCCAGCCCCTTAGTTAGGGTTTCTATTGCTGTGATGAAACACCATAACCAAAGAGCAAGTTGGGGAAGAAACAACTTACTCAGCTTACACTTTCATATGTCTATTCATCATCAAAGGAAGTCAGGACAGGAACTCAAACAGAGCAGGAACCTGGCTGCAGAAGCCGATGTACAGGCTATGGAGGGGTGCTGCTTACTGGCTTGCTCCCCATGGCTTTCTCAGCCTGCTTTCTTATAGAATCTAGAGATGGCACCACTGACAAAGGGTTGGGCCCTCCCACATCAATCACTAATTAAGAAAATGCCCTGCAGCCAGATCTTATGGAGGCAATTTTTTTCAAAGTTTCCTTCCTTTCATATAACTCTAGTTTGTGTCAAGTTGACATGAAACTATCCAGCACAATCACTTTTGGAGTTAATAATTAGAAAGTTTTGTTTTGTTTTGCCTGCCTGTCTGTCCATATACTACATACGTGCAGTACCCATGGAGGCCAGAAGAGGGCATTGGACCCCCTGGGACAGGAATTGCAGTTAATTGTGAGCCACCACATGGGTGCTAGGAATTGACCCTAGGTCCTCAGCAAGAGCAGCCAGTTCTCCTAACCACTGAGCCATCTCTCTAGCCCCCTCCTGGCTTGGCTGTGACTGGCACTTCCCAGCAGTCATGCAGCAGGGACAAGCCTGACCAGGACAATCATGCATAGCCATATGGTTTGTGCCTTTACACAGCCCGGTGGCTGTATTCTTCATCTGAGTGGACCCAGCTAAGGATAGGTCTTTCTCAGAGGGATCTTTTAGCCCAGCCCTTATGGAGAGCCTACAGCTACTTGTGTTAAATGATCCCATACCACAGAAGTACTGTAAAACATTGTATATTTACCAATGCAGTTCAGTGACATCACCTTTCTTGGTCCTGTGGTAAAGTCAGCTGTGCCAGGCAGGACTGGCTCAGCAGACCACAGAGCTGTAAAGGCTTGAATGACGTGTGCGTCACATCTCTATTTTAATTTGACATTTCTATTTTAATTTGCCTTCATGATCCACCCAGACATGGTGGAATTCTTGTGTGACACGCTACCAATATATCTCCAAAAACCAGCATGAAAAAACACAGGAGGGCCTTGGAGGCATGAACATCACACCAAACAAATGATCCAGAGGAGGGCGACCTCGTAAGTGATGGACAGCAGCCTTCCAATGTCTTTGGAAGTAAATGGTGAATTTACCCAATGATCCTAATTCTGCCCTGCAGTTAATATCTATCTATCTATCTATCTATCATCTATCTATCTATCTATTTATCTATCTATTATCTATCTATCATCTATCTATCTATCATTTATTTTTATTTCTATGAGTACACTCTAGCTGTCTTCAGACACATACCAGAAAAGTGTATCAGATCCCATTACAGATGGTTGTGAGCCACCGTGTGGTTGCTAGGAATTGAACTCAGGACCTCTGGAAGAGCAATGAGTGCTCTTAGCCACTGAGCCATCTCTCCAACCCCTAGAGTTAATATCTTTTCCTTTCTGCCCCTCTCCCCTTTTTTTGGTCTGTCTACTATCTCTGGTATGCTTGGCACATATCTTTTTCCTTATTCTCAGTGTGAGTCTGCTTTGGTGGCCCATTCCAGATCTACATCCTTAACTACAAGACGTTCATGTGACTGAGAAGAGCGGAGGTGGGGGAAACCCCAGGGACCTAGTGACTTCAGTCATGTCTCTGGGCCCAGCTGTGTCTGCAGTCAGGGTTTGCTGATCTGGGCTTTTTCAGTTACATGAAGCAATTAAACTTCTATGACTAATAACCAAAAGCACTGCCAAGCATTTGGGCTGTGGTGGGTAGGTTGCCAAAGGCAGTTGCCTAAGTGATATGTGTGATCAGCAGATTGGGCAAAAGATAAGCAGTTATGAAACAGAACAGAGTCCATCCACCCCAAGCCTGTATGGCCCAGGGTCCCCCACTATAGGCACATGGCAAGCAGGGAAGCTGTTGTCTGACCTTTTCCACATACTGCTTGAATCAGACCAAGGAAGGAGAAGGAACCAGGCAGGAGGGGGTTGCAGAGTATCTTGGTTAGGGTTTTACTGCTGTGAACAGATACCATGACCAAGGCAACTCTTATAAGGGCAACATTTAATTGAGGCTGGCTTACAGGTTCAGAGGTTCAGCCCATTATCATCAAGGCAGGAGGATGGCAGCATCCAGGCAGGCATGATGCAGGAGGAGCTGAGAGTTCTACATCTTCACCTGAAGGTGGCTAGTGGCAGACTGACTTCCAGGCAGCTAGGAGGAGGGTCAGTAGGAGTGACACACCTACTCTATCAGGGCCACACCTTCTAATCGTGCTACTCCCTGGGCCAGTCATTTACAAACCATCACACGGGGAAAGCCTGGTAACCAATGATCAGGCAGGTTGGGTCAAATTCTGGCAGCAGCTTGCCTAAGGACAGGAGTGGAAGGGTGAAGGGTGCTCTGTGGGGAAATTCGGGCTGCTTGTTATCGCTACAGGTTCCCAAAGTTTTTAGTGTGTACAGGAAAGTGTGTGGCCTCCGTTTCTCTAGCTTTGCTTCCAGACTCCCAGAACAGAGTCATGGTGTAGGTTAGGTGTGGGAACCTAAGGCCCAGGTAGACCATGAGGCCAATTCGCACATCCATTCCCACAGTCTAAAGTAGATGGCTATCTGACAATACAAGCGTAGCCCACCTTGCCATGCTCTTGAATAGAAAAGAGAAATATTTCCATTGTCCTGGTCATTGAAAAGTACACTGCCTGTCCACTGTTCCTTTCACATCTTCTGCAGGCATGAGTATACCCCACGCCCTCTCTGCTGTCCTCCGATGGAGTTGGTACCTTGCCACCCATTCACAGGAGAAATGGGTTTGTTGTTGTTGTTGTTTTGTTTTGTTTTGTTTTGTTTTTGTTTTTTCACTTACTGCTTTAGGTCACTGTAAGGACGGTCTGACCTTTCAAAAAAAAAAAAAAGGAAATCCATCCAGGTCTCACCCTTTGATTAGATAACTTTTGACATCACATTGCTGCTGTGGCATTGAAAAGTTATTGAGGTTTCAAAGGCTTCAAGCCCAGAAAACACTCCTGGAAAATTCATACAAAGTGTTACATTCAATTGAAGTTCACGGTGATGTTTCCAAGAAGCACCCTTAGCAAGCAGAGCTGCTACATTTCTGGCAATTCCTAGGTAAATACAGCCCTGGCTAGCCCATCAGTCTACAGGGACAGGCATAAGTCCGTAAACTTCCCCAAAGGTTCATGGCCCGTTCCATGTGCTTAGGAGCCTGCAGTTTATCCTGCTTGCCTCTGAAGTAGATATGCAATTACCAGAAAGTTCACTGGCTCCTAACACGATGCCTCTGAGGGACTTTTATTTTATTTGGAGCTTTGCACTGAGCCTCAGAAGGACTTAGAACATGTGCAGTCATGTGGATACAGTTGACTCAGCAGTGAGGAAGCCGACTCCTCCTTGACAGCCCTCCTCGCTTTATTCTGCTGAAGTTGAAGTATTGAGGGAGACACTTTGTAATCTCGCAGTTCCCAAACCTAATCCTGGCTGTAACTGTTGCAAAACGCACAGATGTGACATAGTAGACATTTTACTCCCTGGGTATTTTCTAAATCCTCAGAGCAGGAATGGGCCTCCTTTAAAGCGCACAGTGATTTATGCAAAGAGACTTGGTTCCTGGAAGCCCCTAGCGTGCTTATCACAAAGCATTAGGCAGGCATTCTGGGAGAAGTCTGGGGAAGTCGTCATCATGGAGGGTTTTGGCACAGGCAAAGAAGGGCTTTTCTTAAAAGCGCACATGGGGACTGGAACGCTCCCAAGACCTTCCTTTCCTTTTTTGTCCATGAAGTTAACTTCAGAGTAGATTTGTGGAGAGAAAAGGCAGGACCCTGGTTAGGAGGCGTCGTCAGAGGTACAGCATTTGTGCTTGGCCAAGTGGGGCGCTCAGTGTCTCTCTTCTCTGGAGTCACCCCCTGCTCCTGAACCTGCTCTTCAAACAACACCACCTCTGGCTCAAAACCGATGACTTCTTGGCTGGTGTAGCCTGTGGCCCCTGCATTGCATGCTTATAGAGAAAGGTTTCCCATGGGGACAACCCCACTCCCCAAATATCTCTCTAAGTGAGCCCCCCTAGTGCTAGGATTTGTACAGTTGATCATGATACAGGGTCAAAGTTTTACACAATCTGTAAAGATTATGGCCAGGTGAAGTTTTGTATTTTAATTTATTTGAGGAGACCAGAGATTTTTCTAAATTGTGGGGTTTTGTACAAGAGTATATAGTAGACACCAAGGTCTGGAGAAAAGCCTTCCTATTCTTTCCCCATCCCCCACCTCTTCCAGGGTTTGTACTTCTTAGAGGCAATCCCTCTTCCCTCAGCCCGAAGTGCAGGGTCTGGCCTGCACCCTGCAACTCCCAGAAGTCCTTAATCTCCATTATCTGCTGTCCTTCCTGGGAGATCTGTTGGCTGTGGACAGATCTAAGGGCAGATGAAGAGGCTGGCAGCCCTGCTGTCAGTTGCTGGGCTGTGTTCTGAAGAGGCAGACGGCTGAAGAAGAGGCTGGCTGCATCTTCAACACACCAGGATCCCAGGTCCATCTGCCAGCAGCATCGAGGGAAACAGTGACTCAGCTTCCAGGGACCCTTCCAGCACCAGGGGAGCTTGCTGCTGGGCATACTGGGTTACCCCAGGCCTCTTACTCCACTTTACCTTTTCACTGTTCTTCCCCAGCTGGGGCAAAGGAAATCCAGGTCTGGATAGCGTTAGTCAAAGATTGCATAAGAACAAGAGTCTATGAGCTGAGCTTTGACTCCTGTTCCATCATCTTTCTGTGTGACCTTAGGCACACAGGCCTTCTATGTTGCTCAAAACTCTACAGAGTGGTGTTACTGCAAGGGCCACCTGAGAGGTGCTGGCAGAAGTACTTTGGGATACTGTCTTGGATTCTCGGTTCTGTGTAGGTTATAGTGTAAGTGCTAATAGCTGGGAGAGAACTCAAATTCAGATTCTGGTTTGTTGGCCTGTGCTGGACCTGAGTGTGATGCTGGTTCCTGGTTCGCTCAAGAAGCCAGGATAGCATCATGGTTTACCAAAGCCTAGGTGTACTCAGCTCATGCTCCAGGGATGCAGCTGCCAGCAGTAACAAGTCACACCAGCTTCCCTGGATTGCGTTCAGATGAACTTCTGCTGCCACTACTGATCTCAGTTTACAGTCCTGAAGAAAGCTGATAGCTTGTGTCTTCAATCAGTATGTGTGCATGTGAGTGCATGCCTCTCTCGGTGTACTCGGTGTACATGCATGCATGCATGTGTTTGTGCATGTATACGTGGCTATGTATCTGTATGTGAGGAAACTAAAATAGAAAAAATATTAATTTTCTATAGTAGTCTCTCTAGATTTCCACAGTGCAACCAATATTGTTCTGGAAGATGTGGCTTCTCAAGACAGAAGCAGGAGTTCAAGGCCAGCCTGGTCAACAGAGGGAGTTATGGGGCCAGCCTGGTCAACAGAGGGAGTTGTGGGGCCAGCCTGGTCAACAGAGGGAGTTCTGGGGGGCCAGCCAGGGTAGCATCATTGCTCTTTCTTTCTTTCTTTCTTTCTTTCTTTCTTTCTTTCTTTCTTTCTTTCTTTCTCCCTCCCTTCCTTCCTTCCTTCCTTCCTTCCTTCCTTCCTTCCTTCCTTCCTTCCTTTCTCCTTCCTTCTTTCCTTTCTTTCTTTATTTTATTTATTTTTTAAGGTGGCCTCTGCTAGTACAACAGAATAATGAATAAATCAGAGTCCAGTTCTCTACATATCTTCTTCATTTGACTTTCACAGTTTTATATAGGTAAGGGGATATGCCTTGGCCCTGTCTCTCAGGCAAGCATTGTTTCTAACTTGCCTTCTCCAGTCTTTACATCCTACCTACAGCCCTAGTATCTTTGTGACTGACTTCATTTTACAGATGAGAGACTGGGCCCGGACAAGTCTGGTGGGTTCCGCACAATACTTTGTGCCTAGAAGCTGGGCAGGAAGATATTTTCATTTTTATTTCTTTTTTCTTGTATACTAGAATTGAATCCGGAGGCCTGTGCATGCCATGGTGTCAAAGCTCTGCCAGTGAGCTACATGCCCAGTTCTGAAGACACCTGTTTTACCACAGGAACTGCAGAAGTAGCCAAGGAGTAGGCTGGGAATTCTGGTCTTTTCTAGAGGCCTCCTCCGCACCTCTCAAGATTAACCCTGCATTCCTCTGGTGAGTTTGACTTAAAAGGCATCTCAGGGTGCCCTGGATATTTGGACATTGGCCATGTAACAGTGTCACTTGCCCCTCAGAGGAGGCTGCATTTCTGTGGTAGAAGATGTGTTCCCAGTCCATGATTCACCAGTTTGTTTACAAAGCACTTAGAGGTCTCCAGGGGACAGCAGGGCCCGTGTAAATGTGCTGTTTCTTATTCATCAGCTTTACCCTCTTACTGGTGCCCCCACGGGCCTGAATCAAATGAGAGCATCAGATCACAAGAAGTACTAAGAACCTCCTACCCAGGGAGGGTGCACCCCCCTCAACACTCACACCACCCCCACCAGACTCCACCCCCCACTGGCAGGTTGTGTCTGGGTGAAGGACCAGCTGAACGTGCAGCAGCCAACTCTGCACATCCCAGAACAAACTCCTGAAACAATCGGTCCCCGATGCTCTGAGAGAGCAGAGCAGCCAAGTGTAGCAAACTCAGTGCGTTGTTTCAATCCTGTCCATCTTATGCAGATCTTGCTGTCATTTATTATTCCTATCCCTTGCTTTACAGGGGACCCATAAATCTTCTAAAAGTTAGAATCTGTATCTGATTATACAAATGTTAAAAAGCTATTCTGCTGGTGTCATTGAATTGGTCGAGGGCTCATCTGGCAGGGACAAGACCCCATGTTCAGCTTCCAGTACAGCATAAACTGAGCGTTGTTGTATACTGGTCCCAACACTTGGGGGGTGGGTTGAGGGGGTAGAGGCATGAGGCCATTAGCCACAGCAAGTTTAAAGCCAGCCTGGGCTACGTGAGCCCTTAAAACAACAACAACAACAAAAGCAGAAAATGTATATGGATAGCCCTGGTGAGAATGGCTTTACTGATGGTTTCTGTCTAGGGTTTTACATACTCACTCACATTCATAATGACATTTTGCGTCCGGCTGTATCTTGCTTTTCTTATCCAACACTATCTGGGCACAATTCCTGAGTGTTTTCTTTATGATGGGAATCCTTTTGGGTAGATGAGCATGGCAGGTCTGTCTTGGGAAGTCTGCGTCTTGCAATGTCCTAGAGTCAGCCAGCATTCAGAATATTAATTTTCACTGGTCGTGTGAAAGGGGGAGGTGACCTGACTAAAGATGAAGCCTCAGCAGAACTCATGTTTCAGGTGGAGTATATTTTAATATACCGGTTAACAAACCGTTTCTCATCCTAATGGGGTTCTCTGTCACCTGTCTCTAGGAGAGAGAGAGAGAGAGAGAGAGAGAGAGAGAGAGAGAGAGA
>JANHMN010000009.1:36170039-36205885 GCA_030674055.1 Rhabdomys pumilio
AAAAAAAGAAAGCTGTCTGAGGTCTGGAGACATGGCTCAGTGGTTAAGAGCTTACAACCCGCCGGCGGTGGTGCCGCACGCCTTTAATTCCAGCACTTGGGAGGCAGAGGCAGAGGCAGGCGGATTTCTGAGTTCGAGGCCAACCTGATCTACCGAGTGAGTTCCAGGACAGCCAGGGCTACACAGAGAAACCTTGTCTCGAAAAACAAAACAAAACAAAACAAACCAAAAAAAAAAAAAAAAAAAAAAAAAGAGCTTACAACCATCTCTAATGGGATCCGGTGCCCTCTTCTGGTGTGTCTGAAGACAGTGACAGTGTACTCATATACATAAAATAAATAAAAATAAATAAATAAATAAATAAGAAAGCTGTCTGAGCAAACCACGGAGAACAAGCCAGTAAGCATCATTCTTCTGCTCTGCCTTGAGATCCTGCCCTGACTTTCCTTTCTCTATGATACACAGTGATGCGGGAGTATACACCAGATAAACCCTTTCTCCCCAGGTTGCTTTTGGTCCTGGTGTTTACCGGTAATAGAGAACAAACTAGAATGATGGTATACGCCTATAAGCTTATCACTCTACTTGGGAAGTGCAGGCAGGAGAATCAGAAGTTAAGGTCCTCAGCTATTTAGTGAGTTTGAGGCTAGCCTGGGATACATGAGACCCATCTCAAAAACAAAACAAAATAAACCCAACCAATCAGACAATCAAAGACACACACCACAAAACTTTGATTCTCTCCACTAAAAAGAACTAGCTGTTCCTTGGGCATCTGGAAGTTAGAATTACTGAGACCCGCTCAGAGGACTCTTTTAAATTAAATGAGAGGAGGGAAGGGTGTGAAGTAATCCATGAGGCCTCCAAGCAGCTTCAGTGACAGTATTGGCTGTAGGTATCCCAGACAACACACCATCGTAGGACTCCACAGTTCTCCCATGAGCCTTCTGTGGTGCTTTGAATAGTTACGGTGTTTGAATGCTTAGCCCATAGGAAGTGGCACTATTAGGTGATGTGGCCTTGTTGCAGGAAGTATGTCACTGTGGGGGTGGGCTTTGAGGTCTTAGATGCTCAAAGTGGGCCTAAGGTCTCAGTCGCTTCCTGCTGCCGGTGGATCAGGTTGTAGAACTCCCAGCTCCATCTTCCGCGCCACGTCTGCCTGCAAGCTGCCGGGCTTCCTGCCGTGCTTCCTGATAATGGACTGAATCCCTGAAACGGTAAGCCAGCCCTCACTGTTACCCTTTATACGAGTTACTCATGGGTCATGGTGTTTCTTCACAGCAATAGAAACCCTGACTAAAGCACTTTCTAATGTGATTGTTCCAGATAGCAGTTTTCTCCTGTCAACGTGCAGATTTTTCTTTTTAACAGCTTTAGAATCATTGATGTCTAAAAAAAAAAAAAAATGTCTTGATACCTGGGGGCGGGATGTGGGGAGTGGCGTACAACTTTAATCCTAGCACTTGGGAGGCGGATGCAGGTGTGCAGGTGGATCTCTGAGTTCGAGGACAGCCTGGCCTACAGAATGTGTTCCTGGGCAGCCAGGGTTATATGGAGAAACCCTGTCTCAGAAAAACATCCCCCTTCCCCCAAAAAAACAAAAACAAAAAAACAAGCCATAGTATCTGGAATGTTTTCTCTTGATTATCAACTGACAAGATGTAGAGTCACCAAGGAGACAAGCTCTGGGTGTGATTATCTAGATTAAATTAAGTGAAGTGGGAAGACCCACCTTACCTGTGCTTGTCAACGTTCCATGCGTCTGGGTCTTCAACTCAACAGAATGAGAATATGAGGTACGCTTTGGCCATCATAGCTTCCCCATCATGATGAACGATAGCCTTGAACCGTGAGCCAAGATAAGTTTTTTCCCATTTACGTTGTCTCTTGTCTTGAATTTTGTCAAATCCATGAGGGAAATAATTTAAAATCTAGTGCATTTTAATTAATGCTTTTGGAAACAGGACTTTGCTGTGTGGCTAGGCTAGCCTTGATCTTGCGACCCTTCTTCCTTGTGCCTGAGTTAGAAAATCATCACGCTAAAACAGCGAGCCTGTGGATCGACTATCAGATGTCCTGCATATCAGATGTTTACAGTATAATTTGTAACAGCAGCAAGATTACAGTTATGAAGTAGCAGTGAGATAATTTTATGGTTGGGGTCAGCACACCATGAGGAACTGTATTAAAGGGCTGAAGGATAAGGAAGGCTGAGAAGCTCTGCTCTAAAAGAAACTTCTATCTCTTTTTTTAAAAAAAGATCTATTTATTTAATGTATAGGAGTACACTGTAGTTATCTTCAGACACACCAGAAGAGGGCGCCAGATCCCATTACAGATGGTTGTGAGTCACCATGTGGTTGCTGGGAATTGAACTCAGGACCTCTGGAAGAACGACCAGTTCTCTTAACTGCTGAGCCATCTCTCCAGCCCTAAAAGAAACTTCTCAGTTAGTAGCCATATTCCATTCCATGATTGACCCACCAGGCATAATGTTTTCCAGAATTTTCCATGTTGTAGCAGAAATCGTTCTTATTTATGGATGAGTAACATTCAGTTTGTATGGCTATACCACATCTTGTGTATTCATTCTTGTTAATGAACATTTGGACCATTTCTGCTTTGGACTATTATAAACAATGCCACCTTGTACACTGGATCCCATGTCTAAATATGTATTTTAATTTCTTGGGTATATGTTGGGAGTGCAGTGGATAGACCGTGTCATTAACTAACTCATTGTTTCACCTTTGGAGAACAGCCAAACTTTTTACTTTTTAAAATTACATTTACTTATGTGTGTGTGCATGTGTGCAACCTCTGTGTGCCATGGCACATGTGTGAAAGTTAATAGGTAACTTAGTCTGTTCTTTCTATCATGTGAATCCAGGGATCAAACTCTGGCCTTCAGTGATGAGTGCTTTACTGACTGAGCCATCTCTCTGGCGTGTGTGTGTGTGTGTGTGTGTGTGTGTGTGTGTGTGTGTGTGCGCTTGTGCGCATGTGTGTGCTTCAGCACTGCAATTATATGTGTGTATACATATTACATATTATACATATATGTGTGTATATAGTCATACACATATATAACTGCAGCACCAAAGTGTACATTTTTACAGTAAAGAAAGGCATTTTATAGGTGCTGTAGCTTCCCAACAAGTTTCTCAACAGACCTCCTAGATCCCACGAGATGGATAAGTTTCCCACCACCTCAAAAATAGGTGTCAGGGAGAACCCAGGACAAGGAGGGGAGGAACAGGAGAGACAGAATTAAAAAAAAAAAAATGTGCATCCGAGGCAGGAACAGGAGCTCTCTGAGAGGCTATCCAGTCTCACACCCAAACCTTACTAATGTGTTTGTAATAGAAAGTTTTCTGAGTGTTTCTCTCAAGTGCTTTAAAGGTAGTGGGGTAGAGTGTATCTAGTCTGTATGTAGAAGGGACATTGTGTCATCAGCTGTAGCCCATGCTGCTAAGCAGCTCACAAAACGACTCACTTCATGTGTAGTGAAATATCTGATGAAAGTGGGCATCACCTGGGAGTTTGTGGCTATCTATGGTTTGGGCATTGAACTCACTTGCTAGGCAAGTATACTTATCCAGGAACGTAACTGTTACCTCTCATCCAGGAGTGTTAGAAATGACCAGTGTTATTCTCATTGACTTCCACTGGGGCAGAGTCTGAGAGCAGATTTTAAAAGTGCCTTAGGAAGCTCGCACATGCGTGTCTGCTAGGATAAATAAACTATAAGGCAAAGCAAGCCAAACAAAGTATTCTAATGAATAAAAGATTTGAATCTGTCTCCTTGCGGTGCTCATCCAGAAGCCACACTATATTAGGCCATGGAGCCCAGCTGCTGGGTTCTGTGAAAATTTCTAGGTTGAAGGGAACGGTCTCAGAAGAAGCTGAGTGAAGTCTAAAAGCAGTGGGGCCTCTTGGGACCCTTAAGAAGCTTACAGAGAGTTCCATGGTCTCAGATTTGAGGGTGACTCTAAAGGTGAGTATTCTGAATCTGGCCACAAATCATCAGAGAACTGATCCATCTTTTTCGTGCTTGCTAATGATTCGGACAAGAACATGGGCTCTGGGACTTCCGTCTTCCTTGTACTTCAGTGACGTTCACGTGTCCTGATCCATGACTGTCTTTAGCTTGCTAACTGCCCTCTGTGTTTCTCTGAGCCTACTCAATAAGAAGAGCTAAGGATTTAAAAAAAAAAAAAAAAAAAAAAAGTCAAATGCACACTTTTAAACCCTGCAGAGGCAGGCAGAGCTCCCTGAGTTCAAGACTAGGCTATTCTACATAATGAGACCCTGTCACAACAAAAGAAAACCAAAAAAAGCTCCCCAGTCCATCATTCCCTGGCTCAAAGATCTAAATGGCTTCTTGCCACACTCAGCGTAATTGAAGTTTCTCCAACCGCACAGACTTTGCCCTCCGGGGCCCTTCAGTCTTCCAGCTTTGTTGATCTTGTTCTTTACCTGCTCTGGGCCTTTGCACTTGCAGTTTGCTCCATTTAGAGTGTTCTCCCCCTCCCCCAGATGACCGGTCGATGTTTTTCTCTGCAGTGCCCAGCATGAGATTGTAAACCTTTCACATGCAAAGACCCTTTACCACCGGCTCCTGCAGCCTTCTTGGCGTCTAGTAAAGCCAGAGTGCATTTAGGAATTCCTTGGTAGCACACTTAATCATATGAATGAGCAAAAATAGGAGGAACATGACATACTAGAAACAAGCTCCTGCCCCAGTTCTCGGAGCAGGTAACCCAAAAGAGCCGAATCAGCATATGGAGTCTGATGTGTTTCTTGCTGTGCAGAGAGGCGCCTGAAGTTTACGCTTGTGCAAGCAGATCCTCCAGGAGTAATTTTCTCTTTAGAGAGGTGCCGCACACAGGCTCAGCAGTAAATTCACGGTATTTTTTTTTTTAAAGAAAATAAAAAGTGGAAATCATATGAAAAGTGGCAACCACCCACCGGCAGCACCCGTCTTCTACGAACCACACCCTGACATACCCATCTTCATGCCCAGTGGCAGGTCTAACTAGCAAGATCCGGAACCACTAAGGTAGCAGGAGTGCAGCCTAAAGCGGCCTTTGTTTTGTTTATTTCTCCCTTTACATGATAGAAGGCTTCGAATTGTAACCACAGAGAACAGCCCTAGGGTCTTGGATGGTGAGGTTGGGTGTAGAGGCTTGGCTTCAACCGGTTTCTTGTCTCAGCATCCCTTTCCAGATGCTCTCTCCTCATGCATTTCTTCTACTTGGTGCTCTGAAACTGCTCCTTTCTCTCAAAAACTGCTTCTGCCTGTCCTCGGTGGTTCTGTTTTCCTTTAAAAACAAATCCTCACACTAGATTACTTGGAAATACATAAAGAAGAAACATTTATTCCTAGAGAATGAGTCACAATGATTTCTGTTTTTCCTAGGCTGGAAAACGTCAATATTGTATCACTTTTTCCCTTGTGATTATGAAAACAGTGTATCTTTAGTATAAAAGTTTTGGAGTAGGAAAACAGACATCCTACATTTCCAAAAGGTGGCTCATAATGGAGAACTACTTTTTGATTTGTTTCCATTCTGGAATTACTGATGTGTGCTTGCACACCCGGTTTGTATAGTGACTTTTTGATACTTAATATGAGGAAGCCAGGTGAAACAAGATAAGAAACCTTCCTCAAAGCCTGAGAGGAAACCCGTTTGAAGCTTCTCAGTGCTGGCTCTAACTTCTGTCCTGAGAAGCTAAGGCAACTCCGGATGGAAGACTGCCCTGTAGCTCAGAACCCATAAAAAGTGGGCAGAGGGGCAGACTGGGAACTAGCAGGTGTGTGTCTGTGTTTGCTGAGGACATAAAAAGAAGCATGGGGCAATTGGGCAGATACCCGCAGTAGAGAAGGGGAGAGAATGGGGGATGGGTACGGTGAGCATAGTTGGTCCTGATGCAAAGAGGCTCTGGCTTGCAGGCAGTCTCTTGTTAGACCTGAGGTCCCCTTTCCGTCTCAAGGACCCTACAGAGCTGCAGCCTTCTCGGTGTCTAACAAGACTATCTTGCTCATCAATTAGTTCCAAACAGATGAAGCCGGGAAAGATCTGGGGGGAGGGGAGTTGGGGGGGAGGGGTGGGCAGGTCCTGAGCATCTCACTGAGAGCTGGCACCTGCTGTCCAAGTGCTGAGGAGAGCGTGTGCTTTTCTGAAAGCCCTCTCCACTGGAAGTCCACACAGGATGTCTGGCTCTACCCCAGCTGGAATAGCCAGACTTAAGCCTGTTACCGTCATGCATCTCATAAAGATGGTTTTGGTCAACAATGTCCACATATAAGAAGATAGTCCCACAAGATTACATTCTTAGTGATGTGGCAGCCATCTTACTTTACACACTGTGACATCTTCATGATGTTGGCTAACAGCACAATTCTTTGTATTTATCCCCATCGTTAAGTTGCAGGACTCTTGTTTATCCCATTTGGAAAAAAAAAAAAAAAAAAAAAAAAACCACGAAAAAGAAAGAGATGCATAGTGAGGCAATGTGGGGTGAGGGTGGGGATGAACGACCCCAAACCATCTCCCACACAAAGAAAAAAGTTATAGGAATTGAACCTAGGTTCACTAAGCCAACTCGCCAGCTCCTGACTTTATAATTTTAATAGAGAATGTTTTGAAGTAGAAAATATTGCACAATACATGAAGTCAGGTTGATTGTGGTTTGCAGCGAAAACTATGTTGTGTTCTAAGAAAATATTCAAAAAAAGCCAATGAGAGGATGCCTGAGATTTACTAATTGTTTTCCCCAGCCAGCTCTGCACTGTGCATGTGCTCGCGCACATGCGCGCACACTCGCACTTGCACTTGCAGAGAGTGTGTCTTGGAGATTGAACTCAGGTGCCCAGGCTTGGCAGCAAGTGCCTTTACCCAGTGAGCCCAGAGAGTGAGTGTTAGGAGCTTTTCTCCTGGCTTCACTGCCACCCCCAGGTGACTTCCCAGTGCTGATGTTGTTATGAAGCTGCTCAGATCATGGTGGGAAAAACCTCAAGCAGCTCAAGTCCTGAGATTTACCTCTGCTCTGTGTCTCTCCATTTCTGGTCTTGCAAACTTGCAGAGTGGTCCTTATTTTATTTTATTTTTTTTACCAAAAACTCTACACGTTGGTAACTTACGTGCCTGTTACCACATTCAAAGATCTACAGACGGTCAGTGAGGACGAGAGCTAATCTAAGTAAAGTTGCAGAGCTGCCAAAAAAATAAAAATAAAAATAAATAAATAAACCTTTTAAAAAGTTAAATGACTCTGAGAAGCAATAAAATAAAATATGCTAAAAAATAAAATATTATTATAACAGAAGCATGTGAGAGAGAATAATTTCAATTTCACACCACAGCATAACAAACCCCCTCTTCTAAAATGACTGCCATGATTACTGAATTTATACATGAATTATGTTTTCAGAAAAGAAAGTTATTTGCCTTTTAGAGGGTGGAGAGGATTTTGTTTTGTTTTTGAGGAGCTTGGTTAAGCCCAGCACCATATGTGTATAATATGTATACACATATATATATATGTCTCCAATATTTTCCACTGCAAACCCTTGCCTTTTTTTGGACAGATTCTAAGCTGGCTCTGAACTCAAAATCCTTCTGCCTCTGTCTTGAGAGAAAAAAATCCTAGATTTATTTTCTTTTATAGACTATTATGCATAACTGTTTATATGTAGTTACCATAAAATGAACTCATTAGGGGTCCTCTCCTCCCCCCACCCCACAGAGTTTCTTTGTGTAGCTTTTGCTGTCCTGGAACTTACTCGGTAGACCAGGCTGGCCTTGAACTTAGAGATCCACCTGCCTCTACCTCCCAAGTGCTGGTAATAAAGGCATGCACCACTACCACCTGGCATCAGTTTTTTTTTTTTTTTAGTTACCCCAGCTTTTGGCTTATTATTATTTTATTGTTGTGTATGTGGTGTATGCACAATTGTGCTGTAGTGCCAGGGAAATGTTTGATTCCCCCCCACCCACCCTAAAAAAACAGACAGGAGCCGATCTGATGCAACTCACAGCAGAGTCCTTATTTGATTCGAGCTAGCTCAGGCTCCTCAGTGCACTGCTGTCACCCAGGATGTTTTGGTGGTGGAGAGCCCCAAATATCTATGGAGCAAGGCTTTATCTTAAGCAAAAATCCGGGGCGGGAGGGGTAAGTGTGCAAGCATCTAATTGGGAAGCTAGCATGGCCTTTACCATAATTGGCTGGTGCTGGAAGTCATATCATAAACTGATATTTCTGTTTCCCTCTGCATTGGTGGTTGTCAGGCAGGGGTTGGACTTGTAACCTGGGGCTGTAGATTTGTTGGGGGAATAACCTGGAGACTGGAGCTAGGCTCAGGTTTTGTTGGAGGGTAACTAATGTTAGGTACTGGCCTGTTAGTTTACCTGAGTTCAAACTTATGTCAGGTTTTCTAAAATGGAGTCTGAATTTAAAAGATTTAGCCTCTTAGTACATGTGCAGAGGCCAAAGGCTATTGAGTGGCTCTCACTGAACCTGAAGCTAGGCTGGCAGCCTGAAAGCCCCGTGATCCCCTACCCTGGCGATGGGAGTACAAGAAGCATGTGTGAACATGTCTAGCGTTTTACACAGGCTGGGGATTTGAACTCAAGTCCTTACGCTTGCACAGTAGCTACTCTCACACTCCGTCCCCCTGCCCCAAAGCCAATTACTCTTGCTCAGGTTCCTACTTTAGTTTCTCCCTGCATAGTCCCTGTGCAGCCTCCTTGACTGAGTAGAGGGAGGTCACTGCGCTGGGTATCTAATGATCAAAAGGATGAGTGGCTTTCCCATCTATGTGTCCCTTAAAAGTCAGCATGGTCTATCACGTGTGACCTCCACCATTATTCCCGAACTTCTGAAAAACAGAAGCTTTAAGTCGAGAAAGAAACGTGGTGGTCTGCTGATCTCGTTGTAATATTCAAGCAAACAAACTTATTCTGTTAAAACAGTGTTTGAGATTTTCAGAGCGAGCCCTGGCCTTTGTCTCTGAGAACAATAGCACACTCCCATTGGGAGGATTTATGACTTGTCTCTTGTCAGCCCTCCTAGGATGACAGCAGAAAGACAGGTACCATTAGCCTGGTGGCCACAGTGTAGAATCCACCCGGCTCAGTTAGAAAGTGGTCTCACCCTCCAGTTTGTGGTAAGTAGACAGATAGCTCCGGGGAGCTGTCACCCCCCCAACCCCTCCCCCACACACACCGCTTGCCTCACCACGGAAGAGTCTCTTTGAGTTTTCAGAGCTGTTTGAGTTTATATTTCTTCTGTCTGAAGTTGGAATAGGAATTGTTTTTGAGGGAAAAAAAATGGATCTATATTCCAATCAAAGTGCTTTCCAAGGCCCCAGGATTCTGTTTATTTGTAAATCCATAATTTACTGAACCGTTTTACCTTGCTTGTAAGGGATTCCTGTACAAATTAACAATAGATTCTCCGGTTAATTTATTTCTGCTGCCTTTCTTGGATTTTAAAAGCGAGCATCGCTCAAGATCACCCAGCTCATAAATACCTCTGGGATATCTCAGAGCACACACACACAACGTGGCAGGGCAGGCTCCCTTTGTGGAATGACATATTCAGATAGATATCCACAAGCAGATATGAACTCCGTGACCCCAGAAATAATGTGTCAGATCAAACCTAACAATGAAAACGGAACACAGCCAGGGCATAAGTGTACGCCTCTGCACACACACACACACACACACACACACACACACACACACACAGCAGGCTCCTGTGTGGCACGCGTTAATCTGTGCTTCTCAATCTTCCCCATGTGTTCATAAGCACACAGCTGTTCTATATTAGATCTGGTTCGGATCCATTGGAGAGTTTGGGTTTTTCTTCCTCGAGAAAAATCAACACAGTGAGCCTGTCGACCTTTTACAAGGCCTGTTGGATAACACAGAGCCATGCAGAAAATGTTCGGACAGATTGCTGATGTTCAGGTGTCTCCATCTGTGTCCACATCACATTAACTGACTTACAACACTTGTGTTTGAGAATCTCTGTTTGCTCTTACCAGCATACCCACCACACTTTAAGTGACAAGGACTGGCTAAACAAGGACAGACACAAACGGAACTCCTTACGGATGTTTCAACTAAGTGTCGGTAAGACACAGAATGGTTAGACGAGCAGAACTTCATCCAGGTGGCTTTAAAAAAAAAAAAAAGATAATTTTCAGTTACTGTGAAACTGTAGCGTGTGACTTTACTGAGGTGTTTTGGTAAGACTCAGTAGATAAATCAAGTATCTTGAATTCCATGAATAGCTGTTATTATCTGTTTGACATCTTATTTTAAAGAAACTGCTAAAAATTTGACAAAACAAATGTGGATGGTTATCATTGAACTTGACAATCGGTATATGGGAGAAGAGATGACACCCCTGTATTGAAAGTGAGAGCTCTTGGCCTTATCCCTCCAGCCACACGTTCAGGTTAAATGTGTGCACATCCTGGTGGCCAGAACATCTGTTTCTAGCTTGTTGTTCCTCTTGGCTGCTTTTCAATTGGATTTCCTCGAGCAGGTCCCAGGCTTGTCACCGCAGCCAGGGTCTGTTAAACATCACCACTGGTCCTACATTAAGTGGGAGGTTCAGGGCTAAGCTAATAACCTGCCTGCCTCTCTGACTGATCACAGGGATGCTCTCTGGGGCCACTTATCATGCGGGCTCCTTGGGGAGGGTACTCTTTGTCTACACCTCTGGAATTGGTTTTGTTTCCCTCATTCCCAGAGTTACGGGTGGACAGACAGGGCTCATAGTGTCGTGGCTGTGTTACGATTTACCAGTGCCTCCCCTGACAGGGGTCAAAAGGACTGTCTATCAAACACAACGCCTGCTGTGTCCTTCCTGTGTGAACTCTACGATACGCAACAATCCTCTCTTCCTTCTGAAAAGCAAACAAAAAGGAACTCAGTGACTCTGGGGATGAAATTGTAACTTAACATTCTAAATCTTGGTTCCAATGTGTAATAGACGCACAGCTACAAACCTCTGCTGTTCATGGCACAGCTGTGTGTCATCCATATCCAAGGGTGGTCAGAAAGATGCTTAGAAATGCTTTTATGTGCCTACAGTTATGGCACACACCTTTAATCCCAGCCCTTGGGAGGCAGAGGCAGGAGGATCTCTGTGAGTTTGAGGCCAGCCTAGTCTACAGAGAGTGTTCCAGGACAGACAGACAGGAGTATACAGGAAAATCCTATCTTAAAAAACCAAAAAGTGCCAGCCTGGTCTACAGAGTGAGTTCCAGGACAGCCAGGACTACACAGAGAAACCCTGTCTTGAAAAAAAAACAAAAAACAAAAACAAACAAACAAACAAACAAACAAAGTGGGGCTGGAGAGATGGCTCAGGGGTTGAGAACACTGACTGCTCTGCCAGAGGTCCTGAGTTCAATTCCCAGCAACCACATGGTGGCTCACAACCATGTGTAATGGGATCTGATGCCCTCTTCTGGTGTGTCTGAAGACGACAGTACACTCACATAAATACAAAATAAATAAATCTTAAAAAAAAAAAAAAAAAAAAAAAAAAAAAGTCCAAGTCTGCAGATTGACAACAAGGCACTTGGGGAGTTTGCTCACTGGCAAGAGTAGAGATACTCCTTTTCCATTTCTGCTTCCTAGGTGTCTTTTTTTTTTTTTTTAAAGATTTATTTATTTCTTATATGTGACTACATTGCAGCCGTCATCAGACAGATCAGAAGAGGGCACCGGATCCCATTACAGATGGTTGTGAGTCACCATGTGGTCGCTGGAAATTGAACTCAGGACCTCTGGAAGGGCACTCGGTGCTCTTAACCATTGAGCCATCTCTCCATTCTAAGGTAGCCTAGGTTCGGTCAGTTATAACCTGGGGCTGACTTTTCCGGGTGATCCACAAACCGGACATTCTCTGAGAAAAAGCGGGATCCTGCTGCCAAACCTGAAAACATTCCTTTCCCCAGGGCAGATGTTCATAGGAACTCCCCGCTTTTGCTATCCCTCATAAGATGGGAGATGGATATAGGAAAACTTCACCACCGGAATCTGAGTAGCCAGGTAGGGGTACTGAAACACAGACAGCAGGGCAGGACGTAAGGGCTTTGCTGAGCACACGAGGGTTTCTCTTCTGAAGAGGAGGCTGTAGCAGAGGGAGGGAAAGAGATGTTATCTGGCTTCCCACTAACAGAAAGCTTGAGCAAGCCATCAGCTACCGTGACGGGTCACCTGGTTTGTTCTCATTTTCATAGTCCGCAAACACTTCCAAAAGAGTCCAGTTTAACTTCTGCCATCAGTTGGTTTTTAAAGAGAAGGACTCCTTTGTTAAAATGGTTTGAGTTTTAAAGAACAGAATCGGGGAGAAACTCTTGAGTTTGGGGTGAGCACGACTTCTCTCAGAGGCAAGGAAAAAGAAAAGCAGTAGCTCTGGCTGTCCTCGGTTAGTAGCACGTGCTGGGCAGGGCTGGCAGAGAGCATTTGCAGGCATCGCCCGCATACTTTCCTGAATCCGAGGGAGAATACCACCTGCACTAGGTCTCTGCTGCCTTCCATTCACCAAGCGGAGACACCGAGGTGGTACAAGCTTATCTGCTCAGCAAGCTTCCGTTTCTGTGTAAGAAAAATCTGAGATACGCCTGGGTCCTTCCTGCTCTCTCTTCAGCCCCTACTTCTTTCATTCTCTTATAAACAGAGAAAAATGTATTATATATAAATAAATGTAGGGTGGCCCTGAGAAAAACCCGGAAGAGAGCCTGGGAGTGGGTAAGAGCACTCGCTATAGCTTGAGGGCTGGAGTCCAAATTCCCAAAACCCAATTTAGAAGCTGGACACGATTAAGTGCATCTATAAAACACCCCTCTAAGTGCTTGAGGGGGTGAGGAGGGCAGGAAGCGGGAGGGTAGCTGGGGTTTGCTCCAGATTCAGCTTGAGACTTTGTCTCAAGAGAGAATAAGAGTGATTGAGCAGGGGACTTGGCTTCTTCCTCTGGTCTCCTGTAGCACCTATGCGTGTAATACACACACCACACACAGAGAGACAGAGACAGATACACACACACACACACCACACACAGAGAGACAGAGACAGATACACACACACACACACACACACACACACACACACAGAGACAGAGACAGATACACACACACACACACACACATTTTTTTTTTTTAAGACAGGGTTTCTCTGTATAGCTCTGGCTGTCCTGGAACTCACTCTGTAGACCAGGCTGGCCTCGAACTCAGAAATCCACCTGCCTCTGCCTCCCAAGTGCTGGGATTAAAGGTGTGCGCCACCACCGCCCGGCACATCATTTTTTTTAAATTAGAAAATTTGAAGAAAGAAGTGTCCACAGGATAAAAGCTGCCTGAAGCTGGAGTAGTGTCCGCCCTCAGCTCTGCAGAAGCCAGAGAGTCCAGGGGCACAGGGACAAGGTGGCAGACAGTGACTGCAGAAAGAAACACCGAGCCAAACAACAAATGTGATCTGAATGATTCCAAGAACATCAGGGTTGTCTGGCACGGGCTGGAGAGATGGCTGGTGGTTACTGTTATTGCAGAGGACCTGGGTTCGTTTCCCAGCACATACATGGTAGCTTACAATCACCTGTAACCCCAGTTCCAGGGAATCTGACACCCTCTTCTACCCTACAAGGGTTAAACATCTAAACACATAGTTTTAAAAAACATAGTGACTCCAGGGTTTCATAAAAAGGTAACTGCACAGCATCATGGGAAGTGATCTGTGGGCCTCTGCTCTGTCCACTTTCACTCTGAACAGATGAAATGGTTTGTAAGAACGGCCACACAGAAAGCCCATGACCAAATCAGGGTATTGTCAGATACGTGGAAGAGGAGGGCTGGGTAGGGAAGATATTCACTCTGACCTGGCAAGCTTCCCATTTCATCTTTAAAGATATTCTGCTTTAAATGACTTAATATACTGTCTATATAATTTGATTGACAGTATGATAGTAACCACCCAGAATGTCTGTCTTTATCACTGTTTTCTATTTTAGGACTTCCTTCCACACGCGTTACGTTCAGTTTCTGATCCAAGCTTTCCTCCTTTTAGCATTCTGTCTTAAGTACGGCCTTTGCTATGACCTTAAATAGAATTACACATACATACACACACACATGTAAGCATACATATGTACATATTGAAGTTTGGCAGATTGACTCCCAGGCCTTGAGAGTCAATGAGTGCTTTTTCAGTAAGGCACTTTATAATTATGTCACATCCCCAGGCCCAAACAAGGTTGTCAAGAGCTATGTAATATCTCATGAGGTATGTTCTAGAATTGTCCTATAGCTAGATCTTAATAAAATATTTTACAGTCACATTTTTTTTTTTTTTTTTGTAGAGGCAAACATTCTAGTAACTAGGGGTTGTCTCTGTTATGATCTAAGGTCTTCCTTCTGGACCACAAAAATAAGTGTTTTCCTACCCTCCTTCTCTCTCTGATTCCTTTTCCCTCCCTCTTCTCTCCCCCTTTCCCTCCCCCTCTCCCTCCCCTTCTCCCTCTCCCCATGTTTCTCTCCCCCCTCTCTCTCTCTCTCTCTCTCTCAGATAAGGCCTTGCTATGTAGCCCAGGCTGGTCTTGAGCATTGAGCATGTGATGTCCCTGTCTCAGCCTCCCCAGCGCTGGGACCCCTAGCATTGCTCTCAGAGATTGGAAAGCTTCCTTTTAGGGTTCTGCTTTTCAGAGGAGCTGAGCTGCTGGAATGTTCTATTAAGTTATGGAGGTGTGTGGAGGTGCCCCTGGTGTTATCTGATCTGCTAAGGTGATAACTGTAGGTAAGCAAGCAAGCAAGCAAACAAACAAACGAAAACCTTAAAAGAAAAAGCATCGCTTCTTGTCTTGTATTAATACAAACACAATTCCACAATAAAACAAATAAAGCCTCTGTCTTATCTTCACTATAGGAAGATGCCTCGGGGATGGTGGGCGGAATTGGGACCATAGAAAAACAGAGAGGGCGTATTAATAGGTCTGTAATGACATAAAATTTATTCTGGGGGTGAGGTAAAACTTAATGGTTCATAAATAGCAAATTCATTATATTTTTAATACTCAACTTATATTAACGCCATATAACATCTTTATGGTATCATTAGTACCATTTAAATCCTGACTCAACATGGAGAACAAACATCTCCAAATCTTGGCCATGAACTGATTAGCCAGGTAAAATGTTTTAATAAATATTATTGGATTAGAACATGGTTGGTTGGGTCATAAACTGTCTTATAAATGTTTTATGTCATCTGTTGCACTGAATTTTAAAATGTTAACAAATTAATTGATTTTAAAGGCCGTATCAAGGTGAAAACAGCTTGTTGCTACTGGGACAGTGTATCACCAGCCATTTCTCAGCCTATGTACCAGCAACAGGAGCAATGTTAAAATACAAGATGTGGCCGGACGGTGGTGGCGCACGCCTTTAATCCCAGCACTTGGGAGGCAGAGGCAGGCGGATTTCTGAGTTCGAGGCCAGCCTGGTCTACCGAGTGAGTTCCAGGACAGCCAGGGCTACACAGAGAAACCCTGTCTCAAAAAACAAAAAACAAACAAACAAACAAAAAGTGGTGTGGTTTGTTAAATATTCATTTGTAATTTGCATTAATTATCAGATTATTGTATTGGTCTAAACTTTAATCTGAAGAAAGTACCAGATCGAGAAGTGCTCAGAATAGATGATGTGTTTTATAACACATCCCTCTAAGTGTTGACTGGATTATGAACTAACGTTTGTTGTCGATGGTACTTAACTATTCTGAGGAGACTTGATCTGCGCTGGTTCTGAGTTCAATAATTCTTTCAGGATTTAAAGTTACTAAGAAGAATATCACTCTGGGGCACTCTTCTCCCACAGGTGGTGGTCTCTCAGTTGACTTCTTCCTCATGACAGTTCTGTCAGGACTGCCTAAAAGTACTTCAACACCGAGAGGAAACAATGAACGACTTATTTAAATTGTCTTGAGTATTATGAGAACCATCATTTGGGGCTTGGAAGCTTGAAAGCCTAACTTCTCTGAGATTCAGATTTTTGAATAGACTGTCCCAGAACATAGCAAATTCCAGGAGAGGTTCACATGCTTGATAGTCAAGTGTTTGATTAAACTCCTTAGCTGTGATATTCACTTTGCATTTGGTAAGCTGAGAAGTGCAGCCGACAGTTCACCAACGAGCTGGAGTGGTGATTTGTATTATAGTCGCCTGGTAGCTGCCCAATGAACCATGTAAAAACAGTTCATTAAAATGTTTATGTGCTTGGCCGGTTAATGCAAAGAAAGCTTTATTGCACGGTTATACAACCTTGGGAACTTTGGGCTGCCGTTCGATCAATGTGTTATGATGCCTCGGAGAAGCAGTCTCTCCAGAGCTCAAAAAGGAACCAGAACACTGGCTTCTCCTCATTCTTCCTAAGAGAACATATTTTCAGGTCTTTAAGACTAACCCTGACTTTCTTCTCTTCGGCTCTTTTACAGCCAGTTAAAATGTTTCAAGTACGTTTGTAGCCAGTTGACCTGCACAAAAGTGCTGGCGTGGTTGTAGTAGAATTTAGTCAGTGAATAGGTAATTATTGCACTGTGTTTGGAAGACAACTCTTAGGCAGTTTCACACTTTTTTACTTACACTCACTCACACAGCACACATTCACGCATACAGGTAGACAGGCAGACACACACACACACACACACACACACACACACACACGCACGCACGCACGCACGCACGCACGCACACCTCTTTGAGCTGGAAAACAGATTTGCTAATTCCCCATCTCTCTAGTACTTAATCTGTACACTTATTTTATGGGTATTTTGACATTAAAAACGTTATTTTGAAATAGTTGAATCCTTGGACGGGTAGGGCAATTCAGTGGGTAAGGACATTTGCTTACAGCCAACACTGGTGACCTGAGCTAAGGTCCCCCAGAGAGAACTAGTTCCTGTCAGTTATTCTCTGACTCCTGCATTCTGGGGCACACATGGCCCCTAAAAGTAAATGTTAAAAAAAATGCATGGGGGCCCTAAGGTACAGCTTGTTTATTTCAGTTTTATTTTGTCTTATGTGCTTGGCTATCTTACCTGTATGTATACATCTATGTGCTATTGGTGTGCCTGGTACCCGCAGAGGCCAGACAGGGTGTTGGATCCCCTGGAGCTGGAGTTATGGATGGTTGTGAGCCGTCATGTGGGTGCTAGGAGTATAACCAGGGTCCTCTGGAAGATCAGCCAGTGCTCTTAAATGCTAGGGCATCTCTCCAACCCTGTATGATAGACACTTACTGGATATATTTTGAGTGAATAAATGTTGAGAAGAAGCAGACACAGCACCATTTTAAAATGGTTATTGGAAGCTGTGCTGACACTCAGCGGGTGAAGCACAAGCATGAGGCTACACTATAGCACCCCAAAACTGTAACCCCAGTGCTGGGCTGCAGAGATAGAGGGCTCACCGGCCAGCCTCAAAAATCAGTGATCTTCAGGTTTAGGGGGAGTCCTCGTTTTAAAAAAATAAGATGGAAGCTGTGTGGTGATGGCACATGCCTTTAATCCTAGGACTTGGGAGGCAGAGGCAGGTGGATCTCCTGTGAGTTCGAGGCCAGCCTGGTATACCATGCTAGTTCCAGAATAGCCAGGTCTTCACAGAGAAACCCCATCTTGAAAAACCAAGATAGATAGATAGATAGATAGATAGATAGATAGATAGATAGATAGATAGATCAGATGAGATGGAAGGACAAAGAGCTGACTTAGCAGTTGAGAGCACTGCTCTTACAGAGGACCAGGGTTCAATTCCCAGTACCCACATGGCACCTTCTATAACCATCTGTATGTTACCATCTGTAACTCCAGTTCCAGGGCATCCAGTAGCCTCTACTAGCACCAGACATGTATGTGGTGCACAGACACCCATGTAGACAAAATACAAATCCACATAAAAATAATTTAAATACGGTAGGAAAGCAAACGAGGAAGACACTTATTGTTGACCTCTGGCCTCCATGCATGTGGATACAATGTATCAGTAAATAAATAAATAAATGGAATGTTGATTAGCAACTGCAGATATAAGATCAAAATTTCTTCTAGATGTGTATTTTATTTTTAACTTTAAAAAATAATTAGCCAGACAGTGGTGGCACATACCTTTAATCCCAGCACTCAGGAGCAGGGAACAGGCAGATGTTTTGTGAGTTCAAAGCCAGCCTGGTCACTACAAAGCTAGTTCCAGGATAGTCAGGGCTATACGGAGAAACTCTCTTGAAAAACAAAACAAAAATATTGTGGTATGTGTGCGTGCACAGGTGCATGCATGTGCACATGGGTATCAGAACACAATGGGTATCAGAGTACAGTCTGGGGGAGCTGCTTCTTTCCTTTTACCACAGTGGTCCTGAATATAGAACTCCAGTCATTTGGTTTGGCAGCAAGCACCTTTATTGCCTGAGCCATCTCACCAGCCCTACTTGGTTTTTAATGTAGGCTTTGAGGGGTTGTATTGTATTTGAAGCCATAGCAACTCAAAACCACTTAAGAATATCTTGTTATAGTTTTAGCTTGTACACCCATCAGCTTCCACATAAGTTGTGGACATGATCCTTGCTCTGACCCCTGTTACTAACACATGGCTTGGGAGGGGTCACTTTTGTACGCTATGCTTATAAAACTGATTTAGTATCTGAGCTCCAAAGCCTTGCTGGAATTTTATTCTGTTTTTCTAATAATGTAGGTTTTGAAACAGGGTGTAATTGTATAAACTATCTCAAATTCATAATCTGCTTACTTCAGTCTCCTGATTGCTGGAGTTAGAAGCACACATTGTCATGTCTGGCCTTTATCTACTTAGAAAATTTGTATTCCATTTTATTTTTTGTGTGTTCATGCATGTGTGTGTCTACATACCGCAATGTGTGTGTAGAGGTACCGGGGCTTGAACTCAGATCATCAGACTTGGCTGCAAATACTCTTACCTCCTGAGCCATCTTGCCAGCCCCAATTTACTTTCACTTTTGGGGTTTCTGTTGTTTTTGTTTGTTTTATTGTTGTTTGGTTAGTTGTTTTTATTTGTTTGTTTTTGGTTGTTGGGTTGGTTTTGGTTTTTTTGAGATAGGGTTTCTTTCTTGTGTAACCCTGGCTGTCTTGGAACTCACTCTGTAGACCAGTCTAGCCTCAAAGTTACAGAGATAGATCCACCTGCCTCTGCCTCCTGAGTGCTGGGATCAAAGGTGTGCACCACTGCCCGGCTTCAATTTTACTTTTTTGACTGACATATGATAATTGTAAATATTTATGGGGTGTGTTATACTATTTCTATGTATACATTCTGGAAGATTAACTCAAGGTTATTAATGTTGATTTAAACTCATCTTTTTTTTCCTTATGGTGAATACCTGCAAGATCTTCAGGTGAGTCCCAGGTGCTAGTTATAACGCCCACCATGTCATGTGACCTCAGACCCTCCCGTCTAGCCATCACTGTAGTCCCTTAAAAAGATCCATCTTCACAAACATGCGGCTAAAATCTATATGTGTGTATAGATGTGGGCTTTGGACTTTTGAGGACCGTGTGAGAGTGATCATATGGAGTGGGGGAAACGCCAGGTTTGAACCTGCCAGTCCGATGACCAGCGTAGCGCTCCCCTTCCTAGGATGAAAGGAGAGTGCTCCTAGAAGTTAAATTGCGCTTCCATATCTCTTGACACTTCAAAAAACGGCCAAGGAGTGTGGAGAGGTGAAGCCTTGCTAACCATGTGTGCTTCCTCAAGCCCTCTCTGATTTAATTGGCAGCGCAAATGACCCCCCCAGGCCTGCAGCATCTCAACTTGATGTGTATAATTGATAGCCAAACATTTTTTACAGGCTGTTAAATGGTAAGACCACAATGAAATGTATATAATGTTGATTAAAGTGATTTTTGCACGAAGGGGTCAGAGACATTAACAAGTTAAAAGAAAGTATGAGCTCTACCCACCCTCCCACCCCCCAACCTTTGTTCAGCTTTCCAATAATTGACACCACATGTTTACTGGGCCTATTTGGGTCCAATTTAAGGCTGTTGCATTCAACATATTTTGAAGTGCTCTTGAGATGAGTGTACCCATGGGGGCGTGGGGGTGCCCCAGAAAGGTGGACTTCAGATATGATGTGAGCACGTGGCAAAAGAGAAAAATTCAAACGGACCCCTCCAGTGCGCCACGCTCTAAATCGTCTGGCGCCTAAAGGTAGACTAAGAAGCTGTAACTCTGAGAAGGATTAAAATGGACATCCAAATGATAATTACTGGGTAATTTTGTTTTGGTTATAATTTGTGGTGTTATTTTTATAACTGACATGAGACATAATATATTTTTCAGGGCTCTGCAATAGCTGAGCAACAAATGGAACCTGTCAGAAAGCATTTGGAGGGACAGTGATAGCAAAAAGCTGTGTGCTTTTTAAATGCTGTACACACTTTAAAAAAAAATTTTTTTTTTAAGCTCATGCATCAGAATCATTTCCTAAAATCAAAATGACTTTTGACAGGTGGCATATAGCAAGCCCTCTACCTGGGCTTCTAAAACTCTCTTGTTTTCATGAACGGGAATCTGGCGACGGATTTTCTCCTCTCTCTCTGTACTATCCCTCAAACTGCCTTGGACTGTGAGCAGTGGATGTCTCAATCCCCTACTCCCAGGCTCTCCCTCTGCATTCCTTGCCCTTTCTTAAGTTCTGCCCATGTTCGGGAAGTAAGTGACATTAAGGACAGGACGGGCTTTAGCTTTCAGTCCTCCGCTGGCGGGTGGGCGCTCATATCTACCGAGCGAGCGAGCAAGCGCTCTGACCTCTGCCTGAGCCACGACCTGGGACGTGCAGACCACCCAGACTCCCCGCGAGCACCAGATGGCAGTTGTAGGCACTTCCCATGTGGCATAATTTTGTGGAATTTACCTCGCCTCATCTGGCTCTGATTATTTGCTGACTTGTAATTGTAGTTATTTGTCTGAAGGCTTTATCTTCTTTGCCAGACTGTAAGCCCTTGCCCTGCCTGTCTTGCCAGCACTGTGCTCTGCGGTAAGGAAATCCTAGCGCCACCATGCCCAGTCACTGAGCTAGAGATTTCAGATCACCTACCAAGAACCCAGTTACCTACAGTCTGGAGATGTGTTGCTTCCCTGGGCTATTCAGAACTAGTTCCTGGATTCTACCCCCCCCCCCCCCCCCATCCCCAACCCCCTAGAGAATACACATTCAAGAGAATATGTGGGTTTTTTTCACAGATAGTTAGTCAAGAGAATATGTATATTTTTAAACTTCCACAATGTATTATTTCCAACTGATTTGGAATCATAGTGCTCTGTGGTCTTCGACAGTGGGAAACAGCTCTTAGATTCCACTATAGCAGAACGCGGCTGAAGGAGTTAGAACGGTCCTCTACTTCAAGCTCCCCGAGAAAATATTTTATTGACCGGTCAGATAGCCAAATGAGACCTGTGGGCTAAGCACAATGTCCGGGGTAATTCCGATCTCCAGGGGCAGACCCCCCGACTTTGTAGCGGTTCTGTTTTATGTGAGGAATGACCCCAGACCCCTATATCACAGGACAAGGGAATTTGAGGCTCAACCACGTACAGACGTTTAACTTTTATAGACAGTTGGTTATCTTGGGTTGCATCTGTTTATTTACTAATATTCTTGGAAGATTGAATAAATACCCATGTTTCTTTTTATATGTTCCTTTTTCAATTTCCTTCATTTTTTACCATTTAGGAATATTTAAAAAATAATAGAGTCAGCTAGTGGGATAATTAAAATTGTGGGTTTGGGGGTAATCAATACTTTTCCACTTTACTCTTTTCCAGAAAAATAACTATGCCCCCCCCCACACACACAACTCACATTTTTCAATTTCTGTTCAGTTCCAGTCCTTGACACCACACTTAATTGAGATAAAATATTTTTCAATTCAGAAGCTCATCAGTTCAGAGAAGAATTTCTAATATAACGTATAAGGGCAAAAAAAAAAAGTCTAAAAATACTGAAGTTAAAACATGTTTGTGTCTTTTTTTTTTTTCCCATGACTAACCCATGTCTATTCTCTATGAAATTGATGTCAAAAAAGTATTATATATTTTCAGTACAAAATAGAAGGCTGCTCTCTCCTATCCTTGTCAGGACGTCGTATCCCTTTAATCATACTTTTCATTTCGGTACATTGAAATTTCCGTTGCCAAGGACAACATCATAAATAAAAGTGTTTGTGAAATTTCACCTGCGGCTTCCTAACCCTGTGCATTAAGCATGAGACTAGCCGAGAGGTGGTCAAATGCGGAAATTTATAATCATTTATTACGTGCGACGGAAGCAGGAAGGGAATAAAAGCGTGAAGGCATACATCTATACACGGAAGCTGAGGGCCTTAAATGAAAAGGAAAGTGAATTTCTGTGTCTTGTCATAAAGTAATGAGAAGGTAGAGCTTTTATTCATAGCAGCCCAAGATGCATTTACTCTCAATCTAGCTTTGGCAGTAAACGCTTCCCTGATGTATTGCTTTGGACTCACAAAGAAATATTTGTGCTCTACATAATAGTATAGTTAGGGGAATTACTGCATGGTTGAGGAGGTTCTATAAGGCTTTATAGCGGACGGTGTTCCTGTAATTTCATCACCGTGTAGCTAATGTAGTACTTTAATATCACAGGTTACTTTTTTATTTACCATTTATTAGAAACTGACAGAGTCGATCATCTCTGCATCATAAACAAATCATGGAAGGATTCTTGTAGGAACCTTAAAATTCCAGATGGATGTACTGTGGCGAATTTTACACGGCCCTGTCCCCTGTAATGAGCTCGCTCTCAAATGACTATTTAGATCTGTGAAATGTAAATCAGCCTCCTTGTTCCCAGTCCATTGGCTAAAGAAAACTCTGAGAATGTTTTATTTCGTGCATACAATTAGCACCGCATGTCATTTGTGCTCAGAAATGAGTCATCGATTCCATTTCCCCAATGACTGGAGGTGATGGCCGGAATAAAAAGGTGAACATACTTAGCTGCAGATTCCTTTGGGGTATATTAATAAATGTCCTGTTATATTGAGGTTGCATCAATATTTTCTCAGATGTTTCTGTGAAAGTGTGTTTTCTACACTTGAAGCTAACTAAAAGCAATGCCTTTTTGCATTTATTAGTTATTTTTCTCTCATGTGCATTTCATTTGGCTGCGCTGCAGTGCTGGGTATCCTGAAACTGGAGTTACAGACACTTGTGAGCCACCATCTGAGTGCTGGGAACTGAACCCAGGTCCTCTGGAAGAGGAGCCACTGCTCTTAACAGCTGAGCCATCTTTCTAGACCCTGCAACTGCCTTTATACTTTCGGTTTATGTAGGTTCTCCTCTCTGAATAAACAGGAAAATAGATAGATGATGGACAGATAGCTTAGTTACTAGGTAGACCAAAGTATGTGAGCATGGTCAATGCAGGGGAACTTGAAAAGATGAGTGAAGGATAGGCCTTCGCATGATGGAGGCTCTGGCTACGGCAGAGGACCAGCAGGTCCTCTGACCTGAGCATCTCCCAGACTCTTAAATCTCAGTATTTCCACCTGTAAGACAGGAGTGATGCTGGTTGTCCTCCTAATCCCTCAGGGTTGTTGTAAGGATCAAGTACAAATAAAGTCTGGAGGAATGGCTCAGGGGTCAGCAGCGAGTGCTCATGCAGAAGCCCAGCCTCTGGTCTCGGAGGACAGCTGCACTCATGCACACACAGCTGCTCCACCACACATAGACATGATTAAATAAATCTTTAGAAATAATATACAACAAATGCATGTGCACGAAATATCCGGGTTTCAGGATGTAAATAAAAGGCATTGAATAAACATTGAGTGTAAAAACCCTGAGCTGCCCTATGCTTGGCGCCAAACTGTAAAAGACCTTTCTGCCCCACGCTTGCCGCCAAACTGTACAAGCCCCGCTGTAAACTGTAAAAGCCCTGAGCTAACTGTAACGGACCACTCTTGCCCAACATTTTGGGGGCCAAACTATAGCGGCCCGCTCTGTTCCACAGGTCCGGGTTTAGCAAGAGAGAGAGTGGGGGGAAGAAGGGGAAGAGCCGCGAAGAATAGAGACAAGCCAGAGGATCTGTAGTAAAGTCTTCTTTACTGTCTCCACCATACACACACCACTACACCTACTACTACTACACCCCACATACATACATATACACACTACAACCCAAGGAAATCCTGGGTATTTATAGGCTTTTGCCATGTGCCTTGTAGGCGCGTGGATACGTGCCTTGCAGGTGTAGATATGACATGACGTAAGCCTTACAGGCAAGGACAGCATGTGCGCCTTACAGGCATATATGGCGTAGATAGCACGTGGACAACACGTGCACCGCATGCCTTGTAGGCGTGGATACCACGTGCTCCTTGCAGCTGGGGCACTAAACAGCAAAACAAGCTATGTGGGATATCAGAGTGTGCTTCAGCTGTTGCAGGCTGTTGAAAACCAAGTCTCATGTCAGGGTATATGGCTCAAGATGGCTGCAAAGCTGATAGCTGCTTTCTAGCCGCTTTCTGCTTAAAGTCGACTCCCAACAATTGAGGGCTCAAAGCAGGCATTTTTCTACAGTAATTTTTTTTTTATTACATTGTATGCTTTAGGAATTCATATTAGAAATGGGAACTAAAGTGATTACAAGCATAAAATAATGATATATTTGGTTTTATTTTTCTTTAATGAAACTAAAACCCAATTGAGAAAGGTTCTCAAGTAGCCCAGGCTCGCTTAGAGTCTTAAACTCCTGGTCTTCCTGCCTCCACCTTCCACGTACTGGGATTTACAGCTGTGCACCACCAGGCCTGGCATGAGATTGAGTTTTGAAACTATTAGATTTTAGCCAGTGCCTGTAATCCCGGTGCTTAGGGTCTGAACGCAGGAGGGTGCTGAGTTCAAAGATAGTCTAGAGTAAAGAATGACACAGTGCCACACAGGAAGATAACCTCTCCAAAACCGACGGCTGGGACTCTATTCCACAGTGAATGCTTGCTTAAGATGGGTCCTGGGTTCCACTCCCAACACCAGGGCTAAGAAAACACCCAACTTTTTAAAAAAAAAAAAGGGGGGGGCCAGGAATGGTGGTATAGGTTTTTAACCCCATCACTCAGGAGGCAGAGGCAGGTGGATCTCTGTGAGTTTTAGGCCAGTCTGGTCTACAGAGTGAGTTCTAATCCTTTCCAAACAGGTCCACCACCTGGGGACCAAGTGTGGTGGTTTGAATAGGTATGGCCCCTGTAGATTCATGTGTTTGAATGCTTGGCCCATAGGGAGTGGCACTATTAGGAGGTGTAGCCTTATTGGAGTAGATGTGGCTTTGTAGGAAGCAAATATGCCACTGTGGGGGTGGTCTTTGAAGTCTCCTATGTTCAAGTTACCTTCAGTGACACAGTCTCTTTCTGACACCTTTGGGTGAAGATGTTCCTCTGTTCCTCCAGCAAGTATCATGTCTTCGTGCTGCCATGCTTCCTGCCATGATGATAATGGACTGAACCTCTGAAACTGTAAGCCAGCCCCAGTTAAATGTTTGCCTTTATAAGAGTTGCCTTGGTCATGGTGTCTCTTCACAGCAATAAAACCCTAACTAAGACAACAAATATTGAAATATATGAGCCTATGGTAGCCTTTCTCATTCAAATTGCCACAGTGTTGATTGGGTGTCTTCCTCTGTCACTCTCTACCTTATTTTTTGAGACAAGGTCTCTTACTGAGCCTGGAAACCTGGAGTTCACTAACTAGACAGACAGTGAACCTGTCTATCGTTTGTGTGTGTGTTTATGATATGTAGGACCACTTCTTGTTTCAGACAGGCTTACCACTGAGTTTGCCGGGCTAGCTGGCCCTCAGGCTTCTGGGGAATCTGTCTCTGGCTTCCATCATGCTATAGCGACTTCAGGGTTACAGAAGTTCACTGCTGTGTCTGACTTTGCATGGCTTCTGAGAATCGAAATTCAAACTCTCATGCTTGCCTGGCAGTCGCTTTCCCACTGAGCCATCTTTCTGTGTCCACACTAGATTCTAATCTGGTGCTGGGAATCAAAGTCAGGTCTTCACGCTTGTACGACACACACTTTACCCACTGGACCGTCTCCCAGTCTCTGTAGTCATAGCTTTAAAAACATTTTCCTTCCCTGTCTACGCTTCCACCCTTTCTTTTCCATGTTAGGAATGGAATCCCAAGCCTGCTGTAGGCTAAGCAAGCACCCTGTAGTCAAACTACACCCAGCGGTAGCTTGTTTTCAGTGTTCCACTTGTCTTTCACTCTGTACACTTACCCGATGCTCCTAAGTAAGAACCATGGCGGCTGTGGCCTGGATGGTCCCGCATCTGTAGTACTGGGTGGAAAGAGTGACAGCAGGTGGAAGAAGTAGGCTCCAGAAGCTCGCTTGTCTTAGGATAGCTGCACTGTACTGAGCAAGATGTGAAGTCCCCAGGAGGCTGGCTACCACAACCCCCAGCCTTTGATTCTGATGGGACAGTCAATGAGGAAGCATGGTAAGGGGATGACTGGTGGTAGATACAGTGACCGTGTGAGCTTGAAAACCATTGCATACATATGTGAAATTCTCAAAGAATAAATTAAAAACTGTATGTAGAAGAAATAGGTTACTGTGATATAGAATAGTATTAAATTTATGTATTAATTTGAAAAAATTTAAATATTAGGAAGGTAACTGTTTTAGGGTTTTACTTCTGTGAGCAGACACCATTACCAAGGCAACTCTTTTTTTGTTGTTTTGTTTTGTTTTGGTTGGTTGATTGGTTAGTTGGTTTTGGTTTTTCGAGACAGGGTTTTTCTGTGTACCCCTGGCTGTCGTGGAACTCACTCTGTAGACAAGGCTGGCCTCGAACTCAGAAATCCACCTGCCTCCACCTCCCAAGTGCTGGGATTAAAGGCGTGTGCACCACTGCCCAGCCCAAGGCAACTCTTATAAGGACAACATTTAATTGGGGCTGGCTTACAGGGTCAGAGGTTCAGTCCATTATCATCAAGGGGGAGCAGAGCAACATCCAGGCAGGCATGGTGTAGGAGGAGCTGAGAGTTCATTATCTTGTTCCAAAGACAAACAGAAGACTGACTTCCAGGCAGCTAGGAGGAGGGTCTTAAAGTGCATACCCACAGTGACACGCCTACTCCAACAGGGCCACACCTTCTAACAGTGCCACTCCCTGGGTCAAGCATATTCAAACCATCCCAGTAACACAAGACATTAAAAGTGATGCTAAAGAAAAAAAAATCAAATTGATTTTAGGAAGGTTGGGTTTAGAAAGATATTCAAATGCTGCAGAGACCCAGCACAGGGGAAATAGTGAGAACTGTGTGTAAGACACAGCCAGTTCTCACATGTTTGTTACACTGGAGTCTCAGGAAAGATGCTTAAGGCTCACAGAATGAAGAGAGGGCATCATGAGGATGCGAGGGGCCTATGGAAATGCACAGGGCAAGCAAGCCACAGCACGCTTTCTCTGAACGTAGCTCTGAGATTCATGGCTACCGCCTCAGTGTGTCGACTAACACCGTTTAGTTTGCTCAAGTTTAACCGCAGTACTTAATGAAGGTACCATGACAACACTAGCATTGGGTGCGAGCATTTTGCTGTTCTGAGCATTTCCCATAACCAAGTGGGGAAGTCTGCCAAGCTTTTGCTTGGTTAATTATATTTATTCATTCAGTGTTATTTATTGAATATCTTCTTTGTGCCAGGTACCATGGATACAGCCAGCAGCCACTAATGGAGCTTAGTTCTGGTAGAGTCAGATATTAAACAACTAAGTACAAAATAAGTATTTAATTAAACAAGATGGGTGAGAGCTTAAAAGGACAAGTTTTAGGTGGCCCAGAAGGAAAGCTGGCTTATGGCTTTTTGTTTGCTTGTCTTGTTGTTGTTTGGATGGGTATGGAGTAACTTTATTTTTAGATCAGGTCATGTATCCCAGGCTGACTTCAAACTCACTCTGATAACTTTGGACTTCTGATCTTCCTTAGCTCCGTATCTCAAGTGCTAAAATTACAGATGTGTGCCACAAAACCTGTTTTGTGTGGTGTTGGGAATCAAAGACGGCACATTGACGGGACGTTTAAAATACTAAGATATGATGGTCCAGCAAATCCAAAATCTCCTTAAGGAGTATAACAATGCTCAAAGGAAGGGACCTCCACTGGGTTGACCCTGGGATGGTCTGTACGAGCTTAGCCCAGGAAGTGGCACTGTTAGGAGGTGTGGCCTTGTTGGAGTGAGTGTAGCCTTGTTCCAGTAGGTGTGTCACTGTGGGCTTTCAGACCCTCATCCTATCTGCCTGGAAGACAGCCTTCCAGCAGATGAAGATATAGTTCCTATTGCACCATGCCTGCCTGGATGCTGCCATGCTCCTGCCATTGACCGAACCTCTGAACCTGTAAGCCAGTCCCAGTTAAATGTTGTCCTTTATAAAACTTGCCTTGGTCATGGTGTCTGTCCATAGCAGTAAAACCCTAACTAGGCCAGACCCTATGGAATTATTCAGGGGCCCTCTACTGTGTCAACCCTATGGAATTGTTTCTGGTTTTTGTTTTTTTTTTGGTTTTTTTTTTTTCCTTTTTGTTTTTGTTTTTGTTTTGTTTTGTTTTTCTGAGACAGGGTTTCTCTGTATAGCCCTGGCTGTCGTGAAACTCACTCTGTAGACCAGGCTGGCCTTGAACTCACAGAGATCCTCCTGCCTCTGCCTCCTCAGTGCTGGAATTAAAGGAATAAACCAGCACTGTCCAGCTTCTTTCTGTTTTCATAGAGGGTTTATATATATATATATATATATATATATATATATATATATATATATATATATATATATGTATATATATGTGTATATATATGTGTGTGTGTGTGTGTGTGTGTGTGTGTGTGTCAAGAAAACAAACAACCCAATCAAATGGCTTAGAAGACTGAAGAATATCTCAGTGGTTCAAAGCACCAGCTGTTTGTTCTTCCAGAGGATCTGAGTTCAATTCCCAGCATCTGTATGGTGGCTCACATTTCTGCATTAATGTCTGCACACCACATGCCTGGTGCATGCAGAAGGCAGAACAGGGCATTAGATCCCCTAGGACTGGAGTTTCAGATAGCTGTGAGGCACCATATGGGTGTTGGGAACCCAACCCTGGTCCTAAGGAAGAGCAGCCATTGCTCCTAACTGCTGAGCCATCTTGAGAGGAAAGAATTGGAAGCCTGTTTAAGACTTCTCTTTAGGAAGGGTCCGGCTGAGAGAGTGAGGAGCCTACCCTAGAGAATTGTAACAAAGGAGCTGCAAGGACTGGGGTGTGGCTCAGTTGTCTTCTAGCTCTTCTAGCAGGTGAGGAGGCCTGAGCCCCAGGGGAGTGGATTTGGCCTTTAAAGTCAGGAGGGCTGAAGCCAGAATAAACTTGGCTTCCCAGTGAGGCAGATAAGGGTCATGCGCCTCCTTCTCTAGTGAGAGTGAGCAGGTAGTGATGAGTGGGTCCTGCTCGTGCCTCAATCTCTTACACTGCAGACAGGCAACAGAAGTGCAGATATTTGTTAAGGGAATGCTTGACACCACGGTTCTAACTAGTACTATTTGCCTTTAACCTTTCCCTAGTTTTCTGTTTCTGGTTTTGGCTCTTTCTTTCTCAACATCTGTGTATTTGGGGCACATATTCTTTAATGTTTACCTCTCCAGGGGACACTGGCATTGGTCCCTTTACACTCTCCTGCTTAAACAGGACTGAGGAGGAGCCAGTCTCTTCTGTTATAAAGGTCCACAGTACCAACAATATGGTTGACAAAACCTGCCCTCTGAGGCGACTTCTGTGTGTCTGTGTGTGTGTGTGTGTGTGTGTGTGTCTGTGTATGTGTGTGTCTGTGTGTGTGTGTGTGTGTCTGTGTGTGTGTGTGTGTGTGTTTGTGTGTGTGTGTGAGAGAGAGAGAGAGAGAGAGAGAGACATAGTTACAATTTCTTCCCCATAGTAGAGGTTTAAAACATCAACAGGTATAATTTCCCCCTTCCTTGTGGCCGCCAACTCCTTCCTGTCATGTATTATCAAACATGCTCCTGCCATTAACCAGTCCCCACAGTCCATAGGTCTGTGGTTCTCCAGAGTGCTTTATCTTCAGCTGGGTGCTAAACCATCCTCAGAAGCCTTTCATTACATCCTCACACTCTGCCACCAACATTATTCCTTAAGTGTATTTAGATTTAGCTCAATAGATCAATTGCTTTGGAAAAAACAAAGTGTTAATTATGCTGCTTTTCTTTTTAGTATGGGAAATCCAATAATCGGATTTACACGTGTCCATTTGGGTTGCGATTTTTAAGGTGGGCTCAAGAGATAGCGTTAGGCTATAAATTTAGTAATTTATTCTGTATCTCAATAAACTGTGTTGCTGAGGTTACCCGGCATTATTGTGGGACATATGTACATTAAGGTGGTGGAGATTTTGTGATGAGAGCCAAAAGATGGATGCTGTGGCAGGAAACCAGAATGGAAGTGTTAGCATTCTAAGTTCACTCCACAGTTACCTGGCAACAGCCAGGTAGGCCTGACCCACTATACAAGGGGCTGCTCCCCCCACCACACACACACTCCCTCTCTTGATCTCCTGTTCCTCTCTTGCCTTCTTGCTCCCGGTCTGTCCCCTCGCCCCTTTCCATCCCCTTCCCCTCCCCCTCTCCATGTGGCGGCCTCTACTTCTCTACTCTTTCTCTCTGCCTTTCTCTGTCTCTACTACACTCTGAACTCCCCTCCCCATGCCCTGAATACACTCTATTCTATACTATACCGTCGTGTGGCTGGGAAAGAAAGAGCCCCCATACCTGCCTACACATCCATATTCTCTCTCTCTTTATCTTTCAATAAACATATCAGGAAGGATGTGGCAATTTGATGTTCTTGGTCTTAGTGTTCAAATTTACTAACGGTACTAAAAATAATAAACAAAAAAGCAAAATTATTCATAACATTGGTATTTTAGTTTAAAACATTGATGAAAGTGCCAATAACGTTTTTCAAAGGCCTATAGCCTTAGATACTCAGAAGACGGAGGCAGGAACATCACAAGTTCAAGGCCTGTGTGGGCTATAGAATGCTTTCAGGGCTAGCCTGGGCAACTAATCAAGACCCTGTATTAATGAGAAAGTGGGAAGAAGAAAAAGACACTGAAAATCAGAGAAAATTGTGGAACTAGGGAAAGCCCCCATTGCTATTTTGGTAATTTCCTTCCTGGTTTTGCAGCATGCAAATAAAATCTCAACCCTACTTATATGTTTGAAGTCATTCTCTGGACTTGATGGTCCTAAATTTTACCTATCATAAGCAACTTTTCAGTAGAGTGAGTCTTTGAAAGCTGCGGAGTGTGGCCATGCAAGCTATTAATCTCTGCACTATCACCCCCACACCCAGAATACCACACAGGGCTTTATTTTATTGTTAGTTAACATTTAATCATATTAAATAATCTTTTTATTATGTCTCTTGGGAGGTTTAGGCAAATTTTTACTACAGAGGTTCTGAAAACTAGGCATTTCAGGTCTTTCTTGTAGCATTCTGTATTCTGAGATCTACTATCCATGTAGGCCCAAGGGGATGGATTGCTTTAGATATACACGGTTTGGGGCACCAAGTTTGGTTTAGAATATCTGTTGGCAGAAAAGATGACTGAGAGAGTTAGCTTAATAAAATGACAACCGGGGGAATTTGCTGAAGCTGCTTTCAAAACGTGAATTCTTTGTACTGATGCAAGGAAAGAGTAAAGATCACAAGGTTTGGTTTCTGTATGAGTGTTCTGGGGGCTTTCCGGTTAAAGAGTATTATTCATCTGTACTAGACAAGTATGCCAAAAATATGCCTGCAGATGCAGAAGTCACCATTAGGCTTCCCTGTCCCATAAGCTGTGGAAGTCTGGCCACCTGCCTGCTAGTTTTTCAGTTTCACATGTTGAAATGACTTCCAGACAAACACGGTTTAGCATCTGTATTACCAAAGTAAAAAACCTGTGACAACAACCATTTCCTCTACTTTCCAAAGCACACCGGGCATCTCAGATGTGGGTATAAGTCGGCGAGGCTAACTTCACTTCTGCTTGTTATGAGAGCCATGGGCTTGCATCCTATCTCTTACAGTGTGACTATCTTTTATCATGAACGTACAATTCATGGGATTTATAATCTAAGCCGTCTCACTTCAGTCTTGTGTTTATAAAATTTCGACCAGGTTGTGGTCATTCCTCCACATAATGAACCTGAGGCATAGTTTTGAAAAGCAAAACGAGTCTTGGGATATTTTTGCCTTATTATTTTGGGGGTCCTGACACATTTTCTCGTATGCAAACCGTTTGAAATGAGCCGTAAGTCACCAGAAAACATGCAACATGTTCCCCCTCCCAAATGCTATTATATCAAAGCAAAAACTGCTCAAACTTTAGGATTCGAAAGAATACACTAGAGCCTCTGATTAAAATGCAATTTCTGGCTCTAAGAGTTCCGGCTGTCTTCAAATAGCCACGTGTGTTTTTATAACTGCTTCATCAGCTCTCTCTATTATTTCGTAAATACATTTTAAATACCTTTGAGGGAGTTCCCCTGGCCTTCTGGATGGAGCCCAAGAAGTAATCTCTTGGCTGACTGACTGGTTGGCTCTTTGGATGCAGGTGGTGGGGAGGCGATTGGATTCAGCTCCCTATAAAGGAGAAGCTCACCCAGGAGCAGTAGTAGCATTGCCCATGGGCAGCTGAATTCTCTTAACAAGTTCTCATTTTTTTGTTTCTCTCTCCCCCCTCCTCCTCCCCCTTCTTCTCTTCCCCCTCCTATGTTTTGATTGATAGATTTTTTTGTTGATGTTGCCGTTTTGTTTTTGCTTTTTTGAGACATGAACTCACCATGCAACCCTGGATGTCCTGGAACTTGCTTTACAAACCAGGCCGGCCTCAAACTCACAGAGGTCTGTCTGCTTCTGCCTCCTGAGCGCTGACACAAAAGGCGCGTGCCACCACTACGCGGCACGTTTTTTTAAAGTTGACCGAGTCCAATTCTTTTGTCGTTATCTGTTTGCATTTTGGGTGTCTAAGAATCACGTCCAATCCAAATCATGCCAAGCCATAAAGATCTATCCCTGCATTTTCTTCTAAGCTTTGTAATGCTTTTGGTACACTTACCACTGACACAGCATCTTAATGTATGTTCTGGGCTCTGTGTGAGTAAAATTACAACTTTGTTTCACATGTGACCATCCTAGGAGTGTTTTCACCAAATCCTATTTCACTCTGTAAATAAGAACTGCGCAGAACAGGAGTTCATGATCCCAATAGGGTGTGGCTGATAACAGTGTCCTTTGGCATTGCGTGTCATTTATGAAGACCTGCAGGAGTTTCTCTCAAGCTGGGTGGCTTTGTCCCAGCCTAGACTCTCAATGGCTGGCCACTGGGAAGGCTCAGATTCAGACGTTTCAGACACCTTGAGTTTGGTACTGAGTCTGGTTCCCTCTCATTTCCCACCCCTGACCCTTCTCTCATGGCTTATTCTCATTCTGTATCACATAGGACTTCAAGCCCCAGTGCTGACCAAGAATCACTTCCCTTGATTCAGTTTTAAGTGCAACAAAAGCCCAGCATTCAATAAGCTGGGGTGGTGCACACCTTTAGTCCCTTGGGAGCACTTGGGAGGCAGAGGCAGGCCAACAGAAATAGTAACACACACCCACCTAAGAAGCCACCATGAATGTTCATAGCCACAGTACTGATGTTTGCAAACACACATTGCCCAAAAGGTAGAGACACTTACACCGCCCAACAAATGCATTCAGACAAGTGCTACAGTCAGACTATTATTGATAGATGCTACATGGATTCCAAAGGCATTTAGAAGTAGTAGTTGCTTTCTCACTTCTGGACAGAATACCTGACAAGGGCAACTAAAGGAAGGGAGGCTTTATTTTGGTTCAGGGCTTGAGCGTATTCTACATCATGGCAAGGGATGCATGGCTGCAAGAGCCTGAGGTGCAGGTCACATTGCATCTGCCCATGGAAGGGCACTGCATACAGGCATGGGGACTGTTTCACCTCAGTCCAAGCATGTATAGACTTCAGGGACAGCCACAGAGATTTGCCGCCTATGTAACTGTAAATCCCATAAGTGATAGCCAGGATTGATCATCACAGTAGTGAACGATGCCAGTCACAGAAGGCCAGATGTTACCTGATTCCTTCTATTCGTGAGCTGTGCAGAACAAGGGAACCACAGAGATAGAAAGAAGATTATTGACTGCGCAGGACTGGGCTCCCAGAGAGCTGGGGGGTGTGATGACAAGGGAAGAGAGGCTAGCTTTTGACTAGTTTTAACTAGTTTTAAAAGTTGTCTTAAAATGCAATGGAAGTGTTTATATCATCATAAAGGTATTACAAAAATAATCCTAAAAACAGTTAAAAACATTACTACCAAGCAAATCGTCCTATAACAACCCGGCTTGGTCTCAGACAAAATTAGGGATATCTGGGAACAAGCAGGATATCTTTCTGGAAATCATCCATCAATATCAGGTTTCATAAAGAGACCTCGATAAGGACGGGGTTGTAGGGAGTTCAAGGTTCTATTTTTCTGGCAAGACCCTGCAATGTAATTGTATGATAATTAAGGCTGAATTCACATACTAACGGCAGAAATGGTGTTCTTTCATGAATATATTCTGATTGGAAGTGCTTGTGATCTTTTGTCTAAAAGCCCGCTGGTGTTAAAGATAGAGGGAAAAAATGGTCACACTGGTTTTAGTTAATAGTCAGAATCACTACTCATAATATAAGAGTACTCTTGAACAGTTAAACTCACAGTAGTCCAGAGTACAAGAATAAGCTGAAATAATACATTGATAAATCAACCAGTTGGGGCTGGGAGATGGCTCTGTGGTTAAGAGCACTGGCTGTCTTCCAGAGGACCTGGGTTTGATTCCCAGTGCTGACATGATCACAACTATCTGTAACTCTAAGTTCAGGGTATCTGTCACCAAGGGCATCAGGCACAGACACATGTGTAGACAAATAGCCACACCTGTAAAACAAAATAATATTTTGAAACAAAAAATTGTATCTATTTTGTTTTTCTTAAGGCTTTAAATTTTTTAAATGTATTCTTTTATATGTATATATATTTGCCTGCATGTGTATCTGTGTAACACACGCATGTCTGGTGCCTGTAGAGGCCAGAAGAGGGCACTAGACCCCCCCTTTATGAACTTTAGGAACAGCCATGAGCTGCCATATGGGTGCTGGGAATTCAAGCTGAGTTGTTTGGAATAAGAGCCTTATTCCAAACTTAACTGCTGGACCACCTCTTCAGCCCTGAGGCTTTTAATTTTTAAAGCCATTGAAGGAAGGTGATATGGCTTAATTGGTGACCTGAATTTGATCCCTAGGACCGAATAGTGGGACAAAAACAAAAAACAAAACCCAGTTCTGGCAACTTGTCCTCTGACTTCCATGTGTGCATAGCCTCTGTCCTTCTACCCCAACAAAATGTGTAATACATAATACATACATACATAATACATACATACATACATACATACATGGCTGTATTTTTATTTTTTTTAAATGTACATTGGTGATTTTCCTGCATGTATGTCTGTGAGGGTGTTGGATGCCCTTGACCTGGAGTTACACCAGCCAGTTGTGAGCTACCATGTGGGTGCTGGGACTTGAACCCTGGTCTTTTGGGAAAAACAACAACAACAACTATTCTTAACTACTGAACCTTCTCTCCAGCCCCAATAGCTGCAAAAAAAAAAAAAAAAA
>JANHMN010000009.1:36207303-36260305 GCA_030674055.1 Rhabdomys pumilio
GGAAGGAAGGAAGGAAGGAAGGAAGGAAGGAAGGAAGGAAGGAAGGATAGATAGATGCAGAGGGCTTCCTTTTGTCTTCAGGTCTCAGATTCACTGTCTTCCCAGCAGGGAGCTCACTGATTCACCTAGAACAAGTGACTAGCAAATCCCAGGCCCCTCCTGTCTCTGCCTGCTCCGCACTGGGATTGCAGGTACTTGCCACATGCCCTGTTCACCTGACCAGCTCATACAGTGTAGGCACGATTGTAGTCTACTTGAGCAGATGTGGGGGTATTTTTAGTTGTTTTTAATTTTTTGAGAGCTTATTTTATTTTAATAACTTAAGTAATTTAAAATATATCAGGAAAGTGTGCAGCTGCATCAAAATAACCAGTTTTTGGTTTTTTTGTTTTTTCTTTTTCGAGACAAGGTTTCTCTGTGTAGCCCTGGCTGTCCTGGAACTCACTCTGTAGACCAGGCTGGCCTCGAACTCAGAAATCCATCTGCCTCTGCTTCCCAAGTGCTGGGATTAAAGGTGTGCACCACCACCGCCCAACCAAAATAACCAGTTTTAAGACCAGTCAGAGTCACAGTCACAGAGTCACAGTCACAGAGGGTGATTTTGCTTATTCTATGGTTTCTCTTTGGAAGCCATAGCATTTCACTTTTGTCTTTATCTTTGTTTGCATTATGATTTAGATATAAATTCCTAGAAGGCAGTTCAACTAGTGAGAGGGTTTGTTTTTGATCCAAACTCCTGGGAAGAAATCTGAGGGGTCTCTCAAGAGCCACAATGTGCATACTCTCTGACCCCCGTTAATAGAAGTGTAAGTTTAGGGTTAGAGTGAGGGTTGTCTTCATATGGACATATTCCTTCCCCTTGAGGGTTCCTGTCTGTCTAGGAGAGAGTTCAGTGGTGGATCCTGTCACTGGCTTACTTCTCTGCAGTAGCGTTAAACGGTTTACAAAAACCTGGCTACTTACATTTTCTTTAAACCTTTTCAATGAACAATGAGGTCTTAATCTAATATTTTCATATCTTAGGCACATAGTGAATTTTGTGTGCTCTTTTCTAAATTAAAAAAAACAAAAACAAAAAACAAAAAACTACTGGGCAGTGGTGGCGCCTGCCTTTAATCCCAGCATTTGGGAGGCAGAGGCAGGTGGATTTCTGATTGAGACCAGCCTGGTCTACAGTGTGAGTTCCAAGACAGCCAGGGCTACACAGAGAAACCCTGTCTCGAAAAAGGGGAAAAAAACCTGATGGAAGGTATCTGTGGACACTGCAGATGCTTTTTCGGTGTTTTTTATTCTATATGTATGAGTGTTTTGCCTGAATGTATCTATGTATATCATGTTTGTGCCTGGTGCCCTTGGAAGTCAGAAAAGGGGATCTGATCCCCAAGAACTGGAGTTACAGATGGTAGTGAGCCACCACATGGGGTGCTGGGAATTGAATCCAGGTCCTCTGCAAGGGCAAGTAGTACCCTTAACAGCTGAGGCATTTCTCTGTCACTAGCTACTGACACTTGATGGTCACAGTGGCCGTGACTACTCCCCTGTGCTCCTATAAACAGTCCCCCTCAAACTCAATGGGGACATACATGTGCACACACACATGCACACGCATGCACATACAGATGCTAACTCACACACATGAGCACACAAGTACACACACACACACACAAGGCCTGAAAGTGAAGGTGAGTGAGTTGGGAAAAGAAGGAACTGCAGAATGGGGGAGGACAAGAGGAGAAGGTGGGGTACGTAGCACATGTTTGAGAATGTAATAATGAAACCCACTGTGACCTATTAATAGACCCAGTAAAGCATTAGGGTGTGTGAGACTGCTCAGAGTTGTTCCCAGACCTGGCAACCTGGGCTGGTTCTCTAGGTCCCGTGTGGTAGACACTGAGAACCGACTCCTGCAAGTTGTCCTCTGTCCTCCACACAAGTGCCACGGCTGATGAGCACACACTGAGCACACACTCATTCACTCAGTCGATGGAATATTCGAAGGCGTGAGCACACCTTGTAGACCTTTTGTAAACATTTCTTTTTTTTCAAGTTCTCATTTGTTCTCATATATGTGTATGTGTGTGTGTGTGTGTGTGTGTGTTTACATATATATGTTTACATATATACACATACACACATATATATACACATACACACATATATACACACATACACACACACACTCATACATATACACACACACACATACACACTCATACATATACATACATATACATACACACATATATACACACATACACACACATACACACTCATACATATACATACACACATATATACACATACACACACATACACACTCATACATATACATACACACACAGTACTTTATGAACACATTTACATTGTCGCTAAATTCGTTGTAATTTTTCTCCATGGTTTATTTGTCTACAACGTATAGAATATGTTAGTTGAGCTTACGGAAAATTTTAGGAAAGTCATCAAAAATAAACCTAAGACTATTTTAAGGAAACCCACTAAGGGAGTGGTTTTTGGAATAATATCACCCTCATTGACTTTTCTCAAGATGGATCTGTGTGAGAGTTTGTGATCCTTCTGGTTGAGGACATCTGATTTGTCTTCCTGCTGTAAGCAGACCTGGAACAGAAGCCATAGAGGACTAGACCGTATGTATTCAAGCTCACATACGGATGGGAAACTATTATAATTCTGTTCCTGAATAGGGAACCTGTTATAATTCTGTCACTGTAGTCTAAGAGTGTATTAAGATTTTAGCAGTCGCATTATGTCATGGGGGAATGAAAAGTCAAGAAGAAAATTTTAAAACCTTCTATCTCAATGGATTGGGTGTGGTGATGCATATATTTCATCCCAGCACTCCGGAAGCAGAAGCAAGTAGCTCTCTCACAGGGGAAAGGAGGGAAAAATGAACAGCCCAGGGGAAGACACTCTGCACTAGAAAACCTCTAAGAAGTAAACTGCTGGCTGGGTGGTGGTGGCGAACGCCTTTAATCTTAGCGCTCAGAGGCAGGGAAGGTAGATCTCCGGGTTCAAGACCAGCCTGGTCTACGGAGTGAGTTTGAAGTGAGCCAGGGCTACACAGAGAAACTGTCTCAAAAAAAAAAAAGAAACTGTCTCAAAAAAGAAAGAAGTATTGCTGTTCTCTAGGAGCTGAGTGATACTTACAAATGTTTTCTAAGAAATTCCCAAAGCCGGAATTTGTTCAAGCTCATTTAATTTGATTATCTTGCTTTAAAAGTTATTCATCTAAAGGACTAATCTATTTAAAAAAAAAAAAAGAATGATGCTAAGAAATATGTTTACTGCTATCAGTATGTGGTGAGCTAGAGATGTGCTGACCAGCAGAAGGAGTGGAGTTGGCTTTAGCTTGTCAGTTCGGTCCATGTCGCCTGTCCGTGTCGCTTGTCCACTATTACGGGTGTGGTATGACTGGTTGTTTTCATCCTTCATCTGTTTGTTGACTGAGTATGTAGAGTAAAAATGGAGGGAAATTTTAAAAATGTTCCATTCATGGAACATTAAGTTTAGAAACACACTCTGGCTGCTCAGTGTAGACTTTGTAAAGTGATCATTTGGTTTTGACAAGGAAATGAGAGACTTGGTTTAAAACTGAAGATGTCCTAAAACATCCTAGAAAAGCACCTGTGGAAGAGACAGCAAGCGGGTCACTGTTTCTGGGTAAATTGAGAATCAAAAATTACTTCTTTTGGAGAATAAAATTTAGAATTAAATTGTCTCTTTACATAGTCTGACAATATATTGACTGTATTGACTGTATATACTTTAACAGTTTGATGCAAACAAAAATAATATATGTTATGGTTTCAAATATTAGCTATGGTCACTTAGGTCATAGTCTCAATTTTTAAAAAATTTTACCTTAGCAAATTGTTTCTAAGCAAAAGTTGTGTCTTGCTTGAAATACTGTTTTTCTTGTTAAATAATTGCTGATATCATTAATGACTGAAACAAATATATGAAGTTCATCATTTGTAAAAACAAGGGTGGTGGTTCACGCCTTTAATCCCAGCACTTGGGAGGCAGAGGCAGGCAGATTTCTGAGTTCGAGGCCAGCCTGGTCTACAGAGTGAGTTCCAGGACAGCCAAGGCTATACAGAGAAACCCTGTCTCGAAAAACAAAACAAAACAAAACAAAAACAAGTAATACCACTTAGACACTTTCTGCTCAGACTCATTTCTTGGACTTTAGCTGATTTTTCTTGCAAAGCTTCCAGGTGCCCCTTCCTCATGCAGGAGTCTGAGGTGAATGAACAGCTAATTACAGTCACCTGACCTTCCTCAGAACTCCATACAGGCCAGCCAGTTGTACAATTGCCGAGGATGAGCTACGGGTTCGAGCATGCTGGACATGCACTGAGCCTCATCCCAAGGCTGACCTATGACTATTACAGGTCTTAGGGGAAGGAGAAGAAACAAAGAAAGAACTCAAGGTTAACTTTTCACTTATGTGCAAAAAGATTTTAGACTGAAAGGGCCCCAGTGTCCAGCAAAATGAATGAAAACTGCTTTACATAGTGACCTCATTAAGCCTTTGGTTTCAGACCAAAGAAAAGTTTTCACAAAAAAGCATCGAGTAGCAGATTAGCACAGAGTTCTTCATGGCAGCCCTCAAGGGTAGCAGCTAGCTCTCAGTACCTCAAGAAGTCTACGAGGCAGTAATTTATAAATGAAAATCGTATGCTATCAGTTGCATATGAGGGGAAAATAAAGATATTCTCAGATATGTGAGGCAGCAACTTTGAGTCTCATTTACCCGCTGTCAAGAAGATGTTGATGGACGTGCCCCACCACAGAGGAGTAAGTGCCTGGAAGGAGCAGGCCGATGGTGCAGGCCAGAGTTAGAAAGGACACATCCATACACATGCTGTTGTAGGAAGGCCTTAGCTATAACACCCGGGACCCCAGCAAGCAGCAGCACAAGTCTGCTACTTACATATATTGGGGAGGGTATAAAACTATCAGCCAACAGTTTTAGAAGAGAGGAAAAGAGGAAGGAAGACACTGTCCGCTAAAAAAGCGGAAAATGGGTACTATCAAGATGATTCCAAGGGTAACGGTACTTGCTGCCCTAGCCTACCAGACCTGAGCTTGATTCCCGGGATCTGCATGGTAGAAAGAGAGAAGTGACTCATGTAAGTTGTCCTCTGATGCTCACACAAGCGCTGAGGTACAGGACTGTGCCTGCGTACATGCCCACACACACTATATACCTATATATTATATAGATGTATGTATATACATACATATAATTATTATATACACACTATATGTTATATATTTTATATTATATATGTATGTACACATATTATGTATATTATATATTGGGATTTGGGATTAAAGGCATGTTAGTGCTACCATCTGACTAAAACAAAAAAATTTAAAGACTGAAAAATAATGGACAATGGAAATCCTGTCTCGAAAAACTTAAATGATAACAACAACAATAGTAGTAATAAGTCAATTTAAATAATGTCATCACTCACTTAGATGGATCTGAGCACGACTGACATATCCTAGAGACTGTCTTTTACAGTAGACATTGGATATCTCAAGGCTGTGGTGACTGTCACCAGGCTTAACAAACTATAGAAATGATCCCTGAAAGTATAATCTTCACCAGGTTTAAAATCCTGTCAAGTAACTACCTTAGGACAAGGGGTACATGCAAGTATGTTTCTGAACATTTTAGAGCCACCTAGAAGCCCGGTATCTCACAGTGGTAACACAGGATGTATTTCAGCCCAAAGGGTTCTGACCTGATGAATGTATTCCAGAAGACTCATAGTGTTAGCTACAAAGGTTTTCTCAAGTAGCTCAGCATAGCCTTATGGGACCATTATTTTGTGTCCTTTTAAATTCTAAGTTCCACAGGCAACTCTGCCCACGTACTTGATACCTCTTACTGTCCTAAGCCATCAGGATCAGCTGCTCCTGAAGTCAGCACTCACAGGCAGAACCTACATCAGCTAAAGGCTGGTACTTAGTCATTCCGAGTAACTGTTACTTAATTTAACTCTAAAGTAAAACAAAGAGAAGAATCCAACAAAAGCCGTCTTTATTCCCCAGGACTGAATGTTCTTTCCCCTGCTGTAAGGGTAATGTTATACCAGAGCTCTGGGAAGAGTGACTAATAGCCTGGGATTTGGGACAATTTAGTTACTATTTATGGTGTAGCGAGGTGAAGGCTTTCCACTGCAGAAATCTTCATTATCCTCAGCTGCTCACAGTGAAATAGAACAGATTAGGAAGTAGAGTGGGCCTATGCTTTTGAAAACTGTTTCAATCTTTCCAGACTGTTGGTTGAGCAGAAAAGTTTGTTGTAGCCAAGCATGGCCGCACATGCCTTTAATCCCAGCAGAAGCAGGTGTTAAAGGCATGAGCTACTATGGTTGGTCAGTTTTATCTTTTAAGGACAGGTAGGGGCTGCCAAGATAGCTTAGCACTTAAGAATTCTTGCTGCTTTTCCAGAGGACCCAAGCTGAGATCCTATTACCCACATAAGACGGCTCACAATTGTCTCTTACTTCAGTTCGAGGAGTCATGGCATCCACAGGCAAACCTCCCCACCACCACCCTCACGCCCATAGATGGCATACATACATACACACACATAAGTCAAATTTTTAAAATGTAATTCTAAGAAGGTGTAGAGCAGATGAAACTTTAAGTTCATCTCGGAAATCTGTGTTCCTATTATTCTGCATCTCAGGAGTTTTGCGAATGTACATCAGAGCAGATTTAGCACCAGGTATGTCATGTTTCGCAGAGTCCCTGAACTTGGTGCAATAGTCTGGAGACTAAAATTCTGAGTCGAATAACCCAGTGTGCCGGATGAGTGAGAATCCTCATGAAGTGTAAGGGGGAGAGGTTATCGGGCCAGCTTAGCAGCTTTTTATGAGGGCTCTGTCCCTCCAAAACTTTGCTTCTGTTTCACAAGTCATAACTGAATGTGACAAAGGATAAAATATGCTTTTTGGTTCTTGGATTTTTTCAATAGGTCATTGCAATTACCTAGTGGATATTTGTTTACAATAATTCCCATGATCCCAAAAAGCTGTTGGAACATTCCCATTAACCACTTGTCTTCGCTGTGTTCTGTTCCCACTGACAAAGTGGAATGGCACACACAGTTTGCTCCTTACATGTAATGGAGAGTTAACCCCAATCTTCTGGGAAGTTCTCAGAAGCCCAGCAGGTTGTGAGTTTTCCGTTGAAATGTTAAATTAATTTTTCAAGACTCAGGTCAATGTAGAAATGTCCTTCTAACTTCAAGTGACGGTCTAGGTTTATAATGAATGTGCTTCATCAGTAAGTAGCAGGGCCTGGGGCCTGGGAGAGAGCTCAGCAGTTAGGGATGCTTGCTGCTCTTCCAGAGACCTGAGCTCCGTTCCCACTCAGGGTGACTCACAACCATCTGCAACTCCAGCTCCAGGGAATCCAAGGGACTCTTTTTTTTTTTTTTTTTAATAATAGAATGAAGCTTTGTTAGATGGGCATCTGATAGTCTTTACTTCAATAAGTAATGCCAAAAATAACTGTTTACCAGAGGGACTCATATTGAACTGACTGCCACCCAGCTCAGTGCAAAGTCACAGGGGACGAAGGTACTGGAGAAAGACTTGGCCAAAGACCACACTTGATTTAACTAAATCAACATTTCTCATTCTGCCACTGACAAGCCAAGGCCACTGCCAATGTATGGCTTTGTTAGTTTGCTCCTCTGTGGAGAAGTTTTGATCTCTAGAACCCACTCAGTACTCAGGTTACTGCTCTCTTGAGCACCGCCCGACTACACCTCTCAAACTTTCATTACAGAGGTCTTCAGCAGCAACCTAAAAGTAATATAATAAGATGTGGAGACCAGGGCACCAGTCCCACGCAGCCAGATCCCGGGGCTGCCGTCACCTTCCACCTTGGAGGCTTAAACCCTCTGTGCTATGAATTCGTTTCTGCCAAGTCGGACCATGCATCCTAGGTGTGGGGGAGGTGAGGTACCCACCTTTAGCCCAGCACTCAGGAGGCAGAGGCAGAGGCAGGGGTATCTCTGAGCTTCTAGGCCAATCTGCTTTACACAGCAAATTCCAGAGCACCCAGGGCAATGGGTTGTTTGGTTGTTTGGAAACCACTGTGGGAATTCACCTGAGGGAACTGCTTAGAAGCAAACAGAGGCTAAAGCTGTTGACTCTAAAAGCTAGGAAAATTCCAGTCCCCCTCTCTGGGACTTAGAAGTCACTCCGGCTGGGGAAACTTGATTACATTTCTTCATACTTGCGTCTTGTTACCTATAGATGTACATCATGACTGTACCTATGGAGCGAAGTTGGTGTGGGGATTAAGTCAATTGCATTTGTAAAGCATTTAGGGACTTTGTAGCCGTTGGGACAAGGCAATTGATGAATGACTGATAGATTGTCGCAGTAAGATCAAATACTAAAGGACCTGGAAATGTCACGGAATGATTAGAAATTTATTTTATTTATCTTTGAATAGTTACTATATGTCGAGGCACTAAAGATAGTTGCCAACAAAACCTTGCCCTTGCCCTTGAAAGATCTAATATGCTGGTGAGTCACAGTGTCTAGATACGGAACACTGAGTTCTAGGTCAGCCAGGGATACACAGAGAAATCCTGTCTCAAAAAAACCCAACAAAACAAAACAAATCTAGGCAGACACGCTCCAATAAACATGCACATCTTTTTATTTAATTATCTAGAAAAACAGTACTACTACTAAGCACATCACAAAAAAAAAAAAAAAAAAAATCAGAAATCCCAGAGTCACCTGTCCCTTGGCTCTGTCCCATGTTGTGAGCATCCATGCCCAGGGCACACTTCCTGAACACCTCAGATTCCCACCACTGTATCCTTAGAGTTGATTCTCTTACAGCTGTACCACCCTGCCTCCAAGTGGGGCCACCTCAGACCACTGCTGGGTGTCTGCTGACTGTTCTGACAGGGTTTATGAGGTGCGTGCTATGCCCCGGCTTTGTATTTTATCACATCACTTTCTCAGTTAAAATTCTTTTCTTAAAGAAGAGCTGTGTTCTTTCCATGACATCTAAGCCCTTCTTAACCTCATCCACTCCCTCTGCAATCTCACCTCCTTCCCCTCGCTCTACCAAACTTTGTACCCTTGTGGTTCTGAGCTCCCGGCAGGTGGTAGGTGCCTGGCCCCCACTTCCCGCCCTGGCCCCAGGCTTCACTCCTGCAGACTTTCTCTGAACTGTTCTTCCTCTGGTGCCTCTCTGATCATCCCACTGCCTCCTCCTTCAGTGATCAGATCTTCAGAAGCAGTTATCGGATCAAGTGCTCAGCACAGAGGAGGCGCCACTCACCAGATTTAACTTCCTTTGCACAGCCCACTCTTTTCCTCTGGAAAGATTGATATGTGGCTCACTGTATGACTAGCTCTGTAAACAACGTGTGTGTGTGTGTGTGTGTGTGTGTGTGTGTGTGTGTGTGTGTGTGTGTACAGGCACATGGAGGCCAGAACGAGTTTCTCTACCGCTTTCCACCTTGTTGCCTAGAGACAGGGCTTCTCATGAAGCTGGCAGTTTTGGCTAAAATAACTTGGCTGGCCATGGAACTCTCAGAATTTGCAAGTTTCCGCTGTCCCCAAAGCCTTAATTGCTGGGGTGACTGGCACATGCAGCTGACCCAGCTTTTATGTAGGTGCTAGGAATTCAAACTCAGATCTTTATGGCTACAGAGCCAAGCTCTTGCCTCAGAGCCATCTCCCCAGCCATATTTTTTTTTTGGTTTTTCGAGACAGGGTTTCTCTGTGTAGACCTGGCTGTCCTGGAACTCACTCTGTAGACCAGGCTGGCCTCGAACGCAGAAATCTGCCTGCCTCGGCCTCCCAGCGTGTGCCACCACTGCCTGGTCCCAGCCATATCTTATAATCTATTATTATCGAGCATGAAGCTCTGGGCTTGATCCCCAGTACTCTCTAATATAAATTAGGATATTATATTTATAATATAAATTAATATAAATGCCTGTAATCCTAGCATTCAGGAGGCTGAGGCAGGACCTTGTATTTAAGACTAACCTGGACCCTACATAATGAGACTGTCTATATACATACACACACACAAACATGGGTGTGGGGGGATATGCTTCTTACTGTTATTTTGCAAGTAGGACTATTTATTTTTGTTTTTATTTTTATGAGACAAGAGTTTCTCTGGCTGTACTAGAACTCACTCTGTAGACCAGGCTAGCCTTAACTTGGAGCACTGCCTCCCAAGTGCTGGGATTAAAGGTGGATAACACCACTGACTATCTTAAAGTACACTTATTTCCAAATGGGTTTATTGTATCTATATTTTATAGAGACATACATATATAATAATAAAAAGTTTTGATAGTTTTCTTTCTCAAGCTTTCTAATTTATTTCAGATTTTATTTATTTTAAAGATTTATTTATTTTATGTACGTGAATACATTATCACTGTTTTCAGACACACCAGAAGAGGGCATCAGATCACATTACAGATGGTTGTGAGCCACCATGTGGTTGCTGGAAATTGAAATTAGGACCTCTGGAAGAAGTCAGTGCTCTTAACCACTGAGCCATCTCTCCAGCCCCTAGATTTTATTTTTAACTCTCCTATCACGTGTGTTTACCCCTTTAAACACTGTTCACATCCAGATTTCAATTACCCATGGTTAACCCTGGTCCAAAAATATTAAATGAAAAATTACAGAAATAAACAATTCATGACCTTCAATTACGTGCTATTCTATGTAGTGAGATGAAATCTTTAAAAAAAAAAATCAGTTTTGCCAGGTGATGGTGGCTCACACCTTTAATCCCAGCACTTGGGAGGCAGAGGCAGGCGAATTTGAGTTTGAGCCAGCCTGGTCTACAGAGTGAGTTCCAGGACAGCCAGGGCTAGACAGAGAAACCCTGCCTCGAAAAACTGGGGGAAAAAAAAATCAGTTTTTATGTGTAGGGTGTTTTGCCTGTATGTATGTTTGTGTTCCAGATGCATGCTTGCTGCTTTGAGCAGAGAGGTGTCAGATCCCTTAGAACTGAAGTTATAGATGGTTGTGAGCTGCCACGTGGATGCTGGCAACTGAGTCATGGTTCTCTTTGAAAGAGCAGCCAATGCTCTTACTGCTAAGTTACCTCTCCAGCCCCAGTGTGCTGAAATCTTGAGCCATTCTGCCCTGGACTGGACTCCTTCCTTGGTCCAGCATATGCACACTGTATGCCCCACCTCTAAGAGTCACTTGGTTATCCTGATTGTCATATCCTGTCATGGCTTGTGTGACAACAGTCTCCTCTGAGATTTAAATATTGCATTCTGCAGGGGAGCTCCTTAAGCAGGAAGGATAGCTTGAGACCAGTGTCCCATGGCTAATAAGAGATAACAGAGCCCTATTCACATGCAGATGCTGTCTTCTGGATTTACAGTAGTGTGATATAGCACATGAAATGCACCTGGATGATGGCCGTGTGTCTTTCTAGTTTTCTTGGCATGCTTGCTTCTGCCTTGCCTCCTCCCCTTCTCATACTTCCAACTAGGAAGCCAGTGGCTCTGGGTTGAACATCTTCGTATATCCCTTCCCTATCTACCCACTTAGAAATGAGGTAAAAAAGGGAAATGGTTTTATTTTAAAAGATGGGCATACAGGCTCTCAAAATAGCTTCTACTAGTTGAATCGAAGCCTGAAGACCTGAGTTTAATCCCTGGAACCTACATGGTAGAAGGAGAGAAGAGACTCCCACAAATTGACCTCTGACCTCCATGTGTGCACTATTCAGGATACTGGAGGTTTCCAAGTTGAGTGTAGCCTTGGCTACATATTAGAGTATAGGCCAGCAAGATTCTGTTTCTAACATATTTTTTTTTTTGGAGGAAAGAAAAACATATTGCAGGGTTGTTTGTTTTTATTGTGTTTGTTTTTGTTTGGTTTTGCAGCACTGGGAATCACTCCAGAACCCCAAACATGCTAGGCAAGTTCTGTCCGCCGCATGCATTGGCCCAACTCTTGGCCTGCTGAGATAGGCTCTTCCTCCGTAGAGTTAGAGCCCCTCCCACACAAAATATCTAAGAACATATAACATTCTTGTGTTTTCCTCTGATTTTTTTTTCATTTAACAATATGTAGCTAATAAACACAGCTTTAACCCATTGTTCTAGCTGCCTACTGTTCTCAGAGATAAAGACAACACAAGTTATCGCTTTGCTGAAGGGCATTTAAATGTGTCTGGTCCTCTGCCTCTGTACCCAGAGCAGCAAGAACTTCAGTGTACAGACCTGTGCAGGGATGGTGTTATTTCCATGAGATGTAGCCCCCAGCAGGAACTATGTATACAAAGTAGGTTGGGACATGATTTATCACAAAAATAAAAAGTATACAGAAATAGTCAAAGGAATTCAGTAAATGATCCAGAGAATGGTAGAACACGCTTGTAATCTCAGTACTTGAGAGACTGAGGCTGAAAGAAGGATCCAGGCCAGCCTGGGCTCCAGAATAAGACCTTGTCTCAAAAGAAATAAAAAACAAAACCAAACCCACAAACAAAAATGAAAACTCAAAAAAAAAAAAAAAAAAAAAAAAAAAAAAAACAAACCTCAGAAAATGGTAATAATATCTGACTATGTGGGCATTTATCAGCCTTTGATGAGAAAGGTGTTTCCTAGCAACTGGAAGGTACACATCACTGAATGAGAATTCATAAGAACAGAAGACAGAACCTGCCCCATACCTTCAGAGTTGCCCGTAGAAAGCATGTTTCCTGTTTTGCTTGCTGGACTGGAAGGAAAGCAGTTATTTGAAGCACTATTAATGGACACTGAGCCCCTGGCCCTGAGAGCTAATCAAACTTTGAGGTGACTAGGTATGTGGCACAGGAGACTGACAGTGAGAGCTGGTAGTTCAAATCCCACAAGAGGATAAAGGCTGAGCTGAAGTGGGGAGAGTGTGTGTCACCATAAGCAGAAGCCTAGATGGCTGTGGTGATGGTGTGATCTCAGCAAAAGGCAGTAAGAGTGCAAGTCCCTGCTGGGCAGTGGTGGGACATACCTTTAATCCCAGCACTTGGGAGGCAGAGGCAGGCGGATTTCTGAGTTCTTATTTAGCCAAGTCTATTCTCGACTTGGAAACCTCCAGTCTCCTAAATGCTGAGATTACAGGCATGAACTAACATACCCAGCTATAATATGCTTTTAGTAAGCCATATTTATTTATATTTTATAATCTTTTTTTAAACTTTTTATTTATATGAGTACATTATAGCTGTCAGATACACCAGAAGAGAGCATCGGATCCTATTACAGATGGTTGTGAGCCATCATGTGGTTGCTGGGGATTTAACTCAGGACCTCTGGAAGAGCAGTCAGTGCTCTTAACCACTGAGCCATCTCTCCAACCCTTTATTTTTTGAGACAGAGTCTCATAGTCAAGGCTGTCTTCAAAGATGCTATGTTGCTAAGACTAGCCATGGGCTTCTGATTCCCTTGCCTCTGTCTCCTGAGTGTGGAAATTACAAGCATGCTCCAGCATTCCATTTTATCTGGTTTATGAGGGGCTAGCGATCCAGTCCAAGGCTTTATCCATGCTGGACTAGTGCTGTTGACTCAACTAACCTCTAACTTCAAAAACCTGAGTTTTAGGGGTCTCACCAATTGCATTCGCTTGAGGCTGGAGATGGGTCTAGTTAAGACACTGGAAGAGCATTATTATTATGGCCAAGGCTCTGCCAACTTCAAAGTCACCTCTTTGCAGGACAGGAAGCTAGCAATGTTCGTGCTGCCCACCCTGCAGGGTCACAGTGGGGACAATTGGAATTATTAAGTGCCATGAGAATGCTATTCATAGGTTAGCATTATTTACGCCACTCTTTCCTGAATATAAGCTGTATGTAAGCATCATTACTATTCTGCATACTGCATCAATAACCAAGAACGGACAGGTTATCACTTCAAAGATACTCGCTTTGGAATGAATAGTCATGGGATGGACCACAGAAGCACAGTAATGAAGAGGAAAAATAACAGACTCATGCCAGTCACTGACTCCATCAGAGCGGTGGCCCAGTGGATTTCTGCAACTGGGAAAACAAGAACAGAGCTGCCTTGGTTTTCAAAGTGGCACAGACAAGCCAGACGGAGATAGTGTGTTTTCCCCTTTCCGAGGTCACTAATTCCTCCCCCTGCTCACAGAAATCTGGCTACATTGGGGTGCCGGGGTCCTGTCAAGCCATTTCTGTCACTAAGATGTCAAAGAAACTGGTATACCTATGGGTGAATGCATTTATGTATGTTCTTTACATCTTGGCAGCGCTAGGCACTGTGGGTGGACATGCCTGTGAATTTCCCAGTGGGAAATGCTCCTCAGGACTGAGGGCATTTTCATTCTGTAAATGTGGCATGGTTGTAGCTAGCACTGTGTAGTAAAGAGTAGGGGTTGGCCCTCCCCACGCCCCACAACTGTTCTTAAAGGTATTTTTCTCTGTAGGCTGTAAATGAAATGAATCAGATGGCTCCAGATGCTAATGACCAAATGTTTCTATTTGATTCTCTCCATGGAGAAGATACACTGTGTTTGCATCTCTGAGGTTTATGAAGAGCTGCTAAATCAGAACTGCCCAGAGCTGGTCATGCTATGGGAAAGACGGCACTCTGTGAAAGCATACAAATGAAAGGCTACTATCCTTAATGTTTCCCCTTCCCACTGCTGGGACTGCATCAGGGAGATGCCTCAAGACACTCGCAGAACCCCTGGGTTGTCTTGAGTTTCAGACTTGGTTGTGGTGTGTGGAAGCCACAGTGGGGGTCTGCTTGGTTTCTGGTGTGTATCTGTCACATGAGAGAATAAGCAGAGAGAAAAAGAAAACCTTGAGATTGAAACCGCCTATATCCAAAGTCCATTGTCCTCTATAGACTGTTTTCAAAATGAAGACAGTTAAAAGCAGATGGTAATTTAAGCAGGTAACTGAGAGAAATGCCATGAAGAGCTCTGGGTCCCCCTCCATATTCTGCTCAGTTGACCAGGACATGAGGGAAAACATGATTCACTCATTTGTTCATTTTTCTCTCTAGTTCTGTTTTTGGAGACACTATTGTGTAATCCTGGCTATCTCTGTAGACCAGACTGGCCTTGAACTCAGAGATCTGCCTGCCTCTGCCTCCTGAGTGCTGCTAGTCTTAAGGGCCTGTGCCACCACTGCCTGGCCCATGATTTTTCTCTTATTCCTTCCTTTAGAGAAAAGTGACCTTGCAAGAATTATATCTAAGTTATATGAATGGTCACTGATGAATTATTTGATTCCCAAACTATAGATTTCAGGTAAACAGCCTGCGTTTCTAATATGGAAGTCATAACATTGTACAGTCTTTAGAAAGCTTTACTTACTGAAGAATTCATTTATTGCACATAGTATAATATTCCTATTTCATCAATCAAATTCAGGGACCTGTGCCCAGTAATCTGACTCAGTGGGTAGAAATGCTTGGTCTTAAGCCCAATGACTAAGTCTGACTCATGAAACCCACATGGTAGAAGAGAATGAACTAGAGCTGCCACATGTCCTTGTGGCACACACGTACACACAGTAAAAGGAAAAAAAAATGTAAGAGATTGGAAGGGACTTATGGGTAGAAGAGGTGAAAGAGGCGTTATTAGCTAGCACCTTACCTGCTAAACCATTCCACTGGCCTGGCAGATCAGTTGTATTCACCATCATATATTAAGATTAAACATCTTAAACATTTTGTTTGTTTGTTTTGTTTTCAGACAGTTTTACTACGTAGTGCCAACAGACCTTGAACTCACTATGTAGACCAACCTAGCTTTGAACTTACAGAGATCTGCTTGTCACTGTGTCCAGAGATTTTGCAATTAAAGGATTCTGCTACCACATCTGGCCAAAGAGGTTTAAGGGTGCAATTTATGAGCAGTTATGAGCACTGGCTTAATTTAATTGATTTAATCCACAGGACTAGTAAAACTCAGACGAAACAATGTGCTGGAGAGATGGCTCAGCAGTTAAGAGTACTTACTGCTGTTCTTCCAGAGTTCCTGAGTTCAATTCCCAGCAACCACATGGTGGCTCACAACCATCTGTAATGGGATCTGATGCCCTTTTTCTCTACATGGAGATATACACGCAGACTGAATACTTATTTACATAAAACAAATAAATAAATCTTAAAAGAAGTAGGGTTTATTTTGTATTTTACATTTTTTTCTATTTTGAGGGTTGTTGTTGTTTAAAGATTTATATGGGAGTACACTGTAGCTGTCTTGAGACACACCAGAAGAGGGCATCAGATCTCATTACAGATGGTTGTGAGCCACCATGTGGTTGCTGGGAATTGAACTTAAGACCTGGAAGAGTAATCGGTGCTCTTAACCACTGAGCCATCTCTCCAGCACTGTTTTTTCTGGTTTTTACTAGTCCTGTGGGTTAAATCTAGGCTTCACATGTGCTACAAAAGATCTCTATCACCACACACACCTTTCTGGAAGTCCTGAGACTCGCTAAGTATGCATTCTACAATACACAACATCTCCAGTCCTTTTAAGTCTTAATTTAAGGAGCTAGAGAGATGGCTCAACAGTTAAAAGCACTGTCTACTCTTCTAGAGGACATGGGTTCAATTCCCAGCACTCAATGGCTTGAAAATGTAACTCTATTTATTTCCAAGGGATATGATTCCCTCTTCTGGCCTCCTTGGCACCAGGCATGCACATGGTACACATGTATACAGGTAGGCAAACCCAATCATGCACATAAAATAAAGTTTAAAAAAAAAAATCTAGCCTGGTGTTGGTGGCCTGTACCTTTAATCCCAGCACTTAGGAGGCAGAAGCAGGTGGATCTCTGTGAGTTCTAGGACAACCTGGTCTACAGAAAGAGATCTTGTCTCAAACAAACATAATCTTTTTAAAAATTAAGTGTTTTTAAAAATATTCATGCTTATGGGTGTGGGGGCTTAGCCTATGATTTCAGTACTTGGAAGGCAGAGGTAGAAAAGTGAGACTGTTTCAAATAGACAATTTGTATCTATTATCATTTTTGAGGATTTATTTATGTTATGTGTATGAATTTTTGCCTGCATCCATGTATATGCACCGTGTTCATGCCTGTGGGATCCTCTGGGTGATTGTTCAGAACTGAGCCTGGATCTTATACAAGAAAAACAAATGCTCTTAACTGCTGACCTAGGTCTGCAGCCCCCATTACCTAAGTTTATCTCTTTTGAGGTTTAAAGGAGGTTGGTTGGTTTTCCTGGTACTGGGCTTCAAGCTTTATCCACAGCAGGCAACCACAGTACCATTGAACAGTGTCAGTAACCTGTGGTGTTTAATGTTTCAATTATTTTCTAATTCTATTACTTCAAAGATAATAAGAAATATACTCAAGTTGCTGCAGCCCCAGAGTTTTAAAATATTAATATTTAAGTGTTTCATCATCCAGCCGCCTCCCAGAAACTGATAGACTTGAGTTTTCTAATTACTATTCTATGTAGTTGGGATACTGTTTTTATTTTCTATCACCAAAGAAGTGAATAGCACAACCAGTGTAAGCAATGTGCTGGTGTGTTACCATATAAATGCTCAAGGTATGACTTCTAATGGTGAAAAACAGGAAAATAAATGGACCTTGATGAAGTGTGTCTTCTTTTGTCTGTTCCCAGGAAAGTTTATTTCAGGCATTTCCACTGGCGGAATGATTAGCGCTAACAGCGTTCCCCTCGGTTTTATTTTACAGGGTCTCTTCATCTTCCTGATATATGGGGTGTGCAGCCTAGAGGTGAGTCTGCTTGGAGTAGCTCAAGGCTGACAGAGTGAATGAGAGAAATGACAGGTTTCTTATCTTGATAACTGGAGAACAAAGTTGGCTTTCATACGAGTGTCCCACTGCCCTTCATGCTTCGACTGGCTTATGTGCATCCCAGCTTACGATTAAACACTGACGCCCTGAATACAGGGACAGCCTCATTTCTCACTGGCATGGACTAATATTTTATGACTGCCTGAAGTTTTTGAATTTTCAGTGTTCAGCGCTTAGCTATATACCTGATAGTTTCAGGAAATAATTTAAATGTAGTTGTATGGGGTTAGGAAGGTACAGTGCCTCATGAAACTACTCATAAAATACCGTTTTAAGGTTTCCAGGCAGGCTCAGAGAGGCCTGTGTTGGTAAATAATACTTACTATGATTTCAATTTTGAAATTTCTCAGGGAAGTTACTTAATTACAAGAAGTCATTTTGAGAAACAGTATGAGAAAATGGACACGTGGTTTCTTTAAGAAAACACTATGTAAATAACTACTCTCCAGATCCTTTTATTAAAATGTCTGTGATGATATATAAATAAGCCTAGGAAAGTTGCTGGTTTCCATTTTTGCATGCTTGCTGTGAATGCCTTTCATACATTATTAGGCACTAAACACGTATTTACTTGGTTTTGTCGCTTGAACTTTTAATTTCAAGATGTTTACCTGAATAAGGAGCAATTTTACAAGTTTCTAGGCATTCTATAGTGGAGGGGGTGGGGAGAGTGGAGTATGTACTAGCATACACTTTAGCAGAGATTTTAGACAGGAATGATGGCCAATATTTTACAAATGAGGCGAGTTAGCATCCAACATGATAAGCAAATTCAGACAACTGAGAAAGTACGTGGCATTTAAATACCATCTGATGCTGAAGTGTGTGTGGGCGTGTTTTACAGGACAGCTGCACCTGGGATTACACGTGGTTTCCCTTTGCTGTAGCCTTCAGGTAGGCTGGCAGTCAGACAAGTTGCTGCAGCGGTACCTCCTCTATGGCAGTCTTAAAGGCTCCTTCAGTAAACGCAAAGACAAGCGTTACTGCTGTCCCCAATCTGCAAGGAAGGAGTAAAAACTACCTGTAATCAAGAGTAAAAACTACCTGTAATCAATACTGTTACGAGTTTAAAGCTTTAGTCAGACTCACAAGTACCTTAAGGAATCCTTTTCTAGGTTTGATTTTGACTCAATACTTGGATTGCAAACACTAAAGTGAATCAAATGCCAATGTTCAGTTCTCCACCTTCTCCACCCTTTCTCTGCGGCTCCCACGCCACGCTGCAACACGCTCTCCCGGCGTCCCCCGACTTCCCGCCCCTTGAGTTCCACCTCCCGAGCATCTTTTCCCCAGAAACCCTCAGCCACTTTCTGCCCCACGGCAGAGCCACCAATCACGTCCCCTCGCTGCGGAAGACCCTCCGCTGTCGGCCTCTAAGTCCCCGCCCCTCCCGCCTAGCCCCCAGCAGCTCCGCCCAACCGCCCCCTTGATTGACAGAGTGGCCAGGCGGAAACTGAGGCGCAGGCGCACTGAGTTCGCAGAGCTCCCCTCTGGTCCGGTCGAGGACTTCCCGGCAGACACCGCGCCGCGGCTGCGCAGAAGCGGGGAGGCTTTTAATTCCATTGTGGAGAGGACGGCGTTATTTTTATTAACTGGAGGCGACGGCGGCTGCGGCGGCGGCGGAACCCGTAAGTGTGGCCGGCGGGCCGGGGCGGGCGCGGGAGCGGCCAAGAAGGCCGCGGGGTAGAGCGCGCCGGGCCGGAGGCGGCGGGGCTGCGGACGGGCGCCGGGCGCGGTGCGGGCTGGGCGGCGGCGCGGCGGGTCCCAAACGCTGCGGTGGTCCCGGCCCGGGGCCCGGCCCTACCGCCGTTCCCCCTCTTCCCTCCTTTCCATCCTCTCCGCAGCCAGGCCTCCTCCGGGGTATGAAAATCGGCAGCGGGTTCCTCAGCGGCGGTCCCGGCAGTAGCGGTGGTAGCGGCTCCGGCGGCAGCTCCGGCAGCGGCGGCGGCAGGAGAGCAGAGATGGAGCCCACCTTCCCCCAGAGTATGGTTATGTTCAACCACCGGCTCCCCCCGGTCACCAGCTTCACCCGGCCGGCGGGGACGGCCGCCCCTCCCCCGCAGTGCGTGTTATCCTCCTCTACCTCCGCAGCCCCGGCCGCTGAGCCCCCCCCTCCGCCAGCCCCGGACATGACTTTCAAGAAGGAGCCGGCGGCGTCAGCCGCGGCCTTCCCTTCGCAGAGGACCTCCTGGGGATTCTTGCAGTCCTTGGTGAGCATCAAGCAGGAGAAACCTGCAGATTCCGAGGAGCAGCAGTCCCACCACCACCATCACCACCACCACTATGGGGGGCTGTTCGCTGGGGCTGAAGAGAGATCACCAGGCCTAGGAGGAGGGGAAGGGGGGAGCCACGGCGTCATCCAAGACCTCAGTATTCTCCACCAGCATGTCCAGCAGCAACCAGCCCAGCACCACCGTGATGTATTACTGAGCAGCGGTAGCAGGACTGATGGCCATGGCAACGAGGAGCCAAAGCAGGACACTAACGTCAAAAAGGCAAAGAGGCCAAAGCCAGAATCTCAGGGAATCAAAGCCAAGAGGAAGCCAAGTGCATCTTCCAAACCTTTGGTTGGAGAGGGAGAAGGTGCTGTCCTGTCCCCAAGTCAGAAACCTCATATCTGTGATCACTGTAGTGCTGCTTTCAGGAGCTCCTACCACCTGCGGAGACATGTCCTCATTCACACAGGAGAAAGACCTTTCCAGTGCAGCCAGTGTAGTATGGGTTTCATTCAGAAATACCTACTTCAGAGACATGAGAAAATTCACAGCAGAGAGAAACCCTTTGGCTGCGATCAGTGCAGCATGAAGTTTATTCAGAAGTACCATATGGAGAGACACAAGAGGACACATAGTGGAGAAAAGCCATATAAGTGTGACACTTGCCAACAGTATTTTTCAAGGACTGACAGATTGTTGAAGCACAGGCGCACATGTGGTGAAGCCATAGCAAAAGGAGCCGCTAGTGCAGAACCTGGGTCATCAAACCATAACAATATGGGTAATCTGGCTGTGTTGTCTCAGGGAAATACAAGTTCTTCAAGGAGAAAATCGAAGTCAAAAAGCATAGCTATTGAGAATAAGGAACACAAGACTGGCAAAACAAATGAATCACAAATGTCAAACAATATAAACATGCAGAGTTATTCAGTAGAAATGCCTACTGTCTCTAGCAGTGGGGGCATAATTGGCACTGGAATAGACGAACTACAGAAAAGGGTGCCAAAATTGATCTTTAAGAAAGGAAGCAGAAAGAATACAGATAAAAGCTACCTTAATTTTGTGTCACCGTTACCAGACGTAGTTGGGCAGAAATCATTGTCTGGTAAACCAAGTGGCTCACTTGGCATAGTATCCAATAATAGTGTGGAGACCATTAGTCTTCTCCAAAGTACAAGTGGCAAACAAGGCCCAATAAGTAGTAATTATGACGATGCCATGCAGTTTTCAAAGAAGAGAAGATACTTACCAACTGCCAGCAGCAACAGTGCCTTTTCTATCAATGTAGGACACATGGTCTCCCAGCAGTCAGTCATTCAGTCTGCAGGGGTCAGTGTTTTGGACAATGAGGCGCCATTGTCACTTATTGACTCCTCAGCTCTAAATGCTGAAATTAAGTCTTGTCACGACAAGTCTGGAATTCCTGATGAGGTTTTACAAAGTATTCTGGATCAGTACTCTAGCAAATCGGAAACGCAGAAGGAGGATCCTTTCAATTTATCAGAACCACGAGTGGATTTACACACCTCAGGAGAACACTCTGAATTGGTTCAAGAAGAAAATTTGAGCCCAGGCACCCAAACACCTTCAAATGATAAAACAAGCATGTTGCAAGAATACTCCAAATACCTCCAACAGGCTTTTGAAAAATCCACTAATGCAGGTTTTACTCTTGGACACGGTTTCCAATTTGTCAGCTTGTCTTCACCTCTCCACAACCACACTTTATTTCCAGAAAAACAGATATACACTACATCTCCTTTGGAGTGTGGTTTTGGCCAATCTGTTACCTCAGTGTTGCCATCTTCGTTGCCAAAGCCTCCTTTTGGGATGTTGTTTGGATCTCAACCAGGTCTTTATTTATCTGCTTTGGATGCTACACATCAGCAGTTGACACCTTCCCAGGAGCTGGATGATCTGATAGATTCTCAGAAGAACTTAGAGACATCATCAGCCTTCCAGTCCTCATCGCAGAAATTGACTAGCCAGAAGGAACAACAGAAAAATCTAGAGTCCTCAACAAGCTTTCAGATTCCATCTCAGGAGTTAGCCAGCCAGATTGATCCTCAGAAAGACATAGAGCCTAGAACAACATACCAGATTGAGAACTTTGCACAAGCATTCGGTTCTCAGTTTAAGTCGGGCAGCAGGGTGCCAATGACCTTTATCACTAACTCTAATGGAGAAGTGGACCATAGAGTAAGGACTTCAGTGTCAGATTTCTCAGGGTATACAAATATGATGTCTGATGTAAGTGAGCCATGTAGTACAAGAGTAAAGACACCCACCAGCCAGAGTTACAGGTAAGGTCTCGAGAGTGACCAGGCTGGAAGTCTAATGTAATTTTGTTTTATTTTGAGAACACTGCCATTGGAATGTTTCTACACGATCCTATTAAGAATAATGTAATGCCCTTTCAATGCAACTTTTCATATTTAGTTTATTTTGTTAGTGTGATTTTAGCTCTGTTTGTATTATGATTTTTAATCAAAATCAATAGATTAAAAATAGTTTGACATTCAAAGTGACAATGTTTAGCAATCAAATTTACATGTATAGATTGTCAGGGAATAGCCCAAAAGTTTTAAATGCAAAAACAAAAAAAAATAAAATAAAAAAAAACAAAACAAAAAAAAAGTACAGGAAAAAAAAAAGAAAAGAAAAAAGGAAAAAAAAAGAAACTTTGTTGCTAGGATTAAGGTTATTCTAATTGCTTTACTCTCAGGAAAGTGTAATAACGCATGGGAATTCTGTACGTTATCACCGTAATGGAATATCCAACTTACAAATAGTATGATACACATTTCATTGTTTAAGTTAAGGGATCTTAAACATTTCAAATTGCTCTTTCTGGGCTGATAGAATATACATGTCATCGTTTAAGTAAGGGATCGAAAACATTTCAAGTGCTATCTCTGTCTGGGCTGATCCAAAATTCTGAGATTGTTGGCTACCTATATTTTGTTGCAGCTTTCAAATGTACTCCAAACTTCCAAACCCAGATTCATTCCAGCTTGGTAGAACAAATATTCTTAGATCTTTGATCAAAGCCTGGAATGATAGCTTTAATTTAAAAAAAAAAAAAAAAGAGAAAAAAAAAACCCATCCTCTTTATCCACCTGTAATAAGGCTGTAATTCCATTAAGTGATTCTGTGAATGTCTATCTAGTACAGTGTTAAAATTAAAACCCAAGTGGTTGGTTGGTTTCAGTATTAGAAAGTAAGTTCGAGTCACATAATCTATTGAAATTTGGGGTGTGCATTGTTCATTTATACATGGCCTAAAAACATTCTCTTATTTATGCTACTACGTACCACCTTCACTTCTGGTTTTTGGTACTTGTTCTTAACTTCCTCCTAAAGTTCTGGGCCTTCTTGTTCCTTCTCCCTGTCTTGATGGTTTCAATTTTAGAGTGATTTATCATCTAGTAGATAATTGATTATGCATTTTATATGTCTTATGGCATTCAAATACTAAATAGGGTAAACATCCCTGACTTTTTTTTTTTTTTAAACAAACCCAATACAGATTTCCATGTACAAGCTATAGATGGTGGCATAGCTTGTGTGACAGAGAAGAGTGTGTATTTAGTAATGACATCAGAACTCTCTGTGAAATTGCAGCCTTTAATGTACATTTTGAAGGGGTGTATTAGTCAGTATTGTACAGGGATCTTGTAAAGTCATCAACTTGCTATGAACGCTAATTGCCATTTGAAGCTACTGATAGGCAGTGGCTCTGCTCTAAACCACTTTTTAGCAATTGTATTTTTTTTCCTGATTATATTTTTTAATGTACTTTGATGTTTATGCTGATGAGTTTTTATGTACTTTTGGTGATGTTTAGTCTTATGAACTCTTCTGACGTCAGAAAAGTACCACTGGTTGTTTGCAGTCTCATTGTGTAATCAGCCTAACACAGGCTTCCATGTATAATAAAGTAATTAATATTGTGCAAGTGTAAAACACTTCTGTTATAAAAGCAGTGTTTGGAAAATAAGAAATTATTAAAAATGGTTACAAAATACTAGTTAATTCCCTTTTCCCACCTTCTACCCTTTAGCTTTAGTTAGCTAAAGGGTACCAACTTGACATTAAAAGATTTTTAGAAAATGTGTTTTAATTCTTTTAATACACTCAGTACTAAAATGTCTGTATGTCTTATTAAGTGCAGTAAGTTCTATTGGGTACAGAGACAAGTGTGATCAAAGATGGAGAGGACCTTTACCCCTGTATCTCTTAAGCTGTATGATTTTTCTCTCTCTCTTCTCTTTTGTTTTATACAGGTTTTGAATTTCTTTAACTTTTATTGTGTGTACTGAATACTACATATGTATTATTCTGATTGTTTGCTCTAGTTTACTACCAATAAAAGTCCTGTTAATCACAACATTGAAGAAAGGAGATATCACTTAGTCTCTGTGGATTACATTTCATAAAATACTCACGTTAGTGGTATAAATTGTAATTTAGGAGCTTGCATTTTTATTGTATTTATACTGTATTTTGTCTTTCTAGGTTTATTTAAAATGCATTGAATATTTTGTTTGAGGTGCACAATAATATAAAGACTAGAAATCTAATGTAAATTGCATTATGTTGAAACTAGGCTAACCATCCTAAATATTAGGGAGTTTATTTATTGAGGCTTTATTTTAAATCATATCGAAATATTTTTGGCTTAAGGTGTTATATATCCTTTTGCCTCAAAGGGTTATAATAAAATTACGGAATGATGGATTAAAATGGTCTTGAGCATTTTTAGTTAAAAAAAAAAAAAAAGCCAAATTGCAGTTAAAAGGTTATGAAATTAAGATCATAGGTATTGGAAGAAAAGGTGAGCTTGTGATATAGAAGGTGCAGTAAAGGGGTTTGACATAACTTAAAAGACAGAAGCTGACCATGTTGACACACGCCTTTAGTCCCAGCACTGGGGAGGCAGAGGCAGGTGACTCTCAAGGTCAGAAGTTCCAGGCCAGCCAGGGCACAGTGAAACCTTGTCTTTTTTTTTTTTTTTTTAAAAAAAAAAAAAAAAAAGGTCAGCCATCTCTTGAAATGAATGTTAAGAAAACTGCTTTGAGGTTTAAGTATATGAATATTGATGGAATAGGAGTGAAAACACAAGGGTAGAATGCTGATTCTATGTATATGTGTGCTATACATAATTTATAGTAAACATAGGCAGGGGCCTGTTGGTTAGAAGGTAGTATAGTTTGTTTTGTCCTTGTTGTCTCTGAGTCAAGTGCCTAAGGGAAATTTCACGAAGTCTCTATGACTCCAGTTACTTGATTCTCTGAACAGCTTATTTCCCCAGATTAGCTGAAGCAGATAAGAATCTTCAAAACCCACTCGCCTGCCTTTTTTCTTTTATGGATGGTTTATTATGAGTTTGATTGTTTTAACGTTGTTTGTTTTTCAGACATTAGAGTGTGGCCTATGAATACAGGTAGTTCAGTGGATAGAGGTCTTGCCCAAAGTCTGTGGATTAGTTACATCTCTAGTACTGAGTAAGCCGGCTTCTCTAGACTCCTGTAATAAGCACTAAAGAGGTAGAGGCATCCAGATCAGAAGTTAAGAGTCATCTCTGGCTACATATGAGGTTTGAGGCCAGTCCAGGCTACTTGAGACTCTTATCTCAAAAAAAAAAAATAGGCATTAGGTGTAAAATAGTAAATGATGCTGTGGGTTTCTGTTGTGCAACATAAATTCATGATGGTGATGCTTTTCAGCAATTAGTAGTTTGTGAGGTAATTTTTAAGTATTGCAAACGTGATATATATAAACATCTACCTCAGATTTCGTGTATTGCACTAATTATGGAGAAGTTCTTGTCCATTTTAATATTGTTTCATTCCTGATATTGAGCATTTTTATAATTACCATTTGTATAGTGACCTTGGCTGGGTGACAGTTTGGACAGCTACCCTCACGAAGATATAGGTTGTCCTTAACCTCTAATTTCATAGGCTCTTGTTAAACAGAAGAACTTAAAGAATGGGGAAAATTTTCAACTACAACTATTTTTAGAGCAAGACATCTTAAGGCTATCATTTTCTGAGTTTAGCGGTCTTCGTGTTTTCTGTTGATACAAGAGGATAGGATTTAGTTCTCACAGCAGGGCAGGACTGCTGGAGCTGTGGTAGGGTCCCCTGCTACTGGAGGTGTCAGTATCAGGTAGCTCTCCTGATTGTGGAGAAAAGGATCTGGGCAGTTAAGTATCTGCTTGGACCCTCTGAGATGCTAGAGTTCCTGATGGATTTTGAGGGAAATTATGGTCTGTTGGTTTTTTATGTCCTTAATTTATTGCTTAGAATGTACAGCATTGAAGATAACAACTTGGAAATCTGTTGTCTTGCCCTTTATTTTAAAAAACAAAACTAAGGAATTTGAAGCTACTTAGTTTTAATGAAGTCATTATCTTTATGAGGGCATACATTTTCAAATTTTTGTTTTCTTGTTCTGGGGTTTTTGTTTTCTTTAAATATTTAAATGTGAGTGACTTACTAAGGTTCTGAATTCTTTGTAGCTTATGCAGTGAAATACTACCTGACAGTTCTGGGTTCACAGATTGAGGGAGCCCACACTTGGTAGAGCCAGTGCCTCCCCAAGAGCACATTAGTGAAAATACATCTGCACCTAATTTACAAGTCAGTCATTCAGCATATATCTTACTCGTGGACACATTCTAAGAATCTCTTCCTTAGAAGATGCCTATATACCTAAATTTTGTTGTACAAATAAAAAGTTAATGCCTGAAATATATCCCGTACAAATTTTTTCATCTGCAGCTTATTTCATCACCATCTGTGGAAAACATTCAGGTTATATAAAGCCTTGGCGTTCAGCGATACGCCAGTCAGAGAAGTCATGTAGAACCTGGAGTTTGCACACTTGCTTATAAGAACCTCGCAAATGCTCAGGCTTCACTGCTTTCCACCAACAAGAATCTTAGCAAGACAGTAGCCATATGAAGGTTCTTTAGTTGTACAAAACGGTTTGCGAATATGTACTGACAGATATGCAAGCAGGCACAGCCAGCCCATCCCTCTTTATGTAACAAGAGTAAGACTACTAAGTGTAGCCCACATATGGCTAGCTGGGCTGAAATGTGCTGTGTGAGAGAAGACTTGAAGAACATGCTGTATTTTGAAATGGGTCATTCTTAAGAAGTATAATGAAGTAGCCAAGGAAAAAGTTGATTTAGACCTTATACTCCCAAGGAGATGTGTGTTTTCTGTTTGTAGAGAATGAAGGAAGAGTGGGTAATGGTCATAGTGGTATCTTCTAAAATTATGAAGGAAATAGAAATGTTACTACAAGATTAGTAGAGGAATTTATCCAAAAGTGTAAAGGGATCTTTGGAAATACGTTCTTTGTCATTCTTTTAGTTCAGACTAATTGTGGTACTTTGGTTTGTTATGAACTTTAGTACTATTTTGTGGAACAATTAATAAATAACTCTTCACAGACAGCTTCTGTTTACATTCCTGATGTAGAAAAAGACGACTAACCTTTGTGTTTATATATTCAATCTTTTCTTTGGTAACTCATGACACAACTTCCATTGGTTGGTGAGAATTTTAAAGTAACTTATTTTTGCCGGGTCAGTCAAAACTATTGATTATATGTGACCAAATAAATATGCATAGAATTTAAGAATTAATTAAGATTACAAACTTTTAATCCACATTCCTACCCACCAAAAAAGCAGTATACTGTATAAAGGCATAATACATTATGACAACGGTTTTGAGTGGTTACAAAAACTTGTAATGCCTTAATTATCTTAGTTTTGTCTCGAAAAATGTTTTCAGCTTTTTTAAGTTGTGACTAGTTCATTTGTGTATTTCACTGTTTACTTTGTGGTACTGGACATTGAACCAGGGTCTAGCCCTGCAGTTGGCAAATGCTCTACCAATGACCTATATTCCCAGGTACATCCCACTATTTTTTTTACAGTGTCATACAAGAATTATTCATTAGAAAACCAAAGTTTAAAGTGGGATCTAAAAAGCTGGGCATAGTAGCTCACACCTTTAATTCCACTTCTCAGGAAGTAGAGACAAGTGGATCTTTGTGAGTTTGAGGCTAGCCTGGTCTACATAGTGCATTCCAGGACAGCCATAGTGAGACACTCTCGAGGGAAGAAAAACTGTTTTGCACGAATGCATTGTTGAAAGTGTCAAAAGCGTTATTTGCAGGCTTAAATTTTAGAGCAGATTGCAAAACTAAGACCAGCATCACCATTTTGTTTGGTCATGTGAAGACTCCTCGCCTCTTTTCTACAAGAAAACCATGAGCAAGCATTTGAGAGTTCCTTTTTCACAGCTTGTGAGAACTGCACATAGGTGTCATTGTGGATCCCCATGAATAGGCAGCTGATTGGTTTATGAATTGAACTGGAAAGCCTTTCTAAGGATCTTGGTGTCCCACTTAGTGACCCAGAACAACTGAATGCAGGGTATGGGCTAGAGGGTTGGAGAAGTCTTTTAATGCAGAGCAGTTTTAACTGCTCTATGTCTAATCTTAAGTCTTCCAGCAAGGCATGATAGCTCATGCTTGTAATTACAACACTTAGTAGGGCAAGACAGGATTGCTGTGTGTTTGAGGCTAGCCTAGTCTTTAGTGGTTACCCTGTCTCACAACAAAAAAAAAATATAGCCTTTCATTTTGCATCTTAAAATTGAGTTAGGAAAGAGTATTGTTTGTAAGAAATTTTAATTTTTAGATTTGGGGGGATAGCTACATGAATTCTTTAAGTATTGAATTATCTCAAATCCCACTTAGCACACATGTCTTCCTCAGCCATGTTTGGTGTAGTTGGTTACATGTATCCTGATCGTTCTAGAAAATTTGTATAGGGTAATCCTAAGTCATTACATCATAGTGTTTTCAATGGCCTCCTGTTTTTAATCTAAAAATAAGTTATGGCCACACTTAATACTATTCTGAAATATTAATGTATGATCTTTGGATATGGCTCATCAAACATTTTTTTAAACTGTCGAGACAGATTTGTCTCAATGTGGCCAGTTAAAAAGGATCCCAGAGAGAAGAATATTAATGGGCTTATTTATTATGGTTTCCTTTTAAAACTCCAAGTCTTGAATTAAATTCATTTGGAAGACTGGTAGGGAAAATAACTGGGTTACTGCTGATGAATTACAGGTGGGCTGTTTAAAGATTAAAATGTACTTGAGACTAGAGTGGCCTAGTATGTTCAGTACATTACAATTTCTTCCTTTCTTTTTCCTCTTTGATCCCATTAAAACTCTCAATTAGCTGGATATGGTGATGCACATCCATAGTCCCATCATTTGAGAGGCTAAGGCAGGAGGATCATGAGTTCAAGGCTAGCCTGACCCACACAAACTCTTGTGTATATAATAATAGTAATAATAGTGAAAATACTTTTGCTTTTAAAGTCCATCAACTCATTTACAAATGTAACTGAAGTCTTCTATGTGCAAGTAAAGTGTTCTAGAGATTAGTTATATAATGAAATGATGTCAAGACTAACCATGCATTCAATTATGCAAGTAATTTTAAATATTTTCCATGCCAGGCAGTGGTTGCGCACACCTTTGATCCCAGCACCTGGGAGGCAGAGGCAGGCAGATTTCTGAGTTCAGGCCAGCCTGGTCTACAGAGTAAGTTCCAGGACAGCCATGGCTACACAGAGAAACCCTGTCTTGAGCCCCCCCCCCCCCCAAAAAAAAATACAAGATTTTCACGTAAAAAATAGACATTCATTTTATAATTTAGTAAGAAAGGATCGCTTTGGATTATGTTGTCACTCATTCAGCTGAGCCAATTGCTCCATCTGGAGCTACAGAGCAAAATCACCTTTGAATAGCCTGAAAGTACTGTTTGTTAAAATTGTTCAGCACCGAAATAGCTTTTGGGATTTGGACTGACTGTGAGAACAGAAATCCAAAATATATATAGGACTGCCTTTGATCAGCGGAGGCTTATCCACCGCGGGTGAATAGTGATTTAGATGAGTTTGTTATCTCACTTCCTCAAGTCAGACCATACTTTTTTTAGTGGGTTTTGGGCGGGATCGTACAGGAGCGGATGATGGGGTCATTGCGCCACAGATGAATGTGAGGGGCTGTGACAGAAAGGGAAGCTGGCCTGTCAGCAGGACAGCAGGGAACCTGACATGAGCTTTGGAAAAGCTCCTTTCTGATGAGTGTGCCTAGGAAACTGAGCTCATCGAACCGACTACTTTTTTACTTCTTCGTTCACATTAATTTTAAAAGTATCTGGCTTCTGTCAGTTTCAAGAGAAACCACATCTTCCCAGAGGCTTTCAAGTGCTCAGCATTTTGGGTTTATAGTAAAGTGTGAATCAAAAGAACAGGCTTTTCAAGAAAAGTGTTTCATCTACATTTGCTATGTAGACCGGGCTGGCCTTGAACTCCTGAAGATCTGCCCTCCTGTACCTTATAGAGCATATATAGCACATATATGTATTCAGCATGTATGGAGTGTATACAGTTAGATTTAAATTCTGGGCATGGTACTTAATGGAATGTCTATTCCAGGATAAAATTAAATAATTTAAAGATGCTAAGGGAGAAAGGGTGTGTGTGTGTGTGTGTGTATTAAATTGGACACCCAGGCAGCCGAGGGAGGATTTTGAATTTGAAACCAGTGTGAAGTACACAATGTGACCTCGCCATCTTAGAAAAAGAAGTCTGTCCGGATGTATTCTTTGAACAGAGTACTTGCCTGCCAAGCTCTAAGATCTGGTCTCCAGCAATGGAGACTTTAAAGGAAAAGAAAAAAAGGCTGGGTGTGGTGGTATAACACCTGGAATCCCAGCGTTCAATAATGGAGATAGGAAGGCCACAAGTTACAGGCTATGCTGTCTCTAAAGTAGGCAGGGACAAGAGTAATCAGAGTTAAAGCAATTTATACCATGAAACTTAGAAAAATTCCTCGGGGTCTGGGTAGGGAAATGGTCAGTGCACAAAGCTCAGGCACGAGAAGCTGAGTTTCAGTACCCAGCACCCATATAAAAGCTGCCCGTGGTCGCCTGCACCTGGAATCCCAGCATTAAAGGGGGGGAGGGGCCGCAAATAGATCCCAGTGGCTCTGGCCAGTCTATCTGGTGGAAATGGCATGCTGCAGGTTCAGTGAGAGGGTACAGAGCAATGGAGGAAGACACCCGACACTGACCTCTGGCCTCTATATGCTGTACACACAGGCATATACCACATGCACACGCATAGGAGAAAAAACAGGCTTTTATACACACATACACAGGTAAATTCATATACATGCGTGTACAACACACATGCACACACAAGAAGAAAAACCCATTTCTTGGGCCTGCCCAATGAGATTACCAAGTTTTGAAGTTCATGAGGTATTACCCTTTCATTACTATGTGAGTTAATGGAAAGAATATTTTGGCCTATTGGAAGAACTTAGGGTTTTTGGTTTGGGGTTTTTTGGTTTGGTTTTTTTTTGGTTTTTTCATTTTTTTGAGGCAATTTTTGCTGTATAGGCCTTCCTGTCCTGGACCAGGGAAGGCTCAAAGTCAGAGAGATCTGCCTGCCTTTCTGCCTCTGGAGTGCTGAGATCAAATTTGTAAATTATGCATATGTGTGGGTTCCGTATGATTTTGAGTGCCTGTGGAGACCAGAGGTGTTCAGTCCCCTGGAACTGGAGGTTCAGGCACTTGGGTGCCATCCCAGGTGGGCACTGGAAACTGAACATGGGTCCTTCCAAAGAGCAGCAAGTGTTCTTAACCACTGAACTACCTCTCCAGCCTCAAACCTTAATTATATTTGTTTCATAGTTAGAATTACTCTTTTAAAAATTAGACAAAGTAGCATTGCTTAATGTCTCTAATTCCAAGGTTCTTCCTTTAAAGAAAGTCATCTCACTTGAAGACAAGTCTTATTTTGTAGGCATCGTTAGAGAGACAACTGTGGCATGCAGCAGTGACAAAGGGGTTGAGTTGTAATCACATGACAGCCTCCTGCCAACAGGAGCTTCTGCTATTCACCAGCCTTCAGTAGGATGTTAGAAGGAACACAAGCCTCTGGGCCCAAGTGTCAGCTCTGCTCCTGGCTCTGGAGTGCTTAAGTCACATGATTCTGAAGAACCGACTACATCTGTTCATTTGCCCAAAAATGTTTTTATGATAGTGATTGTGTGTCTTTGTGTGCGTGTGCGTGTGCGTATGTGTCACAGTGCATGCATGAAGGTCAGAGGATAACCTTGTGGACTTGGTTCTTTCCTTCCCTGTGTGGCTTCTAGAAATGGAACGCAGGTTGCTTGGCTATGCAGCAAGTGCCTTTACCCTCTGAGCCTTCTTGCCAGCCTTGACGGTGTTATTACCACATGTATTAATAATTAAAAAAAAAAATGGATACAAACACACATGCCTGCCTGTTTTACAGGACTGCAGTAACCAGAAGAGCAGAGAACAGTATGACAGGTTAGACCTGGGGAGTGCTGACTGCAGGCACTACATTAAAGCAGTTGGCCGGCAAGAGCTGGGCAGACCGAACACTTCGGCGGGAAGCTTCTATTTTTATTTACTCCTTTTATAGGATTCATCTCTGTCCCACTGATGATTCTTTTGTTGTAAAGATGCTGTGGTATTCATCCATTTACAACTTTCAATGGGTATACTTTGCAATGATAATGGTTGGAATTTGCAAGCTGGAAAACATACTTTGTTGCAAAAAAAAAAAAATAATTTACAGTATCAGTGATAGATTTAAGGTGAGCATGAGCACACCCACCGGTAATCCCAGCTTTTGGGAGGTTGAAGTCAGAAGATTGCCCAAAGTTCAAAGTTCAAGGCCATTCTGGACAGTGAGTGTCAGACTAAACCAGGTCTTCACTGTGAGAAACCCTGTCTCAGTAAGAAAAAAAAGATTTTCTCCCTCTTTATAAGGCCGCAGATATTTTTGTAGTTTCTGTCAGAAAGACGAATGTAAGAAGTTTAGCATAAATGTTCTCTTCCTCCTTTTGCTTCCCCCAAATGTAACAGTCTGTAAAACACTTGCTGCTTATCACCCTGTTATAAAGCATTCTTCTTGTTTAACGTGTTAGTAAGTGGATGACAGGAAATATGGCTTTCTGAATCATGAGATCCTGCTCTCTGGAGACAGCCAGGTAGAGCTCTGGGAGTTTGAGGCTAACCTGGTTTACACAGCAAGTTCAAAACAGCCAGGGCTGGATAGTGAGTCTCTGTCTTTTTAAGTAGTTTTGTGTCTTCAGAATGAAAGAAAAATTAGAAAGTAGCCGGGCTGGTACTTAGCTTAGTGGTAGAAGATACTTGCCCAGCGTGTGCAGGACTCTGGCTTCCATTGACAGCACAGAAAATGAACTTTAAAAAGAAATTCAAAGAGAGAACCTGGAGATGTAACTCATTTGGCAGAATGGTTGACTAGCGTGCAAGAAGCCCTGGGTTTGGTCCCTGCACACCAGAAGCTACAGTACTCAGGAGGTGGGAAAAAGATGATCAGAAGTTAAATGCCATATTTAACAAGTTTGACAACAGTCAGGGCTACGTGAGACCCTGTCTCTTTCTCCTTCTCCCTCTCTCTCCCCTTCCTCCCTCTCTTTTTCAAACACACAGAGAGGAAAGAATTAGAAAATATATATTTTTTAATTTCTTAATAAAAGAGCTACATGAATGAATGAATGTCTACTGACCTAATTGTTAATTCTTTTTTTTTTTTTTGGTTTTTCGAGACAGGGTTTCTCTGTGTAGCCCTGGCTGTCCTGGAACTCACTCTGTAGACCAGGCTGGCCTTGAACTCAGAAATCCACCTGCCTCTGCCTCCCAAGTGCTGGGATTAAAGGCGTGTGCCACCGCTGCCCAGCTAATTGTTCATTCTTTATACTCCGGTTTAGTCAGACTCAACCTAGACCCACTGAACCATCGCCCCCAACACTTTTAGTATGAGACCAGGTTTCAGTATGTAACCCCAGACAGACCTGAGACTCACTTTACTTTGTAGCTCATGCTGGCACAAACTTCTAGTAAGAGTTCTGCTTTTTTGAATCTTGGGGTTATAGGGACATACCACCATGGCTGATGGGATTTGACCTTGATATCTATCTTAGTTAGGGTTTTACTGCTGTTCAGAGACACCATGACCAAGGGAAATCTTAAAAAGGACATTTAGTTGAGTTACAGCATGAGGTACAACCTTGCCTACCTCTGGAACACAGCTCCTTTGTGCCCTCAGAACACACTTCCCAGAAGATTTCACCTCAGTGATGCTGGTTTCTTAATCACCACTAATTTCTTAGCTCCAGATAACCAGCATCAATTGTCCTACTAGTCCCTTCCATTCTAGACTCTGAAGCCAGAGCTATGTGTCCAAAGCTGCCGAGTTCTGCTGCTTACTGGGGCTGGAACATGGCCCCCTCCTTCTATTACATTGTCACTAGCTTTCTGTTTTCCAACTCCTTCACTGCCTAAGCTTGGCTGTCCTGGAGCTTGCTCCATAGACTGACTTTGAACTCAGAAATCTGCTTGCCTGTCTCCTAAAGGTGAGGTCCACCAAGCCTGGATTTAAGTTTTTCTTCACCTAGAGTTTGCTCTGTTCTAGGCTGGTTTTGAACTCAAGAGATCTGCTTATCTTTTCCTCCTGGGATTAAAGGCTTGTACTACCTGGAGCTAAATTTAGCTGGGTGGAATCTTGTTCCCAGGTTATTACTCCTTTAATTCAATTTAATGTCCTTGGACACAGGAGTCAGCTCCATTTCACTTGCTGGCGTCCCTTTAATATTCAAACCATATATTTTATATTTTTCCTTTCTCAGTTTGCTATGCTTGTTCAAAATGCTCTTCATCAGACTTATGGAGAGAACAAAGTCTCTGTTGGGCTTTTTTGAGACTTCCTTTGCCAATGCAATTAATATAAATCTCTTTACCATAGCCTCAGGAAGTCTCTTCAGACAATGGCAAAAAGCAACCACATTTGTCACCAAAAATCACAAAACCAGTCTCTTGGCTACATATTAAAGTTCTCCTCTGAAACCTCTTTGTCCAACAGGTCCACGTAGTTCAAATCACCCTAGCACCACTGTCTTTGATATTCCTACTAGGATGGCCCATTAAGCCCCATTTAAAGCATTCCATGGCTTTCCAAATCTAAAGCCCCAAAATTCACATTCTTCCAAACAAAAACATGGTCAGGCCTAACACAGCCATACCTACTCCCATTACCAACTTCTATCTTAGGGTTTTACTGCTGTGAACAGACACCATGACCAAGGGAAATCTTATAAAGGACAACATTTAGTTGAGATTGGCTTACATGTTCTGAGGTTCAGTCCAGTATCAAGGCAGAAACATGGCAGCGTCCAGGCAGTCACGGTACAGGAGGAGCTGAGCGTTCTACATCTTCATCTGAAGTCTGCTAGAAGAATACTCACTTCCAGATGTCTAGGAGTAGGGTCTTAAAGTCCACACCCACAGAGCCACACCTATTCCTACAAAGCCACATTTGCTCCACCTCCAAATAGTGCCACTCCCTAAGCCAAGCGTACACAAACCATCACAGTATGTAAATACATGAATTTCAAGCATGTGGTATTACTGAATGTGAATACTTCTACACTAAAGCCTATAATTTGTTATTATTATTAAGAAAAAATAGAAAAATAGGACGGCCAGGCAGAGGTGGCGCACGCCTTTAGTCCCAGCACTTGGGAGGCAGAGGCAGGTGGATTTCTGAGTTGGAGGCCAGCCTGGTCTACAGAGTGAGTTCCAGGACAGCCAGGGCTACACAGAAAAAAACAAAAACAAAAAAGAAAAAATAGTTTTTTTATTTTAAAGAATTGATACTTTTTAGCAAGTTTCTATAGGATAGCTGTGTAAGATTAAATACAGTTTTACGTAAACACATTTACTCTGTTGTGGAGACCTCACAGTTTTTAACACAGTGACATTAACTATTTAGTGTTTTCCTGCAGATTTAAGAATTTTAAAAGGGTAGTTAGGCCCTCCCTGATGGCCCAGGTCTGTAACTCCAGACACAGGGAAGGCTGAGACAGAAAGATCACAAGTTCAGGGCTACTAGGTAACTTAATCAGACCCTAATCAGTGGTCTAATGCTTTCCCACATGTACAAGACCTACGTTCAGTTCCGAGTACCAGAGAAACAGACGTGAGCTTCAGTATTCCTTTTTTAACAGAAGATTGACAGTGAATGAATGGGACTTACAGTAAACCACATCTGTTTATTTGGTTGGCTTTTGGTTTGGTTTGGTTTATTGCTTTTTTTTTTTTTTTTTTTTTTTAGTGTTTTTTTTTTTTTTTTTTGAGACAGGGTTTCTCTGTGTGACTGTCCTCAATTTGTAGACCAGGCTGGCCTCCAACTCTCACTTCCTCAGCCTTCCAAGTGCTGGGATTAAAGGCATGTGCTACCACTGCCTGAATTGTTTGCTTGTTTTAAGGAAACGTGGTCTCATTATCTGGCCCAGGCTAGACTTCAGTGCCTTCTTGCCCATTGCTGGAATTCTAGGCATGTACCACGTGACATTCCATACTTCAGATGTCCCGTGTTTGAATAGACTCTGCCATCAGTGTTGAAGAATCAAACTGATGGTCATGAGAAAGGTCACATCCTATACCACTCCTTTATGGGATCATATTTCCTTTATGCACAAATCAATGGCTAGTAAAGACAGTGAAAGATCTGACATTGTGATTTAACTTTCCACACAAGAATAACTCTGCTGCCGGGCGGTGGACGCACGCCTTTAATCCCAGCACTTGGGAGGCAGAGGCAGCCAGGACTACACAGAGAAATCATGTCTCGAAAAACCATAAAAAAAAAAAAAAAAGAAAGAATAACTCTGCTTTCAGCGTCTCCATTTAAAAAACATGACATCACTTCACAACTGTATTTATTGAGTGCTAGGTACTGTTAGCTGCCAACAGCAATAAAGAGATGGATGGGGATCTAATTACATTATCTCTATATTTATTACACATGAAAACACAGTGTGTGTGTAGGCATACGTGTACATCTATATATAAAATGCATATAATGAAATTGTACCAAAAAAAGATTGAAAAAAAATAAACAGACATATTTCTTCCTCTCAAGGTATTAAGTAAGGTCTGTGACAAAGAATGGCTTCAGGTAGGCATGGTGGTATCCACCTTTAATCTCAGAACTCTGGAGGCAGAGGCCAGTGGATCTTTGACTTAAAGGGTAGCCTGGTTTACATGCAGAGCTCCAGACCAGCCTAGGCTACATAGTGAGACCCTGTCTCAAACAAAACACAACAACAACAACAAAAGAAACCCTAGTTGGGCAGTGGTGGCACATGCCTTTAATCCCAGCACTTGGGAGGCAGAGGCAGGCGATTTCTGAGTTCCAGGTCAGCCTGGTCTACAGAGTGAGTTCCAGGACAGTCAGGTTTACACAGAGAAACCCTGTCTCGAAAAACCAAAACAAAGAAACAAAAAAGAAACCCTAGATAGATAGATAGATAGATAGATAGATAGATAGATAGATAGATAGAATTTTAAAGTAGACATGAAATAAGTGTTAAGAGAGGTAAGGACACAGAGATCTGTGTAGTCAGAATTTGCCTTAGTTTAGATTTGTGGAGACTTGACAGACATGAAAGAATCAGGCAAGAAGAGAGCATACAGGACCAAATGTCAAAGCCAGAAAGACAGCATATGGGATGAAAGGGCCCTGGTCCCACTGACCCCGGCCGGAGCCCTAGTCTTTCTCAACTCTCCCCTAACTTTTACCATTGCTATGTCCCTAGAGTATGTCCACAGTTGTTCTGTCACTACACGGGAGCAAACCAGCATTCTCTCGCTTTCATACTGTTCGAACGTCCTAATTCCCCTCATTTATATTTGACACTGCAACCCATTCCCTTCTGAATCCCTCACATCATTCCCCTGTTTCAAACTGCAGCCTGCTCTGGGAGTAAGCCACCCTGCCTGTGAGGCCCGCACAGGCACTCCCCATGGATCCTTTCAGGTCCAGTCTACTCTCCTATCCCCGCTGGAAGGCAACCCTGGGGGACTCCTGGAAACACCACGTCTCTTTCTCTTGCTCATGGCCTCACCAGTGGTATTTGCACATCCACTGGCTCTAGGAAGAAGGTACTCAACGTCTGTCAGTGTGGAGAACAGCCTCCTTTTACAGGAGAGGAGGCTGAAGGAATGCCAGAGGCCATGGTTGTCCAAAGTGAGTCCCAGAGCACACAGAGGAAGCATTAAATGGAAGAATGTGGCCAGAAGTAGGGAAGCCCAGAGGGTATGAGGTTTGTGGTACAAGTTGCCTGTTTAGTGGTAGCGTAGCAGGTAGACCAGAAACTAAGAGATGGAGCGGTGTGTAATGGGGCACACTGTCAACACTCCCGGGAATCTGGCCATCTGCTCCAAGTCAATTACTCTTGCTAGAAATACTTGATTAGAGAACTTCTTTGCTTTTTGAGATAGCCTTATTATATAGTTTAGGCTGGCCTAGAATTTGCTGTGAAGTCCATGCTGACCTCAAACTCATGATCCCCCTGCCTCTACTTCCTAAATGCCTAGATTTCAAGGCTGTACCACCAAGCCTACCACTTAGAAATTTAAGGTGTAGTATCGGTGATAGTGGCGGGCATGGCTGCCATCCTTCCAGAGGAAATTTAATTTCTGATTGTAGGAGGGAAAGAATGGTTTACTATCGATTTTATGGAAGCTTTCAAATGCCTTTCCTATGAGCTGCACAGTAAAGAGAGAAACTTACATGGCCTAGAATGTACACTGTAAACTTACCAAGCTGTTATGGAAATGTTACGTCTATTATTTATTGACCTCTGATACAATTTATCCTATTTTAATTTTTAAGAGTGCTGACTAAAATCCACTAGAAAGTAGCTTATAACTTTTAACTTACACTTTGAGATGCTGAAGAGTCCAAACGAGAGAAAGAATGATATGCTTAGGTCTTGACTTTGCCCTTCCCATTTGGTAGGGGTGTGTGTGTGTGTGTGTGTGTGTGTGTGTGTGTGTGTGCTGGGATTGGAGCCCAGACCTTGTAGATACGTAGCAAGCACTCTACTACTCAGTTGTACCCCACCCCCAGCTCATTCTTTATTTTATTTTCCCCAGGCTGGCCTTGAATTTGTAATTCTCCCAGTAATCCTTGAATCCTAAGTAGCTGGGTTGATAGTCCCAACCCCCACCACCGGCTACCTTCTCCTTTCTATAGGGAGAGAGAGAAAGGAAAACAAGATGAGACTTTTCCATTGTGACTCCAGTTCTTTCATCAGTCCTTAGAACAAGGTCTTAATATTGTTTAACGAGGAAGCAAATCATTTGAAGGTCCTGTCCCCGCTCCTTTTTTCCCTGTGTTTCCAAATGTCAGACAGTTGCACAGGGTGGGGAAAGGAGGGTAAGTGGTAGGCTTCCTTATCTGCTTCCAGTGCTCTTTCTTGTCTTTCTGCTGTTGTTTCAGTGTAGCCCTAGCTGTCTGGGAACTCTCTCTGTAGTCCAGGCTGGCCTGAATTCAGAGATGTGCCTCTCTGCTTCCAGAGTACTGGGACTATTGACATGTGCCACCACTGTCTTGAAGGGGAGGTGTCTCTGTCAGAGACGGGCCTTCAATCCCAAAGCTATTTTAAATTATCCTTGTTCTGTGTTTGAGATGTAGCCTAGCCAGGTCTGAGTGCTACCTTGTAGCCAAGGATGACCTTGAACTTCTGATCCTCCTGCCTCTGCCTAAATACCACTGGGTTGTGGTGCTGAGGCCCAGGCCCAAAGCTTTTTTTAAGTTATGCAAATGTTCTACCAATCTGAGCTACCTCAGGACTCTAACTTTTCTTTAAAAAAGGCATCTTTTAAGTATTTTCAGAAACTATGGGACAACATTTAGAAGAAAAACATTTTAAATTCTAGTCTTTTTAATGAACCATTCCCACTAACAGTATAAGTTAACATGCTGGAGACAAATGCCCAGTATTATTAGATTAGGACTCAATGGCTATGTGTTTCTGTTTCTGTTGTGTTTATTAAGGAATTGGAGCCACACACCCAGCTCTTGGGAGTCAAGGGCGGAAAGATAGCTACAAACATGAAGCTGGTAAACCACAAACCAACCAGGGCTGCCTGGTGATCTATGTCTTAAAAACAAACAGAAACAAGAAAACAGAAACAAGCCGTGGGGTGTGCTGTGCACCGAGTCGGCATGGTGGGACTGCTACCTGCCTGTAATTGGGCCTCTGCTACACAATGAGTTCAGCCTGGGCTAGGTAGACCTTGTCTCAAAGCAAGGCAAACACTCTACTTGGAATTTATCTATGGAAGTACTCATCCTGTGATTACGCCGTTAACAACTATCTCCTCTGTGTGTGTAGCACATTTGCGTTCACGTGGGAGCTTCTTCGGGGCTTGTGCATGTGTGCTTTAGTGCATTTAGAGGCAAGGGGTTAACCTCAGGTGGTTTTCTAGGTTATTCAATACCTTGTGTTTTGAGACTGGGTCTTTCATTGAGCCTAGAAATCACTGATTTAGCTACCCTGACTGGCCAGTAAGCCTAGGAGATTTCCTGTCTTCACCTCCCCAGTGCTGGGATTGCAGGTGCGTAACACCACACCTGACTTTTATTTAAGTGATGGGAATCAGAATTTAGGCCCTCCACTGAGCATTTACTCCCCCCCCCACCCCTTTTTTTTTTAACCTCTTTAAGACAGGGTCTCTCTTGTAGCCTGGCTGTCCTGGAACTTGCTGTGTAGACCAGACTGGGCTATAGAGATCCACCTGCTTCTACCTCCTGAATACTTATAAACTTATGTTTATATGTACTTTCCTTTTGTTAGTTGACTCTGACTTAAGAGGCTTTTTAAGTTAAATATATTACTAATATAACACCCCTTAAAACGTGCCCTGTCTCCTGTACCACCAGTAAGTCATTTAGATGAGTCCTAATGGAAGGTGTGTTTGCATGAGGGTGGGGGAACCACACTTAATCTCTGTGAGGTAGACATAGTATGGTAGACATAGGAAGTGCTACACTCCCACGAGGCTACCCAGTATGACCCTGCCTCAAACAACAACAACAACAAACAAAATCACCCAACTTTTCTGGAGGTCAGGTCTGAGATCATTGTCAGTTCTGTGTGACTTAAGGGCTGCTCCTGTCACATTCGGAAGTGGGAGACTCCTGTGTCTGTGTGGCTTAGGTGGTAAGCATGTTTGGGTTTTTTATTTGTGTTTAGTTTGATTTCATTCTTCTCAGGGAGCAGGCTTGTTGAAAGAGGGTCTCCTGTAACCCACATGGAATCATTATGTAACCAAGGCTGGCGTCAATCTTCTAACCTCCCTGTCTCTTTCTCCCAAGTGCTAGGTTTACAGGTGTCTGCCATCATGCCTTGATGCCTTACACATTAAATGCACAGAAAATAATGTTTCTCATCCCAGCTGAGAGGCTGAGGCAGGAGGATCACAAGTTCAAGATCTACCTGGGATTCAGAGTAAGTTCAAGGCTGGTCAGGGCAACTCAGTGAGATCCTGTTACAAAAGAAAGGAGATGGAAAGACAGCGATCCCACACTCAAGGCGTAAGAGGGTTAAGAGCAACATCTGCTGAAATCCTTAAGCATTTTTTAAGAACAACTAGAAAGAACATTGTTTTCATAAAGATAGATACAACTGAACCCACAGCACCTGCAGGCCGCCTGCAGGGAGAAACTAGGAATTGTTTAGTGCTCAGCAGAAGCTTCTCTTCTCCCCGGCAGCCTCAGCTGCAGTTCCTTTTCCTCTGTCCCCTTCAGTTCAGATTCCGCGTAGATCCTGGATAGCCGTAGCATCAATAGTTGCAGTTGGCGCATGGATTCAGTGTAGGAGTTTGTCATGGGCTGCTGTCCTTCCTCAAGGACAGCCTCTTGTCTTCCTTGGATAAGAGTTCTCTGCGGTTCCTACCAAGGTTTATTTCTTCCTAGTAAACTTGTTTGCTATGTTTAGTATAAATTTTGATTTGTTTGTTTTTGAAATAGAAAAATACAAAACATCAGCAAACAAGGTAGATATGTATTGAGTTGATAGTGTGTGTGTGTGTGTGTGTGTGTGTGTGTGTGTGTGTGTGTGTGTGTGTGTGCTGGGGAGGGACAGGCTTCCCCCCCTACCCCACCCCACCCCCCCCATGAGACAGGGTCTCTCTCTACATATCCCTGGCTGTCCTGAAACTCACTATGTACACCATGCTGGTCTCACACTCTCAGAAGTTCATCTGCCCCTGCCTCCTCAGTTCTGGGATTGTGCACCACCATGCTCTGCCAGGAAGAGACACTTTAAGTGTGGTAGAAAAGGTGAGGCCTCAGAAGAAACACACTTTCTTTCGAAGGCCAGGACTTAGTGCTCCTCAGTCACCTCTGTCTGTGAACTGGCTTCTGACAGAGAGATTTGTTAAACACGTATACCCTTAAACCGAGATTCCCTGAGTGGAAAAGAAGCAGTTCTCCTCATAAGTCTATTTATACAAACTTCTGTCTTCTTAGCACTCATTAAACAGATTCCCTCAACAAATGGTGCGCAGAGGTGGACAAAATCGGTGCTGTTCTGCTCCCAGAGTCCATAGCAGGCATCTTGAAATCCATGTTCTTAACACAACAGCTCCTTAAATAACTTCGCATTACTCCGAAGTGGAGCTGAAGGAAACTGAGATGTTTTGCAGGCACAGGTGTTATCTCATTTTAAACAGGATTTGTCTGGCTTAGAATTTACTATATACTCAGTCTGGCCTTGAACTTGTAACAGTCATCTTGCCTTCCTGAGTGCTGTCGTCACATACCACCTCACCTGGTTCTGTGCACTGTGTCTGAGCAGAGTGTGACACACATTCTGTGACAAGCGGTACAGGAGGCTGGTGAAGACATAGATTCTTCTGTTGTTGTGGCCCCAAATTCAACAAATTATTCTGATTAACATCAACACATGTTTTTTTTTTCCTATGTTAAATTTTTTCTTTGTTTACTTATTATTTAGCAAAGGAGGGAGAGATAGATGGATAGAGAGAGAGAGAGAGAGAGAGAGAGAGAGAGAGAGAGAGAGAGAGGTGTGGACATCAGACAATCAGAGGACAACTTGCAGGATTTGGTTCTCCTCTAGGACCATGGTGGCCCGAGACTTGAACTCACGTCATCAGGCTTAGTCTGCAGCCACCATTACTTGCTGAGCCATCTTCCCAGCACTACAGACTATCTCTCTTTCAGTCATCAGATCAGACAAAGTAGGTTTAGTTTTGTTGGTGCAGCACACCTAAAGAACCTGGGTTGCAAGGTCTTGCAGTAATTCAGGGAGTGCAGAGCGATCTAATAGTTAAGCCAGACTGAACCAGTCTCAGCAGATAGGTCAGGGGGAGCTCACTGCAGACATTGCTGAAGAGAAAGCCCTGCTAAGTAAAAGCTTTCCCTGAGAACCCAGCTTGAATCATTAAACAAACAATCAACGAAAGCCTTTTTATAGATTCTAGGTTAAGGCAAAATAAAAGTATGCTACTAGCCTTGATTGCATCTCTACGAGTAAGATTTCCTATGACTCTGCAGCGAGTTAGGACCCTACAGGAACCTCAGGGACCACCGAACAGTGTGCTTCTCAGATGAGGCTGGGGAAGCCTGCTATTTGTCACATGATAATTTTTGTTGGTGGTTTTCTTTGTTTTGGGTTGGGGTGGGAGTCTTGGCTTTCTGTTTTTCTTTTTCTTTTTCTTTTTTTCTTTTTTTTTAAGATGTGCCTGGAGATGGAGTCTCACACTTGTAGCCCACCCAGGCCAGCCTGGGATTTGCAGCAGTCCTCCTGCCTCAGTTTTTTGAGTGCTGCCATATTTCATGCATCACTATTACTGACAGACCACTCATCCATGAATATGTAAATGACCTAGAAAGTCTTTCATCAAATCTTTTTTTTTTTTTTTTTTTTTATTTTTTTGTTTTTTTTGAGACAGGGTTTCTCTGTGTAGCCCTGGCAGTCCTGGAACTCACTCTGTAGACCAGGCTGCCCTCGAACTCAGAAATCCGCCTGCCTCTGCCTCCTAAGTGCTGGGATTAAAGGCGTGTGCCACCACCACCCGGCATCAAATCTTATTTTAATACCAAATTTTGAGGGGCTGGGAATGGAGCTCAGTGAGAGGTAGACTGCTTGCCACACTACCTCAAACAATAGTAACAAAGTAAGAACAAATAAGCCAGGCAGTGGTGTCGCACACCTTTAATCCCAGCACTTGGGAGGCAGAGGCAGGCGAATTTCTGAGTCCAAGGCCAGCCTGGTCTACAGAGTGAGTTCCAGGACAGCCAGGCTTACACAGAGAAACCCTGTCTCGAAAAACAAAAATAAATAAATAAATAAATAAAATAATAAAATAAATAAATAAATGAAAACAAATCCAGAGCCAACTATGGTGGCTCACAGTGGTCCTCTGCAATCGGGGAGAATTGCTATAAATTTTGTTTGCCTGGGCTGCATAGTTCCAGGCTGGGCTGCATAACAGAATGAAATCCAGACTGAAAACAAGCAAGGAGCCAGTCAGTGGGGGTGCATGTCTTTAATCCCAGGACTCCAGAGGCAGATGCAGGTGAATCTATGAGTTGAGGCCAGCCTGGTCTACAGAGTGAATTACAAGACAGCCAGGGCTACACAGAGAAACCCTGTCTTGAAAAACAAACAAAAGGAAAAAAAAATCAATAATGACAAAACAACACCCCATCCTGTATTGAGTTCAACAGAGCGGAAGGTCTTCACCTTCCTGCAGCCTGCAGTACACTGTAAGCTCCATCATTCAACCACTGTTGGCTTAATCATTCGTTCGTTCACTTTCAAAATTCGGAATCTTCTAGGTAGCAGTTCCTTGTCGGGTGTTGGGGTCAGAGAAGAAACCGAGGCAATCTAGGTTCTCATCCTCCGGGAGAGCATATTCTGGCGAGAGTAGCCAGGCAGAAACAAGACAACAAACAAGCCGACCGACCGGATGGTGATAAGCGCTGCAGAGGAAGTTCAGGGATGGATCCAGAGAATGGGGGTGGGCTGTTCTTTGGGTTGCTGCTCTGAGAGTTAGGAGGCTGCTTGGCCAGTGTCTCACTTCCTTCTCTGGCAAGAAGCAACCTCAGTTGGTGCACACAATTGGAATAGCAAACCAGGAGGTAGAAGAATGGTTGTGTCTGTGTGTGTGTCTGTTAATTTAAGGAAGAAACTTCTAAAACTCCAACAGGATTGAGTGACTCTTCAGAGATGAATTTTTAGGATGATCCCAAAGGGCTATTTGCATATCTTAGCCATATTCTAAATGTGGAGTCCTGGAGATGGAGTCTTGTTTTGATGTTTGCTTTGACACCCAATATCTAAATGTAGTATGTGGTGAACGTAGCCACTTCTCTGACTTAAGTTAAGCTTTCATGGCTCATCAGTTTCACAGGAGAACTATCATTCTGGTGAATGCTGTTACTTTTTTGTATTCATTCATTCATTCATTCATTCATTCATTCATTCATTCATTCAGAGTACGTTTCAGGCCTGGAATGCTACAATGAACATAATAATCAGCAGTCTCTGCTGAAGCCCAGAGTGCCCCTCTTCCCCCCCTGACTCAGTACTAACGCACTGGTAATACCATTGCTGGCTGCCACCAATTCTGGAAGACAGTGTTTATGCGCTGGACATAGGTCTGCTTTATGTTCTGCTGTTCTTAATTTAAACATTATTGTTGGCACTGTCCTTTTATTCTTGAGGATGTGGGTAATTTAACTTTTATTAAGGTCATTTTAGTGTGTTAGGTCCTCAGCTCCCCTGGACACTTGACTGCTCCTCTTTGTTTGGGAGCGTGACTCCTGACTGATGTGCGCTTGTGACGGAGCAGGAGTGGAGATCCGACTTCGCCATCGGGAGATAAATCATTTCCACATTCTTGCTTAAGTGGCCATTTTCCTGCAGAGCAGCCACATTTTCTGCTGAAAGCCAACTGGACTGTCTCCTTGACCCAAGGTCTCCACAATTTTTAAGCAACATGGGTATGATGGCTTGGAAAGAGTTTGATCGATAGATACATATTTTTATCTGGTAGAAGTAAATTTTTTTCTCCTCAAATAATCATTGACAAATACTCATTTGGAGCAGTGCAACTCCTGTCTATCGATAATGAAATCGGTGGTGTCTGCTCCTGTTTCTCATTGTTTACTAGCATGTGGGAGCGATCAGGAGTTGGGTAGAAGCTCCATTGGCTGGGCTGGCCTCCATACCCAAATCCTTTTTTAAAACATTATTTATTATTATTGTTTGTGTGTGAGAGCACCTGTGGGCATGCTAAGACATGCATGTGGAAGTTAGGGGACAGTTTTGTGGGGCTCATTCTCTTTTCCTGAAATCAAACTCTGGGTGTTCACTCGTACAACAAGTATGGCAGCCGCTGAGCCATCCCCTTGGCTCGCCTCTCAGCTCTGATCAACATTTTGGTCCTAGGCAGTGAAGCAAATCTGTAGTAGAAGCTAATTCTTCCCTCTATGTATGCTTATTTGACATAAACACACAAAGAACCAGTCTGTGTGGAGCAGAACTGAAAGCTAAGTTCGAGTTCAGAAGTCTTTACCTCTTCATCTTCCTGTGGAGAACGGAGCCTAGGGCCTCCTAGAGTATGCAAGCAAGGTAGTGTGTGTGTGTGTGTGTGTGTGTGTGTGTGTGTGTGTGTGTGGTGTGTGAATGTGTGAGTGTCTGTGTGTGGTGTAAGTATATATGTATGTAAACCCTTATTTATTTATTTTTTTTTTGAGAAGCAAACATCAAAACAATGATCTCATAGTTATCCTTTCCTGCATTTATTTAATAGAGGATCTAAAGTCTAGACTAGGAAACAGTCGTGTCATTCAGAGAAACCAGAGCTGGAGAAGGGAGTGCAGGGAGTCCTATGTTTTTATGTTCTTGTTTTTGTTTCTGTTTTGTTCTTGTTTGTTTATTTGTTTGTTTGGAAAGAACACAAATGTAGGGTCCAGATTCCTAAGGCTGATGTTCTCAGGGGAGGGGCTGGGTTCCTACCTGCCCACTGCATCCAGGATAGTCCTGAAGGTAGAAGAAAGGCTGGCATGCTTGTTTTGCTGGCTGTCAACATTGGGCAAGGTCCAAATACCCCTTTCCTAGTCGTTAAATACTTTAAAAAAGAAGATAGGAAGCACTGTATATGAACCTCTCCCCACCTGCAGATTGTTTTGAGACAGTCTTTACATGTAGTCCAGATGCCTGGTGCAGCCTTCCAAACGCTAGGATTACTGTATGCCCAGCCTGTGGGTTACCACCATCCTAGCTCCTTCTTCTCAAAGTGTTCAAACTGTAGACTGACATTTTAAAAAGCTGTGGGAGAGTAGGAAGCTCTCATACTCTTGTGGTTCCATACGGGTAAATTGTAACACGATTGCACTGTAAAATGCATGTGACTATATAATTCTAACACTGTCCTTGGTGATTTTTCTATATAGTGACAGCTTCCTGATGAATTTGTAATGGCTGTGTAATATTTCATTAGGAAGTAGACCATAACTTCCATTTCCCTATTACTGAGTGCTTAGACTGATTCGCATTTTATATCAACTGTCTTCTCATGTGCATTATGTTTGGAGTTTCAGTAAGACTACTGTGTTGAATGGAGTAGACGTCTCTGTGACTCCTGATATACATTATAAATTGTCTTGCAAACTGTTTGGCCCCATTTTCTTTGGTAGAATTTTAAAAGTGAATCATCAGTTGTGAGCCAATGCTAACATCTTAGTTGTTATTCCTATATTAGGAAGAGAGAAGGTCTGTGCACATCTGATGTTCTGTTTGCTTTCATTATGTAAGTCAGCTTGTTGAGAAAAGTGTCCCCGACCCTGAGATACTCCAGACAGCAGAGCCATCGTTTCTGCAAAGTTTGGACCAATCCCAAGTTCGTAATCAGTTCCCAGAGTTGTTCATATTTCTTTTGGCAAAGATATGTATCACCGTGGTCAGATGCAGCTGTGTGGTTAAAGTCCCAGGGTGAGCTGATCAAGGTGCCTGTTTTAGCACTAGGCTGGCAGTCTGTGGCCAGGTGTCTGGGTATTTTGAGAGAAGTAATTTTTGAAATGTAATTTGCAATTCATAAATGAACAGTGTCATGAGAGACATATGTAGGTCCTTTGTGGAGATCCATTCTGTTTCTGCCTCTGTTCCTCTCTCTCTCTCTCTCTCTCTCTCTCTCTCTCTCTCTCTCTCTCTTCTCTCTCCTCTCTCTCCATTGAAGGATTATCACTGGGTTTAGATGAGGATCTGCTGACTGCAGGGGACTCAGGAGACCTTGATCTTTGTCTCATGTGTCACAGTGTCTGTATTGTGCAGCAAATTGCTTTACCTGTCACCTGTAGGTGACAAGCAAGGAAGCAGGAGTCGTTACTGCAATTCCTTTCTGTCTGGTGACTACAGTAGCACATTTGTTTGTTTACTTTTGTAGCCCAAAGATGTAATTTTTCTACTCGTTGGTTCTTCTTTTAGGTAACAGCAGAAAACAGCAGGATTTGAAAACAAACCAATGTATTTGTTTTGACATTTCCAACAGGGATCTTCATTGTATACATAATCAGGGCTAACACAAGATATTTTACTCCCTGTTGCTTGACTTGACTGTTGCTCACCAATGTGTAAAGTAGAGGAAAGGGAGAAAGTAGCCTTTACTTTCCTTGGGCAGGTTAGGAGGAAGTCAATTCACTCTGTTGACCTGGCTTTAAGCTCACTGGCCAGTACTTTATTTACTGACTGTAAACGTTCTAGAATAAATAATAGCCCTCTCAGAGGGATAATTTTCAAACATTAGGCTAACAGCATGACATTTTGAAAATCTAATGGCAACGTATAAGAAGAGCTCGGGACACTTAGATGAGGAAGAAAAGAGAAACTGTAAGCTGTGTGGTCAATCAATGTCTCTGTAGCTGCCCTTGGAAAACTCTCCTGTTGGCTGTGAAGACCAATGAGAGGCAGGTGAAGGCCACCCCAGTTGAGCCGGTGTAGTTGATCTCATCTGTTTGCTCCGGTGAGGAGTGCTGACTGGGATGGAGCTGAGGCAGGGCTGCCCTAGGGTAAATGAGACTCTGTCTTTTGGGAAACCACTCTCACGCTCTCCCCAAGGAGCAGCTGCAGAAACAAGGCTCCCTCCCAGGCTCAGGTGGAGAGTATGGGAAATCACCACACCAGGAAGCCACTCTGCGTTCATTAATTTCAGCATCCTTATTTTTATTGTGTGCCTGTTCTGTGCTGGAGGCTGTTTGGAGGATTAGTATTTTGTGAACTCTATGCTTGCCCTGGAGACAAAGATACATCAGAGGGAGCTAAGTATTTGACACACTTCAGTTGGGGCAGGGTTGGGTCAGCCTGGAGGAAGTGAGGGAGTACTGCTCAGACTTTATCAGTATTGAGCAGAGAGCCTTCCAAGGAGAAGGAACAGCAAGAGCAAAGGCCCAAGGCAACAAATAGCCTGAATGACTGGACTCCACTAGGTAGGGCAGTGTTATGGCTGAAGACAGTGGGGTAGGGATTAAAGTCAGAGATGGGTGGAGTCTCCAGGTCATATAAAACCTTGAAGAGAAAGGCATGCTCTACCACATCCCGAACCCTGATCTTTGAGAAGATGGGAAAGTGTTGAGGAAAGCAGGCCATAGAGAGTAACGCGGATTTGGCAGAGCGCTGTAGGGTGGATGTGTGTAGATCACACGGGCTGTGCTTGGTTGTATGGTGAACCCCAGAACCAGGGGGTTACATGTCAGTTAATTGAAAAGCAAAGCATTGGGGCTGGGTATGTTGCTCGGTAGGTAGTGTGCTTGTAGACCATATAAAAAACCGAGGGTGGTGGTACTCACCTGTTCTCCTAGTGCTGGGGAGGGTAAGAAGCTCAAGGTCCCAGGGGCTGAGCCTGAGGCCAGAGATGTGCAGTGAGACCTTGTTTCACAAAGAAAAGTGAACAAAGTTCAAGGTCATCTTTGGCTACATAAGAGAATTTGATGCTTGCCTGGGATTCACAAGACTGTTTAAACACAAAAGGAAAAAAAAAAGATTCCTTTCCTTGGTCACATCAGCACACTTCCAGCGCTCAGCTGCTGGATCGGAAGAAAAACACACACCATTTTCCTCCCTGATGGAAAGTTCGTATCAGACAGTGTCGTCGGCAGGGTCTGGTGGACCTAGAGAGACTGGCTTTTCCTCTGAGTAAGTGGAAAGCCACGTTAGGGTCCTGAAGAGAGGAGAAGCCTGCTCTGAGATGTGATCCCAGAAGGTCACTGCCAAGGGTAGCCTGGAAGAAGCAGTCTCCTTGACCAGAGATCAAGGTCTAGAGGTGACCTCTGCCTCTGGTGACCTCTCTTACGCTAAGGGGATGTTGCTGGGCTAAGTATATTTTGAAGGCAGAACCAGAAGAATTTCTTCTGGGATTGAGGTGCTGTGTGAGGGAGAAGCGATGTGTTATGTGGATGACTTCAAGGAGAGGAGGCAGAGCCCAGACAGAGAGTTGATCTCAGGGGAGAGGCTGCTTGCCTTGAGCCAGGAGGGAAGGTAGCTGTGGGCCATGGAGGGGGTCTAGAGCCCTAAAGCATCAGGAAAGACCAGTGTATTAGACATTTGACAGTGGGGGAGAAGCTTTGAAATAGCCACTGCAGAGAGTTAAAGAGAAACACAGTACCACACCGTTATTGGTGTCAAGGCTCACCAGAGTGCGTGACCATGATCTGTTTCACCGTGTCGGTCATCACTGATTGATGGGGAGCGAGGAAGGAGGAAGGGAAGGACTGCTCCAGGGGTGCAGTTACTGTGTAGATGGAGTTATAGAAGATACAAACTGGGGGTGGGGAGTACGGTTTGGGGGAGGGGAAGGGAAGATGCTTAAGGATTTGGCAGGGGTGTCCCAGTAAGAGAGCACCATAGAGTCTAAATGTAGCAAAGTGAGAGGGAGAGGAAGCAGGAATCCAGTTGGAAAAAAAACAATCTACAGACTGGTGGTCCAACGTGTTCAGAGCATTCCAAGTTGTCCATTGCACAGGCTGGAAGGAGAGATGCTTCAAGCGGACAGATCGTTGCTCATGACCGGGGAGCTCTTGGACTCTGAGTTCATCTTCACTGTATGCCGACTTGTCAGATGTACCGGTTAATTTTTTGCCAACTTGACACAGGCTAGAGTCATCCAAGAGTAGGAACCCCAGTAGGGAGAATGCCTTCATAAGACTGGACCGTGGGCAAGCCTGTAGAGTATTAATTTGTGATTGACATAGAGGGTCCAGCCCATTATGAGTTTTTCCATCCTTAGGCTGGGGGTCCTTGGTTCTATTACAATGCGGTTTAGTAAGCCAAGAGGAGGAAGCCAATAAGCAGCACCTCTCCATGGCTTCTGCATCAGCTCCTGCCTTCATAGGTCCCTCCTGTATTTAAATTCCCCATCCTCACTTCCTTCAATGAAGGACTACAATGTGGTAGTTTAAGCCAAATAAATCCTTCTCTCCCCAAATTTCTTCTGATCATGGTGTTTCATCACAGCAACAGAAACCCTAGTTAGGACACCAAGCCTCAGAATTCCCTGTGATACATTCTCACCTCAGAGCCTGTTAGCAAGTCTAGTGACCAAGAGCCCAAGAAGGTACGATTGGGAGTCCTGAAGGATGCCTAATTTTCAGGCCTGCCACAGTCTACACACAAGTCTGTACCCGAGAACTTGAGAAAACAAACCTTCTAGTGCCTGGAATCTCTGTGTCTGTCTCTGTGGCCTCCTCATCACAGACTGTTCTCTCAAATGCTGACCTTCCTTCCACATGAACAGGAGGAGTTTTCTATGGAAAAAAAATGTGCGGCCATGTAGACTTTTAGCTGCAGATGGCTCTTGGAATATCAGTGGCTTAGAAAGCCACCTTCTGTGGCATGTCCTGGAAATCTGATAGCACAGTCCTCTGAATGAATGGGTGAGATAGGACTAATGCACCATCACAGCCTTGGTGAGGTGACCTGGTCTCAGGTCTCCTCACTCTGCCACACACTGGTCTCTTGATTCCTGAGCTGCTTAGGAGAGAGTTTAGTCAACAGAAATGTTGGAGGTTACTCCTCTCAACAGCAGATGCTGGGGACCTGTGAATTCCTCAGAGCATCTCAACACTCTCAGGGTATTTATCCAAGAGAGATTCCAGGAGTGAGACCTATGCCCACACCCATCACTCTTCCCTTTTGGGGGCCCAGAGAGAGGGAGAAACAACCAAAAGTAAATTTTTAACAAGATAGTCTTGCTTGAGCTAGGGGCGGCTTGACGGCTGAAGTGAGTGGTTATGTTTGAGGGAAAACAGCCACATTTCTTGCCGGTTTCTCCCTGGACTGTTGTAGGGTCATTAGAGTGACCCTGCTGCCCTACCTGATGTTTGAACTGGTTGAGTCTCTTAAGGGATGGAAAACAAAAACTGGTGTTGAAATGCAAACAGACAGCTCTGGGTTTCAGTCAGCCAGGCTGCAGCATGAAGCCAGGGCAGTGTTTCCACCATCCATACAGAACCTACAGAGATCTCACGAGATGTATTCCTTTACATGGATTCCAGGCCTAAGGTAGGTAAGAAAAACAAAAGCAAAATAAAAACAAAGAAATCTCATCCTTGGAGCTTACTCAGTGCCTGCTGAATAGCGAATTGTTTCTTGTGTTCGTCCCCTGCCACCCCCCCCCCCCATCTTTTCTGCCTGAATAGATAATCCTTACAAAAAGGCTATTCATTCTACTAGCGAAAATTTCCAAGAATTACGTGATACCGACCTTGGCACGAGTCATGGATGGGATGAAGATGGGCTTCTGTGTATTATGTGTGTTTTGGAGCTCTGTCAGTTTACAGATATCTAGTAATATAGGAATTTTACAAATATCTAGTAATATAGGAAACGAAGATTTACAAGGTTAATTAATGAATTCAT
>JANHMN010000009.1:36288449-36301130 GCA_030674055.1 Rhabdomys pumilio
ATATATATATATATATATATATATATATATATATATATATATACACACACACACACATATTTTACCAGACCCAGTCACACTAGTCATTTACATATTGTTACATATTGTGTATGGTTGCTTTCATTCTACAGAGCTGGTTATCAGCAGCAGACAATATGTCCTGTACCATAGACCTACCCTTTTTCCTGGTGAGCAGAAATAGCAGTCCCCAATGCTTCTTTAATCTCAGTTACTTACGGGCATACTTAACTCTTCTTCATTCAAACCTTTATTCCTTTGACAGATACTTGCTGAGCTCACACTTTTAAAAAACAATGTTTAACCCCGTCTGTCTCTGTGGTTAGGGAAGTCCATTTGGTAAGTGCCTTCAGCGCTCATCCTTTGGTTGAGATGGCCTTTGGTGTCTGTGTGGGGAGAAAGGGAAGAGGCCACATCCTTGGGTGCTTAATACAGATATGGAGGCTTTGGAGGTAGGACATGGTTCCTCAGACTGGGACCCACCTCTTACTTTGCACACTCAGAAGCTTTGATCTTTGCGTCTGTGCTTCTGACCTCACTTCACATTGTAAAATACATCCGCAGGCGCCCTCTTCCCCTTCCACCCGAGCTTTCCATTTCCTCTGTCTTCTGTCCCAGCTGTTAAAGCTATAGTAACCAAAGATGGGGCCAGGGGCATGGGAAAAACAGCTCTTGGAGCTTAGGGTGCCGGAGAGCATACGTAGCCACTTTAATCTGTTCTAGAAAAGCCTTTTTTTCAAAGGCAGGTACCTTTTCATTCTATTTCACAGATGGAAACCTTGAAGCTCAGAGAGGTGAAACAATTTGCTCAAAGTCTGTTAAGTAGAGGAGGCTGGACCCTGAAGCCAGACTGCAACTCCTGAGTGCAAGCTCTTAGCCATGTTGGTCAGGTGCCAGGCATATCCTGTAATGCCAGGAAAAAGAGGTGGGTAGAAAGCAAGGGTACCTCACCCCCTGTCTTCCCCGGAAAACTGGTAGTGACAGACCAGTGGATTGTGGGTGGAGCAGTTCCCATCAAAGGATATAAATCCTACCAGGTCAGAGGCTAGATGAAGAAAAAAATTGGGGTTGGGGTGTAGCTCAGTGGTAGAGGAAAGAGGAAAGCTAAGTATGCCTGAGGCCCGATCCCCTCCATCAAAACAAATGGACATCCTAACTTCTGACTACTCCTGATATAATCAAAGGATAATTACCCACAATACCTGGGGCTATGAATTCAGCCGAACTGACTGGACAGGCAAGGCCTGAGGTACATGTGGAATGTTAATGATGATACTAGAGAAAGAGGAGTGGCGGGGGAAGTTTGGGGACTGCTGAGTGAGAGACAGGTGAGGTCTGGCCTGGTGGATTCCTGAGCGAGGTACTGTGCTGTGCACAACAGGGAGTTAGCCTCCGCCCTGGGTCAGCAAGCACCACTAAGGAGGAATGTTCCAAGGAACTCAGTTTGGGAATGTGACTTCGGGCCTTGCCGTTTCCTCTTTATTTAGTTAGTAATTACCAAACACTTCTGTGAGTGCCGATCTGGGTGACAGGCAGACTGGAATCTCTGCCTTGAATCTCTGCTGCTTGTGCCCCAAAAAGGAAGGGGATCCGAGTCCACAGACACCAAGCTTTGTTAGGAAAAGATCTGAAGGTTAGTGAAACAAGATCATACTGGAGTTTTTTGAGAGCCTAGTGACTCAGGGATGTCTCAGTAAAAATTCATGTAGGCTGAGGTCGTATAAGCCATCCTTGGTGACTAAGGTTTCACGTATCTCAGTTTGTCAAATTCTTTGTTAAGTGGTTCAAAACATCAAGAAAAACCTTAGAGCCTTAGAGTGCTAACAGAAACTTTCTTCTCAATGACACAGGAGGCCTCCGTTTCTGAGTCAGTGGCCCTGGGCTCCAGAGTAAAGTAAGCATGGAATGCATGGAATTGATTTGTAGTTTGCAGGAAATAAAGTGTTATTGTTAGGGTAGTTTCCTGTCGTAAACACACACACACCAACGCTTTAATTTAATTTTAGAATAACAACCTTAGATGTTTTTGATCCAGGAACATATGGGAAACTCAAAATCATATGTGTCTTCTTTGCTTTTTTGAATTTGTGGTGTAAGAGTTCTCCATATTTCTCACAGATAAGATGTTAGATGTTTTTTGTTTCTTGGTGCTGTACATGTTAAGATGCATGGCTTTACTATGTGTGTGATGTGTGTGCATGTGTGTGTGTGTGTGTGTGTGTGTGTGTGTGTGTATGTATGTATGCCTGTATGTGTGTGTATGTATGCATGTGTGTGGGTATGTATGTGTGTGTATGTATGCGTGTGTGTGTGTGTGTGTGTGTGTGGGTATGTGTGGGTATGTATGTGTGTATGTATGTATGTGTGTATGTATGCATGTGTGTGTATGTGTATATGTGTGTGGATATGTATGTGTGTGTATGTATGTGTATATGTATGTATGTATGTATGTGTATGCATATGTGTGTGTATGTATGCATGTTTGTGCGTATGTATATGTGTGTGTGTGTGTGTGTGTAGGTGGCTCTACAGTATAAACACAGAGATATTGGAGAGTTCTATGATGCATTAGATATGAAAAGCTATGAGGCTGGTGTGTAGCTCTGTGTCCCAGTACAAAAAGCAAAAAACCTAAAAACAAAAACCAAAAAAAAAAACCCAGTAATAATAGCACTGGAACCCCCAATTAGGGAGGAAACGGCAACCAACACAAAAAGGCAGGATGTAACTACAGTATTTATGTATGAAATTCTCAGAAAGCTAGGTGGAGGTAAGCCTGCTTGGAGGGTGGGGGTGGGGTGGAGTGAGGGATGTGTGTGTGTGTGGGGGGGGGGGTGGGTGTGGGTGCTGGAAGGGAAGGAAAAAAAATTCAGCCTCCCCAGTGCTTCCTAAGGTTTTGGAAACTAGCTTAGGGATTTTTTTCCTGAGAGATCAACACACACAGACACTCAACAGTGAGCACTGATGGTCAGAGCCACCCATGAGTATGGCTTAAGCGTTAAGGCCCTGGGGATTACGTTAAGGAGTCAGTGTCTTGGGAGGTGTTAGGATAGTGACCATTTGCCAGTTGATATATAAGGATTTTATTTTTATAATAATTTTAGATTATGTATGTGAGTGCTTTATCTGCATATGTCTGTGCACATAACATGTGTGTTCCTGGTGCCCATGGAGGTGAGGGTTCCAGGACCCCCTGAAATTGGAGTTACAGACAGTTGTAAATACGTAGGTGCTGGGAATCAAGTCCGGGTCTTCTGCAAGAGCAGCCAGTGTTTTTAACCTCTGAGCCATCTCTCCAGCCCTGTGTTTTCTTTCTATTCTTTTTTTTTTTGTTGTTGTTGTTTCTTTTTTCTTAGAGACAGGGGTCTCACTATGTAGCCCTGCCTGTAACCTCCTGTGTAACCCAGGCTGACCTTGAACTCACAGAGATGCTCTTGCCTCTTCTGTCTACCGAGGGCTGGGATTAAATGAGCTACTGGATTTTTTTTTTTTTAATCTTTCTTTTTTTTAGGCCTACTTTATTTTATTATTTTGTGCGTATGAACGTTTTTCTTGCAGGTATATCTGGATATGTTGTGCACCCTGAAACTGGAGTCATGATGCTTGTGAACCCCCATTCGAGTGCTAGAAACCCAGATCTTTTTTCTTAATTGCAGTTAGCTAATTTCTTGGAAACTAGGCTTCAAGTTCTGACTACTGTGGAGCTACTGGTGTCTGCTGTGGTCTCCTTCCTGTCTCATTCGTTTATTCGTCTAAAGCTTTATATTTTATGTGTTGTACGTATGCAGGTGCCTTTGGAGGCCGGAAGAGTGTCAGGTTCCCTTGCTATTCATTGGGAGTTACAGGTGGTTATGAGCTCCCGGCATGGGTGCTGGGGACAAAACTTAGGTGCTTTGGAAGAGCAGGAAGTGCTTTTAACCTGTGAGCTGTCTTTCTAGTCCCTCACTATGTAGCAGAGAATAGCCATGACTTCCTGATCCTTCTGTCTCCACCTCCTGAGTACTGGGACAGTCTGCCCTTGCCTTGCTCTATGTTGTTCTGAGACAAGGACATACTGCTTAGTTCCCTCACTGTAGCCCGTCCTGTCCCTCTGCTTGCTTCCTGCGGGCTGACATTATATGCTTACACCTCTGCCACACTCAGCTTTTGTCTTATTCTTCCAGGGTCTCATCCTCTGTTTTTAGAAGCTATTGAGGAAGCATGACTTAGCCACAAGATAGCCTGCCCCCCCCACCCCCACTCCCTCTTTCTTTCTTTCTTTCTTTCTTTCTTTCTTTCTTTCTTTCTTTTTTTTTTTGGTGGAGGTGGGAAGTGAGCTTCAAGACAGGATTTCTCTATGTTGCTCAAGATATCCTAATCTCAATCTGTAGAACAGGCTCAAACTCACAACTGAAGCTTGAGACAGATGGGCCATCAGCTCTAGGGCTGCCCCGACTATTTATTCTATGATTCAGAAAGCCCGTTGGAGAAGTGCACCAGTGAGGCCCAGACTAGTGCAGGGAGATAGAGAAGTGGGGAATGCGCCCTGATAAGCATTCCTTAAGCCCTGGGCACACTCTTGTCTGCTGCAGGGAATAAGTAAATTCCCTGGTTGCTCAATTAGAGTCTGTTTCTCTTGCTAGATGAGGTGGCAATCTCTCCTGTCTCCAGCCTCCATTTAAAAACAAAACAAAACAAAACAAAACAAAACAAAACAAAACAAAACAAAACAAAAACAAAAACAAGGTCTTGCTTTATAGACCCTGCTGACCTTGGAGTTGCCAAAATCCTCTTGTCTCAGCCTCTGGAGTTCTGGGATTACAGGCACATTCTACCCTGGGATCACATCCTCTCTCCTGGCTCCTCATTATTTATTTATAACAGATTGTGTGCTGTTGATTCTGCAGAGTGAGCGGTGAGATGGTGAGCCCCAGTAGCACTTTTGAGAGATGAGAAGGGGAGAGAGGGAGAGAGGAGAAACTCTGGGAGGGAAGGGGCAGGTTGCCAAACTGGTTTAACTCTGCTCTGGGAGACCAACAAGAAAAAACAAAAGTCCAGGCTTCCCTCTAGAACATTCCAGCTTATCAACAAAGGGAACTGGGGACAAGAAGGAGGAAGACGGAAAAGAAAGCGCCAAGGGCAGGACTCCAGGCTCCTCTCAGTAGAACAGTGAGGAATGCTCAAAGGCCTGGCTAGGGAAAGGTGACTGTTTAGTCTGAGGTGTGAGACCAAGAGGACTGGCTGCCTTGACCTTTGGTGATATTTAGCCTGAGGAATGGAAGGAGTATTGTCTTTAAAAAGCAGCATGCTGTCAGTTTCCTGGAAATACTACTTAAGCATTTGAGTAGGTGCAGGCCCTGCTATGCCTGAGTTCAGTTCTCAGAATCCTCAAGAGTAGAAACGAAAGTTGTCCTCTGACCTTTGTACATGTGCTCCCCAGCAAAGTAAATAAGTGTAACAAGATGATTTTTTAAAAGGAAACACAAGTTTTCTTAAAACCACTTTGCAGATCTAATGCCTGTGTTTCCTCTCTAGGTGTACACCTCCACTAACGCCTAGAAGGACTCCTGTCTCCATCTTTCCCCAGCAGTCTATTCTTCTTCCTGCCAAAGTGCACAACTTATCTTGTCATCTCCTTTCTTATCTTGAGACTGCGAAACATCCCAGAAAGTCTAGAATGAAATTTCAGTTGCTGGAGTCATACCGACAGATAGATCCTGTCTTGTCTTTCTGCCTAGACCATTTTCAACACCACTCGTCCTCCTTCTCCTCCTCCTCTTCCTCCTCCTTCTTTTAAAAGCACACCTGCCCTCAGATCCTTTGTAGTCCCTGACTGGTTTTGAACTCACTAGCCTCCTGTCTCAGCTTCCCAAGTCCTTGGGACTATGTAAGCCACCGTACCTGGCTTATGTAAGCTTCATACATTTTGAATATTTGAAAGGACTTTTCCAGGGAGCAATTTTGAGTATAAGTTAGGATTACTGAGCTTAGACCTTATTTCTCCCTCTCACCCCTGTTTCTCTGTGTAGCCATGGCTGTCCTGGAACTCACTCTGTAGAATTCAGAGATCCTCCTGCCTCTGCCTCCTGAGTGCTGGGATTGAAAGCCTGTACCTCCACTGACCAGTTGACCTTATTTCTTCTTAAGTGAAAATGTAAAAGTTATACATCCTTTTATAAGTTACACTTGAAAAATCACTTCTAAAGGCATTTGCAGCTGAGCAAAGATGCCTGGTTCTTTTCAGTTGAGCATGGAATGAAATGGCTGCAGGGATTGGCTTGGGATCTGGAGAGGCTTCAAACACTAGACCCTGCCCCCTGCCTCCTGCCTCCCTGTTTTGAGACTGGGTCTAAAGTATAGGAGAACGACCTACTGAGCTATATTCCAGCCCATGCTAGACTCTCTTTTCTACTCAAATCTCCTCTCTTGTCCTACTTTGACCCCTCCCTTGGCTTGGTACTACCTCTGGTTTGGATTTTTGTACCTATACCAGGGCCTCCATGCCTAAGCTCCTTCCTAGGCTTCAAGAAGGACAGAGCTTTGGCTGGGAACACTGGCGTTCTGATCTACTCAGCCACATGTAAGTGAGAGGGGTGTGTGTGTGTGTGTGTGTGTGTGTGTGTGTGTTGTTTTGAGGGACCTAGTTTTGCTCGGGCACCCACAGCTCACACCCCTCTATTTAATCTCCCAGTATACCTTATGACCTCCTGTATGCTGGTTGCTTATGACAGTCTTCTCTGAGGTTCTGAGCACATTAGATTATCTCTACACAAGAGACCATGGGTAAGCATTATACAGATGATGATGAGTGACATGAGGCAGGCATACAAACACTGTGAGACCCATATGCAAATGAAGCCAATGGTTGGGACAATGACTGGGATAAGATGGGGGCTGTCGGGAGTGGAGCAAGGGAGCTAAGAAGCTGCTGTTGAGTATTCTACATCTTAATTTACAAGTTTCCTTCCTTCCTCCTTTCTTTCCTTCTTTCTTTCTTTCTCTCTCTCTCTCTCTCTCTCTCTCTCTCTCTCTCTTTTTTTTTTTTTTTTGGTTTTTCGAGACAGGGTTTCTCTGTGTAACCCTGGCTGTCCTGGAACTCACTCTGTAGACCAGGCTGGCCTTGAACTCAGAAATCTGCCTGCCTCTGCCTCCCAAGTGCTGGGATTAAAGGCGTGCGCCACCAACGCCCGACTCTTTCTTTCTTTCTTTCTTATTTATTTTTGGTTTTTCGAGACAGAGTTTCTCTGTGTAGCCCTGGCTATCCTGGAACTCACTCTGTAGACCAGGCTGGCCTCGAACTCAGAAATCCACCTGCCTTTGCCTCCCAAGTGTAAATATATATATATATATTTACATGTAGTTACAGTTTGTGACTTTTTGTATGTAAAACTTAAAAACATTGATTTTGTTTGTTTGTTTGTTTGCTTGCTTGCTTAAGACAGGGTTTCTGTGTAGCCCTGACTGTCCTGGAACTCACTCTGTGGACCAGGCTGTCCTCATAAAGATCCACCTGCCTCTGCTTCCCAAGTGCTGGGATTAAAAGTGTGCACCACCACTGCCTGGTTTGATTTTTTTTTTTTAAGATTTATTATTTATTTCTATTTGCATTGATGTTTTGCCCAAATGTTTGTCTGTTTGGGGGTGCCAGATTCTCTTGAACTGGAGTCACAGACAGTTGTGAACTACCATGTGAGGGCTGGGAATTGAATCTGGGTCCTCTGGAAGAGCAGTCAGTGTTCTTACCCGCCAAGCCATCTCTCCAGCCCTTGAAATAGGTTCTTACTGTATAGCCTTGGCTGTCCTAGAACTGGCTATGTAGACCAGACTGTCTTGATCTCACAGAAATCCACCTGTCTCTGCTTCCGGAGTACTGGAATTAAAAAAGTTATGCTCCACTTTAGTCAGGCTAATAGAGACGATTTAAAAGTGTTACAGTTTGCTTAATGACTTTTGAATCCATTATGATGATTTCTTTTTAAAACCCACTCCATTGGACCATAAAATACTGGTTATAGTCAGTTTTCGGTTATTAGGTGGTCCCTGTAATTGGTATGGATGGGTCAAAATCAAAGGTTACATGTTTAATTTTACTTTTAAACATTTGGCTGTGTGTGTGTGTGTGTGTGTGTGTGTGTGTGTGTGTGTGTGTGTTTAAGGGGACTTATTTTCCCAGACTCTATATGCAAACAATTTGTTCTTTCTGCCATTCAAAGAAACCTCAGATAAAAGTGTGGGACATGTAGTCCCCGGGTAGGGACAATGATGGACACTTGCTTTTGCCTTCTAACCTGGATTCCCTATTCTGCGATGACAACAATGGCAACCTGCCCTTGCCTTGGCCGGTGCATTAGTTACTGATCTCTGGGTACAGTGCAAACTTGAGCATAGTAGTGTCGATGATGTTAACACCTCACGGTTTCTGAGGGCAAGAGTTTGGGCAGGCGCAGCTTGCTATGGCTAGTTGCCTGGACCCGAGGCTTGCTTCCAAACTAATAGGGTTATTGGCAGAACTCAGTTCTTCTCAACTTGCCTCCGCTTCTTGGCTGTGGTCTGCTGGCCAGCTGGCCAGCCTCACTTCCTGGAGGCCACTCAATTCCTTGCTATAACATGGCTCCCTATTTTGTCAAGCCAGTAAGAACAGGATACCATTAGCAAGTGGACTCTCAAGCCTTGTGACGTGTAACTGCATACCTGGCCACTTTATTCACTGGTGAGGAGCTAGCCACGGGATGTGTACCTTCTCAAGGCAAGGATTGCACAGAGGTTGCAAAAATCCTGGGAGGCACAGTTGTGGCATCTGGCCTGCCCATCTGCCATTGACACAGCAGTTCAAGGAAAGCAGACCCCTGTGGCCCTGAGACAAGCCAGTAACCACACAGTCTTTCCTGGCCACAGAAGTTGGCTACAGGTGATATAAGGTCTAAGTGACTTAAGTGTTAGGTGAGTAGACTGAGCTTTTAGACGGGGAGAAAAGTCCTGGGATGGGAAACCAATCTGCAAAGGTTAGGATAGAGCCCATTGTGAGAAACACTGTAATTCTGCACTCATGAAGACAGATAGGGAAGTCCAAAGGGTATAGGCCAGGCTGGACTACATAAACAAAAAACAAAAGCAACAAAAGAAATCAGAAAACGATTCATTGTTTACAATAATGGATCTCATTATAGTATTTTACATTTTTATTTATAGTACTTTATATTCTTATTTATTTATTTATTTTATTTTATTTATTTTTGACAGGTTTTTCTGCCATAGCTCAGGTTGGCTCAGGTTGAGTCTGGTTTGTTTTTTCCTAACATGGTTAGAGATTTCTAGTTGCTATCAGATGGTTGATTAGTTGGTTGGTTGGTTTTAAGAATTTTTTTTAAGCTTTATTTATTTTATGTGTTTTGAGTACACTGTCACTGTCTTCAGACACACCAGAACAGGGCATCAGATCCTATTACAGATGGTTGTGAGCCACCATGTGGTTGCTGGGGATTGAACTCAGGACCTGAGACTGACTGGAAGAGCAGTCAGTGCTCTTAACCACTGAGCCATCCCTCCAGCCTGGTTGGTTGGTTTTAGACAGTCTTCTTTGTCTCTCAGATAGACTGGCCTTCACCTGTACTTTTCTAAGTAGCCCAGGCTGGCCTTGAATTCTCTCAGCTTGATTTGTTACTGATTAGACTGGCCCTTTTTCCTTTTCTGGATTGTGAAAGCGATAAGACTGAGCATTGATTAAATAGTGAAATGGACTTCTTCCTATTCGACAAGAACAGGAGAAATGGGAACACATTTGTAAACCACCTTTATCTTTTTGGCTTGGGAGGGAGGTTATACAGTATCAAAAATGAGAGAAAGAGAGTGCTGGAGAGATGGCTCAGCAGTTGAAGGCGCTGGCTATTCTTCCAGAGGACATGGGTTCAAATCCCAGCACTTACATGGCACTCACAACTCTATAACTCTAAGATGTGGCACTCTCACATAGGTATACAATCAGGCAAAACACCAATGCACATAAAATAAAGGTAAATTAAAAAAAATTAAAGATGAGGTGAAGGACAGCTGCTAAGGGTGATGGGTAGTGGAGATACTTATTCATCTCTTTTCTGGGAACTTTAAGGCAGCCTCTCTTTGTTCCTTTTATAGTTCCCTGTCACCGTTGCCATGGCGATTGTCAACAGGCATGATGCTGGAGGGTTCACCATTTAGCCCGCAGATAGATTACAATGCAGTTACATGTTTTCTGGCTGTTGTTCTGGTGGCCATCTTAGGTGCAGATAGTTTCTGCTCATACATCTGCCTGAGGCCCTTCTGGCCCAAAACATCCCGTCCTCAAAATGCAACAAGAAACAAAGCCAGGCCTGCCAAGCAGTGCCAGGGTTGACAAAATAGGAGCCGTTTTCCTGCCACAGGGCCATGTTGGGTTAAACTCACCTGCAGTAGGCCGTGCTCCATGTTGAAAATCCCCTCCGCTGATGGAATACATGTGCTATCCTGACTAGCCTTTTTCCTAAGCAAGGCTTGGGATGGAACCCAGCACCTCATATGTTTAACAGATGCTCTGCTAAACCATCCCAGTGGTCTATCCGCGTCTCTAGAGAGCTTGCCTGAACCACACTCAGCTAATGGGTGATGCCGAGCTAGTAAATGTATGAGAAATGTGAGATTTTTGTTTGTTTTTGGATGCTAACGAGCTAATGACTGGCTTTAGGATGGAGGCTGGGCACCTGGAAAGCACAGGGAAAGGAGAGAAGCTGCAAATTCATTACCAGTGGTCAACTCAGTCGTGCCTATATAGTGAACACACAACAGAAGACCTGGGTTCAGAGAGCCAGGGTGTTCCAAGCACCTAGGGGTTGGCTCTCGATCAAACCCCCGCCTTGACTTTGTACTGACCCCTGTGCGCCCTTGCATCTGTTACCTAGCTTTACAGTAAGTCAGCAAGCCTGTTTCCTTACTTGCAACACCGCCAGAGTAGCCAAACACAAGGAGGGAGGCACTGCTGTTGTGGTGGTTTGAACGGAAACAAACGTTCTCCATAGCCTCACAGGAAGTGGCCCTACTAGGAGGCGTGGCTTTGTTGAAGTAGGTGTGGCCTTGCTGGAGGAAATATGTCACTGAGAGTAGAGGGGAAAAGCTTTGAGTTTCAGAAGCTCAAGACAATCCCAGGGTGTCTCTTTCTTCCTGCTGCCTGCCAATCTGGATGCAGAACTCCTTGGTCGAGTCTGCCTGCGCGCTGCCATGCTTTCAGCCAGCACCTCCCACCCCCTTCACAAATGTATTCTTTGATGATTGATGACTAAGTAGAGAAAGTTCTTTGATTTGTTTTTTTACTCTCAGATAACCTCTAAACATGTCTCCTCTAGGGAGAATAAGTAGGGCCTTCAAGATGATTTAGCAGGTAAAAGCCCTTGCCATGCAGGGCCGACAAGCTGAGTCCAAGCCCTGGAACTCATATACAAGTGAAGGAGGATGGAGAGATGGCTCAGCAGTTAAGAGCACTGACGGGCTCTTCCAGAGGTCCTGAGTTCAATTCCCAGCAACCACATGATGGCTCACAACCATCTGTAATGGGATCTGATGCCCTCCTCTGGTGTGTCTGAAGACAGCTACAGTGTACTCATATAAATAAAATTTAAAACAAAAATTCTTAATAAAAAAAGTAGAAGGAAAAATCATCATGAGGCTGACCTCTGACCTCTACACGTGTGCCGTTGCACATTTGCACACCTCTTCTTTTCATGACTTGAAAAAGAGTCAGATGTCAAGAATGAGTGGGGTGCTGTTGGCACTCCTTTCTCTGCCCACTCTGGAGACAAGGTCTCACTGCGCAGCCTAGGCTGGTCTTGAACCTCCTGCCTCAGCATCACTAGGATTACAGCTGGTCTATCATACCCAGCTTCCCCTTTCACTGTCTAAAGAGTCAGTTCTTAACCTGTGGTCGTATATCACATATCCTGCATATCAGATAGTTATTTACATTATGATTCATAACAGCAGCAAAATTACAGTCATAAAGTAGCAACAAAAATAATTTTATGCTTGGTGGTCTCCACAATATGAAGTGTATTAAAGGGTAGCCGCATTAGGAAGGTTGAGAGCCACTGAACCAAAGAGTTGGACTTTGGACAACAAATCATACAGTCAGTCAAGGTTTAAGGTGGGCTGTGGTGTTGGGGTTGTTTTGTTTGCTTGTTTTGTTTTAAGGTGGAAAGCCTTAGGGAGAACCACCACTAGAGTCAACTGTCTTCCTTATGGCCACTGGGGTGGGGGGAGTGTGCACTCTGGATTTCTTTGCTAGCTCTGTGGCAAAAGGCCTGACATCAAGCTACTAGGGAACCTGAGGCAGAAGAATCCCCAATTCAACGCCTGCCTGTGCTACTGAGTGAGTTCCAGGCCAGCCTAGTCAGCTTAATGACCCCCGTCCCCCATCTTAAAATGCAAACCACAAAAGCTGTTGAGAATACTGCTCAGTGGTAGGAACTTGCTGATAGCCAGGGGCCCCAGATACAACCCTCAGTACCACAACTGGGAGAAAAGACTATGTACACACACAGGAATTTGGATTGAACACGTGCCCAGATTTATAATCAAAATTTGTAGGCGCTAATGTGCTATTGAACTGTTCCTACTGTGTGCCCTATACACACTCGCAGGAGCAGGAGCAGGAGCAGGAGCAGGAGCAGGAGCAGGAGCAGG
>JANHMN010000009.1:36301140-36320994 GCA_030674055.1 Rhabdomys pumilio
GAGCGTTTGCTGAATCAGCCTGGTGGCTCTCAGCTCCACTCACTAGCTAGTTAAGAGCTAATTGTGAAGCTGGGCACCATAGCACACACACTATAAACTCAACACGTGGGAGGCAGAGCCAGGAGGATCAATAATTCTAGTCCAAGTGAGGTTGATGGTGCATACCTTTAATCCCAGCCCTTGAGACTCAGAGGCAGATGGATCTCTAGAGTTTGAGTACAGCCTTGTCTACAAAGCAAGTTCCAGGTCAGCCAGGGTTGTTACACAGAGAAATGCTGTCTCAAAAAATAGTAAAGAAACAAATGAATGAATAAAAAGAATTTGAGTCCAAGGGCTGGACAGATGGCTCAGCAATTAAGAGCTCTTCTTATTCTTTTATTTGTTGGTTTGTTTTGTTTTGTTTTTTGAGACAGTTTTTTTTTTCTCTGTGTAGCCCTGGCTGTCCTGGAACTCATTCTGTAGACCAGGCTGTCCTCGAACTGAAATCTGCCTGCTCTGCCTCCCAAATGCTGGGATTAAAGGCGTGAGCCACCACTGCCAGGCAGTACTTCTTATTCTTGCGGAGGACCCTGATTTGATTCCCAGCACCCATACCGTGTCTCATCGCCATCGCCATCCATAGCTCCAGTTCCAAGGGATCCGACTGGCATGCATATGGTGCACATGCAGACATGCAGGCAAAACATTCATACGTATAAAGGAAAATAATTAAATATAAACAAGCACACAAAACAAAAACAAAAATCTAAGCTGATATGGTGGTACATGCCTTTAATCTCAGTTCTCCGCTGGCAAGGGCAGGTGGATCTCTGTGAGCTCCAGGCCATCTGGGGCTACATAGTAAGACCCTGTCTCAAACACACATAAACAACCTAGCTAGCTAGAATTAGGGACTCTGCTAGGAGCAGCAGACAGCAAGGAACAAGGCACTGATCTACAGGGGAGACATATAGAGGTTCCTTCTCTTCCTCTCAACCTTCCTAATGTTACAACTCTTTCATACATGTCTAGAATCATACCGTAGTGACCCGCAACCATAAAATTGTTCCATTGCTATTTCCTAACTATAATTCTGCTCCTGCTATGAATTATAATGCAAATATCTGTGTTTTCAGATGGTCTTCGATGACCCCTGTGAAAGGATCATTCAGCCTTCGTGGGGATCACGACCCACAGGCTGATGAACACGGCTCTACAACCTAGGCTGAAAGTTACTTTCGGAAAAAAGGCGAGGCCAGATGCTGAGGTGATACTGAAGATGTGGGGAAGAAGAGAAGGGCAGTGTAGGTCACCGTTGACATGAGCTCTGGAGACAAGCCAGGCAGATTTGTGCCTGTCCCTGTACTCTTGTATGAGTGTGTCATCTTCCATACAGTGCTAGCAATGCTGTGGACAGTGAGGGTCCCATGGGGTAATACATGGATGTGACTGGCCAAGGCCTTGCACCATAGTAAAGTGACAGGCAAGGTCAGCATTCATGAATAAGACTTGATGGACCTTTTTAATGTTTCATGCGCTGTGAGTATGTTGTTCTGTTTCACTAAAAGATCACCCCCTCCACCCCCCCACCCTCTACCCCTACCCCATCCCCCACCCCACCCCCATCCCCCGCCCCACCCCCTCCCCGGGCTCATGCTTGAGAAAATCATGACTTCGAGGTGGTATCTGTTTGTGGGCATCTCCTGCCTCTGATGCTTCTCCATCATACTCTGCTGCCCTGATGCTAGGTCCCCAGAGTCCAAGACACTACTGCTGAGGGACTCACTGAATACACACAGGCTGGCTACAGGGATGCCTCTCATTTCCACCGTGGCTGTTCTTTTATGTGGTCTGTTGGCCCTCTGAGGATTTGGCTCCCATGATATTGCATGCATTACTATGCTGCCTCTTGTCTTGGAGGCCTTGTGTGTCGCCAGTCCCTGGCCAACACAGTTTTCAGAAGGCCAGCTTTGCCTGGAGTTCACTCATGGCTCCAACTAAACTAAGAAGTGCGATTGTTCCGACTCTCCGAGGTTGGGGAATCTTGACTTTCTTTTAAAGATTCAGATACCAAATGTGAACTTGGCAAGCCTTCCCCACCACCCCCGTTTCTAAGTCCGGTCAAATGCACGTACTGTCTTCTCCAGGGTTGTGCTTCCAGAAGCAGTCATTGCCACTCTCTGCAGACTGCTGACTGCCTTTGTTTCAGAAGCTGTGTGGTCCCTGGAAGAACACTGAACCTAGAGCTTCAGTCACACAGCTTCGAGGGCCTACTGGCTCCCGTTCAAAGCTGGATGGATGAGCAGCCCCAAAACTTGGTGAGGTCAGATGAGATACCAGATCTGAAAGGCATTATTATTATAGATTACTGTAAAAACAGAAGGCATTTTAAATATGTATGGTGAAAAAAATTGAAGAATTGGAGTTGAATCTAGAAACTGAGTATATATATACATATATATGTATATGTATATATAAAAGATTTATTTATTTTATTTATATGGTTACACTGTAGCTGTCTTCAGACAAACTAGAAAAGGGCATCCCATTACAGATGGTTGTAAGCCATCATGTAGATGCTGGGAATTGAACTCAGAACCTCTGGAAGAGCTGTCAGTGCTCTTAACCTCTGAGCCATCTTAACCACTCTCCATCCCCAGAAGGTCCTATTTCTTTTGTTACCTCTAGATTATGAGATTATGACTTGTATCATTTCCTCAGTGTTGCCTGTGTGCACTACCTAATTTTGCCATTGTGAGTTGCGGTGAGGAGGAAAGCTTATTTGAATCATTAAAAATAAGTCATGGGGCTGAGACAGAAGAGTTGCTTTGAGTTGGAGGACAGTCTAGGCTATGAAGTAGGACCCCACTCAAAAAAGTATGGAAAGAAAGATGCAGTTGTAAAATTACTGAAGAGTGAGTTGGAAAGAAGGTTCATCACTTGAGAGCACTGGCTGCTCTTCCAGAGGACCCAGATTTGAATCCCAGCGCCTATGCGGTAGCTCATCACCATCACTAACTCCAGTTCTAGGGGGGTCCACCACCTCCTCTGCCCTCTACCAGCTCCAGGCACCCATATGCTACAGAGACACACATGCAGGTAAAACACCCCCACACAAAAAATAACAAGAGAAAAGTCCTGAAATTACTGAGGAATGACACCTACTCCGGGTTATGCTTCTGTTGTTTGCAAACCACACACCACATGGCCAGGAACCTGAATCATTGGAGCAACGGAAATCAGTCCTCAGGAGAGCTTCCTTCAGAACACATCACCCGAATCACTGTTGTTCTCTTTCTGTGGTCTTGGAACCATTTTTACCCACATATACTTCCTCAAAAAAATTAGACTTGATGGCTCATACCTTTAATCCCAGTGCTTGGAAGACAGCAAGTTTGAGGCCAGCCTGGTCTACAAAGCGAGTTCTAGGACAACCAGGGCTGTTACACAGAGAAGAAACCCTGTCTCAAAACAATAACAAATTTTCTATGTATGAGTGTTTTGTCAGCACGTACATCTGAGTACCACTTGCGTGCCTGGTGCCCTGGGAAGCCAGAAGCTGGTGTTGGAACCCCTGAACCTGGAATTTCAGAGAGTTGTGAGCCACCACGCTGAAAAAGCAGGCAATGAATGCTCTTAACTTCTGAGTCATCTCTTCAGCCCCCATGTACACTTCTTAAAATAATTTTCAAAAATTTTATTCAATCTTGGGCAGATGGCTCATCAGGTAAAGATCATGTAAACCCTGGCACCTGAGTCCAGTTCTTGGAACTAAAGATAGAGAGAACAGACCCCACAAAGTTGTCCTCTGACAGGGCTGGAGAGATGGCTCCTGGGTGAAGGGCACTTGCTACTCTTGCAGAGGAGCTGAATTCAGCTCCCTGCACTCTCATGGCAGCTTACAACCCTCTGTAACTCCAGTTCCATGAGAATCTAACACCCTCCTCTGGCTTCCATAGACACCATGTGTAAATCATGTATATTTACATATGCACATATTTATATACATTCATTTACATATATGTATATTTACATATATATAATCAGGCAGAACACTCATACAGATAAAATAAAAATTAAGTAAATTAAAAAAATTGTTCTCGCCCGGCAGTGGTGGCGCACGCCTTTAATCCCAGCACTTGGGAGGCAGAGGCAGGCAGATTTCTGAGTTCCAGGCCAGCCTGGTCTACAGAGTGAGTTCCAGGACAGCCACACAGAGAAACCCTGTCTCGAAAAACAAAACAACAACAAAAAATTGTTCTCTAAAGTTTACACAAATGCCCTCCTGCATCCTGGGTGCACAAGCAATAATAATGCTTTTTAAAGAAAATTAATTATGCGCTGTTCTGCACAATTTCAATTGGAAGTTCAATGTGAATAAATTTAATATCAAAATTTGAAAACATAGCAAATCCATTGCACTGCTTCTTTAAGTGCACTCCTCTCTCCTCACCCTGGGCCATGTGTTGAGATGTTTTTTTTAGAGGTCATGCTATGTACATGCGTGCATGTGTGAGTATATATGTTTGCATGTGTGCAGAGACCAAGTGTGTTGCTGACATCCCATGGTTTAGTCAGCAGACCACAGCCCTGACTGTCCACAGTGCTCCAGACGACAAACTGGCTGGGATGTACGCAGAGGAATATGGGTTTCACAGGGATTTTGCACTCATCAGCACCCATTTAAAGATACTCAAACTCTCCTGGATCTTTCTCTTTGAGACAGTGTTTCTATCCATCCCCCCTAACCTTCTTCCACCCCTTTCCGGTAGATGCTATCCTAAGGCAGCTTGTCCTATGTTTATTGTCCTTATTCATTTTCTACTGTACGCTGTTTGTGTGAGCATCCTAAAGAAAAACTCTGAAGGTCAGCAGCTGCCTCTCCACATTGAGGTAACATCAGAAACTGACGAGGACCTCTCAGATCCATTCCATTTGGTAGGTGAGTTTTAAACACAGAAGGCCTTTGATTGACACACACCTCTTCTGGGGATGGACTGGTAAGGAGGTAGAGGCTCTCACCCTCTGGGTGAGATAAGAGTTGGGGTGTGTGTGTGGGTGTTTCTTTTGAAGTAGGTTGGGGGACATCTGTTGTGATTTGGGGTAGAGAGTGGATTAGCGTATGTTCTCAGGATGACTAATTTTAGGAAAGAAAACATATGGACACAGTATTTTGAAATTGATTTCCTTAAAAGTTCCATGCCCACGTACCCTCTGGAAAGTCTTCATGTTCCCACAGAGGGATTCTTATATCCTCTCAATTTGACTCAATGCGCCTTCCCGTAACTAAGCAACACGTTCCTTTCAGTGATTCGGAAGGATTTTGCACATAGTGTGCATGTTAAAGAAAGCAGAGCCGTTGTATTTATACCATGCAATACGTCATATGTCAAGCAAGAAAAAAATCCTTCAGGGGAAGATGGCTTAGCACCATAGCTCACTTCTCCATTTGCACACAGAATGTTGAGGCAAATCTTTATCTGCTCTGATGCACAGCCTTAGCACTTTGAACTGAGATGAAAACGGATTCCTCATTAGGATGTTGTATGTATAAAGCCCTCTATACAGTACACAGCATATATCAAATGTTGAGTAAATATCAGTTAATTTAAGCATTGCTGTGTTTACCAGCATGGGTAAGCCAAGATGGCGATAGAATAATGGTTCTAGTCCTTTTTCCTCTCGCCTGGCTCTTGGTGCACATGTTATTGTATCCTACTGCTCTGACTTCATGGACAGCTTTAGGTTTTTAACCCTCTATTGACCTTTCCTTTCTGCTGGGTGCCCGCTCCTTGCTGTTGAAATGGGCAAGTTCCTGAAACCCGGGAAGGTGGTGCTGGTCCTGGCTGGATGCTACTCTGGACACAAAGTCATCATTGTGAAGACCATTGAGATGGCACCTCAGACCGCCCTTACAGCCATGCCCTGGTGGCTGGGATTGACTCTATCCCCAAAAGTGACAGCTGCCATGGGCAAGAAGAAAATTGCCAAGCGATCCAAGATGAATTCTTTTGTGAAAGTTTATAACTACAACCACATCATGCCCATAAGATACTCTGTGGATATCCCCTTGGACAAGACTGTTGTCAACAAGGATGTGTTTAGGGACCCAGCTTTGAAACGCAAAGCCAGGCAGAAAGCCAAAGTCAAGTTTGAGGAGCGATACAAGACAGGGAAGAACAAATGATTTTTCAAGAAACTTCGCTTTTAGGTATATTTTTGGTTTTGCCATTAAAATTTTCAAAAAATAAAAAATAAAAAAATAACAATAAAAAATAAAATAATCCCTGGAGTTCCACAAACCAAGGATCACACCATCTTATGCTCTCACTTTCTGGTCAGCTTCATAAAGACAACGTGTAAACTGTGGAAGAACTCTTTCTGGAAAGGCCGAGGCTCTGAGTGTTGTTTTATTTTTTTAATATTTCAGGATACCATGCCATTACATAATGTAGATGAACAATGTTTGACTTACCATGGGCTCACTTGCACACAACATATGTAAAGATATGACTTCCAGTAACAATACCAAAGCACCTTAGTCCTTGTGTGGGTAGCCGTCTTATTGGGTTACACAGTTTTAATCCCAGAGGAGTTGTCTCTTGACATTAAACTGTCCAAACAGTATTTATATCTGTGGCTGCCCTGCAAGATCACTTACCCTGCAGAGCCGTTTAAAAGTAGTTAATGACAGAACAGACGTGACTCGGCCCTTATGAGTGATCGCATAAGTTCGACCCATGCTGTCATGGTTTATGGAGGAAGGCAGTTTGTCCATACCCAGCGTCCACCACAGCAGGTAATTTGAAATGAAACGAGACAGTTTCTACAAGCAGATTGATTTGGGAATCTTGCCTGTTCTTCCCTTTGACCCTTGACAAGTTGACACTACAAAGATTGTGACTTTAAAAAATGATTGGGTGCAAATACATTTAGGTAGATGATTTACTGTGGGCTGAAGCAAGGACAGTGGCCGGGGAGATGCTGCAAGGGAGGCGACTGTAAACTTTAACAACTCAGGTTTTATGTTTCTGTAGCTTATTAATTATCCCGCCAGGTAAATCTACTGATAACCCTACATCAAGTAGTTTATATTCTTGGCAAGAGACGAGAGACCTGATTTCCTGATGAAAGACTGGGCACCCAGTTTGAAGAATAAGAGATGCGGTGCCCTTACTAACCTTCATTGATATTGCAGACGCTGGCTGCTGTCTTTGTAGGGTCTCAAAGCATGAACGTGAAGTGCGATAGCTATTTCAGTTTGTGCATTCTCTCTCTCTCTCTCTCTCACACACACACACACACACACACACACAGAGTAAATACTAAATATGATTAAAGTAATGATAAGCTTAAACACACACACACACACACACACACACACACACACACACACACACACACACACAATTAAGGACTTACCAGGGATATCTAAATGAAAATTCTGCTCTGAATGAACACGTTTTGGGGGCCAGAGATCTGGCTTTGTGGCACCCATGTCAGATGGTTCACAACTCTCTGTCACTCCAGCTCCAGGAGACCAGATGCCTCTAGAGGGACTTTCACTCACCTCTGTACGTATCCACGTGCATATTTACATACCTACATATAATTAAAAATCATAAGAATACATCTTAAAAGTGAGTTAACACACTCTTTTAGAATCCTTTGTAATTGCGTTGAGATGTCACTGTTCTCCGTAGCAGTGTGGATGGAACCTGGAGCCTTGAGAACTCTGGACAAGCACTCTCTGTCTGATCCACGTCTCCAATTCCACACTTAGGTTCTTATACCAAATCTATTCAATAAGTGGACACATATTATCCAGTCAACCTTTTCTCTTAGAAGTAAAGCTTTGTACTTTCTTAGAAGTAAAACCATATATAAATGTGTGTGTATGTGTGTGTTTGTGTGTGTGTATGAGAGAGAGAGAGAGAGAGAGAGAGAGAGTAGCCTTGGCTGTCCTGGAACTCACTGTGTAGACCAGGCTAGCCGAGAACTCAGAAATCCGCCTGCCTCTGCCTCCCAAGTGCTGGGATTAAAGGTGTGCGCCACCACCGCCCGGCAGCTTTGTACTTTCTTAGAAGTAAAACCATATATAAATGTGTGTGTGTGTGTGTGAGAGAGAGAGAGAGAGAGAGAGAGAGAGAGAGAGAGAGAGAGAGAGGAGAGAGTTTCTCTTTGTAATCCTGGTTGTCCTAGAACTTGATATGTAGGCCAGGCTAGCCTTAAGATCCTCTTGTCTTTGCCTCCCAAGGACTATGATCTATCAATAATTTAAAAATGAACTATTCTCTAAAGCAGGTTCCAGGAAGAACCTTTTAAAAATGTTCTCTCCAGGTGTGGAAGTGCACGCCTATAAATCTTGCAGAGACATATAAAACCAAGTCTAACCTGGCCTACATGACCAGGAGACAAGTCCCCTGTCCCCAAAGTTATCTCACCTACAATCATAAAATGCTTATGGCTACATATCTATTATATGTACATTGGTATTTTGCCTGCATGTATGTCTGCGTGAGAGTGTCCGGTCCCCTGGAACTGGAGCCACAGATAGTTGTGAGCTGCCTTGTGGGTGCTGGGAATTGAACTCAGGTCCTTTGGAAGAGCAGTCAGTGCTCTTAACCACTGGATCACCTCCCCATCTCTGCATTGTTTACTCTTTTTTTTTTTTTTTTTTTTTTTTTTTTTTTGGTCTTTCCAGACAGGGTTTCTTGCATTGTTTACTCTTTAGAAACAGGGTATAGTGTAATTCAGGCTGGCCTTGAGCTCTAGTTTCTTAGTGCTGGGATCCTGGGCTGTCCTACCGTGCCTCCTGGCTGGACTATTTTAAATGAACTTTATAACAGAGACTTGTTAGTGTTTAGCTCTGGGCCGAGGCACTACACACCTCCACACTTGTTAGGGAAATATCCATCCTGCAAGGATGGTAAACCTTGGGCTGTTCTCTGTAGCTTTTGTTCCTTTCTGTCTTTCTATTTACCCACTTTGTTTGAAATATAAATTGAAGATGCTGTTAAAAAAAAAATAGAACAATTTCCCCACCGGTCTCTGTTTAAATTATTTACTGCCCTTTCGAGCCCTATCTTCATTGAACTATGTTAAAAGTATTTTGCTGAAATGTTTCTTTATGTCGTCCATCGGGTTTAATAGACGTTCCATTTAATAAGCTCTCTACCTGTAAGGATAGACTATTTGACCTCTATGCCCTGCTACTGCTAGACATAGTATAAGATTGCTTTGTGAAATAAAGCTGTCGGTAACATCAACAAAGTAAAAAATGATCGTATTCCAATACTCTCCGCTGAGTACTATGACAGCGCTGAAATATGGAATAAAATTGAAAGTAGATTAGTTTTGGGTCCTAAGTCATGTTTTGACAAGAAATAAGAGAGGAGAACATATCTTTGAACTTTTAGTTTTAAACTTTTTAATGAAAATATTTATCATTTTGTGAGCTTCCTTCTTTCTTTATCGCATCTAGGCTGTGTGATCTTAAAACAATCCATTCTCTGATTGTGAGGGACATAAATACTGCCCCATCTTTATACTAAGTATCATAAAGGAGACATGCACAGGGCACGGCGGCTTGACATTTGTAAGTTAAGGAGTGTCATGCTAATAAAAAAGCTTATTGAAGAGGCTGGGAAATCACTCATTAATAAGCTACATATTTCCAGGGTATGTAAGGCATGTAAATACTGCAGACAAGCAGGCTGCTTTTGCTGTATTTCTAAACTCACCTTCTGGAATGGTTTGAATCTGAAGAGGAAGAATAAATATGTCATGGGGGAGAAGGCCTGGCTGGCGATTGCTTCCAACCTGGAGGAATGTCAGAACTGCCGAGACATGCAGATTGTGAAATGCCTTTCACTTCTTTGGTTACATATTAATCAGATGAGCTCATGAGGGAGAGTGGTATGGATGGTTGGCAGAGAGGGCTGGCGGAGCGGAGCGGGCAACGCTCCCCAACCTCCAACCCCCGGGCAGCTGCAAATGTCCTGGGCCATCAGATTCAGGATTGTGGCTTTCTTGAAGGTACAGAGCCTCCCTCCTCCTCTTCCTTTCCTATGCAAAAGCTTCACAGAGGGCTAGCTCAGCAGCCATGCATCTCACTGGGAACATTTGCATTCTTTCCCACAGATTGTGAGGCAGCCCCTCCCTCCTTCCTCGTCATGTCCACTTGAGGCAAGGCTGGGCAGGAGAGCCTTCAGCTACAGCTTCTCAGATGGACGTCTCTACTGGTATCCCCCCTCCTAAGCCCTCCTAAGTGAGAATCACACGTTAGCACACGACTAAAACGAGCTGGAGCCCTTGAGGGACTTACTGTTTTTAGTCATGAAAAGGGCAGTTCTGTGTGTTTGTGTTTTTATCTTTATTCCTTTTTTTTTTTAAAATAGTATTTATGGTTTCATGAGTCCAGATTATGGACATTCTCTCCCCCCGCCCCCACTCCCTCTCTCTCAGCTACATTCCTTCCTTCCTTATTTTAAAAGCTTGGTTTCTTTACTCTTATGTCTGTGTGCATGTGAGTGTAGGTGCTCTCAGAAATCAGAAGCAAGCTTTGGGGACCTTGGGTGACAGGGGGTTGTGAGCTGCCCAGCAGGAGCGCTGGGAACCGAATTCAGGTCCTCTACAAGAGAATCAAGTGTTCTTCACTGTTCAGCCATCTCTCTAGCTCCTTTGTTTAATTTATCTAACTTAGCCCAGTCTGGCTTTGTAGGCGTGGGTGGCACTGAACTCCTGATGTCCGAGAGCTCAGAGAAGAGTCCTGCACCACCGTGCCTGGCCTTAGCTTAAGTGTTTATAAGGTCTCAAACAATCTCTCTTTAGATGTTTTACAGCTGTTCCAAGAAGAAATTTTTAAAAATGTAGATAGACACGCGGGACAGACATTTCCTAGTAATGGAAGTCTATGCTAAAGTGTGGAGCCCTGGAGCAGAGTCCCTTCATTTGTTCCATTACATGGTTTTAACCTTGACTTTGCTAAATAGTGTCTTTAAACAGGACAGTGAATTACTGTGGTCATTAGGTTGGTGTCATTTGTCACCCTTGATGGTGGCTTGGCTTCTGCATATAGAAGGCTGTCAGGCTGCTATATAGTTGTCAGTGATCCAGACCAAATATACAGGCATGCTTTAGTCAAATGTCAGACTCCAGAAAGGTCCTGAGCATGTGTAGTGGGAGGGTCAGAGTGGAACAGCATGCCAGATGAACGTGTCCTTGAGCCAAAGATAAGCTAGGAACGGGGAGGCGACTGTGTAAGAGCAAAAAAGGCAACAAAACTGAGAAGAGAGATACATTCTATCATTCTAGAGGATACAGGGGGAGAGAAATATTGGCAGAATATAAAAAGGATTCTAACAGGGACAGAGATTTGGAAAACAGTCCACTGTGAGGAGCTGTATAACAAAGCAGAGAGGGACAGACATGACACTCATCTCTGTGTGGGGCTCCAGCTTCTGCCTTGCTGGCTGTAGCTGTAGCATCTTTAGCAGATGTGGCTTTTGCCAGTGCTAGAATCTAATCTGTAAAATGGGATGAGGTGGAGGCTGCACTTGTTCAGCCAAACAATCGGAGGGGCTTAATGGGGCGGCTGCAGGGCTGCAGATACCTACTGGACCTGCTCATCTCCTCTTCTACCCTCTCCATTGGAACAAGGAAGTCGACTTCCCCTCAGATCTGATGAATCTGATGAGGTCCATTCCATCCTTGCGAAAGGAATTTCTGGACCTTTCTTATTGTCAGTAAACAAAACTTCTTATTCTCATTTTACTTGCCTTCGTCATACATTTAAAGGACTCTGAACAAGAACCTTAATGTCAATTTACTTGATTTGTTTATTATTTTTTAGAGATCAAACCCAGGGCCTTGCCATACTTGACGCTTCATCTTGCCAAGAGAACGTTCACCTTGCTCTTACAAAAGACCTGAGATTGGTTTCCAGCATCTATGGTTGGGTGGCTTACCATCAAATGAAACTTCAGCTCCAGGGGATTGGATGCTCTGGCCTCTAGAGGAACCTGTGCTCACATGCACATACAAGGACACACATACACATAATTTAAAAATAGATGAACATATGTTTTTCTTTTAAAAAAAGTTTATTTATTATATATATATGAATACACCATTGCTCTCTTCAGACACACCAGAAGAGGACATCACATCCCACTATAGATGGTTGTGAGCCACCATGTGGTTGCTAGGAATTGAACTTAGGACCTCTAGATGAGCAGTCAGTGCTCTTAACCGCTGAGCCATCTCTCCAGCCCTAACATATGATTTTAAAATTTCTTCCAGTAGCCCCTCATTGTTTGTTCTGCAAAAATAAATGTCTGTACAAAAGGCATTGACAATGGTGGCCAATAGTAAAACAATACTGTACTTGGATATCCCATGAAATGATATCACAGCGATACATATATGTATTTATTATGCTCCAGGCATAAGTACTAAGTAGCCACTTATTACATGTATATTATAATTACCCTTATGGTTGAGGACACTTAGGTACAGACAGTTATGAAATATGTCTGTGGTCTTTCAGGAAGAGCTGGGATTCAAAACCAGGAAGTCTCAGCCTAGAGTGCTGGCACATGCCTTTAGTCCGCAGGTGGATCTTCGTGAGTTTGAGGTCAGCTTGGTCTAACTAGTAAGTTCCAGACAGCCAGGGCTATGGTTCTCATTACCCCACCAGAAAAACAAACAAACAAACAAACAAACACCAACCAACTAACCAAACAAATAAAGTACCCCAATCCAGGAAGTCTGGTGTCAGAGTCATGATTCTTTTTTTTTTGTTTGTTTTTGTTTTTGTTTTTTTTCTGAGACAGGGTTTCTCTGTGTAGCCCTGGCTGTCCTAGAACTCACTCGGTAGACCAGGCTGGCCTCGAACTCAGAAATCCACCTGTCTCTGCCTCCCAAGTGCTGGGATTAAAGGCGTGCGCCGCCGCCACCACCACCACCCGGCGCTCCATAATTCTTTAAAAAATTTTTTTTAATTAATTAATTAATTAATTAATTATTCACTTTATATCCTGCTCACTGCCCCCCTCCTGGCCACCCCTCCCATAATCCTCCTTCCCTCCCTGCCCCCCTTCTCCTCTGAGCTGGTGGGAGTCCCCCTGGGAATCCTTCCACCCTGGCACTTCATGTCTCTGTGAAGCTAGGTGCTTCCTCTCCCACTGAGGCCAGACAAGGCAGCTCAGCTAGTAGACCCTATCTCACATACAGGCAACAGCTTTTGGGATAGCCTCTGTACTAGTTGTTCGGACCCACATAAAGGTCAGGCTGCACATCTGCTACATATACACAGGAAGGCCTGGGTCCTGCCTGTGTGTGTTCTTTGCTTTGTGGTTCAGTCTCTGAGAACCCAAGGGTCTGGGTTAGTTGACTCTGTTGGTCTTCCTGTGGAGTTCCTATCCTCTGCAATCCTTCCTCCTATTTTTCCATGAGAGTCCTCAAGCTCCATTCACTGTTTGGCTGTGGGTGTCTGCATCTATCTGAGTCAGCTGCTGAGTGGAGCCTCTCAGAGGACAGCCGTGCAAGACACCTGTCTATATGGTTCAGGATCCGAAGGTTTGATGAAGGTGGGAGGAGAGGTGGCGGGTCCCCCAGGACAGCAGGCTACTCAGGGCCCCGTGATTCTTATAAAACCTGTCACAAAGCACTGTTTCTTAATTCACTCATCCAAACCAAACAACTAACCAAACAACTGGCAAATCAGCTAACCAACAACTCAGCCATCCACCCACCTACCCAACCAACCAACCAATGTATTTATTTGGTCTCTACTGGCAAGACGGGAACTAGAATAGGGGTTAGGAAGAGATGGTGTCTTCATGCATTTTACAGATAACTGAGCGAAGCAGGTATTCATCTTAGTGAGATGCTAACGTAAGTAATTATAACATTGTAGGGGAAGACAGAGGTGGCAGGTGCTGGAAGGGATTTGTCCTAGCAAGACCCTTGAGGAAATGTTGAGTTGGATGTCAGAGATGAAGTTCACCACCAAATGGGAGCTGAGTCGGTTCTCCCAAGTTCCCGAGACAGGGAACTCTGTGCCTGGGAAGACCATTAAGGTCAGTAGCAGCCCAGTGCTAGAGGAGGCCAGGACACACAGGCTGACCTGTGTGGGCTGTGTGCAAGGGAGTTTAAGGTTTATCTCCAGACCAGAAGAGTTTGCAGCAGGAAGAGGGGCTACCGTTTGTTTCTTTGCCACTCCTTTTGCTACAGTGAAGAGGATGGATTTGAGATGGGCTTGAGGTGGACGTGAGGACTGGGGCTTGGGGTCACTGCAGGGCTCAGGTACCATATATGGAAAAGCTCAAGCCAGAGTGCAGCAGTGGATGGGTGGTGGTGGTGGTGGTGTGGAGAGGGATTCAAGAGATTATTGGGAGGCAAAATTGACAAGAAGCATGGATGAATTAAAGAGAGGGCTGTTGTTCCATAACTCGTGTGCTTTTGCTTTTGGGGCTTAAGAAAGGTGCGATCTGTATTGATGGGGATAAGAAGAGGGTGGGTCTGCCCTGGGCAACTTGAGTTCGGAGTTGACATTGCAGGTTTAATGTGAAAAAAATAATAATAAAGTTAAAAAAAATGTAAATCCCTTGAGCTGGATTTTTATAAGAATTGAATTCAAGAAGAGTTAGGAGTGGGCATGCTCAGTACCTACCATTCTCCGGTGAAAGCAGGTTTTATAGGCATGGGTTCATTTATTCCTTGTCCCCCAACATTTTATGTTCAAGAGCAAACGCACTTAAAACCAGCGTCTGGAACGTCGCCTTTACTAAAGAGGGGACCACTCTTCCAACGGTGTAATTGCTTCGACACCGGCTTCCTGTAGACAGACTTGTGTAAGCCATCATTAATCCTTTGTATAATTAATGCATAAAATACAGAGTTCCTAGTAATGGAAAAGCAAACCCAAGCATCACGCCGGTAATATCAATAACATGCATTTGTAATTACATACTGTAGATAACTTTGAAAGCTACATTTTATTACATTAATAAAACGTAAAACCTCCTGAAGCCACCCAGAAGCGGACGGCAGTGACGCTGCTGCTAGAGCTCGCTGCTTTGTCTGTCAGGAGTCCGCAGGGTGCTGTTAGCTGGGAGGGACACGCACAGTACACAAAAGGAGGATGCTTATATTTCTGTTTTCAAAAATAGCATAAATTTAGTGTACAAATTAATGAGCTGGATTGTGACATTTTCATATGTGTATCATGTTCTTTGATTATATTCACCTCTATCGAACTTTTTTTTTCTTTCTTTTCCAAGACGAAGTTTCTCTGTGTAGCCCTGGCTGTCCGGGAACTCACTTTGTAGATCAGGCTGGCCTTGAACTCACAGAGATCCACCTGCCTCTGCCTTCTGAGTGCTGGGATTGTAGGCATTGCACCTCCCAGCTTTCTCTTCATTCTTCAAGGAAGAATGCCCTTGCTGGTTTCCAGAGTGGCCGAGCCACGTTACATCTGCCACTACTGTGTCTGCATCCCTCCTTCCTCGCTAGTGTTTGTTAGGATCTGCTTTCTGGGTGGTAGCCATTCTTCATGGCATGAGGTAGAGTCACATTTTTTTTTTCCCTTTTTAGATAGGGTCTTGCTCTGTATCCCTGGCTGATTGGAACCCATCTGTTGAGTGTAATATATAAAACAGCGGCACCCGATCTGGCTTGTTCTTCTGGGGCCGCCATGTTCCCCACTAGGCAAGGCCTGAGCCACAGCTGCTCAGCTCTGGCACCCATGAGACGCCAGCATGGGAGATGGCTCTGCTAATCTACCACGCTGTCTCCACAAAGCTTGACTGAACCCCAGACAATATCTGCCATTCACTTAGTACCCGGTAGAAATGAGACTCTAATGCTTAAAGATTATCCAAAGGCTTTATATATTTGGTAATGCTCAATTAACAAGATGCCCACACAATTAGAGGTGTTACCCAACACCTAACCTAGATATTACAACTACGTTAGATTGCTAGTGACACTCGAACATCCTCCGCCATTTTCTCCTTCTCCTCTTCTGCTTCCTTCTCCTCTCCTCTCCTCTCCTCTCCTCTCCTCTCCTCCCACATTAGCGCTTCCCAAATTACCTAGTTTTATTGTAAAATGTAGCGTGGGGTGGGGTGGGGGGGATATCCCGTTACACCCATTCTATAGCCCAGGTAGGCCTTGGCCACGAGGCAGTTCTACCTCAGTCCACCGAGTAGTTGATTACACACCTGTACCATGAGCTTGACATAATCTTGCCCTTCTACTGACTGAAAATTGTCCTGTGTTTCTTTTTCTTTACAGACTCTGGATACCAATCCCTTGCTTAATAGATAGGTGGTAACATTTTTCTCCCATTTTGAAGCTTGTCTCTTCACTCTGGTAATGGTTTCCAATGCTATGCGTAAACATTTTAATTTCCTGTGTGTCATGTTCAGGACAGGACACATGTGCAGGATGGGCTGGACCAGTCGCTACTCCTTACGGAGCCTGTCACTCACACCATAAAGGAGGAAACCAGAAGGTCTATTTTGGGCAGTTCTAAGATGCTCCAAGGACTGAGCAGGTCTCTCTTCCTAGACAGGACACTGGAAAAATAACTTCTTTATGGGATGCAGGAGAGAAGGTCTCCAAATTTGGAAACCACTGGAGAACAATCAAAACATCTTAGCAGCTGGTCTGAGGTACATTGCTGGCCCAGCACATAAGGAAGACCTTGGGTCTCATCTGTAGCACTAGAGAAGACAATGCCAGAGGCAGACGATAGTTCTTCGAACCTTTACTGTGTAGAACCTTCACAGAAACATACAAGGCATCTCTACAAGCTCATCGAGACTAGTCCTCACACCCTTGCTCCTATCTCATGGTGATCCAGAATCCAGAGAATGTCAAAAGCACCCTATTTCTGATGGAGACACAGCTCACAACGCCCACAAGCCCGTTCCCATTCAATTACCCCAGAAATGCAACCCTCTCAGGCTGTGAGACAAGGTTAAAGGGTTTTGTATTTCTTTTTTTCTTTCAGTAGTTAACCACCAGATTTGAACCAAAAATCATTTAGTGAAAAAAAAGAAGGAAAGAAAGAAAAAAAAAAGAAAGAAAGAAAGAGATTTTTTCCAAGAATAATCTTGTATTTAAATTATTGTCCCAGGATGTATGGTTTATTTGTACTATTTTTTTCCCCCACAGCACAAAATAATGAGGTTGCTTTGCTTGGGTATACCGATGGACCTTGGGCTATCCATATTTGTCTACAAAAATCTATTGTGGGAGTTGGAGAGACGGCTCAGTGGTTAAGAGAACTTATTCTTGCAGAAGGCCAGAGTTCTAGTCCCAGCAACCACATAGCACCTTACAGCTGGTCATCACTCCAGTTCTAAGGAATCTAATACCCTCGTATGACCTCCAAGTGCACCAGGCATGCGTGTGGTGCACAGAGGAAAACACTCGTAGACATAAACTAAATAAATCTTTTTAAAAAGGTTTTATTAAAAATATATCTTATGTGTTATTTTTATTTGTTTTTCTGGAGACAGGTCCAGGCCTTTGCAATATCCTCTAAATGGTCTGTGAGCTCCCTTTCCCAGCGTCTAAGAGGCACTTATGGACCAGAATATAAATAGGCTATGAATACAAATAGAGTGCTTTCTTCCCTTGCTGTGTACTTCCTCCTATTACCAACAGGTGGCAGCATAGACACCAACCTTCAACCCCCCACCCCCACCCCTCCCCAAACCCCAGCCTTTGCTGACCTCAAATAAATTTGAGGAGTAAAATGTAATGTTCAGATCCCATTAGCAACCTAGCTTTGGCTTGTGTAGATTGTTGACACAGTGTCTCATCAAACTGCCCCCAAAAATCTCTGCCGAAGAGTAAAGTGAGATTAAATAGCAGTCACATATATGGAGAAACGGTATTTGGTACGCTTTTGTTCGTGAGAGAAAAAATTAGTCATGAGTGTTCATTTGGTTGAACACTCAAAGGTCTGCACAGACTGTAAAATCTAACAGGATTTCCGGAGCTGTGGTTAGTGCTTTACTACCAAGCATCATAGTTTCAAACAGTATCTGTAGTGAATGGTTTTAAGTACTTTCTCATTCACAACAGCGAAACCATTGCTTGGAATCAACAGCTGAAAGATCTCTTTTCACCTCTTCGGCTCCCCAGGGGGCTGTGTAGAACAGAAAAAGAGGAAGTTGTCCTGCACTTGTGCCTCTGAGGACTTTTAATTCTCATTATTAAGTGTCACTTTCTGTATTACTTTCTATTTCTGTGAACGCATGAGAACGCTGGAGGTGGATGTCTGTTATCAATTCTTTTATTTTTAACTTATGTGCAGTGCATTAGTGTTTCGTCTGCATGTCGATCTGTGTGAGGATGTCGGGTCTTGGAGTTGCAGACAGTTGTGAGCTGCCATGTGGGTGCTGGGAATTGAACCCAGGCCTTTAGACTCCTATCTCTCCAGCCCCTATGAATTCTTAACAATGTGTATATCGACGTTTCTTTTTTCTCTTTAAGTATAACTAGCTAATTCAATTGTCAGTATTTTAGACAGAAGATTCTGGGTCCCCACCCCCACCCCCAACCCCCAGACAGGGTTTTTCTGTGTAGCCCTGGCTGTCCTGAAACTTGTTCTGTAGACCAGGCTGGCCTTGGTCTCAAACATCTTCCTGCCTCTACCTCCCAGAGTTCTGGGATTAAAGGCGTGTGCCCCTCCTGCCTAGGGTCTCTAGGTCTTAACGTGGCTGAAGACAGTAACTTAATTGTTACTGGTGTAAGCCTGCCTTGTGGTACCTGTGATTCTTAGATGTGGAATTAAGCTTCCGCTGAAGTCCCAAACAAGTCCAAGGTCAAGTCCACTATGCCTGTTGCTTCCTTTCCTTTGAGAAGTTGCCATAAAATTCTGTTATTTGGGAGTGGAAACCAGATAGATGGACCTTCATTGTCGCAAGCTGTCCTGTAGGGAGACGATGATAGATAGAGAGGACCTGGTGACAGTTGACAAATATCTACAGAAGGGATGCAAATGTCTCCGGGAGCATAGAATTTGGAAACTGTTTGCCAGCCTGCTTGGGTTCATTTTTCACAGCTCAGTTCAAACTGCGAGGCTCCCTTGAAATGTAAAATAGCCTCGGGCAGAACCCTGGAGCCAGGAATTTGCATCTGAGTTCAGCTTCTTTCGGATAATAATTACTGTTGGAAGGACCTCAGTGGGTCAATCCGCCACCAATCAATTAGTATTTATGGAAATGTGGTTTCTGTCTAGTCTTCCATTAAATGTTGTGAGCAACAAGAGACAAGCTGAACCCTAATCCCCTGGTTGTATTCCTATTGTCCTGCCCTGTGGGGCCAGGGAGAGAGTGAGCCGCAGGGAGCACTCTGTAGGCAAGTCAAAGGCAATTGTTTGATGGTTATTTATTTATAGCAGTGCTGGGATTTGAACCTAGGGCCTCAGATGTACTAGGCAAGTGCTCTACCACTGAACTACATCTCCACAGCTCTTATTTCCCTTCCTTCTTTTATAAAATTTGAGACTTCACTGAATTCCTCAGACTAGCCTTGGCAGTCCTCCTGTCTCAGCTTCCGCCAGGCTTTCCTGGTTAGAAGGTGTCTCAATGTAAGCCTTTGTGACTCAGGGACAAGCGCTCGCTCTCTCTCTCTCTCTCTCTCTCTCTCTCTCTCTCTCTCTCTCTCCTCTCTCAGATTCCTCTCTTCTCATTAGTCCTGGTGCCTGACACACCTGGAGTTTCTGCTTATAAAATGTTTTTATTGGATAAAAGACCAGATGAGTTTCTGTTTGAAAGCCCCCAGGCTGCTATTTTGTTCTCAGGTGTGTGTGTGTGTGTGTGTGTGTGTGTGTGTGTGTGTGTGTGTGTG
>JANHMN010000009.1:36337503-36354205 GCA_030674055.1 Rhabdomys pumilio
CTCTGCCTTGGGATCACGCCTTTTCTTAATATCTTCTCAAGTGTTCAAAAAAAAAAACAACTGAATTATTTCTTTTCTTTGTGACTTGTTATTGTTTTCCCTCGATGATAATGATGACTAATTATTAGTGTATTTTGAGACAGTCTTCCTGTGTAGCCCTGGCTAGTCTGAAACTCACTACGTAGACCAAGTAGGCATAAGCTTGTAGAGCTATGACTGTCTCTGCCCCCCAAGTGCTGGCACTAAATGCTTGTGTGACTGTGCAGCTGTTTCTTATTTTGGGACAGGTTCTTCATATGTAGCTCAGGCTACTTCCAAACTTCTGATCCTTCTCTCCCAGTCCCCCAAATGCTGGGATTATATTTGTATTATCATGTCTGGCCTGCTATTGTATTCTATGTGTATGGGTGTTTCCCCTGCATATATAATCTAGGAACCACTTATGTGCCTGGTGCCTGCAGAAGCCAGAAAACCTTCCCTGGAACTAGAGTTTCACGTGGTATCGAACCACTCTGTGGGTATTGGAGACTGAACCCGAGTCCTCTGGGAGATCAGCCAGTGCTGAGTTATCTCTCCAGCTCCTGAGTGGTTTTTTTCTTCTTTATTAGATATTTTATTTACATTTGGAGGGTTTTTTTTTGGTTTTTCGAGACAGGGTTTCTCTGTGTAGTCCTGGCTGTCCTGGAACTCACTCTGTAGACCAGGCTGGCCTCGAACTCAGAAATCCACCTGCCTCTGCCCAGTGCTGGGATTAAAGGCGTGCGCTACCACCACCCGGCTTGCGCTCCTTAGTCTTTACTGCAGCGCTGTTTGAAGTGGTTAACCCGAGCACACTATAAATGCTGTCAACATGCAGTGTTTAACTATTAAAAAGGGGGCATCAGACCTACTTTAAAAGAGAGCCTCACATGCTTTTTGTTCTTTGAGAGAGAGTCTCGAGTGTGGCTTTGAATTCTTGATCCCTCTGCTTACAGTCTGGACTGCTATATGAATGTACTTTGTTTATGGGGTATTGGAGATCAAGCCCAGGGCTTCATGTTGTTAGACAAGCATTTTACCAACTGAGATACATCCTCTGGTCCTTAAAAAGTGATCTCCCTCCTTTCTCCTCTCTCTCTCTCTCTCTCTCTCTCTCTCTCTCTCTCTCCCTCTCTCTCTCTCTTCTTTCTCCCTTTCTTTTTTAAAAAATTTCTTTTCTTTTCTTTTTTTCTGTGCTGGGGAATTAGGGCCTTGTACATGGCGGGCAAGCACTCTGTCAGTGGGCTACATTCTCAGCCTCATGACATATTCTTAAATGAGCAAAGCCAAGCCCATAGATGTGGACTGTGAGTCTGGTTTCACTAAGCCTGATCTCTTGCCCATAGATGTGTTTGAGTGTGCATTCATTTAATGGATTCAGCAACCCTGGGGAGCTGTGTAGAGAGGTAGCTAATCCGAGCTGTTAGCCTCAGATGCTTGTTGGGGGTGCAGAGAGATAAGAAAACAGAAGCAAACCCCAACAACAGAACAACAAAGGAGTAAAGCAGAGAGGAAAAACCTAGAAACAAAACCAAAATCATGATAAAAGTGTTCAGTATAAAATCAGAACATAGTGATTTTATCACTGATTGTTTAAAAATGTATACTCCACAAGCATGCAAGTAAACAGGGCAGGATTGTAACATGGATTAAAGACATGCCAGACAGTAGGATTTTGAGCAAAAAGGAAAATACATGGGTACAAAATTAGCAATACTCAAACCAGCAAAATAAAGACAAACCCACGAAGAGCTACCTATGCATTGGAAGAGAGGTGAATGGAAGTGGGAAGGGAGATTGTGGTGATTTGAATATGTTTGGCCCGTGGGAAGTGACACTATTAGGAGGTGTGGCCTTGTTGGAATAGCTTTGGCCTTATTAGAGTAAGTAATTGTAGGCGGGCTTTGAGGTCTCCTAGTGTTTAAGCTCCGCCCAGTGCAGAAGAATGCCTCCTCTTGGCTGTCTTCAGATAGAGATGTAGAACTCTCAGCTCCTCCAGCACCATGTCTGCTTGCCTGCTGCCGTGTCTCCGGATATGATGATCATGGACTGAACCTCTGAAGCTGTAAGCCAGCCCCAATTAAGTGTTTGCCTTTCTAAGAGTTGCCTTGGTCATGTGTCTCTTCACAGAAATGGAAACTGTAACTAAGATAGAGATTAAAGATGAATTTTAAAAATTGGCTTACAGAGTAGAGAGCTCCTCACACATTGTCTTAGGCTGACTCTCCCCTCCCCCCATCTTATTCCCCACCCCCATTTTTCTTCTCCCCATTCTTGCCTAAACCCTTCTGACTCCAACAGTCCCTCTTCCACTTCTGTGTCACATGCATTCTGTGGCCACCTTCTCTCTTTTCGCCTCTCTCATGTCCCTTTCTAGCCTCCTGCCCTCTGTAAGTACTCACCCACATACAGATGACCATATGTAAAAATTAGAAGCAACACGAGGGCCTCTCTGAAAGCACAACAGCCAGGGCGACTTATGAAGGACACACTAGCATCTACCTAAGACGAGATACATCTTTGGCCTTGGAAGTGACTTCTCCATAGAGCCTCTGACAGCCATTCTCAACTGGTGGGTCTCTACCCCTCTGGGAAACCTCTCTCTTCAAAAATATTTACATTATAATTCATTACAGTAGCAACATTACTATGAAGTAGCAACAAGATAATTTTATAGTTGGGTCCCCACGACACTGAGGAACTGTATTAAAGGATTACAGCGTTAGGAAGGCTGAGAAGCACCAGCTAGGGGTGAGTTAGTGTGCTGAGCAAGTACTCAGGGTTTCAGTAACCAAACTACCTGATGCTTGGCGAGCATTGAACACTGTTTCTATTCTGGGGTCTTGGACTTCACAAACCTGCCTCACATAACATCAGCTGTGACAGCCAGAGGAAGAAAGAGCATGCAGTAACTCTTGGGTACCTCTGCTCTTACAAACCTGGGTGATTACTTAAGAGGGAGTATTAGCGGCTAATTAGTTCCTGTAAATAGTGGCTTTGGCTTTGAACTTTTGGAATGAAAATTGACTGATGGTCTCAAAGGATGCTGTGTAGTTTTTATGGCATGAGAACTTTCCCCTTGGGGTTCATCGAATGTCCTTTGCCCTTATTTTCCCAGGATTACATCTTTCTAGCAGCTGAGGGCACTTATTTTTGGAGCTTTGAACCTTGCCCCAGTGGATAACCAATTTCATTTAGGTAAACAATTTCAAAAAGAAAAAAAAAAAAAAAACCCAAGGCTGGGCGGTGGTGGCGCACGCCTTTAATCCCAGCACTTGGGAGGCAGAGACAGGCAGATTTCTGAGTTCGAGGCTAGCCTGGTCTACAGAGTGAGTTCCAGGACAGCCAAGGCTATACAGAGAAACCCTGTCTCGAAAAACCAAAAAACAAAACAAAACAAAAAAACCCAAAACAAACCAAACTGTGAGCACATAGCTCACTTGTGACAACAGGGTCTGCCTTGTAGTGCGGTGTCTGACGCTAATGTCTTGTGTCAGCTGACATCAGTAACTCACTTTCTTTCTTTTTCAATGGTCCAGCAGATATGCTGTACCCTCTTAGGATACAAACCAGGTCCTGTAAATACAGAGGGTTTGGGAGCACAGCAAGAGTCACACACAACTGTGGAGTGGATGGTCTCCATGCCAGGTTCTTGCAGTCTCACGTTGTCCATCCTTTTCAGGAGCCCTTTGGGTTGTGAGAGGATGCTTCAGGCCATTGCTATCCCTCCGCTGGAAGGATGGTAGTCATTATAGTTAATGAGCTGTTAGCTTTTCCATTATGAGATTCTTAAAGGGTTGATAACCTGGTAATAACAATAATTTGCTTCAGGTGGCAAACTCAGGAACAGGTATAGACAGTCAGCCATTGTCTTTGTCCTCCTTAATAGGTGGTGGGGGTGGGGGTGTGCTGGTACTGCCACACATTTATCAAATACAAAAGAAAGCACATTCAGGAGCTAGAAATAGTTCTATTTTCCTCTTATAAATCCCATTCATAATCACTTTGTTGGCTATAAAAGGTCCTCAGAGAAGGCAAGCTTAAGACAGGGAGGTGGGAAATAGTTTCTTAAAGATTCATTTTTATTCCTGTGTGTGCGTGTGCATGTGCGTGTGTGTCTGCATGTATGCACACATGAGTGTAGTAGTCGTCTGCGGAGAAGATGGTGTTGGATTTGCTGGAGTGGACATTGCAAGTGGTTATGAGCTGTCGTCTGTCATGGGTGCTGGCAACTGAACTCTGGTCCTCATCTGCAAAAGTTCAAGAATTGCTCTTAACTGCTCAGCAGCTCTCCTGCTCCAGGGTGATGAGAATTCTGAGTGGACTCAGAAGTAATTGTTGCACAGCCTTGGGACAGCGGAAACGAATCATGTGACTGTCTGGTAGAAACATACCATGTCCCCTCCTGCACTTATCCCTGACACCCTGGTCATCGAGGGATGGAGAGAGCTGAAAGTTGAGTTGCTTACCAATGTCCAGCGATGTAATCAATCATATTCTTCAATAACATCTCCATTGAACCCCAAAAGGACAGGGTTCTGTTGCTATAGAGAAGCTTCTGGGATGTGGAGATTCCAGATGTGGCGCTTGCAGATAGAGCGTGGGAGTGCTCGCATCCATCCCAGTGCCTTTCCCGATGCACTGCCGCATCCGCCTGTTTCTGCATACCCTTCGTCACGTCTGCTGTAGTAACTGGGTAAACGAAACCACTGTTCTGAATTCTGCTGTCTTAGTAAATTAAAACTAATCTAATGAGAGGGTCGTGAGGATCCTCTGTGTAAAGCTGCTGGTCAGAAGTGTCAGTGACAGCATGCTGGCTGTGACTGATGTGTGTGTCAGCTTCTTATCACAATGTCTAAATACTTGAGATGACTTGTAAGGGAGAAAGATTGACTTTGGCTCATGGTTTTAGCCTATGGTTGTTTGACTGATTGCTTTGAACCTGTGGCCAGGCTGGACACCATGGTATCAAACAAAGCTGCTCACACTGCGGCGGGTCATCAGTAAATAAAAGAGAGAGGGAGGGAATCCTCATATATACCTTCAGGAGCACTACGATATCATTTTCTTCCACTAGCTCCTACCTCCTGAGGGTTCGAGTACCTCCCAACAGCGCCATCGGCTGGCAGCCAGGCGTCAATACATGGGCTTAAGGGATAGTTAAGAGCCAGACCACAACATCGGCTGAAAAGGGAATAGTCCTGTGAGATTGAGCCCTTGGCGGATTTGGCAGATGAGCGCTGCCTTTAATTCCACATCATTAGTGTTAGAGAGTGAATTGCAGAACTCTCAATCGGTAGTCTTCAGGGAGTTGCCTGGTGTGCGGGGGTGAGGTGGGGGTGAGGTGCGGGGGGAATGTTGGGTGAAAATAACAATTTAAAAAAATCTTTTTCACAAAGAGTGAGCTTTTGCCTTAGGAGATGTGGACAGTCCTAGCCTGAGTGGAAGAAAGGTTTCAGGCAGCCATGGAGGGGAGGGACCCATCCTGGACAAGACAGTGAAGGAAGAGAGGTGTGAGGCAGCGCCCCCTGTGGTGAGGTAGTGGTACAGACCAGTAAAGGAATACCACTGATGTTGATGGAGGGATCTTGGGCCATGCCTGAAGAGGGAGAAACATCAATTTTCTATTCTAAAGTGTACAGTTTAGGGTATCTGTTCTAGCAGTTTCCAAGACTGAAAAATACCAAAGAGGTAGTGGTTGGACTGGATAGACCCACTCATTCTATAATTTTTAATAATTAATATCAAAATTATTACTAGTTTAATTACTATTAATTTTATTATTGATTGTATTATTTTTATGATTAATTATTATTATTTTTTAATACTCATGTAGTTCAGGCAGGTCTTGAACTTGCTATGTAGTCGCAGATGACCTTCAGTTCTTTATCCTGCCTCTTCCTTTCAAGGATGGAATTCCAAGCAGAGGCCTCCGTACACAGATTAGCGGTTACGTTTTCTGCCGACTTCCGGGGTAATCCTGGATCTTGCATGCATGTGGTATGCTTAAACTCTCACAGATACACACAAAAATAATGAATACATCTTTAGAAATTTTCAAAGTTGTGGCAGCACATGTCGTTAATCCTAGCCCTCGGGAGGCAGAGGCAGGAGGATCTCTTTGAGTTTGAGTCCAGCCTATTTTACATAGCAACGCCAGTACAGCTAGAACTATACGCAGAGACTCTGTGTATAATTTGTTAAAATTATACAAAGTTTTGAAAAGGATGTATTCTATATCCAAAGCTGTTAAACAGCGATGCTGCCATTTTAACCGGATGTTTAGTTTACTGTGGCTGAGTGTACACCTACCAAACATCTTTGTTTCATATTTGCTACAGTTTCTAAAATTTTTTCTACCTTTTTTTTTTTTTCTTGCCTTCTTTTGGGTAAACTTTTTTTGTTATTTTTAAATTTTTTTTTTTAAGATTTATTTATTTTATCTTTGTGAGTACACTAGACACACCAGAAGAGAGCATCAGATCCCTTTACAGATGATTGTGAGCCACCATGTGGTTGCTGGGAATTGGACTCAGGACCTCTGGAAGAACAGTCAGTGCTCTTAACCACTGAGCCATCTTTCCAGCCCGTGGGTAAACCTTTTTACTAATGTGTTTCACCTCCTCTTCTGAGGGTTTGGCTGTGCCTTGTACGTGTGTGTTCTGGGGCTTGCTGCAGACATTACACGATGCGTCTTTAACTTACCGCAGATGACCCACAACTCCTATTGCAGTTCCTGCCTATGTACTGCAGATAGTCAGGTTCTCAGATTTGCATGAGGGAAAAATCAATGCTCCCCTGCTGTCCGCATGTGGAATTTAGCTGTGTCCGGATTTGCATGCTGTGATCGTTGTAGGGTACAGCTCTCCTCTGCACAATCACAGAATTAATTGTATGGCTCACAGATGTTGGTGTGGCTGTTGGTTGTGACTCCATGTTTCATTTTTCCAGATGAAAATTACAAGTGAGAAAAGGGAAAAAAGTTAGGGTCTTTCTTTAAGGAGAAGTAGACCAGGGGCTGGCAAAAAGCAAAACAAAACAAAAAACAAAACGACAAGCTAAGATAAAGGGACATTTATCTTGAGATGAGTCCAGCCTGGTTTTTTTTTTTTTTTTTTTTTTGGTTTTTTCGAGACAGGGTTTCTCTGTGTAGCCCTGGCTATCCTGATACTCACTCTGTAGACCAGGCTGGCCTTGAACTCAGACATCCACCTGCCTCTGCCTCCCAGGTGCTGGGATTAAAGGCGCCACCACCGCCGGCTCGAGTCCAGCCTGTTTTACATAGTGACTTCAATAATATAACTAGAATTGTATTATTGAACACACCCTTTTCCCCATACAGGTATCACTGTACATTAGGATGGGCCCCAAACTAGCAATCCTCCTATCTCAGCTTCCCTAGAGCTGAGATTATAGGAGTGGGTCACAAAGCCTGGTAACTGACTGAACTACTGTCTGTAGTGTCCATCTTTGGAAATTGGCTCTCTTGACTAGCAAATGAGAAAAGAAGAAGGAGGAGGAGGAGGAGGCAAACAAATTAACCAGTAAGTACTTGTACAAATAGGGTGAAATACTACCCTTGCTTCTTGCTTATAAAGTGTTTGGTATGGCCCTCAAGTGTCAAATCCCATCTGATGTTATTTGCAACCCACAAGAGCCCATGCTATGTGTGTTTCATTTTCAAAGCTTCCTGTCATTGGCATGCCTATCTTACAATAAATTATGCATTGCCAGGCAGTGGTGACACATGCCTTTAATCCCAGCACTTGGGAGGCAGAGGCAGGCAGATTTCTGAGTTTGAGGCCAGCCTGGTCTACACAGTGAGTTCCAGGACAGCTAGGGCTACACAGAGAAACCTTGTCTTGAAAAACCAAAAAAAAAAAAAAAAGTTATGCATCAGCTGGTTACTAAAATTAAAGGGAGAAAATGGTGACTGGCGACTAAGATGGAAGGTGAGCCTTGTCCGAGTCTTCCAGATTCGTCAAGGCTGTTTTACACATGTGCATGTACATTCCTTCCAGCTTCTTATTGGGAGACACAGCGTTAAGCTCCCTGCCATTAATACCTTCTGAGGCTTGCAGAGGAAAGGATATTTATGGAGAATCGCCTGAGGTATTTGTTGTCCATCCATTTTTTAGATAAGTTATCACTATCTAAATCCAACCTGTTGTCTCACAAACCCCTCAGGAGAACATGGAGTTATGGCAAGGTTATCCGCACACCCTCTGTTGAAGGTGCTATTATTTCTGTCATGGTTATCTGTAAGGACACAGCGGCGACATTGCCTAGTTTAAAGGAACACATCTGTTTACATCCAGGCCTTTGCTTAAAGGACGAAAATCATTTGATAAATGTAATTGGTGTTGGGAGATGGAACTGGAGTCTTCAGGCTTTGAACTTATGTCTTTAACTCCTCTTTAGCACCAGAGGGCCATGGAAGCTTGGTGTCAGAGAGGCCTTGTGGACTCTGATATGTCACTTGTGATGCATCAGCACTGTGGGCATGGTGCAGTGGGTGCTTAGTACACTGAGTACTGTATACAGTGTGCACTGCACAGTGGTGCACTGTGTGCACTGCACAGTGTGAGCATGGGGCACTATAAAACACTACACAGTGAGCACTATGCATTATGAGCTTGGTACATGGTGGGCACTGCGTGCTATGAGCATGGTACCCTGTGGGTACTGCATGCTCTAAGCACTGCACACTGTGAGCATAGTGTACTGTGACCACTGCATGCTCTGAGCACTGCACACTGTGAGCATAGTGTACTGTGACCACTGTGACCACTGCATGCTCTGAGCACTGCACACTGTGATTCTGGTGCACTGTGAGCACTGTACACTGTGAGCACTGCACACTGTCTGCATGGTGCACTGTGAGCACTGTACACTGAGAGCAGTGCACACTGTGATTCTGGTGCACTGTGAGCACTGTACACTGTGAGCACTGCACACTGTCCACATGGTGCACTGTGAGCACTGTACACTGAGAGCAGTGCACACTGTCCGCATGGTGCACTGTGAGCACTGTACACTGAGCAGTGCACACTGTCCACATGGTGCATTGTGAGCATGGTACACTGTGACTAGTTCAGCTGACCTTGGGAGAGCCAGGCATTCTTCACCCAGACTGTACATTTTCTTTGATGGTCGTTTTCTTTTATGATTAAGAACTTTCAAGTACCAAAACATATCTGCTATGTTTATTATTTACTTATTGTAATATTTGTGTATGTGTGTGTGTTTGCGTGTGTATGTGTGTGTGTGCACATGTGTCTGTGTATATGGTTACAGGACCAACTGTATAAGTAGATTCCATCCTTCTATTACCTGAGTCCCGGGTTTGAACTCAGGTTGTTAGGCTTGGCAACAAGTACCTTTCCTGCTGGACTGTCTTGCTGACCTCACATATGCTTTAAGTATCTATTCTGACAATACTAACAGTGAAAATATTTTATAAAAATTCCCTTGTTTTAAACAGAGAGCATCAGCATCCCAGGGTTTGCTCAGTGATTGAGTGATCAGTGAAGCCCATTACTGACTGTGACCCCAGAGCTGGAGTACACAGGGGTGCGTGTGGCCTCATGCTGCTGAAGTTGTGTCCCTGATGGCCGGAAGCTGAAGGAACACTCTTTGAAAAGGGGGCACAGAAAGTACAGTGCTCATGCATCTACCTCCAGAGGCTCCTTGTCGAGTCTGCGAGGATCTGACCTGAATTCTGATGGCCACATTGAGATGCTTCTACTTTCACCAAAGCCAGTGGTCAAAGGGGAAAGAGAATGATGATTATACCCAATTTACCTCTTCATTTGCAGAGAATTAGAGCTATCCACATGGGCAATGTGGAAGTGCTTGCAAGTCTAATGTGAAATTATTATTTAAAACCTTACCACTTCAGGTCAGTGGGTTGGCTCAGTGGGTAAAGGCACTTGCTGCTAAGCCTGACTATCCCAGGGCCTCCTTCCCTCTGACCTCATCAAGTAGTAGCTATGTGAGCTTAAGCATTTTGCTTAATCCCTCTGTACCTCAGTTTCCCTATAAATGAAACGAAGTTGCCAATGGTGATTGTCGTAGAAGGAGTTAAACATGTACCTGCAACATGAGCTACTGTTATGCTTACCTTTAAAATCTCACTACTTTTTTTGTTTGTTTGTTTTTTGTTTTTTTTGTTTTTCGAGACAGGGTTTCTCTGTGTAGCCCTGGCTGTCCTGGAACTCACTCTGTAGACCAGGCTGGCCTCGAACTCTGCCTCCCAAGTGCTAGGATTAAAGGCGTGCACCACCACCACCACCCAGCTAAAATCTCACTACTTTAAATGCCTGTGGGTGTGTATGTGGCATTTGTGGCACCCTGTCCTGCAGCTAGGAACATGGAAACATGCTTGTGTTGATCTGAGGGTTGGCATAAACTGGAATTTAAAGGAATGTGTTACTTGCTACTTATGCCTAGTCCCCCTGAACTCTGTGCTCCATAATAGTTTGCTTGCAAGACTATGGTTAGTGGTACTTGGGAAGTGTGTAAGCAATGAGCAGTGTGAGCAGTGAGCAGTGTGAGTGATGACCAATGTGAGCAGAGACCAGTGTGAGCAGTCAGTGCCCAGTGTGAATGGTCAGTGTCCACTCTGAGTGATGACTGGTGTGAGTGATGACTAGTGTGGGTGGCCAGTGAGCAGTGTAAGCAGTGTGAGCAGTGAGCAGTGTGAGCAGTGAACAGTAGTGAGCAGTGTGAGCAGTACAAGCAGTGACCAGTGTGAACAGTGTGTGTGAGCAGTGTGAGCAGTGTGAGCAGTAGTGAGTAGTGAGCAGCGGGAGCAGTGGAACAGTAGTGAACAGTGAGCAGTAGTGAGCAGTAGTGAGCAGTGTGAGCAGTGAGCATTCAGCAGTAGTGAGCAGTGTGAACAGTGAGCAGTGTGAGCAGTGTGAGCAGTATGAGCAGTGAGCAGTGTGACAAGTGTGAGCAATGACCAGTGTGAGCAGTGAGCAGTGTGAGCAGTATGAGCAATGACCAGTGTGAGCGATGACCAGTGTGAACAGTGGGCAGTGTGAGCAGTGAGCAGTGTGAACAGTGTGAGCAGGTGTGAGCAGTGTGAGCAGTAGTGAGCAGTAGTGAGCAGTGTGAGTGGAAGTGGACTTCTTGGCTGTGGAAGTGCTGATGGCAGTGCTGGAATTTGAACAATGAGAGAGTCAGAAGTGAAGTATCTGTTACTGGTGCCTGAGACTTGCTGCATTTCGCTACCTTCAGAGATGATGGTGTGTGTGTGTGTGTGTGTGTGTGTGTGTGTGTGTGTATCTGTGTGTGCGCGTGCATGACTATTTCTTTGGTAGAGACAATTCCCTGGAGTTAGGGTTAGCAGCCTTTGGGAAATATAAGGGCAAACATGGCAGAAACTCTGCCTTCTAAAAACACTCTGATTTTCAGTTGACACACTGAAAACGAGCCTGTGTGTGTGCTGCTTGTGCAGTGAGCTGGACGAGGCTACCCCGGATCAGTTGGCACTTTTAGATGCCTTCCGATCTTGATCTTCATTCGGTAAATATTCTGGGGTCTCGCCTATGTGCCGGGGGACTGAGGACATCATGGTGTCCTGGGCTTCATGTTCGAGTGGGAAGAGGAGGAGGATTCCAGACAGTGGAGGTTGGGCTCCAGGAATTGAGGTGTCAGGGAAAAAGAGTGAACAACAGCCAAGGAGGGATGGGGGCAAGTGTGGAACCTGAGAGACGATACCAGGGGGATGAGCTAAACTCCGCCATCTGTAAAGACAGAGCCCAGGGACCGTGAAGGGGTGCGACAGGCTGAGAGAGCCCCAGAGAGCCACTGAAGGGAGCATCCGGAAACCCTGGAAGGGTTTCCCTTAGGGCCCAACACGGTAAGGTTTACACTTGTAATAGTGAGGGGTAAGCAGGAGAAGTGATTGGATATCTATCTATCTATCTATCTATCTATCTATCTATCTATCTATCTATCTATCTATCTTCAAGACAGGGTTTCTCTTTGTAGCCCTGGCTGTCCTGGAACTCACTCTGTAGACCAGGCTGGCCTCGAACTCAGAAATCCACCTGCCTCTGCCTCCCAAGTGCTGGGATTAAAGGCCTGTGCCACCACTGCCAGGTGCCCGGAGTGACTGGATATTTATTGTGGAGTCATATGAATACTTTGAAACAATCTCTTCTATTTGACCTGAACAGTAAAAAACAGGACAAGAAGAAGTTCAAACCTGGCTGCTAAGAATTTGCCTTTAATTCTCTTGCCTCAGGTGCGCTCATGGCTCCTCTCTCTGTCCAGTTTCTGTATCACCCCCTTCCCCCACCCCCCCCCCCCCCCCCTGCCCCCCCCCCCCCCCCCCCGCCTGCTTGCTTCTGCACTGTTCGCTGCCATGCTAGGCGGCCTCTTTCGAATGCATTTGCACAGCAAATAAATCCCAGCTGTTCCTCACCCCTGCACATGCGTCGGAGTTGCTGGAGTGAGAAGCATCTCAATTATAAATCAATTTCAGTGGTGCCTCTTATTTGTGACGTTGAATTCCGGGCTTACATTGAATACCGTTGTTTGTTTTCTTTATTCACAGTGACTTCATAATTGTAGCGGGTCTCCCGAGGCTGGCGGTGGGCACTGGCTTCTCATTGACCTTGGATGCAATCGCTCTGGGGCGTGACTGTCTGTGAGAGCTGAGATTAGTCTTCAGCAAATATTCCCTGCTTGCCTTCTCACTGTAAGCCTGGAACCCCAGCTTTGTTTTCTTTTTCCGTCTTCCTTTCTTATTTCGTTGCTTGCCTGCTTTCCTCCCCGAGCCCCTTCGATTTTTTTTTTTAACACAGGGTTTCTCTGTGTAGCCCTGGCTGTCCTGGAACTCTCTCTGTAGACCAGGTTGGTCTCAAACTTGCTTTTGTCTCCCGAGTGCTGGGGATTAAGGACGAGTACTATAAACATCTGTGGCTGCTTCTCCTCCTCCTCCTCCTCCTCCTCCTCCTCCTCCTCCTCCTCCTCCTCCTTCTCCTTCTTCTTCTCTTCCTCCTCCTCTTCCTCCTCCTCCTTCTTCTTCTTCTCTTCCTCCTCCTCCTCCTCCTCCTCCTCCTTCTCCTCCTTCTCCTTCTGTTCTTCCTCCTCTTCCTCCTCCTTCTTCTTCTTCTCTTCCTCCTCCTCTTCCTCTTCTTCTTTTTCTTCTTTCTCCCCTCCTCCTCCTTTTTCTATTTCTCCTCCTTCCTCCTTTCCTTCCTTCCTCCTCCTTTCCTCCTCCTTTCTTCCTCCTTTTTTCTTCTTTTAAGCCAGGTTTTCATTATGTAGTACAGGCTAGACTTGTGCTGGGACTAAAGGCATGCAGCACCATACCCAGCTTCAGCTGGGTTTCTTAAAACAGTGACACAACCCAGAGGATGCCCCTCATCCCATAGCATTAAGCATTCAGCCAACATTTAATTTATACCTGGGTCACACAAGAATGTTCAGGGCAGCTGGGCAGTGGTAGCGCACGCCTTTAATCCCAGCACTTGGGAGGCAGAGGCAGGCAGATTTCTGAGTTCGAGGCCAGCCTGGTCTACAGAGTGAGTTCCAGGACAGCCAGGACTATACAGAGAAACCCTGTCTCAGGAAAAAAAACAAAACAAAAAACAAAACAAAACAAAATAAAAAAAAAAACCAAAAAAGAATGTTCAGGGCAAATAGGTTAGGAATAGAAAAGCCTAAGATACATTGTCCTAGATTTGGGAGTGTTCATGTGACTTGTTTTGACCAAATGCCTGGTGGGAGATGTCCCCATGAGCTGGGGACATCAGATCATTGCACACAAGAAGGGGGTCTTTGGCTCCAGGGACCTATGCTGAACTGTGAGTGTCTCAGGTAGCCACTGGTCTGGTGTGCTTAGAGACATTTGGAGCAGGCTTCCCCCCAGCTCATATCCCAAACAGTTCATGTGCACTACAGTACAGAAGCACAGAGGGTTAGCCTCAGACAGACCTTGTTTTACCATGGAATACTGAGTTTGGGCAGTTTGTTGTGTGTTCATTTGCTGTGTATAAGCTGACTCAATCTGCTGTTGCCACTGGGCTTCTCGACGTGGACTTTAGACAAGGTATAAAACCACACAGCAACCTTACATATTAAAGTAGCCTAGCCATTTTATAAACTGTCACGTTCACCATTTATAAAGGTCACCATGGGTACACAAATGTTGAGTGTCAGCCCTGATCTTGTGGCTAATGAGAGACACAAATGTGTGGTTACAAATTGAGGTAAAATCCCTTTCATGCCGGGCAGTGGTGGCTCATGCCTTTATACCAACACTTAGGAGGCAGAGGCAGGCGGATTTCTGAGTTCGAGGCCAGCCTGGTCTACAGAGTGAGTCCCATGAGTGCAGAGCCAAGCTGAGGAGTCCGAAGGTTTGCTGTGGAAACATAGGCCTGGGTTCAGTACTCAAACATGGAATGAGTAATGTCAACATTAATGCCAATCATAAATATTTTCGTTTGGGACTGGAAAGATGACTCAGAGGTTAAAGAGCATTGACTGTTTTTCCATAGGTCCTGAGTTCAATTCCCAGCAACCGCATGGTAGCTCACAACCATCAGTAATGGGATCCGATGCCCTCTTCTGGTGTGTCTGAAGATAGTGACAGTATATTCCATACATTAAATAAATAAATAAATAATTTAAAAAATGCATTCATTTAATTCCGTATGGTGCTGCTTGAGGGCTTTAAAAGTACTGACTTGGAAACTAGGTGTGGAGGCACAGGCTTTTAATCTTAGCACTTAGCAGAGGCAGGAGGATTGAGAATTTGGGGCTAGCCTGGCAGGGGATAGTAGTGACATGAATAGATGAGTATAGCAGTGACCTCTATAGTAAGACTCTAGGGGTCAGGGAGGAGAGAGGGAGAGAGAAGAGATAAGATAGACAACCATCTGGGAATGGCTTTTGAAGCCTCAAAGTCCATTGACACACTTTTCTACAAGACCACACCTCCAAATCCTACCCAAACAGTTCTACCAACTGGGAATCAGGGATTCAAATATATGAGCCTGGGGAGGCCATTCTCATTGAAGCCACCACAGGTAATTTGCAGCATGTATGTCTGCACAGCACTTGCATGTAATACCCATAGGAGCCACAAGAGGGAGTTGGATGACCTGGAACTGGATTTACAGACAGTTGTGAGCTTCCATGTGAGTGCAGAGAATCAAACCCGGGTCCTCTGCAAGAGCAGCAAGTGTTCTTAACTGCTGAGTCGTCTCTCCAGCCCCCAACTATAGGTTATTTTACAACGAAAAAAGAAGTAGCTCTCAGCTCATGCATCAACTGCCCACTTCACTCATTGCTCACCACCACACATGCACTGAGTGAGGTTAGCTTCAGGCACTTCAGTTCTAGGGATTCATCAGTGAACAAGGCAAGGTCACTGCCCTCCTGGCTCTTACATCCTTTTGAAGAAAGTGGACACAAATAACTAGATAGGCAATAATGGAGCGTGTGATGTCATCTTGTGGTTAGAGTGTCAGAGGGATGGAGTGATCAGTAGCTAGTGACTGTGGGTGGGTCTCAGAGGCCTCGTTGTAAGCGTCATAATTTTGGAGTATTCAAAGGAGCTAGAATGCTGCCTGGGAGAGTGTATCAGTATATTGATCTGTTTTCTATTACTGTAGTAAACTAACTGAGCCGAGATAAACTTATAAAGAAGAAAGGTCTATTTTGTTCATTGTTCTGGCATGTCCAGGGCATAAATCTGGCACCAGTCTTGGAGAGGATTCCATGGTAGATGGCATCCTAATGCTAGATGCATTGGCTTATTTTTTGTTGCTGTGGCAAACACCATGACCAAAAGTGACTTGGGAAGGAAGGGGTTTCTTTCAGCTACAGTTGTAGCCCATCATTGAGGGAAGTCAGGGCAGGAACTCAAGGCTGGAACCTGGAGACAGGAACTGTTGCAGAAGCCAGCGAGCAGTGTTGCTGACTGACTTGCTATTCACGGCTTACTCGGCCTGTTCTCTTATATGACTCAGGACCACCTGCCCAGGGGTAGCACTGCTCACAATGGGCTGAAATCTCCCACATTAGTCAATAATCGAGGCCACCTCCCCCTCCCCCTTTTTGTGCAGGATTTCCTTCCTCAGATGGCTCTAGGCAGCCTGAGGGCAGACCTTGAGGAAGCAAGCAAGCAGGACAGGGTGTAACAAGTCCCTTAGTCCCTAGTCCTCATCACATTCCTGACCCCCAATCCTACTCTGAGACATGGTTTACAAGGGGAGAGTGGAATCCATCCCTACGGTGACTAATGTCTGACAATTCCGCACGGAGAGCTAGCCACATAAGACACTGGCTTGGACTGAAGGTATCCCAAAGTCTCAAAGAGGATTGAAGCTGTTCACAGGTCTCCAACATGCTACACGTTCCTCTATAGCTGCCCCATCCCCTCAGAAGTCACAAGTCACAGAAGGCCACTGGGTACTTATAATGCAGCTGTTATGACTACGAAATTGAATTTAAAAATTTTCATCTGTTTGGTTTTGGTTTTCTAAGTCAGGGTTTCTCTGTGTAGCCCTTCCTGTCCTGGAACTTTCTCTGTAGATCAGGACTGTCTAGAACTCAGAGATCACCTGGGTTTGCTTCCGGAGTACTGGGATTAAAAGTGTGTGCCACCACCACCGCCGCCGCCGCCGCCGCCGCCGCCGCCGCCGCCGCCGCCGCCGCCGCC
>JANHMN010000009.1:36354215-36374712 GCA_030674055.1 Rhabdomys pumilio
CCGCCGCCGCCGCCGCCGCCGCCGCCGCCGCCGCCGCCGCCGCCGCCACCACCACCACCACCACCACCTACATGAAATAACTGACTACTTTGGCCAGAGAAATGGCTTAGGCGTTAGAGGGTTAAGAGTCCTTCTTGTTCTTCCTGAAGACCTTTTCAGTTCCCAGAAGCCACGTGAGGAAACTCCTAACAGATGTAACTGCAGTTTAAGGGAGTCTGATGCTTTCTTTTGGGACACTGCATATTCTTGGTGCGCCTACATACACTCAGGCATACACACACACATAAACAAATAATTCTTTTAAACAAGAACTGATACAAGTCTATTATAAAGCTTTAAAGTCTGTGAATTTACATTTTCAACTTTAAATGATACATATTCTTTATCTCTATGACTTGTTTTTTCGTTTACTCTCCTTTTTTTTTTTTTAGACTGTGTCTTGTTCCCCAGCTTGGCTTTAAAATGTTGATTCTCCTACTTTCTGCGTTACCTCCTAAATCTTGGGGCTACAGGGGGGTACTGCCACAACTACTTTTTTAAAAAAAGTTATTTATTCAATGTATATGAGTGCACTGTAGCTTTTTTTTCAGACACACCAGAAGAGGGCATCAGATCCCATTACAGATGGTTGTGAGCCACCGTGTGGTTGCTGGGAATTGAACTCAGGACCTCTGGAAGAACAGCCAGTGCTCTTAACCACTGAGCCATCTCTCCACCCTCCACAATTAACTACTTCTAATGGAAATTAAAGTTCGAATTGAGATGGACTGAGAGTGTAAAATAAATGCTGCATTTAGAGCACAGATTATATCATCAATAATTTTACATATACACGTTTTTAACTGAAATAGAATGACTTCAGCCCTTCCTCACTTCCCTCCTGCCAGCCTCCTCCTGCCAGCCTCCGCCAGTTTTCTTCCTCAAATCCCTCCCATGGTCCCCACCTTCAAGTTGATGGCTTCTTTTTCTTTGATTATATCTGTTATGCACAAATATATATATAAACAGAACCAGCTACACATGTTTTTATTGTTTCTGTGTATATGGTTTCAAAGCTGGTTACTCTGTATTAGACAGCCAATAAGGGGGTTCATCCTTTGGAGAGGCTAATTCTTCCAGCAGTCATTAGTTGCTTCATGCATATTTTTTTAATATATATAATAAAATGCAGCAAAATTTCACTCATCAAAAACTTGAGAAAATTTGAATTACAGTTGTGGGTGGCATTACAGCGTGTGACTCTGGAATCCAAGGCACCATCCTGGAGGAGAGGGCTTGTTTCTATGTCTTTCTGACTCATGTGTTAGAAAGGAGACTGTACTGAACCTGACACTTTCGAAGATTCTGGAACTATTGACCTTCCAGGGGTTTGGTGGGGGTGTGGGGCTTGAGCGGTAGGGATAAGGAATGAAGGCGATGGGGACAGCTGGAAGTGGGGTATAGCCTCTGCATGAGACACTTTAGTATGATCACTGGGTGTAAGCACGTGGGTGTTGTCTGTGCTGTGTGACCTTACTAGCCCTCCTAGGGCTCTCCTCATAAAAGTAAAAACTGTGAAAGAAGGATTGCCATGAGGGTTGAGGAAGAAGCTTTTTACAATGCCTATTCTGTTATTGAAAATGTATCCCCTATAATTTAAAACCTATTTCAGAGAGCATTTCAAGCAAAAGCCAGTCCCGTTGTCCATGCATTGCAGCCCTTTCGTGTTCCTTTCTTCCCTGGTATCTTGGGAGATAGCAGGGCACTCAGGAAATGGGATTGTGAATTACACTGAAATGTTACCATCAGCATGCTAAGGCCACGCCCACCCTGCGGAAGTGACATCTGTACCAATCCTAGGCTCTCACGAGAGTTTCAGGGAGCTGCGGGGTTGGCTCATCGTTTAAGAGTACTGACTGATCTTCCAGAGGACCGAGGCTCAATTCCTAGCACCCATATGGCAGCTCACAACCATCTATAACTCCAGTTCCAGGGGATTCTGGCATCCTCACACAGACATACATGCAGGCAAAGCTTCAATGTGCTTAAAAGTAGATCTTTAAAAAAATAATTTAAAGAAGAAGAAGAGTTTGAGGCAGGCATGGCAGATGCCTCCCTATTTATTAATAAACCAGGTGGCAATGAAATTCTTTCTCCCTTTCCTTACATCACCCGCTCCTCCCCCAACCCCCATGTCTGGCTGCCCTTTGTAGCTTTATTCTAGGCCAGCCACTAGTAGTTTCTAGAATCAAGTGTGTGCACCATGGGAGTACGAAAAGAATGTGCTCGAACTCTGTCATTTTGCTCCCATTCTTTTCTCCTATCTTTAATGCATGTTCTAGGGTCTTACAGTGTCAGACACAGCTCACAGTTAGCCAGAGTTCTGGTATCTACAAAGCTCAGAAAGCCAGTCGTTTGGTAACTAATTTGATCACCAAGCCTGAAGCTACCTGTGTGGCTCTTAATGACCTTTTCTTAAGCCAAGGAGTTCCAATAAATGGAATAATTATTGGTGTCTCTTGATATCATCTCACCGGGTGCTGCTGGCTTGGTTCTCCTAGGATATGAATACTCGGGACATTTGGCTCTAAGCATTGGATGAGTGTTTGAGACCTGTACCTACAGCTAACTTACATAGAAATAAAATTATCCACGGTGCAGGCCCAGAAGTGTGTGGTTGCTGTTGTTAGTTTTTTCCATTAATAGGGTCATGTGATGAGACTCTTCATTCACTTCACTATCTGTGGTGAGCAGTGCTAACTCAGCAGGGCCTGAGGTTTCACTCAGCAGGCAACTCTGCCATGTGCAGTGACCTCTTGATGCCCATTGGTTACCTGCCTTAGGTGAAGGCAGAGGAGGTGAGCTGCAAGCCACAAGCAGAAAGAACGGAGAGCTTGCTGTATCTTCCCCTGAAAAAGCCCCAGGACATCTCTTAGGATGGGAACTCACTACTTCATTCTAGACACTGAGATTTTCTGGCTATGGAAAACATTATGATTTGGCAATTAGCTGAAACACTTAATTATTATTAAACAGCTTAATTATTTTAAGTTGATTGTTAAAATCAAGTGTATTAGACAAATGTGGGCTTATGCTTTTTTTTTCTTTCTGTGGACCGCATAATATGCTGACAGTTACTATTTGGGCCTGTTTCAAGTCATGGTTGAAAGTGCTTTTAACAATAGATTCTTATTCAAATCTTGGATGACACAGAGCATAAACGTATGCACCTGCTAATTAAGACTCAGGTAGAGGTTTCCATGTTTCTGGTCATGACACAATTGTGGGCCATATCGAGAAGGATCAAAGGATGCAGAATTATGAGAGCAGACAGTTGGGCATCTCCCAGTGCTGGCAGCCCATCTCCACCTACCTTTAGTTAGTTTGCTCAGGTTTCCCCTCATCCCAATATTTGCCTCCAGAGGCCTGATTCTGGAGGGGTTTGCTCCAGCACTTCCACCTGCTTTCGTGTCTAGGATGTGAAGGCACAGGAGCCCGAGAGTCCCCTTTGCTATGGCACTTGGACAGTGTTGTGACATTTTCCCCACAGTGGCAGAATGCCCTTGTGCAGTGTTGACTCTAGGGTTTTTCTGTCAACTCCGGGGACAAGGAGTGTCACTGTGACTCCAGTAAGTAATACCGGTGGCACAGGTAGACGGATCTGACAAGCCAGAGGACTAACCGTGCTGCGTCCGCCTTTCCCCAATGAAGGCTATCCATCAGCGGCTGGAATCTGCTGGAGCCGATGAGGGTGACAAGGGAATAACATCCCTTTCTCTTCCATCGACAGGGGTAATAACTCCTCACTCCCAAGGGACAGATTGTAAAAGCCAATAGCCAGGAGCTGTGAAGCAGGGAGGAGGGCAGAGGGATGAAAATTAAAGAGGGAGTGGAAATTTTGCGGAAGGCAACAGACAGTAGGATGGAATAAACCATCAAATGCCAGCCTTTTAATTGCCCCGTAGTTGATGCGGGGGTGAGGGGGTCAAAAAGCATCTGTCCTGACTGCTTAATTCTTTTAAGCTGATTGCTAAAATCAGGTGCATTAGACAAATGTGGACTTATGCTTTTATTTTTTTCTTTCTGTGGACCACATAATATGCTGACAGTTACTATTTGGGCTTGTTTCAAGTCATTATTGAAAGTGCTTTTAACAATAGATTCTAAACTAGCCGCTGTAGACACCACAGGTGTTAGCAGGCTTACCTTGTTTAATCTGATGACTTTATTGTGTCTTGCATGCTTTTGTATTTCTGTGGCTGAACATGGAGGGATTCAGCTTATACTTATCAGGGACAATATTTTTCACTGGCTAGTTGGAATTTCTATTTTCAAGTAACCTTCAAAATGACTTAAGTACCCCATCTTCTTCAGGCTTCTAATGGCCACCAGTAATAAACACATAGCTCTCCAAGTCTGCAGTATTAATGAGCGCTTCACGCCCTTCATGGCACCACATCAATAAACGAGTTTTGGGGCCTCAGTGTTGCTCTGAATTAAACGTAGCGCAAAGATTTCACTTTGTAGACAATCGTGCCATTTGGAAACAGATGCCCACGAACGCCACCCGCTTTATGGGAAACACACTTAGGTGGTTTTTAAATTGGAACTGTTGTTTAGTTAAATCTCCGGACTCAGCTCACTGAAGGTGACAGAAGTCCTCACTCCAGCTCAATGAGAAGTAGAGGCGACAGTAAATTTTTCACGCCGAGACAGGAGCTCTTGTTATAGGAGTCAGAACGGGGGTCAGTGCAGAGCCTGTTGATGACTGAGGAAAAGAGAAGTAAATTCATTCTGCCGCAGGCTCTTTGTCAAGTGCCAGTAGCTTACCATTGAGAACTAGTCACCCGTTCTAGTCTTACGGCCCTAGAGGTCACTCGTTTGAAATAAATCATAGCGCCGCGGAGGCACAGCAACCTATTGCCACTCGGAATGAAATAAAGAAGAGCAATGCGGCTTTCGGAATGGAAATGACTCCGAATATCCCACCACATGTTGCTGTTTAATGCAATATGCGGTTGGATATTGATCTCCCGAATCAGGTCATTAAAATGTGCAGTTTTTGTTTATTGGAATGAAGCAATTAAATGGCTCAGTTATGCTAGCCTTTACCTTTTCTGATGAAAACTATTGATTTCTTGCCACAGCTTTATAAGCGACAATGTTTTTGATTACTCTTGACAAACCTCCTTGGAGTGTTAATTAAAATTGTACCAGATGAGCAGGTGTGGGAGATCATTAGATGGCCCGGCTCTCACATCCACACTTCATATTCTGCAGCCTTGCATAATGAACAGGGCACAAGAGGGGGAAGACAATATCTTCATCAGCAGAATTAGCATCTATACTTTTTTAAAAAGCTAGGTGACATTACGTGTTAGGTTCCGACGGTTTGAATCATTGGCTTGCTCCCGAGATTCCGTCTGACAAAAGTTTCCTCTTTACGTTTCGTTTCGGTTTTTCTGAGAGATTAGTGGGCTGATGTTTTTGCTTTCGAAATGGCAAATATTTAAACACATATACAGGAAATTGAGGAGTCAAATAAGGCATCTCCCAATGTTATGCAGATGAGGTCATGAATATTAATATGATTCCACTTAACACTTAAAACAAATCCTCCTTAGTAGGATTAAAAAAAAAAAAAACCCGTTCGTAATATATCTTCAATGTGATTAAGAAATGTTTTTACCAGTTATTTTTGGAACCCGCATAAAATATGATTACTTAGTAATATGCTCTCTTGGAGATTTGTGTTCTCTTGATTTATAATTGCACTTTTTTCTTGGGACTCTTCGAAGATGCCTGCATTTGAAAAATTAGAAATACTCAGTAGTAATTTGTAAACCCAGAGGCAAACAGCACTCAAGCGTTTGGGAAAGTAGTAATCTTTACACCGATAGTATTATGAAATATTATTGAATTAGTAGTTCATTAACACAGGCATCAAAGCAGGCCTTTTCATTTTTGTATCAAGCATGGAATTTAAATAAGTGAAATTAGCTGTTTGAGTCCTCTGTGATCTGGTGTCTATGGGTAACAGGGCAGCTTGTCTTCTGCAGATTCGCAGGCCCTGAAAGGGTTATGAGAGGTCATCTAATCCAGTCCCCTGCTGCCAAGTAGCTGTTTAAACATGCACTATTTTTCATTAGTTTGGAATTTTAAAAAGGATTAATGAATTTATAAATGTATTATTTACAATGTTCTGAGCATGTCTCTAACTGAAGCTAACTGATAGACTTTGAAATGGTAAGTTTGCGTGTGTGCATCAGGGGCTGAACTCTGAGGGATGACGGACGGTTTACAAATGTTTTTCTGTCTGTATTCTTTCATCTGATCAATAACTGAGTTTTCGGTCCTAGGAACAATGTCTTATTATTTTTTTAAAAAAATAAATCTCCGGCTGAGGTTTCCCAGCTGATATCGTTATATTAGTAGGCCTAATGATTTGAGGCCATGTTGTCATTTCATAGGATCTATATTATATTTAGTTTTTAGAAGGCACAGGAAAAATAAACTGTCCTTTGCATTTTGCAGATGAAAACAGGGCATTCGCCACGTGTTTTAGTTTTGAAATTACCTATAGCTTTTAAGTCCTATAGGTAGTAATTACGCTTACCAAGCACTTAAGCAACGTATTATGCATTTATTAGCATACCCATTCCTTTGAAGAGTGCTGGAAAGAATTCTAGATACGATTTCTGCTCTCTGTTCTGCAAAACTGTGGTTTATAAGAAGGATGGTTGGTTGGTGATCCTGCAGCCTGATTGGTGCCCATCTCTGCCCCGTGTGGCAGATGACCTGGAGCAGAGGAGGAACCCTGGAGAACCTGTGTTCAGCTCAATGCTCTGATGGCTGGCACTATCATTAGGGACTCCACCGGAGCTATGGAGCATGGGCTGGTCATGGCCATGGTCGCAGGTGGTGTGGGTCACTCCAGGTTGATGGCAGGGCTCTAACAGGGAAGGTTCTGCAGAAGTGAGCAGAAGTATGACAGGAACAGTTCCATTCTTGGAAGTCACATTGATTCTGCACCGTCGACTGAAGCAGGGTAAGTAAGGAGCTTAGGTTCAAGGGAAGGAGCCATACACCCAGTCACCTGAATGGAGGAGCACCGAGCTTGAGCAATGGAAGATGCGGTGGCTGTCTTTGTGCACAACATACCACACACATGGTTTGCTCTAACCCATCACATGGCATATATTATTTTGGGTACCGCTTAGTTTGATAGAAGTAAACATGAAGGGAAAAGTACGATTCTAAGAATTCACTAAAGTTATTTCTTAGAACAATATGCTTTAAATTGTGTTTTATTTCTGAAAAGGGGAGAAAGATAGGCTATTTTCAATGAAACGATGAATAATATAGAAGCACCCATACCATCATCCATCACAGAAGAGCAACAAGAACTAAACATGATGGATTACACAACAGAAGCCAGTTGCCAGGGAGCTGGCTCCCTGGGTAAAGGTGACAGCCAAGTCTGATGAGCTGAGTTCAATCCCTGGGACCCACGTGGTGGAAGGAGAGGTTGACTCCTGAGAGTCATCTTTGGACCTCTGCAGGGGTGTGCAGAGTGGCATGTGCATGCCCCATCCCCTAAAATAAATAAATAAATAAATAAATAAATAAATAAATATTAATAAAAGGCTTTGAGCATCAGTGACGATTTAGTACAATTTTCTGCACCGTTCTTTGAAATCTGTTAAGTTCTGATGAAAAGAGGCCACATTTATTTATTTATTTATTTATTTATTTATTTAAATTTTTAATTTTTTAAAACCTTAACTGTCTGTTGTTTCTTTGGTTAGAAACTTACAGTGTAATGTCTGGGACAGTTGTATGTGGTGTTTGCTAAAAGTCAGAATTTCTGTTGTGCAGTTCTCTGGGATCCTTTAAGAGGTCTTTTATTCACTCAGTGAACATCTACTCTATTTCTGTAAAGTGCCAACTGCTGTTCTGGGCACTTTCATGATTGTCTTGATAATCGTTCTTTCAGTTACATGATGATACACGTGCTGAGTTTATTCATTGGGTATAATAAAGAATACATTTCTAATGATTTTCTTTGTGTTGTCTTTTGAACTATTGAATGGGGTTTCTTTGTTTAATTCTGCAATAAAAGATGAAGTGATTAAGGCACATATTAGAAGCTTGCTTTTATGTTAACTAAGCCACACATGGTACTTTATGTTAACTAAGCCACACATGGTACTTAGACTTTTTGGTAGAATTTGTTCAATAGAGCATACAGATTTCTCCTCCAAAGTAAATTATTTATCTATTAAATAACATTTTTTTTTACAGTGGTAGGAATTGAATCCAGGACTTCAAGCAGGCTAGATGAGTATTCTGCCACTGTGGTTTACCCCCAGCAGAATAATTTTTTTTTTTTTTTTTTTTGGTTTTTCGAGACAGGGTTTCTCTGTATAGCCCTGGCTGTCCTGGAACTCACTCTGTAGACCAGGCTGGCCTTGAACTCAGAAATCCGCCTGCCTCTGCCAACACCTCCTCCGCGTGCACCACCACCGCCCGGCCGAATATTTTTTAAAAATACCATTGTACGTTTATTTGTTTGCTTATTCGAGACAGGGTTTCCCTGTGTAGCCCTGGCTGTCCTGGAATTCTCTCTGTAGACCAGGCTGGCCTCGAACTTATTGTAAGATGTTTGCTGGTCTAACAGCCTCACATGGTCAGAATTTCAGTCATGGCTCTAAGCCAGCGTGGGCTGAGCTGTGGTTGTATTGGACTATTTTGTGTGTATTCATCAGAAGAAATCCAACATGATTGTAGCTCAGCCGTGTGTCTTTCACCCCTCACTCAGCCTCTCCTGTAGGCTTTTCTTTACCTGTTTAATGCCCCCAAGACAAGGAAAGTGAGGGAACGGTGGAGGTGCTGGCGTCCAGTGTCATAGAGACTTCGCGTACAGAATCTCTGCCTCTCACTTCTGCTCCCTGTTGGGATTAGGCAGGACTCCCGGCTTCCGAAGGTCAGTATGGCTCTGCTCAGGACATCAATCTGAGATCAAGTTGCTTCACATTCTTTATCCACTTTATACATCTTCGATAGTGAAATTCTGTCTACTCAACCATTTTTTAAGACGACGTAACAAAACACCAGGGCTGCGTTTTTATCTCCAGCACTCCGTGCTCCCTCCCTGGCTGCTTTCCAGAGGGAACACTCACCCACAGTCACCCAGGCAGCAGTGACACATGTGGGTGGGAAGAGTCTAGAAGCACATTGTTAAGCCACAGATGCTCCAGAACCAGCTGCTGAGAGAGCCCAGGCAGATTTCTAAGCCCTTTCATTCAGTTCAGGGTACCAACTCTGCTTGGGTAATCTTTGTACATAGTACCATTCATCTAGTTGGCACTCTCCTTTTGTAGTGGCCTTTCTCACTTGAGTAAGTCCGAGGCATGCCACCTCAGGATGAGCAGCGAGGCCACTTTGCATGAGAAAGCAAACGCGCATGTGCACAGCGCCTGAGCCTCGAGCAGGGGCTGTGCAGGTGAGGACACGCACTCCGGAATAATCTTTCCTTTTCTGAGAGCCAGCTGCCTATGCTTATGGCGAGGCTTTTTGTGGTGGTGTTTTAATGGCTTGTTTGTCAGTCATTCTGCATGTTAAACAAGCAAAACCTGCAATCTCCTAGGATCCCAAGAGTTCTTTATTCATTCCTCCATATTGAAAATGATTCCTGTCAGCCCAAGCTCTCCAGGCTGCCTGGAAGAACTTTGGCATAGTTTTCCTAACCTTTCAAACAGTCAAAGCAAAACCCTCCTTTGATAATATTAATAATAATAATAAAAAAGGCCAGAGAACTTTGGCACGCAGCCATTAAGGATGCAGGCGACTCGGCGATCTGACAGAATATTCCACAAAACACTGACAAGTTCCCTTTAAGGTCCCCAGAGTGGGCCGGGGCACTTTGCTTGTACTTAACATATATCAACTGTCACCCGGCAGCGGCACCGAGTGTTGACTGAACACAATGGGACATCCAGATGGTCTAAACAAAGGGGGCAAATGTTCGCTGCTATTAAAAGCTGTTTACACGGACTTCCAGGATTTCATGTAGTGAAGTTTATATTGTGTCACGGCTGAGGTGCTCGGCTCTCTCCCCAGCCAAGACCAACCCTTTATAAACTCCTGTTGCACTGGGCTCAGGCATTCAGTGCTAGGGGAAAACGAAGGAGGATAATTAGCCAAGTGAAGGATGCTGACTTGCCCCCATTCTGCCTTAAGGATTGTCTATTATAACTCTCTGCTCCACACCCTGTAATAAATAGAAAGCAGACCCCTCCTCTGATAGGGGTGTGTCATGGATGGATGAATGGATGGATGGATAAGGCTGCTATCTCCTTCTGCAGACAGAGCCTCTGAGTCTCGTTGGCTCCTCACTGGGGATGTTTGCGTGGTAATGACTTTGTTTTCTTCCTCCGAGGCACCGTGATATCAGGTCCTGTCTATTCAGGATTAATATACATAAGTGCGAGCCCCATGCTTTGCTGTCTTCTTCCTTTGACCTCATTATGGCACATCCTCATTCATTCCAGATGCACAGACCCTATTGTTAAAGGTTTGTTTTTAGCCACTGATAACAAGACTAATATGAAGGGTCTCCACATTACTGATAACTAAAAAAGAATCTAGAAAACTATCCTTGTATTCAGTTCTTAATCACTAGACTTTCTCCTATGATCATACACTTGACCAAATAGATAGTAATAGCATACTACTTATTCATTTGTCCTAAAATTTAAGGTCTAGTAAAAGCAGGAAAAAAAAACAATTACAAATGTACACTTAGTAATTATTTTCTATGTAAGTAGATTTATTGAGACAGCATTTTATGATACCTTTGACTTGATTTTTATGTGTGTAAAAGTAAGGTTTTTTGTTTGTTTGTTTGTTTGTTTGTTTGTTTTTGTTTTTGTTTTTGTTTTTACCAGGTGTTGGTAGTGGTACTCTTTTAATCCTAGTACTTGAGAGGCCGAGGCAAGTGGATCTCTGTGAGTTCAAGGTCAATCTGGTCCTACCAAACAAATTACTGGGCAGCCAGAGCTTCACAGAGAGACTTGATCTTGGGAAAAACAAAAACAAACCAAAAATTTCATCATTTGTTGTGTCATTTAAATTACCATAAATTAAGTTTTTAATGAAGCTTTTTTTAAAAAAAGGAGTGATCATGTACTGAGCAAACTAAAACATATACGGAATCACGCTCGATTGAGTCCGTCTTCTGCAGAAATAGCCTTTGTGTTGAGGTGCGATCATAATGGGACTGAGCAATGCCAAGCAGCAGGACATAAAGCTGAATCTCAGGGATATGAAATGTCCCCAGTGAAGGATTAACACGAAGGCTTTGTGAGCACCGCTCTCTACTACACCGGGGCATTTTTGTTGTCACAGTTGTGATAAATGGGGCCATTTTGATAAACTTGCTAAGAGCAGGTTCCGATCTTCCATCTTTTGCAGGGATGTTGATCTCCCTTGTGTTTAGCATCTGAGATCCAAAGTTTGGATCTTGTGTTTAAGTTTAAAGAAAAGTACATTGTCCTAGAAAGGTGTTTGGAGTCTCTGTGTACAAAGATGCTCATATCATATACAAGGCCTGGAACAGCCTTCTTTGGGACAAATACCCTTGTTAGAGTTTGAAACTCTGTCCTGACAGCAGTTCTTTAAGGTAGCATGGGGGTGGGGTGGGGAATGAAAATATCACTCAGACCTCTGTTATTTCAACTATGAAGTTAATTTTGTGGTTGTTTTGTGTCTGGTACTTTTCATAGATATCTCAGAGAGCTTTGGATTTTGAAGACAGGGATGGCACAGATGTGAGAATAAAATGTAACAAACACAAGCACTTCTGTCTTTGCCAAGGGTCAAACCCTGTGCCCGCTTCAGAGAAGCCATTCCAAGCCTGTCTGTCAGTCCCAGCACAAGCTGCTGGGTTTCCTGTTTATGCCTGCTCAGAGCTCCACATCCTGCGAGCTTGCCTTCAGCGGCAGGTTTTTCCGCACACCCTGGAGAACTCTTCCTTAAACTGGCTCACTATTTATCATCTGAGTAAGCCATTGGAATTTTGTTAATTCCTGTTTTACTTAGCGCATGCAAAATGCTATCATTATCGAAGGGAAGAGAATGTTAACTTATATATGCTACCTAGAGCATTCTTAAACAACCTTTGTAAAATTAACCTGGTCAACCAGATGGGTGGATGACAACTTAATTGCCATCCAGGGTTTGGGGTACATAAACTCATATTAACACCATTTCTTCTTTCTTTTTCCTTCTCTCTCTCTCTCTCTCTCTTTCTCTCTCTTCTTTCTTTCTTTCTTTCTTTCTTTCTTTCTTTCTTTTTCTTTCTTTTTTTCCTTTTTTCCAAGACAGGGTTTCTCTGTGTAGTCCTGGCTGTCCTGGAACTCACTCTGTAGACCAGGCTGGCCTCAAACTCAGAAATCCGCCTGCCTCTGCCTCCCGAGTGCTGGGATTAAAGGCGTGGGCCACCTCTGCCTGGCATTAACACATTTTTAATCTGACTACTTATTTGCCAACATTTTTGTTCAGAATTTAGAAATTTTTTTTTTAGTTTTGGTCAAGTATGGAGTTAGTGATGGTGGCTTTGCATTATTCATTATTAATGGCCCTCCTCATCATTTTATATCGTGATACCTTGTAGTCACCTGGGGCCTTTCCTCATTCCTTTGTTCCTTCTAACACTTTAGGAGAGTGTGAGGAACTCGTTCGTCATTGAATTTAAATAACACATTGCTACGTTGTTGGTCTAAGGACTGCTTGTAGACTAAGATAACAGCCAAGCTAAGAAAATAAAGTCCTGAAGCTGTAAGTTTTGCTTTTCTGAATGGAAGAGGTTTCTGGGAACCTGTGTAATCATCTCAGCTATAAAGAGGGGTCCTCGAAGCTTCATCTGAGCCATCTCATCCCTGCACTCTTTGCCTGATGTAGTGCACTTTATCAAAACATCAGATGTAGACAGTCTAGGTTAGACTCTGTGCTGAGAGTCTGTTACTATTTTGTCTCAATAGAAGGATGTCTTGTTTTCCCCTTCTGATTATGCCCCTCAAACCCAATAAATCCTTTAAATTTGAATTATGTGAGGTCGGTTTTTTTTGTAAATCCTGTGTTTCTTTTAGATTCTGTGGATATTTTCAAAAGCACCTCTTAACGAAGAGTATGACGCACTGTACTGGCTCGTTTTGTGTCAACTTGACACAAGCTGGAGTTATCACAGAGAAAGGAGTTTCAGTTGAGGAAATGTCTTCATGAGATCCAGCTGTAAGGCATTTTCTCAATTGGTGATCAATCGGGGAGGGTTCATTGTGGGTGGTGCCATCCCTGGGCTGGTAGTCCTGGGTTCTATAAGAAAGCAAGCTGAGCAAGCCAGGGGAAAACAAGCCAGTAAGAAACGTCCCTCCATGGCCTCTGCATCAGCTCCTTCCTGACTTGAGTTCCAGTCCTGACTTCCTTTGGTGATGAACAGCAGTGTGGAAGTGTAAGCTGAATAAGCCCTTTCCTCCTCAACTTATTTCTTGATCATGAGGTTTGTGCAGGAATAGAAACCCTGACTAAGACACACACCATCCCAGTTTCTCACTTTCTCCTGCGAACTAGCCACGGGTGTCCTTGGCACCAAGTGTCACTCAAATATTTGGATCACAAAAGTACAGACTATAAAAAAAAATTTTTTTTAACAGGCTAATTTGAAGAAGAGAAGTAGCTAGCCTAATTGAGAATGCTTGCATCTTAATAATTTTGATTCTATATTTTTGATTTCATAATTCCAAATGTTTATGTGTAGCTTGGGTCGTAATTATCATACGAAGGGAAATATTTCTGCCTCATAGTACGGGAGAGAGACTCAGTATATTGCATTCTGATTTATAAAAGAGCACAAGATTAAAGTTGGGAAGATTGTATTAATCTGACACTAGGTCTCCCTGTAACATACTTGATATATGGTGTGATTGCAGTGAACATGTAATAAAAAGTCAAGGGGGTTTAGTACATCCAATATAAATGGTGGGAACAAACAAAACAAACTCCAAACACTTAGAGGCTCTGAACCTGTGCATTGTAACGCCCGTTTATTTGATTAGAACTGAGGCATCTCTTTCCTGGGAAGAAATGTATTTATTAATCAAACTCCTATGATCTGTAAAACATGTTCTGGGTCTAGCACAGTATCCCAGGCTGTTTCCTCTTCAGTCATGCACTACACAGAGCTGTTCCAGACAGACCTCGTTATAGCAAGGTTTCCCCGTTATCAGCAGCTCGGAACTATTTACATTCAGGATATTAGAGACCATCATCCTCTCTGTGTCTTTCTCCTTAGCGGGCATCTTTATGAAGTGTGGTGATTCTGTGTTCTACGACTGACTGATTATAAAGCAGAGAAGACTCAGTATCTCGGGAAATCCTCCACAATCAGCCGTATTTATAAACATAGCTTCATCAGAAAGGGGAGATGAGTCTGTGCTGGCCATCGAATGACTAAACACTTAAACCCTTGGCGGATCACGCTCACATTGTGTGACGCCTCGGCACACATGTTTTATCTATCATCAGAAAAAAGAAGCATCCTATTCAAGGCCAATCAAAGGCAGAGAAAAATTGTATTCCCTTCAGGGGGCACATCAAGATAAGCTGAGTCGTTTGAGAAGACTGGCCTACTGGGCCAGTTCCTGTCTACAATAATATTGCTGTAACTAAATTTGACTTTCCCAACTTACTGCCAAGACATTTGTTGACTCTCTTCTTGAGAAAACCTTGACTCCCAGTAACTTTTGCATAGGAGCATGGGCTTGCTGTCTTTTATCAGTATACTTTATCGTTCTCCCAATTGCTTGTCTTAAACATTATTGTTAGGACTTATATGGTTTAGTGATTGCAGGCTCAGAAGCTTTTTTCAAAATTCTATCTATCTATCTATCTATCTATCTATCTATCTATCTATCTATCTTAACAATTTTAAAATAATTTTATTCACTTTTTAAGTGTTAGAAGCTGTAAATAACTTCTAATATTCCCAGGTCAATCATTGTATAGTCAATTCTCTTAACATTTTTATTGGATTTATTATTAGATATATTTTATTAGTATGAGTGTTTTGCATCCAAGTCTGTGCTTGGTGCACAGGAGTTCAGAAGAAGATGTTTGGTCCTCTGGAACTGGAGAATGTTTGTGAGCCACCGTGTGGGTGCAGGAAACCAAACCCTGGTCCTCTGTAAGAAGAGTATAACTGCTGAGCCATTGCTCCAGCTCCACAGTTAATTCTTTATCTTGATTTTTGCTTCTAATGCTCAATACTTGTTCTTTGTACTGCTACAATTATAATACATTTGGCTGGTCCACCAGCATCATTTAGACTTTCTGTAAAGTAACTCACAGTTTAGGGAACCTAAGTTTTAACAGGGGAGGCAGTCGCATTCTCAAAATATGAAAAGCAGGTGGGCATGTGAAGACTGGCTGTTTTGTTTTGTTTGATACAGGGTCTCATTTTGTAGCCCTGGCTGGCCTAGAACTCACTATGCAGACCCACTTTCCTCTGTTTCTACAATGCTGAGCTTAAAGGCATGTGCCACCATGTCTAGCAAAGACTACTAGCTTTTAATGCCTGGAAAGATATAGGTAGGAAGCAAATCTTGCCTGGGTCTTAGAGCATAAATAGGACTGGACATAAAAATGTACAAAATGTAGGGTAAATACTAAGGATATAGGTTAAAGTTTCTGTAGGAAGGCATAAGGGTTAAAGGACCATTCCATGCAGAAGAAGAAAGGGGTGAATCAGCAAGGAAAGTGTGACTTGTGAATCTCTGTAGGCAGAATGAGAGAGCCTTTGGAGACCTTTTAAAAGGCCAAGGATTTATATGATTTGAAGAGAAACCAGAGACAAGAAGATGTCATGTGATTAGAAGGACAACTGGATAGTTGAAGACTGTGTCCATGTGGGTTCAAATCCTATTTCTGCCTCTTTCCCAAATATCTCCATTTTCTCGTTTCCATATTCAGAAAACTCCAACTCAAAGAGTTGCTGTGGGGATTAGGTGAGTTAATGCCCAGAAAGTGCTTTAGTGGTATGCATAGTGCTTATCGCTGTAGGACTCTGGGCTAGATAGTGAGAATGTATGGCAGGGAAAGGGACTATTGCCCTTCTGTATGAATGCAAGAGAGAATGGTGAGGATGTAGGCGAGGGAGTGGAGATGGGCATGCTGAAGGTATGAACGATGGAGATGAGAAGGGATGGTAATAGGGTTTGGTGCTCCACTGGCCATGGAGGGACAGGAAGAAGAACTACTGGAGGGATGTGTAAAGGGTGAGTGAGTCCCAGGCTTCCTGAGGTAAGCCATAGTATCATTAAGTAGCTGAGAGAGATGATGGTGAATGGGGAGCAGGTTTTTATGAGAAGATAATGAGTTCAACTGAACTCTGCCAGGTTGGTGGTAGATCAGTTGGTATCAGATTGATGAGTCCAGAACAGAAAAGGCATGTCTACTGGAGATGGCAGTGTCTATCAGAGATGGCGGTGTCTATCAGGGATGGCGGTGTCTATCAGAGATGGCAGTGTCTATCAGAGATGGCGGTGTCTATCAGAGATGGCGGTGTCTATCAGGGATGGCGGTGTCTATCAGGGATGGCGGTGTCTGTCTGCTGGAGATAATACAAGTGTTTGTGCATAAGTGTTGGAGGGAAATGAAGCTGTTTGTATCACTTAGAAAACTTTGGACTATAAGTAACTGAAGAAATCTTAAATGACTGAAACACTAGTTATGAGCTCAGAGAAATGAAAAGACCTAGAGGTAGGATATTGATCAGGATTTCACCTAGGGTTTCCAGCCTTCCTGTTCCAATGTGACCTGGGCATAGCCAATGTCTGTGGTACTTCCTTCATTGGTTGGTGGCCAATGGCACTAGGTTCATGACCCATATATATGTATATATAATATATATGTATATGTTATATATGTTACATATAAATATATGTACATATTATAAAATAATATATTTTAATGTATATTATATAATTACACATTCATATATAATTGGGAATTGAACTCAGGACCTTTAGAAGACCAGTCAGTGCTGTTAACCACTAAACCATCTCTCCAGCCCCATCTCTTTTAGTTCTTACGTTGCCCTGAAATGTTCCTTTAAAAGCTTGGATCTAAATCTGTTAAACCTCTTACCGTATAACCAGGAAGCAGAGAAGAGACTGCATCTCGGTTATGATTAAGTAACAGTTTACTAGTTCTCTGAAAATGTGATGCTCTAGCAAAGCCCTGAGTAGGAAGGGGCGGGAATGAATTTTGAGCTCTAAGAGGACTGAGCTCTTGAGCGTGGTGTGTCTTCTGGGCACCAGCATGGTTTCTCTTCTCTTCTGGCATAGCTCCTCAGACCTGTCTCCTCTTCTCAGAGATCAGCTACACTGTCAGGTCAGCTTTCTGGGTTTGCCATGGTCTGTAATCTGCTGTGTGCTTCTGGAGCAAAGACCCTGAGGACGTGGGGAAAGACAAGCTACTAAAGCTTTCCTCTATTGCTTTTCTTTCCCGTTCATTTGCCCACATTTCAAGTTCTGAAAAGCTTTACTAATTAGTTAATTGAGACAGGGTTTCATGTAGCCCATGCTGGTCTTGAACTTGGTGTTGTTGCCTAGTGTGACTTTGACTGCTTGAATCCTCCCACTTCCAGGTCTTAGCACTGAGATAAGAGGCAGGTACCATTCACAGCAAAATGCCTTTTAAAAAACAAAAGAAGGGGCTGGAGAGATGGCTCAGTAGTTAAGAGCACCAACTACTCTTCCCGAGGTTCTGAGTTCAATTCCCAGCAACCACATGGTGGCTCACAACCATCTGTAATGGAATCTGATGCTCTCTTCTGGTATGTCTGAAGAGAGCAATGGTGTACTCATATACATAAACTAAATCAATAAATCTTTGGAAAAAAAACAAAAGAAATTTCTATGTGTTTGTCCCCAGCTTGGAAAAGGAAAACAGACAGGACCCTAATTTAGAAAATGAAAATGTCTTGCAGTTCAAATCACCCCCTTAGATTTAGGAATAAGTAGAGCCCCCAACTCCCTGACAAGTCAGTGAGGAACAGCTCTTCCAGACAGTGGAATACCATTGATTGTTCATAAAGGTTTAATAAGGTAACACAAGCCAAGACTATGCAGAGTTTGCTATAAATCCTCACGGGAAGCTGAGTGAGATGCAACCGGATGAGAAATGCAAATGAAACTTACGGAGTGTGGGGGCCTTGAGGGGCAATGATGAGACTCAGGGCCCTCTTCGCCATCTTGGTGAAGTTTTCCTGAGAAGATGGCTGAACCTCAAGTGCCAGTGGCTGTGGGCGCCCAGCATCCGTTATTGCTTGTGAGCTAAGCTCTGATTTGGAAGGATGTGGGTTGAATAGGACAAACAGTTTGTTCTGCCTCTGACTCAGCATTGGGGTTGGGTTTTTATTATGCCAAGTAGTCTTATTAATGGATAGTATAAATTACATGTCTCTAAGCAGCTGCTGCTCAATTTTCAATACTAATGCATGTGATGGTAACTTACTGTAAATGTCTAAACGAATGCAAATACATTTCATTTATATATGATTTTTATATATGATATATATGACTATATATATGGTAATATATATTTAAATGACTGCTTTTTAGTTTCAGAAGGTCTCCAAATTTAAGAATGTTTAAAAAGAAGTCTATTTTCTTTCTTTCTTCCTTCCTTCCTTCCTTTCTTTCTTTCTTTTTCTTTTTTTCTTTCATTTTTTTTTTATCGTTGTGTTGGAGATTGAACCCAGGGCCTTGCACATGCCAGGTAAATAATCTACCCCCGAGGAATACCTCCCACCCCCAATACCTTCCACCCCCAATACCTCTAGTTTCTTGCATTTGTACTGAGAGCAAAACCAATCTTAGAATTCTCTCTTCTCTGTTATCAAAAAGTAACACAGGGGCTGGAATGCTCATTTTATGTGCTTATTATAGCCCTGGGTTCTATTCTGAGCAACACACACACACACACACACACACACACACCCCAAAGCTGGCTCCTTAAAAGACTCTTAGATTGTGTTTGTCAGTGATCTAAAAATTTTCCTTCTCAATAGTGTATATTGAGATGCTAATCAATCATTAATTTAATGTCCTAGAGCCTTGTAGACAGTCATACTTCTTTTTAAATCTATTTTTAAAATTGAAAATAGATTCTTCATACAATACATCTTGACCACAGTTTCTTCTCCCTCCACTACCCCTACCTCCCCTCTCCCACAGATGCACTCTCCCTCCATTTTCCTTTAGGAAAGAGCAGGCCTCCAAGAGACAACAACCAAACATAACAAAGCAAGATATAAGACAAAGCAAAAGCCTTCACTCAAATCAAGGTTAAACAAGGCAACCCGATAGGAGAAAGAGTGTCCCGGAACAGGCAAAAGAGTCAAAGATACACTGGCTCCCACTGTTGGGAGTGCCACAAAACACCAAGCTAACAGCTATAGCTATAACATGTACACAGGGGACCTGGTGCTGACCCAAGAGGGCTCCCTGCTTGTGGCTTCAATCTTGTGAGCCTATTTGAGTTTTGTTTAGTTGATTCAGTGAGCCATGTTCTTTGATGCCCTCCATCCTGTCTGACTCCTAAAATCTTTCCTCCCACTCTTTTGTAGGGGTTCCCTAAGCTCTGAGGGGAGGAAGTCCAATGGAGACCTCCATTTAGATTCTCTCTTTCTGCCACACTTCTTATCAGTGTGTTCCTGAGGAAGCAAGTACAGAAATTAACAGAAACTTTCCCTCTCTGTGAAACCTCGGCTGTAGTAATCTCAGAAGTTGATCTCAGACGCTATTCTCTGACATGCAAGAGAACAGTGAGTCTGAATTCCAGTTCAAGAGACCCATGCTTCAGTGGGACTCAGGAAAAATAACACAGGCAAAAACATTTTCAAAGCACAGCCTTATAATTTGGAATGCCAGTAAGTTACAAGGAAATTGTGCAACTTTTGTTTAATGGATATTACCTAATTATAGCCCGAGAGTGAAGAGTCTCATCCTGCGGATACATAATATAATTCCGTTCAGAGAAGAACTAACATGCTGTTTGGGGTGTGTGTGTGTGGGGGGGCGGGGGGTGGAAATGTCCTATCAGCTTATGCACCTATAACTTCTAAACAGATTCCCGAAAGGAACCAGAGAGCCAGAGTGCAGCCTTGTGGACTTCAGACTTTGGATAAAGCCCTTTGAGAAGCAGAGTCACGTAGCTAAGCATTTAGAGCCACAGTTCTCCGGCAGGCAGAGTTAGACGCTGGAGCAACTGCTTTGACTTACTAAGGGTGGTGATCACTTTCACGACCACTATTTACTGAGCCCTTTCTTATGGTGCAAAGCTCCATACCTTAGCTAATTTAATTAATTCACCTCTTTGGGTCCTGGCAATCATGAGATGCTGTTTTATTCTCTCTCTCTCTCTCTCTCTCTCTCTCTCTCTCTCTCTCTCTCTCTCT
>JANHMN010000009.1:36395789-36410619 GCA_030674055.1 Rhabdomys pumilio
CTCTCTCTCTCTCTCTCTCTCTCTCTCTCTCTCTCTCTCTCTCTCTCTTTCTCTGTGTGTGACATGTGGGTGTGTGGTTCGTTTTGTTGTTTATTTATTTATATGTGTATGGGTGTTTTGACTTCATGTATGTCTGAGCTCTGCTTCTATGTCTGGTGCTAGCAGAGGTTAGAAAAGGGTATCAGAGTCCTTGGGACTGGAGTTATAGACAGGTGTGAGCTGCCAGGTGAGTTCTGGGAGTAGAACTGAGATCCTCTGGAAGAGCGGCCAGTGTTCTCAACCACAGAACTATCTTTCCAGACCCCTGCTATTGTTTGATCATTCTGAGATGGAGTCTCACTGAGCCTAAAGCCCACCAAGTACTCTAGGGAGACTGGCCAGCAAACCCAATGGATTTGCCGTCTTTGGACACTGCCCCAGCACTGGGGACGCAAGCATGTGCCACCATACCCAGCTTTCTTATGTGGGCTGTGGAGATAACTTGGGTCTTTGTGCTTGCATGGTGATCACTTTATGCTGAGCTGTCTTCCTGACCCTGAACTTGGGAATCCTTGAAGAGAACTGGATGTGTATAAAGGAAGACTGCCCACTGACTTAGGACTAACCATGTTTGAGATGCTCAGGATGAGATAGTTAAGAAAGGACTCAGGTAGGCATTTGGTGTTGGAACAAGGCAGGGGAAGTATTTGTGCCTTTAGGTAACTGAAGCTGTGGCCATGGATGCAAAACTTCAGAACCAGAATCCTCTTTGGGAAGGATGATGAGGGCCCACAGAATTCGGAAAGGATCAAGTTGTCAGTCTGCAGCCAACTGCCCAGATTTCTCGCTTGTCCACTCTTCCATCACCTGAGATTTGTGTGTGTTTGTCCCTCATGGCTGCTTCCTTATTCATTCTTTCCCAAGATCCAAAGCGCTTTCTCCCTTCTCCCTCCTCCCCCTGCCTTTCCCCTTCCCCTTTCTCCTCTCCTCTCTTCTCTCTCCTCTTCCCACCCCTCCCTGCCTGAGTTCTGTAATTTCCATTGTCTTGGCCCCTCTGAATGTTACTGTTTAGTTTTTAGCAGAGAAGGCTGTGTTTTTATCTGGCCTTCTGAATTGTTTGTCATCTTTGCCAGCTGTGGTGTATGATTCAGAAAGGAAATGACTTTTTGGAGTGTTGGAGCCAAAGGCTCTAAGCAGGAACTGTCCCCTGGTGAAGAAACAAGAGTCACCAGCATTGCGTGGTACCTTAAATGCAGGTAGACTTACAAAGCACAGATTCGATTGGAAAGAGCGAAGAGTTGCCCTGTAATTAAAAACAAACCTGGCACACAAAACTACTAGTTGAGAATAAAAAATTGACTCCTCTTTTATGGTTTGGAGCCATTTTTTTGTCCTTGGGCCTCAGTTTTCCTCTCTGTAAAGTGGGTAGAGGTTCATTCCTGCTTGGATCCCTCCTACTTATCCTGAGCTGAAATTAACTGACAAACTAATTAGTTGGAGGAGGTTGATCTACTAGACAAATGGGAGTTGATATTGTTTACAAATATATTATTATTGTTCTTATTCATACATAATCTAAATGTAATTTACAAGCCTGATATAGTGTCAACCAAGAGAAAATTGTACACTTGGGGTATAGTTCCAGGTCTGTTTACTATAAAGGTGGCTTGTCACTGCATTGAATGTCTGCTTTGTTGGTCAGATGGTTTATTTAGGCTTTCTTGGATAGCCTGATTTTTGACCATTGGATTATAGCCCAGCTTTTTGACCCAAGGGGCGTGTTAGTTTCTGAATAAACTTGGGCCTACCTGTCCCAAAGTTGTTCCTGTCTGCTGAAGGTTGCCTGGGGCATCTCAGCCACTTGCCTTCAGTTCATTTTATTTATTTGTTTATTTGTTTATATTCATTGTTTACTTGTGGTTCAACAGTCTCATCCTCTCCAGGACTGGGCTTACCCATCTGGCTTCCAAGATAATTTCTAAATATTTTCTTTCTAAAACCATAGTATGCTAATTTTAGGTGTAGTTTTTAATGAGAAATAATACATTTACATCTGTAAGTGTGGACACTCACACTCACCAAATTTTCATTTGACACTGTCGCAGCTACAGGACATCTCTGTGTACACAGGGGGCATGCGCACACAAGCCAAGAAATGAAAAAGAATGAGAAGTCACTGGTACAGTGAAGATGTGCAGCAAAGACACTAAAAAGGGGGAACCAGTTAGAGTAGTGGTAAGTTCCAGTGTGATTTTCACCTGCAGTGTAAAGGTGGACTGCCAATCATGATGCCTGTGTTTAAGGGAACCCAAAGCTTTCCTGCTATCCTCTCTTCCAACTCCAGTGGAGATTGGGAGGGGGTTTGCCAGTGATCTCAGAGCAGCAACAGTGTAAGAGTTTGGGGATGGGCAGGCAGAAGTGTGGTCCTCTGTCCTCACAATAAAGACACAAATATCACTGCTGGGGAAAAACAACCCACCACCATCATCACCACCAACCTCCCCCCTCCCAACCAAAACCAAAACTGAAAACTAGGGGCGTGGGACTCTGGAAGGCCAGTGAAATACACCTGAGAACAGAGGACTCTGGGATGTCCTTATGGGAGCGACTCAGGAAAGGGGCTATACAGAAGGCCTCAAGCTCGCAGACCTGGGGGAAGTCGGTCCCTTGTTTAGAGTGTCTTCAAGCTAATGGAGTTTTCCGAAGATGCGCTAATCCATATTCTCTGTGTGATAGAGGAAATGTCCGACGCCTGTGATCACTTGGTTTACCTAAACCCTCCGTCCAACCCTAGCAGACTCTCTGGGTATCACTTTGGAGTGTCTGGAAACTGATATATTCTTATCACCGTTCTTATTGTCCCTCTAGTCCCCGTCATGTTCGTCAGCTACTGCTGACAGTCTGCGGTTGTGACCTTCCTTCCAGCCTCCTGCCCTACAGTTTCTTCTCCACAAATGTGCCAGATCCTACCCAGTTCTTCCCCAGGTCCTCTGGGCCATGGCCCCGCCCCCTCCTCAGGCCCCCTATACCATGCCAACCCCCCCGCCCCGCCCTGCCCCTGCCCCCCTCCTCTGTGCCATGGCCCCGTCCCCTCTGACATTATTCCTTGAAGCACCCTTGTTCCCTTTCCTTTGTTTTCTCTTGGCTATTTCTCAAGCCTAGCCAGCAATGCTCCTGCTTCAGTGCCATTGACCACATCCATTCTCCTGCTGGAAAACCTCTGCACTGAGCTGAGTGGGAACTCCTCTCTCTCTGCAGGTGTCTCTAATGTCAGAGTCCGTCCCTTCCCACACCCTTTCCCCACAGTGGCCTTCGGCCGTCTCCTTATTCTGCTTTATATCCCGCCATGACACTTAGCAAATCACCCGATATGGCACATATCTGCATTCTGTTTTTGTCTTCCTTTCCCATGAAGCTCAGATTCTACCAAGCAGAGGATTCGTCTGCTCATTGCTCCATTTGCAGGGTTTCCAAACAGGCAGAGTGTGGCCCTGGTTTACGAAGTATAGTTTGAGTAAAGACACGAAAAGTAGTTTGAGGAATTGGTGTGTTGCCAACAGGCAAGTGATGTCAGATTAGCAAGAAACCGTTGGAGTCTATTGTTTCCTCCGATGTTACCCACAACTGTCAAGCTTGGCTTCTTGTGGTTCTGGGAAATGGAACCCGGGACCATCGCATATACAGCGACCACTCTACCACTGGGTTGCGTCTCCAGCACTCAGTTTTCTCCTTGTAAAATCTGACACCAGAGTTGCTAATGAACCCCTGCACCGTTAGATTAGCAGACACCTCCTTCCTTGCCGATGCCTGTGTGACTCAGAACTGTCAGTTGGCAAATGGAGGCCTTAGACGAGCTGGCTTGCCCATCTTCTTCAATACTGATGCTGTTTGCTCCCTTCCTCCCCTTTCATCTTTAGAGAGATTGTGCCACTTTGATAGAATATGGTTTAAGGCTGCATAGTAGGCCTGCTATGACTAATAAGAACAGACAAAATATCCACTGAAGAACAATATCGTTTATGAGGTGACTGTTGTAGATAAGTTATTCAAATAGTTGTTTTTCTATAGCACTAAAGCATTAACATGTATAGTATGAAGTAATTACCAACCACAATTATATTCCCTTTTATCATATGCATAATGAAGGACCCCAATATAATTTTTTTCTGAATAAGAATAATGTGAAAAATTGATAGCAGGTGAGAGAAAAGTTTCTAGACAATAATTAGAATTTAGGGAGCAAGATACTGTGAGGAGCTTGACTACCAGAGCCATCGGACATGCCTTCCCCACAGTGTCTCAGGCCAGACAACGCTGAACAACTGCGGAGTGTGTGGGTAGTTTTCCTAGTTAAGATTTTGGGTACTAGCATTCAACACATTTGCATCTTGGTTACCTATGCTTTTCTAATATGCTTGATATTTTAGGCTTATAATGAGGACTTAGGCAGATCTTATGGGGTAGACTGTTGCTTACTAATCGCATAATGTATATTCACCATGAACTGGTGGAAGGAGTGAGTACAGTTGGGTACAGTTTTATGTCTTGGACTAACAGATTTTAAGAAACATTTAAAATATATATTCTATATCTTTGATAATTTTTGCAATAAATTTGATTTTTAGTAAAAGGACAACTTAAATTTACACACACACACACACAAACATACACCTTAGAATTTCTATTGCTGGGATGAAACATCATGATCAGAGAAAGTTGGGGAGGAAAGGCTTATTTGGCTTATGCTTCCACATCACTGTTCATTAATGACAGAAACCTGGAGTCAGGAGCTGATGCAGTGGCCATGGAGGGATGCTGCTTACTGACTTGCTCTCTCTGGTTTGCTTGGTCTGCTTTCTTTATAGACCCAGCCCACCTTCAATCACTGGGCCCTCCCCTGTCAATCACTAATATTTCAGGCTTATGTATGGTTTAATCTTACAGAATTTTCTTAAATGAGGGTCCCTTCTCTCAGATGTCTTTAGCTTATGTCAAGTTGACAGAAAGTTATCTAATAATGTGTATCTATAGGTATTTGTGAGCTATTTCACACAAGAGCCAGGAAATGAACTTAGGTCCTTTAGAAGAGCAGTAAGCACTCTCAACTGCTGAGCCATTGCTCCAGCTTCTGTGTGTGTGTGTGTGTGTGTGTGTGTGTGTGTGTGTGTGTGTGTGTGTGTGTTTAGTTGAGGCTAGGGAGATTACTCAGCATTTAAAAACACTAGCTGCTTTATAAGGATTTGTGTACAATTCTCAGCATTCCACATAGTGGCTCATAACTGCCTATAACTCCAGTCCCAGAGGCTCCTATATCCTCTACTGGCCTCCATGAGCATGCATGTTGTACACAGCACGCAAAAACACTCATACACATAAAACAAAAGTAATTTAAAAATAAGAACATGAAGAAAAAATTTCAATTAAGTCAAGATAGGCACTTCTTTTTCAAGATGAATGATAGATTGTAATATTGCTTTTCAAATGACTTGTTTTTGAATATTGTTAAAATCAGAAGAAAAGCAAGTAAATACATTAATTATGGCTAGTTGTTGAGTTGAAAACTCTGTTAGGAAACAGCATTTGGACTGTTGATGGGGAGGTGTGTCTCCCAAAACCTCATGGGAAAGGAAACAGGGGACTTTAGTAGATTTCATTTCCTAGGTTTGTAGGATGGTACTTCATGTTGCTAGGATGTGTGTTTTCTTAGGCAGAGATATTTATATTTGACTTTGTGACATATATATATATATATATACATATATGTATATATATATATATATATAGAGAGAGAGAGAGAGAGAGAGAGAGACAGAATGTGTGTGTGTGTGTGTGTGTGTGTGTGTGTGTGTGTATACTTACCCAGGAGGGTATATGTGGAAACCAGAGATTGACACTGGGATGTTTTCCTCAATTGCTTCTTCACTTATTTGCTTTGTGTGTGCCCTGCATGCATGTTTGCATGTTTGCATGAGTATGTGCTGCAGGTCCAAAGTTGACATTGTATGTATTTTTTGATCGTTCGCCACTTTATTTATTGAGACTGGAATCGTCTTAAGCCTGGAGTTCACTAATCTTCTCTAGTCTAGCTTGCCAGCTTTCCCTAGGGACTCCCTAGCTCTTCTCCTTCCCTAGATTAACAGGCAGCCATCACACCTGCTTGGCTTTTACATGAGTTCTGGGGCCCTATCCCCTGAGCCATCTCCCCAGGGACATATTACTTCCTTTTGGAAACATGATCCACCAGTAAAGTTGGAGCTCATCTCTTTGGCAAGGCTCCAGGGATCTGTTCAATCTCTGTTCTCCAGTCCAGAGTCGTGGGCCCAAGCTGCCATGCCTGGCTTTTAAGTGGGTGCTGGATGTTCCAGCTCATGCACAGAAAGTGTTGTCTCAACTATGCTACCTTCCTGGATGTGTCTGACTTTCTGTAAGCTTTGTTCTGTTCTGGAAGTACAGCAGGTCACTAGAGAAGAGACAGGCTGTGGGAAGAAAAGGAAAGATTGCTATCTCTGGGCATCAGGGCCAGGGCTAGAACCATTGCTGTCTTTACTCCCGATGATAGGATGGCAAATACAGTACTTTTCTGTGCCCAAGGAAAGTACATGTCTGAAATTGTCCAGGCAAAGATATCAAGGAGAATTAGCAACCCAGGAACAACCAAGATGGCAGCTGACTTGCTGATACTACCACCTGCCTTGAGCATTTACTGTCACCACCTACCCTGTGAGCCTGTAGTTTCTCTGGGGGTGTTAACAGATGTACAAGTGATGAATGTGCCCCTGTGTTGGCAAACCCTCTGCCACTCTCTTTCCCCATACACTCAACTGAAATGGAAAAAAAAAGAGACATTCCCACTTGTCTTAGTTAGGGTTGTACTGCTGTGAACAGACACCATGACCAAGGCAAATCTTATAAAGGGCAACATTTAATTGGGCTGGCTTACAAGTTCAGAGGGTCAATGCATCATTATCAAGGTGGGAGCAGGGCAACAGCTAGACAGGCATGGTGCAGGCAGAGCTGAGAGTTCTACATCTTCATCTGAAGGCTGCTAGTGGAAGACTGACTCCCAGACAGCTAGGACAAGATAATTAAAGCTCACTGGGCGGTGGTGGCACACGCCTTTAATCCCAGCACTTGGGAGGCAGAGGCAGGTGGATTTCTGAGTTCGAGGTCAGCCTGGTCTACTGAGTGAGTTCCAGGACAGCCAGGGCTACACAGAGAAATCCTGTCTCGAGAAAAGAAAAAAAAAGATAATTAAAGCTCACACCCACAAGAGCACACCTACTCCAACAAGGCCACATCTCCCAACAGTGCCACTCCCTGGGCCAAGCATAAACAAACCATCACACCACCTATGCCAGTGGTGCCACAGACACCCCCCCACACACACACATTGTTGGGGTGACAGATGCTAGTTTTCATTCCCAGCCTCTTAAGAAATCCCTAATGGAGAGAAAAAAGAGGGCACCGATCCTTTATTTTGTTCTGAGTCCAGGAGCAAACTGATTATTTGTAGGAAGTGTTTTTTTTTTTTTTTCATTATAAAATAAACAGGTTTTGGGATTCCCCATTCCCAGGCACTTGTGTTCAAATACAAATATGTGTTAAATATGTAGTCCCACATTTCCTTGAAGTCTCCTTTTCTTAAGGCTTCAACATGCTCTTGTGCTGGGTTCCTTCTGGTATCTTTGTGTCTGTGATGAGGCTTTGTTGCATATCAGACTATATTTGGGGACGTTTTCTGCAGTGCTGGGAAAACAGGAAATTGCCATCTTTGTGGACTGTGAATCAAAGTGGAGATGGAAAACCCCTTCTCAGGACGCTCTGAATAGGACCGACCATCAGGGTTCCTACTGCACCTGGTGAGAGAAAACGTGGGTGGTGTCTCTGGGCGGCTTCAGGAAAGCTGGGATGCATATGTGTATGCACGTGGGCATGCTTTAATATGCACCTGGGGAGTGCATTGTCGAGTAATTCCATTGTTCTGAGAATGATGCAGAAGGATCTTATCTAGATCAAGATGGCTATAACCTCTACTGTGATGTAATCTTATGGGACCACCGTTGTATATTGTCTGAAATGTGGTCATTTGACTATAATTTAGCATCCACTTCAGACATGATGTTGCAGTGTTTTCAGAGCCAGGTAGCACAGTGGTGGTGTCCACAGCAGAAGCAGAAATGTGGCTCTTGTCTCTCGTTGTCCTCTGGCCTATGAGCTTCTTGTTTGTTCAGTTACTGTAACTGTGCCCCTCAGCCTCTATTACCCTTTTTTTTTGGGGGGGGGTTCGAGACAGGGTTTCTCTGTGTAGCCCTGGCTGTCCTGGAACTCACTCTGTAGACCAGGCTAGCCTCGAACTCAGAAATCAGCCTGCCTCTGCCTCCCAAGTGCTGGGATTAAAGGCGTGCGCCACCACTGCCTGGCGCCTTTATTACTCTTAACATCTGAATTCCTCCATGTTTGAGTACAGCCTGTTGACTGCTCCAGGCTCTCACCCTCTGGCCTCCTCCTTCTCCCTCTCTGTGGATCCCATTTACTTCTGCTCTCCACACCTCACCTCTCAGCAACTGTTATCCAGACTTTTCTGCCTGTAGAAGTAGCATCTATACTTAAAATGCTGCCCCTTCTATAGAATCCTTTTGGCAGGTAACATTTTAGGCACAAACCTGGCAGGACAAGGTCCCGCATTCCAGCATTTGAGCCAAGAAGCTCCTGTCTTGAGTGTCCTTTACATTAAAGTGGGCCAGGCATGGTGGCACACACACCTTTGATCTCAGTACTTGGGAGGTCTAGGTGGGCATACCACTTTGAGATAGAGGCTTGTCTGGTCTCCTTAGCAAGTTCCAGGATAGCCAATGCTGTATAGTAAGACCCTGTCTCATCTCCCTGCACTCCCTCCCCCCCCCAAAAAAAACAATCCACAAACAAACAAAAAACCAAAGCAAAAGCATCAAAAGAAAATTAGCAGATACAAAAAAAAAATTAGCAGATACAAGGGGTGTGTATAGTAAAAACACAAGGGGTGTGTGTGTGAAACAGGTGATGTGTATACGTCACACACACACACACACACACACACACACACACACACACACAGTGAAACGTATCTATGGTAATGTTTTCTGGTCTTTGCTTCTGGAATGTCGAAGCTGAGATTGAGAAAGGGGAGATTCTTCCCCAAATGTCAGATGCTGAAATGAAAAAAAGTGAGGTAGAAGTCGCCTTTGCCTTGTATTGTTTCCATCATTCTGTGGTAACACAAATAAAAAGGGGTGTGCCTCACTGCTAGATGTATGGGCTTCTTGTTCCTTTGAAGTCAGTTTGCCTCCACCTCCTGTCACTTACCAACCATGTGACCTTTACTATTGAAGACACACATAGCTCCGTCCCAACACCAGATCTGAGTTCCCTCTGCACCAGATGAGAGTAATCATAGGTGGTGTTTCTGGGTGGCTTCAGGAGTGTGTACACATACGTGTATGCACATACATGCATGTATATATAGGCATACTTTAACATACACCTGGGGGATGTGTTGTCGGGTCTCTGCTGTGAATGGAATTACATTAACCTTGGGGGACTGTGAGATTTAAGGAGGTGACAGAATGAAACGAGGGCCCAGTTACTCTTAACCATCCACGACCCTTTGTTCCTGAGTGGCACCAGGTGTGGATGGGCTAGGTGGGCACCGGCTCTGTGTGGAGCTGCTTGAGAAGGGCTGAGTGGTCTGCATACCCACCCCCGATGGGATGTGTCACTTCAAGGCTTCCCTGAGAGATGCAGAGGGTGAGTGAACATTGATTGAGCACTACACAGGGAGCCTGGCAGGAGTCCAGGCCACACAATGGCCATAGAGATATCTGATACGCAACCTAAGACCACAATGTGGGAGTGGAGGGGAAGTCAAGCCTGCCGTGACAACACTCAGAAGGGCAGCACGTGTGTCCACACTTATGTAAAGAAGCTCTTCCCCTCTCTGTGACTCACACATCTCATCATTGTCCTAACTTATTATGGGATGGAGAGAAGCTTTAGAACAGAAACCTCTAAGCAGGCAGTGCTTTGATAATTGCCTGTGCCAGAGGACTGGGGCAGTGATGACACAGTAGCCTGCACTCCTCATTGTAAGTGTAGCTCCGGTATCTGCATGTTCCCCAGTATTCACGCACAGGGGACATTCTCAAGTGATCTTGTGGCAAAATAAACAGGAAATCCACTGATGGGTAGTAGTATAATCAGGACTCGTGTTTGGCGAAACGGTGGCCATTTCCCATTGAGACAGCATATAAAGTAAGGTTCTTGTCTCTGTGTTCTCATTTGTGTAAGACTCAAAGACTATGTTGTGAGTGTTTTCAAAGCTCTGGGCACACTCCTGTTTGTATTTTATCTCATAGCATTGAGGATTGAATCCAGAGCCTTGTGCATATGAGCCAAGCGTTCTGCCACTGACTTAGTGGACAAGTTTCTGGGAGGTCTTAGCCTCTCTCATACAGCTGGCCCAAGTTCTGAACCACTTTGACTATTAGTCTTTATTTATTTATCTTTTAATCTTTGCATTGTGATATGATCTCTTTCATGGACATACCTGCCTATTTTACTCACACAGGTTTCTACTCTCTGAGGCCACACAGTATAGTTCTAGTCTTTCACATCTTTTTCTTCAGAAGAGAGTCCATTTTGTGTAAATAGAATGCCATTTTATTGCCTACTTTCTTGGACTAATGTTGTGTTGGCACGTGATGGTTAGTTTTAATTGTCCATCTGACACAACCTAGAATCACTTGGGTAGAGAGTCCCAATGGGAAATTTTCTAAGAAAGGTTGACCTATGAGCCTGTGAAGGGTAACCACGGCTACCTTAATTGATGTTGGAAAACCTGGTCTGAAAATGGGCTGCAATCTTCCCTGGGTTTGGGCCCTGGACTAAGCAAGAGCAGCTGGCTGAGCAACATGCATGCGTTTGTGTTTGTGTTTGTGCTCTCGACTGTGGATGCCACGTGACCAGCTGCTTCAAGTCTTTGTGATGTTGGCTTCCCTGCAGCGATAGTCTCCTCCCATTAGTTGCTTTTTTATTAGAGTATTTTAACACAGTGACAGGAATATAGCTAGCGCATGTGCAGGAGTGTGTCTCCTACACTGAAATATTCTCTCTAGGTGGGAGCAAAGAGGAAGGCTTGGAACTTAAGAAACTTTCTGGCTGTAAGCTCAGAAAAATGACAAACTCTTCTCCCTAGTAGAGGTAGGTGAGGCTTGACTACAAGTTTGTCAAGGAATGTCAAGGACAGAGCTTTGAGAGTGTATGGTCTCACAAAGCAGGATGGACTTTCAAGCTATGTAGATACCTGTGAACTACTCATGTGCCAGCAAGTTCACTGGCTTTACCAGTAGACTAAGGCAGATTTGTCTCTTTGATCTGTGTTTGCTTATGTCTTCCCAAGAAAAGTCATATACCAGTTAATAACATGAGTGAATTGCCCTTGAAAGACTATGAAATACCCTTGCCATGCTGGGTCTGGGGTATCTGAGCATCTTGGATGGGCCCTAGGGCATCCTGGGCTGAGTTCCACTAAGATGTACCTGGTCCAAGTGGAGGCAAATGAAGATGACTGTAGTTAAGATCTTGAATGTCTCCTAAAGATCTATGGGCTGAAATCTTGGTCCTCAGAGCGATGGGGATTTTAGACGGTACGGTTTTGTGGGGGCTCCTCACGTTACTGAAGAGAGCTGTGAGACCCTGGTTTCTTCCTGTTTCTGTTTTGCTTCTTAGCCATGAGATGAACTTAAGTTCTTGCTGTGAGGTATCACCTCTCCACAGGTGATAAAGAGTGGGGCTGGGGCCTATTAAAATCTGAGCCACCACTTCACAAAGAAAAATGACAACACATACCAACGACCACCACCGTCAGCTCTTGTTAATTATCTGTGGTATTTTAAGTTTTAGAAAACTAGGCCAAGGATTAGTAGTAGTCTATGGGTCTACTGCAGTCCACTGCACTGTAGTCTGTGGGTCACAGAGCTTTAATTCCATCACGGGGAGGATCTGATCACTGTTTCCACCGAGCCAGAGTCTTAGAACTAACTGAACCACTGCACTTGCCCCGATGTTCCTGTTTGTTTTTCTTTATTTGGTGAGGGCAGGGGTCAGATACAGGGAACAGTCAAAATGACACTAGGACATGTTTCACAGAGAAGCGAGCCTCAGATGAATCGGTCCGGATGGGGGTGGGGCTCTGCGTCTCCTGGAGTTCATCTGCTACAGGGAACAGCAGGCAAAAGAGCAGAAGCAGGAAAGAGCAGCCCTGGTTCTCTGTGGCAGGGGCTGGCTCAGGCTGGGAAGGCTAGCCTGGGAGTCAGGGAGTGGCCAAGTGAAGAAAGGCCTTGGGAAGGTTGTATGGGAGTGGACCGATCAATTGGGCTGGCTGCTACATAGAGTGAGGTTGAGAATGGTCAGACTAACAGCCGGAGCATAGCCAGGAATCTATCGAATATTTTCAGGCAAAGAATGCCAAGGGTTTGATCTAAAGCGTCTGGGAGGCCAGATGTGGACTGATTTGAGAGAAGCAGGAACAGGACTAGGTGGGTTTTAGATCCTGTGGTCTTGTGGGAAGAAGGGACACAGAAGTAGAGCAGAGGATTGTGGGTAGGGAATCTGGAAGGGCTTCAGCTCCTGGTGCAGCAGTGTGGGGACACCCTAGGTTGAGCTTGGCTTCACTCTCAGAGGGGTGTCTCAGAGCATAGAGTATGGGAAATGGCACTGGATCACACAAGAGTGATTGTCTTCTCAGGTGAGCTAAGACATCTAACTAGGTATCTGTGCCTTGTTTGGTGACGCTCCTTGGTTATTTTCAACGGACAGGGTCCTAGCGAGAATCTGAAATCTGACCTGCTTAATGTAGCAGAGAGTTTGGCCCCGGAGTGACAGACGCTCCCCGAGGCAGTCTCAATCTGACGAATGGAACAGGGAGAACCCAGATCTCTGCATCCCACTGGGTTCTTGATCAGCTTCAGACCCAACAGTTGGTCTGATTATAACGCGCCTTCTTCGCTACTTTCCCTCTTTCTTGCAACAAACATGTGCAAGGCTCTTCTCCCCTCCCTCCCCCCCCAAATAAAACACCCTACAAGCCTAGCCGGTCACCACTCACCACGTTATTAATTCCTAACTTAACATAAAACAAGTGCTCATGTGAAACAGTTAAACTCCTTCAAGAATATTTATTTTGAGTGACTAAACTATACACTTCCTGTTCGGCGCTTAGGAAAATTGGTCTGCATTATTCCAGGGAAATGTCAAGACCACTAAGTGCTGTAGCTTTCTGACCTGTGCGCTGGTGAACAAAGCTTCCACATGGTTCTCATAAAAATATACATCAGAAATGGCTTCAAACTGAACGTCAAACTTAGTTAAAGGTACAAACCCCCTCAAAGTTATTTTGAATAGCCAGCACAATAACCAAATGCACACCAGCATGAGTCATGCCTCACAGTGCAGTGGATTTAGCGACTTGGTGTGTGTTATTCTAAGAATGGAAGTTGGGCCCCCTTGGCTCTGTCAGAATGACCTTTGCCAGCTGCCAGTAGACTCTGGAGAAACTCTTCCCGCTTTTTAAAAAATGTATATACCCACTTAAAAAAAACATTAAAAACAACCTCCATGTTCTCACCTAAGCTGATCTGGGTGATAAGCGAGGCATACGTATAATAATAAGAACTATGTAAGTCATGGTTCAATTAAACATGGATACATTATATTTTGTGGCATGCTAAGTATCATTTAAATATTTCGGTTTCTTTGTGGGAGTGGGGGCAGTTGACAGGGTAGGTGGGATTAGTTTAGTTGCTTCAAATCTCGGTTCTATGGTGTGTTACATATAGATACACCCAACTGATAACTTTGTAGTTATGTCAGACTCTGTCTAGTAGAGGACTGCAGCGTCCTGCCTTAGGCCTTGGAGGATGAGGAGGGCATAGTGGAATGAGGAGGGTGGTCTTTGATGTATTATAATTGTTTTCTGTCTCATTATACTCCATAGTACGTGTTTTATTTCAGAAGTGGATTTTTGTAGCTGTTCCAGCTACTTTGAATGTCTCCCAAAGCTGGGTAGTATTGAACACAAATTTCTCAAGCATTTTTAAGGCTTTTTTTTTTGAGGGTTAAACTCCAGAAAGCAAAGGCTATTTTGGGTTTGGCAGGTAATGAAGGTTGTGTGATGTGCCTGACTGTGTGTTTGCAGGTGAAGGTCTGAGGTCGTCATTTTTCACTTCCTGAACCTACTTTAGCTAGTATCTTGTGAACCCTACGTCCACCTCTCTTGCTGATATTACAGACAGGATGCCTCAGCCACATAGCTTTCTCTGGGTTTGGGGCATTTTGAACCTTGGTCCTCACATTTGTACAAGTACTTGACCAACCAGCCATACCCCCAAACCCTGGTCCTGACTTCTTGATACATACATGTAGTTGGCTGTGGACTGCCTGATTTTCTCTAGTAACTTTGCTAAGAGACAGAATGACAAAAGCTGTCAAGAGCGTCCCTTGAGTCAAATTGCCTTTGTTCAAAGTGCTGTCACCAGACTGGTATAATGCAGAAGTCCTGGCTTGCTTAGCATGCACAAAGCTATGAATTCCAGCATCACTAACTGCAAATACAACCTCCTGCTCCAGTCCTCCTATGATCAATATATTGGTTGGTTCAAAGGACTTTAAACTCTGCTCTGAGGACCTGAATTTTGTTTTTGAGACAGGGTTTGGCTACTGTAGCCCTGGCTGGCCTCCATCTCATAGAGATCCACCTGCCTCTGCCTCTGCCTCTGCCTCTGCCTCTGCCTCTGCCTCTGCCTCTGCCTCTGCCTCT
>JANHMN010000009.1:36410629-36480886 GCA_030674055.1 Rhabdomys pumilio
CCTCTGCCTCTGCCTCTGCCTCTGCCTCTGCCTCTGCCTCTGCCTCTACCAGGATCAAAGGTGTGTGATACTACTGCCTGGTTTGAGGACCTGAAATAAAAGACACTTTAGGACAGTGTTTGGTAGACAGAAAGATTGAGAATTCTGGGCCAACTGCTTAAAACAGTAAATGACATAAAATGCCTTATTTTGTACTGGAACTATGCCATAAAGATTGAATATTCTATGTTGTTTGCTGACATCTGGAGCCTTAGATGAAATGTCAAGAGATGGAATGAACACAATATTGTGAAATTATTTGATTCCCAGCCATGTTATTTAATTACTAGATGCTTCCACACACAACACAAGGACAACATAAAGGATTTAGAAAGTTACCAGGTGGACATATCAATATTTATTGAAATACTGGAAAAAAAATCCATTTCATTGAGAAATTCATGGCAAGAACCGACATGACAATGTTTATTTCACTGATACAGTAAGAAAACGTCAACAAGTAACCAACTTCACACTTGGAACACTGCATGGATTCCAGTCCAAGTCAGCTGCAGAAGAGCCACAATCTCAAGACTCAGACATTACAGACTGTCTCCTTACAGAGACCAACTATGGGAAATCCAGCTTAGTTGAAGACCTTCCCCTCTTGAGTCTGCCTTTATTAGGAAACCCTAGAATCAACAAGGCAGTTGGCTAAGTTACAAACTAGATACCAACTGACATCAGATAACTGGCCAGCTCTGAAAGGGCCCGGGCTTGCAGGGCACCACATACATGCCTGCTCGAACTGCTTCTGTCCTTGGTATGGACGTGACTGTTGCCTGTTTCTCTAACCATTCTCAGGGCAAAAGCTACTAGGTGAACAACAAACCAGTATTTGACAATTTTTAGACTTCATATTTAGTGGGGAAGTAGTATATATTTAAAATAAGGAAACATGGATTTTATTTTTCAATGTCAAAAACTCTCCAAACAGCCATCCTTCTAGTCACTGACACCCAGAGTAGAGCTCTCTCACTAACCACTGACACCTCCAGTGCCGTTCCATGTGCCTTTAACCAACTTAGTTTTTAGTTGGGAGGGACAGCCATGTCTCTGGTTTAATGCTTTGGATCTGAGCTTTGATTAATAACTTTTCTCTTCCTTAGAACCATGAAGATAACACTGAGAGTCAATCCCAACACAGCTAGTGTGCATCCCTCCTGTGGATGGATATTAGAGGTGACTGATAAATGTAATAAAATAATCTTTTCTTTTGTACACACTGAAGTTTATAAACTAATATCTTTGGTATACAACTTACAATGTTTAGAAAGAAAAACCAGGTAAGACTCTTTTATTGTTTAAATGTCCTAAAAACAAGAAAAAGCTGTAAGTCACGTGATTTGTAATGGATATTAAATAAACTACAAACGGATTATGGGAATTTTGAGACATGTAATCAAGAGGATGGTTTTAATCATGAAGACCTTTCTATACCCCTGAACTATGTTTCACTAACTTGAAGACATGCTATAGTAAACACATATATTTGGTTTCTTCAGTCTTGGCTCTATCTTATACAAAGGGGAACCCAAGGAACAATAAATTAGCACTGTAATTGTCTATAGTTGAAACTATGATATACAATATAAATAAACTATTCCAAAGCCAGAAACATTTGTGGAAAAAAAATTAAGGGACCAGGAGATATTTTTTATGCAGTTTCTACAAATGATTGTGCTGCTGGTAATCTTAACAAATTAAAGACAAAATGAGAGTCCCATTCTTGATTTTAGTGTCTCACGACATACAATAATCAAGTATTGTTAAAAATAATTACTAACCAGAAAGATAACATTAAAGAAATTACTGCCTTTACTATCTTGTATTATCAGAGTCCCCCCCCCCAACTCCTCCCAGGACCCAAAGAATGTAAACACTATTATTTTATTTGACTTTAAAGTATTAATACTTTATTTTCAACAAATGTTGATCCACATCTGCACAGCTCCCTTTTAGGACCAGGAAGTAAGGCAAGATTTCCATGCCTGTGGCATCGCATGCTAATACTGACAGCATTGTTTGGAGACTTTGTGTGCTATCTCTGCCCTCCAGTATTTTGTTCTACAGTAGACTTTGGTCTATAACATAGAGAGAGGCCAGTGTCTTCCATTCTCCTTTGTAGGAGACTGGCTTTCTGGTCTTTCCAGGCCATATGCAGAATCACTGCTTTTGCATCCCAGGTTTAGAGGATGCTCAAGTTACAGCTGGAATGAACCTTCCTTGAGTCACCACCTTTGCAGCTCACCCTTTTCTTCATTTGGCAATGCGTAACACGCTTTGACTTCTCGGCTACTTAGACTGTGACTATCTGACATCCAGCAAAAGATGTCTAGTGGTTTATTTTTAAGCGAACTACAAATCTTGATGACTAGACAGATGGATGTATACTAACAAGCCTCTTGGCCAAAAGTTTTTATGAAACCCAACCATGCCAAAGCCACATTTCAGCAACAACAGCAGAAATAAGATCTAACTTGCTTGTTGAGGGTATTGGCTTAGATTTGTTTGATTTCCCTTAATATTAACTAATGCTTATATAGAAGAGGGATACTGCCTGTTTTTTTTTTTTTAATTACGAACACACGACAAAACAAACTTCAGAACATATTTAAAATGCAAGCTGACATATTTATACATTGTTCTTATTAGCTGTTGGCAGGTCTAAGACACAGACATTCAGAAATCACGGTTTAGTGGAGCTACTACTGGGTGTGGCTGAACACAAGTCCTTAAAATAGCTTCAGGGCTCACAAGTCAGAAGGTGTGGGGCCTTCTGGGGGGTGGGGGGGAAGAAGGGGCTGCCAAGGCATAGCCTATGTGTTCTTGAGTTGTTCAGCGTCACCTCGGAGTAATTCTGGACAAATCCAATTAATAACACAGATCAATTGCTGAATTTCTTAATAGCAGATTAGTTTAAATATACAAGGATTGTTCCATCCATTGTGTTCTGCTGTGGTATTGGACTCTATCGTAAGTTCAATCCACCCCATCACAATGTCTTTCATATGATCCTTTGGGGGTATGCAGCCTTCGATTCACAGTTTGCAGTACAAATACCCTGATATATCATTTATTTGCTATTAAGTATTTAATTATTATGCTTTTAAAATTCAGTGTCTTTAAACCAAGTTTGTAATCAGCATTGCTTGGAGCAGTTCAGAGTATTGTGTTTCTGTCTTCGTCCTCCTCCTCTCCTTCCAGTCTCTGTTCCTAGAGCAAGCCTCTAGGGGTGGGGACTTAGGCTCTTTTGGCATGCAGCATTTCAATGAGAAGGTTATTATAGGGCACATCCCCATTCACGTGCTTGTAGTACAGGTAGTCTTCCGCCTGCTTGCTGATTGCCCGGATCTCTGGCAGTCGAAGAAGTAGCTGTCCAAATTTCTCACTTTGTTGTGGGTAGTTATAAATGGTGTAATCCATCAGGGCGTTGTTCACCTGCTCTTGGACACCTTCCACCAGCTGCAAGTTCTCAAGATTCTTGACATCTGCATTTAAAAAGAAAGAAAAAGACAAGATTTCATTTTGGTGTATTTTTCTCTTTATATTTCTATTTACTGAAGCAACGTTCAATGTGTGGATGGCTATCTTTTCCTCTCGATATAAAGCATACTTTATATCCTGTTGAATATTCAGTAAGCCCCCTGCACCACGCTTCCAGGGGAAAGGATGGCAAAAGAGCTTTGTAAGACTGTCTTGTTGAAATTCTGCATATACCTCAAATCAATTAGACACCAATGGATTTTGAGCAAGGTCAACTCTCCTTATATCTTACAAAAGGAAAGGCTCGAGGATCCTTAAAGTAGAGGGCTCATAATATATTGCTAGCAAATGAGTCCCTAGAGGAAGACCTATCTTAAACCAGTATATCACACAATTCATATAATTCTGTATTAATTTTTCTGACCCAAGGTGAAATCTGTGTCCAGGGTGTGATGTAGTTAATTCTAATAAAAAGTGACAGGGTTCTTGTTTCTGTTTGACATTTTCTAAATGATTCTGAAAGCCTTTGACTTGTCTAGCCTATGCTAATGAACCATCTGGTACACTCCAGTGACTGCCAACTGAAGACTCGCTACTGGAAACTCTCTCAAATATATATCTCAGTGACTAATGATCTTTATCAAATGGAAAGCCTTGTCCTTTAGGCAGAATACAAGCCAGGATGCTCGGTGCCCTTTAACCTCAATGTGGTTTCATAAGTCTGACTCGTTTTTTCTCCTGGTCCTGGGTCACGGGTATGAAGAAGCTGGACACGGGCAATTCATCCTGCCTAACTCCCAGTGAGCATCCAATTTTAAGACATCTGCCCTTGAGGTCCTTCTACATATTGGATAAGAAAGAGACACAGTGTCACAAAGTCAGATGCTCGGACAAATACACACAGAGGATGGGCAAGGGAAAGCTGAAATTTTACTTCTGGAGTTTATTTTTCATTACATAACTTTTATTCAAAGTGTGTTTAAAAGCTGCTGGAGAAAATATACACTGATGTGCTTATAGATATTCTTGCATAGAATAAACAAACAAAGCCACCTACATCCTTTTATTTTCTGAAAAAAAAAACACAATATTCTGAAGTAAACCAAATACTCTAAGATTAGTGAAAGGTTAAATGTCCTAGATGAAAGGTAACTGTTGCCATAGTAACTCATAGCCAACAGTTTAGACGCTGTTACAATAGAATATGCCATACCTGCCTGCGTTCTTCTTGCCTGTCTCTCTCTCTGAGATTATTATAAGGTCACCTTACATGTGCCACTGAAATATTTTCGGGGAGATTTGAATGTTTACATTTGGACTAAGCAGCTACGTTCTATTACCAAGTCTCTGGTCCTGATTTAAACCAACGAGGAATCAGCAAGAAGTAGATGCATCAAGTGAGAGAGAGAAAATCTTAGTTCAAAGTGAAGAGAGACAGAAGGTCCAAAACTGTGTGATTATTTACTGAGCAGGACAGTCACATGCTTCACAGGAGCGTTGTACCCTCTGAGGCACCTGACACTTGACACACATGGCAGACAGCAGCTCACCATATACTTCCAAGTGGGGTTAAATGACTTATAAAGAATTTACCAATATGTCTATGACCTGGTGTTGTGCTTGGTTCAAAATTACCAGATGCAAATGATCAGAAATACCTTCAACGTTCTGCCTCAGTAGGAAGCTTTGTTACAGCGATTTAAAGATAACTACAAAATATATGAAGCGAAGCTGGGTGTGGTGACGCATGCTCAGGATGCAGAGGCGGGTGGATCTAGTTCAAGGCTAGCCTGTTGTTCTAGTGAGTCCCAGACAACCAGGGCTACACAGAGAAACCGTATTAAAAAAAAAAAAAACCCAATATATACATATGAAATGGGACATCAATTCACATGACTGACAGACGTGCATGAGGAAGAAGAGCTGGCAAGTCCGGAGGAGGTAGGGATTTGAACAGTATGAAATGTAAAATATAAGATTTTTTGGGGGGGGGAAAGATGTTTCAAAAACACTTATAAAACAGAATACTCTAAACTGAGCACTTAGAATTCTCAGATTATCATTTGTAGTTAACTTCCAAAACTACCCATCCAGACTGGCATTCTCTGAAAAGTTCAAAACATTTGAAGCGTTCCATAGAGGAGGAAAGTTTCCTATTATTTTGGCCAAATATACAGTCTTCAACCTTCCGTCATCAAGGTAGAACTCACATGACTAAATTATCTCCCTAAGCTGCTTCAACGAATTTAGCATTAGATATAATAAAACGTATATACTGTTAATTGTCTCAAAAGTCGGTGCTGTTGGTAAAGATTGGGGAAAAAACAAAAACTAAGGAGAGCCGGGTATGGTGGCCCACAAGAAACAGGATTGTGAATTCCATTCAGGCCTGGAGTACAGGGCAAGCACACGGGAGGAAGAGAAAAGAAGGCAAGGTTGATTAACTTGCTGGTGAGCTGTTGCCAGATCACTGCGGTCTACTCTGCTCGGAGCCGCCTCCCTGCATCATTAAACTGTCCATTTCCTTACAGATCCATTTTCCCACAGAGACTTCACGCTTCTGGGGAGAGGACCACACATTAGTCAAGGTATCCTCAGAAAATACACTAATTACTGTTCCCTTACACTGTTGGTGTATTTTCACAAGACTGATTAACTGTAATCACAAAATGCCCCAGTTTTTACGATCCTGTGAACCAGCATGCTTTCTTTTTCAATTAGAAACTAATTTTTTGAAAAATTTTACACACCCTAGATTCTTTTAAAAACTGTAATAAGGTATATTAGAGGTCATAGCATTGACTTGTCAAACCACATTGTGGTTTGGTTTTGTGGTCCAGATTACCAGTGAGGGTTCCCCTCCCTGGTCAGGGCTGCAGGAAAAGCGCGCCTGCAGTTTCATGGGAATCGCAATTACTCCCTCAGGTCCTATGGCTCTTGAATCTCTGTGCCTGAAAGATAAACCTTCCCCCCCCCCCCACCTCCCCCCACCAATCTAAATGGTCCAGAGATGAGCTAACAAGGAAGGTAAGGCCAAAATGTAGGTAAAAACACCTCCCTCCAGGAAACCTGGGATTTTCTGTGATGTGGGTTGCATCTCTTTCCTCCTTAGGAGTTCAAAAATTTGAGTGTATTCTGACATCAACCTCTGAATTAGTTTTTACACAAGTTCATGTCTTTTCATGAACATTTAAAAATTTAAATAGACAAGTGCAGTTCGGTTCTCTGGTTCTCCTAGTAAAACAGTATCGTGAAACATCTGGATTGTAGCAGCAAACCCGCAGCTGGAAGAATAGAATGTTATCAGCCAGAATTTGCCCCCAGCTTGATGGCGGTTTACACCTGATCTCAAACACCTTGCATTTGGCACCCTGCACTCCTTTGGAATTTACATAACTTTCATCCTCATACAATTGGAGAAAACAAGCAAACAAACAAACAAACAAACACACTAGTTGTTATTACAAATGCTGCGCTGGAGACTGTATGTTAACAGGCGGCGGCATCCCCACACCTTTCTTACTACAGCCTTTAAAATTTGATGATTGCACGAGCATTTTGACTTCCCTCTTCGTATCAATTCTCCTCTGTAACACTTACCCACTCGGGGACTAATTACCAACTTTCTCTATGAAACGCATTATGATAAGCCTCACAGTGGGGTGCTCGGGTTTTTTTTTTTTTTTTTTTCTAGACTTATTGAGAAGTAAACCCTTAGGCTTTCTTGAATGCATTACTGAACTGACTTCTGTCACTGGCAGGATTCAGCTCTCTCTGAAGATGAACCCTTGGCCTCCCCCTGGTCACTGTCACAGGAGGGCCAGAGACCTTGCTGTTGCATACACGTTCAAAGATGGGTCTTTCACTGAGCCAGGGGCCTGTCGGGGACCATGACTAGGTGTCTTCCTGAGATACATCCAGTGTTTTAGAGCAAAGCTGAGGGAAAGGGGGACAGATTTTCCTTGAAGCTTTGAGAGGGATGACAGGCTATAATATATAGGTATTATCATGTACTTTATCTGAAGAAGGGCTTTTTCTTTTTATGGGAGAGAAAAGAACTTTCCACAAGGAAGTTTTGAAAGTATTTTAAGGAGATAAAATTGAATAATTCGTATAAATAATTCTGTAAGAAGTTTTGGAGGTTGGTCAGGAAACTTATATGAACAAAATTCACTGATGAAAAATAGGGTTGGAGAGAGGAGAGGTATGGAGGGGAGGGAAGGGGAGACAGTTGCCTAAAATCAAACTCTGTTCTCAGTTTCTGATAAACCCTGGAACACAAGATCTGAAACTCACCCCTATAACCCGTCTACCATGATATAACAACATGCATATTAAGCCAAGACCACTTTCACCAACTAGAACAAAGAGTTCAATGTCTTTAGAAAATTAGTAACAAGAAACACAGCCCTTGGAGGGGCTGCTCTCAAAGTCGTATACACGCCCTTAGGGGTCAAACAACCCTTTTACGGGGGATGATTAAGGCCATCAGAAAACAGATATTTATATTATGATTCATAACAGGTAGCTAAATTACAGTTATGAAGTAGCAAGAAAACTGAGTTTATGTTGGGTGTCACCACCACACGAGGAGTTTATATTAAAGGGTCACATCATTAGGAAGCTTGAGAAGGACTGACAGACTAGATGCTTGAACTTTACATTTGGAGAAACACGGGCTCTTACAACTCTGGGCCTTTATCTAGAAAACATTTCTAGCAATCGTCCTGTGGTGGTTTCAACGGCTTTGCCCATGAGAAGTGGCACTATTAGGAGGTGTGGCCTTACTGGAGGAGGCGTGGCCTTGTTAGAGGAAGTGTGTCGCTGTGGGGGTGAGCTTTTAGGCTCCTAAACTCAAGGTCCACCCAGTGTGAGGAATGAGATTCAGTCTTCTCCTGGCTGCAGTTGGACCAAGATGTAAAACTCTCAGTTCCTCCAGCACCATGTCTGCCTGAATGCTTGATGATAACCGACAGAACCTGTAAGCCAGCCCTAACGAGAAATGTCCTTTATAAGAGTTGCCTTGGTCGTGGTGTCCCTTCAAAACAATGGAAACCCTAACCAAGACACTTCCCTTTCCATACACACACGATGCATGAATTAACTCATTCAGAAGATCCCGGGCACACAGGAACACCAGTTCCTGTTTTAAGTAGCTCATTTACTGGGATACAGAGGAGCAGTGGGACCTTACAACCACACTGGATGGACATCAAGGCTTTTTGGTGGAGGTGAGGCCTGAAGAATTTTGAGTGCTGGGATTCAAACCCAGGTCCGCTGGAAGGTCAAGTCAGTGCTCTCAACTGCTGAGCCATCTCTCTAGCCCACTTGTTTTGAAAGGTGAGCAGGGAACTAAGCAATAGAGGGAAGGAATGTCAGAGACACAGAGTCCCATCACACAACCTCAGAACAGGACAGAAGGAAGCCATCCTTGGAATAATACTCACCCAACCCTCTCCACTTAGGCAGTAAAGAAGCTTCTTTGCCCTTGACTGTTTTATAGTCAGGCTTCAGGGGGAAAAAGGGGGTGGGGTGGGTCTTCTCAATGGCACAGGAAGTTTTCAGACCATTTGATCACATGGTCCAATTCAAGTTCAATAAAACCAAAGACAATAGTGCTCTGATATAGTAATCTTCATGACCAGCCCCAGTAACAAGTTACTGAGCTCTTCAGAGCCAGCTTTTCCATGTATAAAACATGAATGGCTTCCATGTTTTAAAGGGTCCTTTCAAAGTCCTTCTCGAGTAAGTGTTGCTTTTTTTTTTTTTTAACTCTTCAGACGCCATGTGGAGCAACACATGGAAAATGGGTACGGTCTTTCTTGGCATCAATCAACCTGGCTATTTCCCTACGGCTGACTTCTCTAGAGTCTCTGATGCTTCACTTTCCAAAATTAAAGTAAGGCAGAAGTACTTGGCGGCTTCAATTTTCAGGCAAAAAGATCTCAAGAGGCTAGAAATGGCTCTTCCAGAGGTCCCGAGTTCAATTTCCAGCACTCACTCACATGGCAGCTCACAACTGTCTATCTTGGGATCTGATGTCCCTTTTCTGGTGTGTAGGAATACATGCAGACAAATCACCCATGTACACAAAAGACCACTCACAGACACATTGCCAACTCTTAAGTTTCAGGTGACAACTTTCATCCACCCTTCCCACTTCTTTAGGTCTGAGCCCTACCGGATACTAACATGCAAGCTATTGTATGTGATGTGTGACAGGCTTAGGACACGGGGCTCAAGGAACATTGACGATGGAGAATGTGCCTTGCAGCCATGTCTTTCCTTTTGACCATCTTATAGAAAAAGTACCCCAGGAAGTATACAGGGTGGCTCAGTAGGTATAGGGCCTGTTGCCTATGGTGAGAAATGTCCCTCACGGGCTCACATGTGTGAATACTTGGACCCCAGTTGGTGGCACTGTTTGGGAACGTTGAAGGAAGTGCATCACTGGGGGTGGACTTTCTGAGAGTTTATGAACTCATTCTATATATTCTCATTCTCTCTCTCTCTCTCTCTCTCTCTCTCTCTCTCTCTCTCTCTCTCACACACACACACACACACACATCAAGGATTGGAATGCTGCTTGCTATTCTTCCACATTGAATTCGAAGGTTTTGCTTTATGTAGAATTGTTTCCTAACAGCAAACAACACACACCCCAACTCCATTATTGTGCTGTCTGAGAAAACAGCCAGTCAGGAGTCTTGCTGGGTGCTTGCCTGTAACATTGGATATGCATGTGTTTCTCAAATCCTTTGGACTGTCTTCCATGTGGGACGGTCTACTCTACCACGCTTAACATCATCAATGGCTCTGCCAATCCATGCCCATGCTTGAAGCTACCAAAGAAACCAGGCTTTAGGCACAGTTATGTCCTCTCCACCAGATGCTGGGGAGCTTGTCTTTAGTTCACAGTGTTTACAACTCAGCCCAGTCTCCCTTGTTCTAAACCTGTACTTCTCCTGCCTGTCCTGGACCACAATCTATCCAATTACTACAAGTCTGAGACGGAAAAGCATTCACTGGCCCTCTCTGCTGGTCCACACACCACCAAGTCCTGTTGGATCTGCTTCCTAATTGCATCTCTGATCTATCCTTTCGTCTCTGTCACCACCATAACGTGCCTTTATTGCTTTGGCAACCTCTTTAACTGTTCTCAATTCTTCCAATGCTGCCTGCCTCCAGTCTATTTTCTTCAGGACAGCCAGAAGGATAGCTTTAAATGAGAATCTGATTGTGTGCTCGAAACTCTCCGATGGCTTGCTACTGCCCTTGGGCTACCGATTAGAGACATTTGTCTGGCATTTACCTCTCCAGTCGGATTTCACCCCTCTTACCAACTGGTTTCAGATGGTCCTGTGCTGGCCCTACTCACTGAGATCTTCTTTCCTTCACCTTCAATCGGGTAACTGGTCTTGATCCTCAGGCTCAGAGCAGACACCGCTGACTATCATTGACTCATTGCCCATTAGAGGTTTCATGGTCATTTGTCTGTTAGTTACAAGACAGCAGCATGCAGCGCTCCAGCCTAGGATGGTGTCTCTCTCTGCCTTTGTCAAATTAAACAATATGTCTGCATACTTAGTTCATACACACTGGCCTATCCCCTTGCTTGTGTTGGGGGATCTTCTAAATACTTCTAACAGTATCTTTCACAAGCTGTGTTCTGCTTTTGATCCACTAGTCCTTGGTTCATTCTTGTCTTTGCTGCTAGATGCGTTCTCTTGGAAGGAGGCAGCCTTCAGCCTGTCTCGTATTTCTCATTTCCCACACAGCGCAGGCACACCCTCCTGCATCTAGTGCCTGTACCAGTGAACTTAGTGATTTTTATTAGGCTCCCCAAGAAGATGAAATAAAACAAAAATACTGTGAGGGAAATTTACTGAGCTTTTTTTTTTTTTTTTTTTTTTTTTTTTTTTTTTGGCAGAAAGCAGTACCGACTACTAAGTTTAAAGCCCTGTCAAACTCAAAAATAATTTCACGTATAGTAGAACACAGCTCCTATAATTTATTCCTAGAAAAAGTACAACTTGATTAAAACTTGTAGAAATTAAGCTATATATGAACAGAGTAAAAAAATAAACCCTTTGTTTGAAAAGTGTGAAGCAGTAATAAGAACATTTTCTAGAATAACTATTTTGGGTCCATGTGCCCTGTTAGGGACACCGTATCGGGTGACATGGATCATTTAAAACTATGAGATAGGGCCCTATCAATACAGCCCACGCTGATCTGGGATTCATGATCCTCAGTCTCAGCCTCCAACTTATGTGCCTAGTTATATACCTAGAACCATTTTTAACATATTTATAATGTTTTCTGATTTAACTTCCCAAACCCTCAGGGACTAAAACCACAGAAGAAGGCTGAAGTATGGTGCTGTAAGTCTAAGGCCAGCAAACACACTCCATGGAGTGTTGGCCTGTGCAGGTCAGGTGACAGGGAAAACTACCTATACATTCATGAACAGTAAGACAGGATGGGGGCCCTGGAGGGGAACTCACTGAGTATTTTGAACCAAGAAACAGATTTTAAAGGGGGCCTATTACTTCATATTTTCTTGGTGCCTTTAAACTTCAAAAAAAAAAACAACAACAAAAAAAAAACAAAACAAAAACTGCGTGTGAAACACTTAACATTTGATAAAATGGGTGGGCGCCAGCATTTCTCACATGGGCATTAGAGTTGCAGCTGCCTTGGCTGGTCTTGGAGTCACAGTCCCTGTATCCTTTCATGGAGAACATCTGTCCCTGGAGTAGAAGACAGCCACATTCATAGCCCTGCCACACCTCCATTCTTATAGTGACATCCTGACACAGTTCCGAGCAACACATTTGCATTTGATTTCCATTCAGGAACTCCGGTGGCTTTTCGAAAAGTTTTTCTTATTTTCCTAGAATAAGATATGAGGTTCAGTTTGTTCAGGTGGCGGAGTCAGGACTATGAATAAACCAACGCTATCATATGAAAGAGAATTAAACAGGCAGATCCAAGTGGGGATATATTAAGCCAAATTTAAGCTCCAGTTGTGGAGTTTAGCCTGTGCCTGTACTAGATGTCTGGTTTGCCTCGGGGATCAATTCAGCTTCCCAGCTTATCGAATGAGGAAAACTGCCTCAGGTATGATGAAATTTACAAGAGAGTGCAGTTGAACAGTTCTTGTTAAAAAATATTAGCTTAAAGGCATTCTTATAGTCTTTGGGATGAAGACCGTATTTGCATTTAATTATCTGACTTCAAACTTTTATGAACTTGGATCAAATAATAGCTCAGCCAATTAAAATATTTTGGCTACGTGTGGCTACCAGCCCAACTCCGTTCAACTCACTAGCTTTGATAGCACTTTGCAAGCAGTATCAACCTTCAGAGATTATGTCTAGGAAGGGAGAAAGGTTAACATTTGAGAGCACAGCATGTACTGAGCAGACAAGGTGCTACATTGAGAATATGTAGTTGATTTGAACATTTCTCTATATTATCACAAGTCTGGAAGACAAAAGATGGAGTCTTCTAGATTCTTCTACCCGCATAATCAATACTCCTTCATAATTCAGCATTTTACAGAAATCCCTTCCTTTGAAACACAAGTCTGTCTACAGGATGCCCTACAATTTGGATTGCCAGGAGCCACTTGCTGTCTCTGTCTCACACACAAGGATGCTCAAAGCTTGATCTGCAGTGGTTGCTCTCGGAGGGGAGGAAGGGAGACCATTTCAGGCAGAAAATGTGCATGGATGGGAAGGGAGGAAGAAGGCACAGGAAAGAGAGGCTTCCACGAGGCCAAGAGTCCCAGGATACTTGTTTAAAGGGCGATGATGAAAGAACGCACTCCACATTGTGCCAACCAGGTGATGGTTTTGTGCAACTCATGAGCTGGGGCTCATTGCCAGGTGTTGATTGTGTCAAAAAAAATGTCCTGCTCAGGACAGTGAGATACCAGACAGACAAATGCAGCCTCCACTGTCCTCTGTGTCCTGCCCAGCAACAGACCCCTTTAGGTGACAGAGTTCTGTGTCAAGATCTTTGCAATGGTTTGTCTTCTGAGGTACCATGGAGAGTGCAGTTGGCTCTGAGTGCAGGAGAGCCACACTTCTTGCCCCCTTTCACAATGATAGAAATGGGACACCTAGTATTGCTATTTAAAAGAATAAATTCTTATAACTTAAAAAAAAAAAAAATCAAAGTCAAGATAAACCAAAGAAAGGTGTGGTGGTGCATGCCTTTCATCCCAGCTCTTGGGAAGTAAGTTCAAGGCCAGCCTGGTCTCCATAGTGAATTATAATACAAGCCTAGAGTCTCCTGAGATCCTGTCTCCATAAAAACATCCCTCACCCCAATACACAATACAAAAACCCATGTAACAAGAAAACAAAGTTTCTTCTTCAAACAACAGGACGTTCTATTGAGCTTGGTAAGGGGTCACCAGTTAAGGTCCACCAAGCTGAACCCTAGTATTTTAAATGATAGATTTCAGTTTCATTCTTGTTGCCAAGTTCTGGGTTCTGAAGATGCTACTTGGGAGAATAAATTCAGCTTTAACCAGCAGAACTGGAAACCTCAGGGAACTAAGAGATTCACTGTGTCTGCTTTGCCATTTTTATACAATATTGCCTTTCTGGAAATTAAAAGTAGTTTATCTCTTTATTTTTTTAAATCACTGCCAAAGCCTTCCCATCTATTTTATAAAAATATTTATACTACTTCACAACCCTGCTCTTACTGCTTCTTAGAAAGAGACAACACAATAAATGATAGCGTCAGAAGGAGACTCAGGCATTTCAGTGTTGCACCTCATCCTCTCTAATCCCTTTTAGATTTTTTTTGTTAAAGGTTTATCTTAAAACAAAACAAAACAAAACAAAAAAACCTATGCATGAATGTTTTGCCTGTGTGCGTCTGTGTACCATGTGTATGCAGTGCTCACTGTGGCCAGAAGGGGGAGTCTGATACCCTGATACTGAAACTACAGGTTTGTGAATTGCCATGTGGGCGCAAGAAGCCAAACCCTGGTCCTCTTGCTTAACTCTAGTACCCAGTACCCAGAAAGCACTGATTTGAGGTTACAGAGATAATGGTTCTCTTTAATATTTATAGTATGCATTTAATATTTAAATTATATATCTAGCTTCTGGTTGCCAAGTTGAAAAGCTTGCTGTACCTGGGGTCCTCTGCTTCCATTTTTTCTAGAGAGTAACACCCGACAACCCATACAAGTCTATAGTGGGAAGCCTATGAGAACTGTCATTATATACGCAGACTTACGCATCCAGGGCTTCATTAGTCTATGAAGCTAAAATAAAGCTGCCTTTTAAGATTTAGATGCACATTTTACCTGTTATTATATCATTTCCCTTGGCTTATTAAAATTCTGCTCAGTATGACAGAGGTTGAAAACAAAAATTAAAAAAAAAATATTACCCAAAAAACCAATACTTAGCTTGAATTATCTGGCTAGAAGAATTAAGATAGGGTCTTTGGGGTGGGATGCTAAAAGAAGAGAAAGGGAAAAAAACCCGGCTACCTAACAAGATCGTTAAATCCAAATACTTATCTAGGTTTTGGACATAACTTAAATTAATAATTCATTCATTTGCTCATGGATTTGTATTTCTCTGTGAAAGACAGAAAATCTATATCGGCAATCTGTTCTGTATTTGTGTAATCATATGGCAGAGCTCTAACAGGGATATTAGGCTGAGAACTCCAGGAGCTAGTCTCCTGACAAGGAAGCGACCCTCGTCTGTGAGTTTAGAAGTGTAACTGGATTTTGCTAAGATGGTGACCATAATATATTTTATATCTGATTATGTTGTTTTAAAAGCTGCTTTTACAACTCAGTATTCTCATTTTTAAAAGCAATACAACCACAACCACAACCACAACAACAACAACAAAAACCCACTAATGACTGCAAGCTTAGGACAATACCTGGCTCAAAAGACATCATTAGTTATTCTTTCTCCCTGCGGTGCTGACTGTATTGAACAGCTGTCTCCATTAGCCACCCAGTTCTTGCTAGGAAATTATAGCCTTGGAAAGCTGGAAAACTTTTTAGCAGCCCACCTTCTTCCAGACACTAGCCCCAAAGGAAGAGTGTCATTACTGAGCTTTTGTGACCTTTCCACTGGCCTTCCACGGGGGAGGAGGGCACAGGTCCCCAGATGCTTGCTCAGCTCAGGCTGCCACCGTGGAATCACGACTGTCTCATGGGATCTCGTGCTTAAGGATAAGACAACCCAAATATTCTTCCCAAGGGCTTCATGGGGGAATTGCCAACTATATGCATGTGTAACCAAGAACACAACCTATTCCAGGCCAAATCTGAGCGCAAAGCCACAGTAGAAAGAGTGGGAGCATGTCAGAGCATGTACACATTGCCTGGCAGTGGTGTCAAAACATTTTCAATGTAAGTGATAAAAAGTTTTGTGCTCACAATTCATCCACTACTTTTTAATTCAGCAATGAGTATTTAGCACCTCTTGGTGTTAGCACTATCTGATTTAATGCTTACGACAGTATTATTCTCTCTTCTAACCTTGGTTAATGACAAAGCTGGGACTGGAGCCGAAAGCCACTACTTTCTAAGCTCCACTCTCTGTGTCCCATCTCTGTCTTTCTCTGCATGACCAGCTCTTGCAGATGTTTTGATAACATCTCCACTTGAGGTGCACATCCTACCATCAAAGCCCTGCCAACTCTTGGTCCCACAGTTAGATCAACAGCGCTTCTGAAACCCAGATTACACCCCTTCTTGGATAGGGGTACCTGAGGGTGTCAAATTCTGTAAAGCTGGGGTTGCAGACAGTAGTCCTTAATGTGCTGCTGCGGGCACATTAAGGAGCTGGCAAGAATAAGCATCTTTTAACACTCCTGAAAGAGCCAGTAAAGCTCACACTGTGATAGCCAACAGACTGACAACATACTGTGTCATTAACGTCCACTGTGTCTTCATCATCCACCTGTGCTGGTGATTAAAAAGACATTCTCAAATGCTTAGCTGAGGCGTCCAGAGGGCCCCTACTGCTGAGATTTTCTGTCTTCAAGTAGTGGGCAGTTGGGGGATACCAGTGGTATCCTTTCTCTGGGAGTGAACCTTTCTCCTCATTGGGTGGGGATGAGTGAGGGTTAGTGATTACATCACAGTCAACTAAACATATGTGACAGGGTGCAAGCAGGTTTTGCCTGCAGGGCTGGACACAGTCAGAAGAGGGTGCATGGCACAGACCTGACTCTTATCCAACTGTGTCAAGTACGAGGGCAGTTACCAGTGAGTGGAAGGTCCAGAATAGGAAATAACACCAGCGGTGGGGCTGCCCCAGACACTTGCACACTGAATAACACATACACACGCATAGCACCAGCACACCACAGAGAGATCTAAAAGGGAACCATACTGAGGATCTGGAAGTCGCTTCTGTACATTGAGGCTCAAAAGCTAAAAGAACATTTCTGAGACAGGAAAAGACCCAAGGTCATTTCTTAGATAATTTACTAAAATACCACATATTTAAGAATTTGATCATAGAATAACATTTATGTGGATGCAACTAGGAAATGTTGATTTGACCAGAGCCTCTTATTTTTTTCTCTAATTGGGAAGAAGATTCAAATCTGTTATGACTACTTAAACCATAACCACAGCTGCCTTTGCTTCATGTGCATGTTTGGTCAGCTACAAACCTACCTTTACTTCTTTCTTTCTTTGTTTAAAACCTGCTAAATACCTATTTCATACGTGTGTATGTGTGTATTCATATATGCATGTCTGTCTGTCTGTCTGTCTGTCACCAGGAGCGCCTCTATCAGGGAGCCAGGTGGGTCGGTGGCACAGCTGCTGTCATTCTGGATTTTCCCACCACTGTGACCCTGCAGAGCTCAGAACAGCCAGCTTGGAAAGCCCCTGCTGTCTATAACATCCTGCTCCTTTCCTGCTGGAGTCTGCACCCTCTGACCTTGGGCACAGAACTGGGTGAAGCCAGAGCAAACACTCTCCTGGGTGGCTGTGGAGAGATCTTTCCCTTTAACCCAGACCAGGCTGGATCCGAGGCTGTATGTAGGGTAGGTGCTATCTAGGGGAAGTATCTGGGGCAGCTCAGACAGAAAGTCAGAAAGTCGTTAAGCGTCTGAATGGTGCTTACACCTCTCCGATTGTAGTTAGGGTGAGCATATTAAAAGCAGGTTTAGTAAGGGGGGGGGTTGCTGGAGAGAGGGCTCAGAGATGGCATTTGTGGCTCTTTAGTGTTCCCCAGCACCCAGACCAAGTGGCTCAGGGCTACCTGCTACTCCAACTTCAGGGACTCTGATACCTTCTTTTGGACTCCACAGGAACTTTGACACATGACATGTCTACACAGAGACACAGAAACTAATGGCAGAGTGGCCTGGTGTTGCAATCTGAGAGAGAGAGAGAGAGAGAGAGAGAGAGAGAGAGACAGACAGACAGACAGACAGACAGACACAGACAGAGAGAGAGACAGAGACAGAGAGACACAGAGAGAGAGAGAGACAGACACAGAGAGACAGAGACAAGAGACAGACAGACAGACACACACACACAGGAGGAGGAAAGGAAGGAGGGAGAGAGAGAGGGAAGGAGGAAAGGAGAGGAGAAGAGAGGAGAGGAGAGGAGAGAGAGAGGTAGGGAGGGAGGGAGGCAGGGAGAAGAAGCGAGCACTCCCTAAAAGTTGGGAAGACTATGAAAGAAAACAGGCTCTCAGAGTAGTCCATTGCTGACATGATTCCTCACCTCCTCAAGACAAAACAAACAGTGAGAAATCAAACCATTTGTTTAGATTCATCAATATTTCAAAATGGCCCTTTGGGGGAGATTGATCTAGACCTCAAGGTCTAAGTTTGTGTATTAGGTTATCTTTAAGTGCTGCTGAGATATTTCAAAAAGTATTTTATAGTTTCTAAAGATTCTTTTTTGTTGTTTTGTTTTTCTGAGACAGGGTTTCTCTCCGTAGCCCTGGCTGTCCTGGAACTCACCAGGCTGGCCTCGAACTCAGAGATCTGCCTGCCTCTACCTCCCAAGTGTTGGGATTAAAGGCCTGTGCCACCACCGCCTTAATTCTTAAAACATAAGAGTTTTGCATTCTATCTAAATACATATAAATATATATAAGTCCTCGAGATGAACACACACTGGGGATTGAGATTGGGTAGTAACCATGGCTGACGAGTCATTTACATGGACTGTTACTCTAAGGAAGTGATGGGTGAATCCTGCAAACCTATACAGGCTTGGATGCATCCACTGCACATGTTTTAAGATGGGGACTTTATGGGTTTTGTGATTTCACATGGATCAAAACCAGGACTCCTTAGAATTGCTTTGCTAGTCTCTGTGAGTGTGGCCCAAACTAAGACTGAGGTTCTGGAGAACGCATGGGACTTTGGTAGCCCCCAGAGGACCTGCACGTGCATTTTATTCTCTGCTGTGTTTAAATCCCATACTCTTTTCCTTTTCCAACAGGCATTCTCGAAGATATGAGACTTTGGTTAAGACTCAGAGCATCTCAGCTCTGTAGTTCTGATGCCCACCCAGTACTTGCCTGGGTGTTAACAGCCAACTGTCCTTATGCTAGTACTTATTCCTGCTGCCTGGATGACCTGAGAAAACTACAGAACACACGACAAGTGACCTTTATGCTCATGTGTGAATGCTTGTTTTCCTTTGATAAAAGGATTAAACATAAATATTATGTGTGTGTGCGTGCGTACACGCGCACCTGCGAGACAGTCGTATTCATACAAATCTGAATGCTTATAATTCTCTTAAGTTGATCTTTCTCATTCAAGCCGGAAAAAAATAGTAGTGTTCAACCTTCTTCCACTGTTGAGTATCTAACAAGGTACATACACTCTTGAAGCGTGGGGCTCTTGACTTGATGTACACAGTAATGAAAGCTAGCTATTGATTTTTCTGTAGCTGCTTGTAACTATTATAGTTGATACATCAATAGAAAAGGAAAGCACAATGTTTCACAGGAGGCAGAAAATCGCAGAATACATGGTGCTCTGACAGTAAATCATGGCATAATCCTAAGAATTGATAGATGGTTCCTGCTAACTCGAAACCCAGGGCTTTCTCTGAAAAGACTGTCCTATTATCAGCCGATACCTCCTACCAGACTGACTGTCCAGAATAGCACAAAAGGACGCAAGACAATGTTTCACCTGACAAAGCCTTTTCTTTTCCTCAGGGCAGGTGGGGTGGGCTGAGTGGGAATCTGCCGATTGGTGAGCAGTTACGTGGCCATTTTCCTCCCTCAATTCCTAGAACTGAGATGCCGTGGGCTAATTCCTCCAAGAAAGCTTTGTGGCTAATTTCTGAGAAGGGCCAACAATATTGAGAACAAGCAAGAAAACAAACAGAGGTTCGGCTCAACCCTAGTGCTTGAGGGAGGTGGATAAAACAGATTCCAGAACAGAAAAGATGTGCAATCCCAGTTTCTGACTTCAAACAAGGTACCAAGTACCGTGGCCCTTCATGTAACTGGAGACGGGGCAGGGGGACTGCTTGGGGCACGAGGAAGGCCTGTGTTTTTCTGACAGTCTTTAAACTAGAGAGAGCTTGTGATCCTCTCCCCTACCACCCACGCACGACTACCAAATCTTTGTCGCCATTCATATATACACAGCTTAACGTTAAAACACCCAGCCCTATGTAGTGGCTTTAGTGGTTAAGCCGTCTTACTTGTATCTTGTAACCAGCCCATTAATTACTTGAGCTCTGAGCATTGCCTGAAGCTTCCCCATCCCCTGTATTAATTATTTAACACGGAGTCATATTTTTAAGTGGTGCTGATAACCATCTGAGATGCCTGACTGTGATAGCATGGAGCATTAAATATGGATGACACTCACTGGAGTCTAAGAGTTGCTTGTGTCTACACCAGGTTGATGCCATAAAATCCGAACAGGGATGGTCTCCCCATTAACTCCTCTATGGACTGCACAGATGTTTGTTTAGAGGTTTCAAGTTAGCCTCAAGACTGAATGGAAAAGGTCGGTGAAGAGGTAGGGGTGGAAGGAAGAGGGGGATCAGAAGGGGGAACAGAGGATGACAAAGCATCTTTCAAACTCTTTGTTATGGCTCTACTCAATCCCCATTCATTTATTCACCAACCCATTCACTTACCATCTATAGGCTGTGTGAAGTCCTACTATGGGTTCATTTTGAGCATTATGGACTTCAGACAAGTGACAGACACATTCATAGAATAGCTTTGATAGAGTGATCCCTACATGGTGCTCAATGAGGGATGGGAGTGGGGAGCTTCAAGGAAATCAAGCAGATGTCTATGAAGAACTAACACGTAGGCCCTAAGTGATGGCCAGGAGCTCACACGTGGAAACGCAGGCTGAGGCTCCATGGCCATCAGTACTGTGGTGGGTGCTGAGTGACCTGAGTAACTGAGCTATGGGTTTGCTATGGCACGCAGGGCTCTCTCTTTCCTCCTCTACTTTTGCTGTGTGTTAAGTGTGAATACACAGATGTGACAACAGCTGCTGAGTGCCTTCAAGTAGCCATGAGTCGGTGTCTGACAGACATTCTTCTGGGTCACAAGAACTATGGAAAGAGGCATATATATGTGTGTGTGTGTGTGTGTGTGTGTGTGTGTGTGTGTGTTATATTTACATACATATTTAATCTACTATAGGAGTTCCACCACAGTCATAGGACCCTAGATGCAAAGGACACAGCTCATCACTGATCTTTGAGACATCATGGGTCAGGGTGGGGAAGAAGCCCCGAGTGTACCATTCATGGCTGCATCTGACCCTGTTCTTCCATAATCCCTCCTGAGATGGGTTGGAAACACACAACACTAGTGTAGCTAGAGACAAGAAGGAGATGGACATGACGGATAGAAAGTGCCCAGACATCAGTTGTCAGAATTACTCACTGAGTCACTGGAGGATACAAAGGGAAGGTCATTCACAAGGAGATAACAGACTGGGCTGTTTTGTTTTTGAACAAGGTCCCAGCACATAACCCAGGATGACCTGGAACTCAGAATCCTCTCACCTCAGCCTTCTGACCTGTGCAATCCCAGGGCTACAAAAGCTACCATGATGGACTTGTGTTTAAAAAAAAAAAAACCCACATCCTCTTTCATTTTGCAATTCTCCTATCACCCGGATTCAGACCCCCTCCCATTCCCTGGAAATCTCTATACATTCCCTACTCAATAAAAACCTCTCTCTCTCTCTCTCTCTCTCTCTTCATTTGGATGATTTGTTTTGACTATTAACTACTTAGTCACCCAACTTTGTTTTAGTAGTCAATCAAATCCATATTTAGTTGTATATTGGACACCTACTGAATATTCAATAGCTGCTTTACTGACTAGTTACTATGTGTTGTGTAGCCATTATAAGCTTGTTTTAGAATAAGCAATTCTCTTAAAATAAATTTTAGAAAGGTTTTATTGGTAATTATTTGTGTGTGTGTATATATATGTGTGAGTGTGTGTGTGTGTGTGTGTGTGTGTGTGTGTGTGTATGTATTTGTTATGTGTGTGTGTGTGTCTGCATGTGGACACAGGCACAGGAGGTCTGAGGCAGCAGATGTGTTGCTGGAGTTAGGATGATGTGAACAAGACCATGTAGATGCTGGGCCGAACTCAGGCTCCCAGCAAGAGCAGTAGATCCTCTTAACCACTGAGCCATCTCTATGGCCCCAAATTTGTTGAAGACTGAGAATGCTGAGAGATTTGTTGACTAACTTTGAGATCCAGCCCAAGCTGGCCCTCTAGTCTAGAAACTAAGAACCCCAGAAACCAGAAGAGTGGCCACCCTTGTGATTTGGACATTATCATCTAAAATTTATCTCCTACTTAATTTTATATTGAATGACCACAACTAGTTGAGAAGATTTTTAAAACATGCCTTATGTTTCCCGAGAAAGGACTACAGGTAAAGAATGGCTCCTAGTTTGACTGGTACCTATGGATGGCTTTCTGTGAAGGCTATTAAAAAAAAAAATCACAGCTGTTATCTCAGTGAAAAACTGCCCTGTAGCTGCCTTCTCAGCCAGACTCCTACAGTGGCCACAGCTAAGGAAGCAGAGCAGCAGCTCCAATAGTGTTCTTTCTGCTTAAGTGTTAAAGACGGTCAGTTCCCTTAGCACAATCGTTATTAACCAATGCAAAATATGAATATAGTCTACTGGCTGTGGATGAAACCCAGGAATTGCATGCACAGGCCCTTGCCTGGACTCTACGAATGTGTGTGTGTGTGTATGTTAAAATTGTATGAATCTCTTAGCTAGCACTTAGTAAACTTGTCAATATTTAATAATCTGGTATCTTGCGTGTAGTGCTTTTTCATGTTTAGCAGTGTGTGCATGTGCGTGAGTGCGTGGGCTTGCATGATATGGAAATCAGAGGACAATTTATAAGAATTTTTCTCTCCATCATAAGTGTCCCAGGGTTTGAATTCATGTTATCAGGCTTGGCAGTAAGCATCTTTATTGGCTGAGCCAACTCAGTTACCACTAATTTTTAATAATTAAAGTTATATTTGGCAATGAATCTTTGGTAACTACAGATAATTTATTTATTATTATTGCAGCTTATTTAGTATAATTCTCCTATTATCTCTTTTGAAGGTTAAGCCTCTTGGGTGCCTAATGTTTGAAAGCAAAGAAGACATCTGCGTTGCGGTGTGAGACCACAGCTCTTCCCAGTGCCTTTGCTATCTGGGACAGTAAAGCACTCAGAAAGCAACAGATGAGGACTTATGTGGTGCCCTGTTTTTGAGAAGGATCCACAAATTCACATTTTCTGTAGATTCTTGGGTTTCTGTGTCAGAATATGAAGTTAAAGACATTTTTGTAATTTAGTAGTATAGGAAAGAGTGAACCGTTGGCTTAGGGCTCCCCTGAGAAGCTCCTGAAACTGTGGATAATATACTCTGCACATTCTGGCTTAGTTGTGGGCATTATTAACTAAACCTTTCCTCCTTAGTTGATTCTAAGGAGCAACAACATTTAGCAGTAACTGTTGGGACCCTGAATGGTGGACCTTTTGTGACAGATCCTATACATTCAGATTTCCGGGCTCCACCCATTGACAGTCCTATTTAGTGGGTCCTGGCAATGTCCCAGGAATCTGGGCTTCTCATGAAGACTGGGAAGGCCAACCAGGGCCGTTCCTTGGACAATGGTCCAGGGGACTATCATGCTAGTTGTGGCAACAGGAATTTATCAAGGCCTTGGAATATGAAAGGTATGGCATTTCTAGAAGACAGAACAGAAACCAACTCCAAGGTTTAAAGACTGGCAGAACTTCCTCAGATTGTGTGGATGGTTAGGGTTGGTGTGTTGAGAGAGAAGACAGTAGCATGTGAATTCAGAAAGACAAACTGTAGCCCATTTCACAGATCGAATAGGAAGATGGCTCGCCAAAGCACAGATCAACCTTTCTCTGTAGGAACTGCACAGGTGAGACAGTTTGGATGGGAAATGTCATAGGACAGAGCTGACAGAAGCCTGTAAGAACACATACCATCTGAATTTGAGTTCAGCTCCTGGTGCCAACATCAGCTGGCTTTTAATCACCTACAAATCCAGGTGCCTGGGGACCCTAAGCCTGTCCTCCATAGGTACCTGCATTTAGATGCACAGACTCCTGCCATAGACACACACATTTAAAAAATAGATAGAACCATTATTCAATAACAGTAAGAGTATACCACAAAAATGCATTAAAATGATCAGAATGACAGAAATGAATAAAACTCAACACTTGACAAATACATTGTATCACACAAGACAAACTTCCAAAAACTATGACCTGTAGCTCATAATTTACATTCCAGAAATGAAAGCATGGCCAAACTGGTATTTGCTTAAAACTTGAAAGCCCATTGCTTGAGAAACCATAGATTTTTAAAAGCCCCAAGGAACAGAATAGAAATATAAAATATTTCGAGGTGAATATAGGCCCACGAAAGAGGGTCACTTGGGTTATGCACCACACAGGCTCTGGCATAGAGGCTTGTGTGAGTGGCGCCCCCTAGGGTTCTGAACAGTGACATACATGCCCCTCTAGACTCCTGAATGCCATGGTCTCTGCAGATACAATTATGGTTGTGCCAAGAGGCAACTTTCAAACCCCAATTCTTTCCATATATATATTCAGAACAGAGAATGTTCAACTCAAGAATCTAGCTAGAATGAGAACAAATAAAGAAGTGGATCTATTGAAACAGAAGACAAAAAAATAGCTGCATATCTTCAACGACAACACTGTATTTTGTTCTTTCCTTCAGATACAAACAAAATTCATACTAATTCTCGAAACTTTGGATCTTCTTATAAGAGGTACATTATTCCAAGTTAACATTATCTAGTCAAACAATATAAGTTTTAGACTATTATAAGTCCAAATTAAACTACAGAAATGTCATTTTAGGAACAAGGAAATCAGGTGACCAATTATTCACTTAAGTGTATGGACATTAACTAATAAGATGTCAAGGAAAGGTGTTGCAGTATAGGAACAAACTAGAAAAGCGTGACCAACAGACCATGTCTGTGGAGAACACTACGTGGTTTCCCCAAGAGGCTGTCAGCAAACTCCCACCCACTGAAGAGAAACCATGTTCATGAATGGCAGGATCTCAGTTCAGAGAAGTAAATAATTTTCCCAAAATCAATTCCTAAACACAACTCAATTTCAACCAAAACCCCACTATAGTTGTTTGTGGAGTAACAACCCAAACCTACAATTTATATGGAACAAGGAAAGTCAATTAAGACCACTTTTGAAATGAGACCAATTAACCAGTTTTCAAGATCCAGTCTAAGGAGCTGGGCATACTGGTGCACACCTTTAATCACAGCACACAGGAAGCAGAGCCAGATGGGTCTCTGTGAGTCCAGACTGGACAACAGAGTAAGTTCTAGGATGGTTAAAGCTAGACAGAGAAAAACAGAAAGGTTTCTATAAGAAGGATTAAAACACAAGGACATTTACTTTGAAATAACCAAAAAGATCAATGACATAAGATAAAACTCAGGAAGAGATCCATTGCATGTACACGCACGCACGCTAATCTGAGCATTGTAATGGTCTAAATATGAAAACATACATCTTCATTTTGACTGTAGTGTTCCTATCTGTCCAAAGTAAATTACAGGAAATCTACTCCAAATGACTGGTAAATACTTAAAAATACTTAGCTATGTGGTTATTAACTAATTGGAAGATACCACGGGAAAGGATTGTATTGTAATAGACAAATACATATACACACATACAGGTACCTTAAAGGTTGAGAAGGATTTCCTAAAGAAAAAACAAACAGCAAGAATCACACACAGGAAAATCTTGATAACTTGAATTCACCCATCCATCTATCCTTAGAAGAGGGGAGGGACCCGTGACTCAGTAAGGATAGCATTTACCAATGGGCTATTGACATGCAGACACTTCAGAAAAACAGGAGAAAGATGTTCAAAGCCATTGATAATCACAGGTACAAATTCTCAATGACAACTTACACGAATAAACTATAATAAATAAGAGTATTGATTATGATAAGAGGTAATAGGAGCATTTATTTACTCTGCATTATAATTTGGTACAGCCAAGTCGAATAGGAGAATACATTAAAAATGTCTATAGAAATGAAAATAATATATTCCGATAATATATCAGAATAAGATATGGAGAGGAATGGTTTCTTAAATTTTGTAAATAGCCAAGAATTGGAGAAAGAATCACCAAATCACGGCCTTCACCATATAATGTGCAATGGTGGCAATGGTGGTGCCCCGGGTTTCCCTAGAATTCCAAAGATTCTCAAATCAAACAGAAATCTGGAAAGATGTTTTTAAATTCTAAATGCAGTCTTCTTTTGTAAGAGAAGAGTAAGCTGCTGCAGCTACCTAATCGAGAGAGGAATTTCCTTGAAGTTATAATTAGAAACGATACTGTTACAGTATCCAGGGGCCCCAGGTCCGCTGATATGCACTGCCCTGGACCAGTGCCAACACATGTGGGTATCCCATTTATCTCGGAATTCTCTGTGGCCAACAACAGCTTATTTTCTCTTCATTTTAGGAGAAATTGCTAATTACCAAAACTCTTTCCTGGCTTTCTTTTATTTTCCGGTTCTTCAAGTTTTTGATCAAGAGCAACCCCGCACTGTGACCACTGGCCCTTCTGTTCATCATAAAGATTTGTTGAGACGGGGTGGAGGCAGGTGGCCAGCATGAAACATCCTCACCCCGATATCTACAGTGCTTCCGACTTTTAGTGATCAAACTGGCAAGCCCATCCTCCAGACGGGGCAACAGAACAACAGTCTGAAAGCTGCAGGGTGGGCTGCAGCAGGGTCAGGGTAAAGGGAAGTAGCTGGTTATTTAACAAGGTAGGGCCTGTACTCAGCTTCGTCTTTCAAGGGTCTAGAAAGATTTGATCTCCTTCAGGCTCCTGACTGGTCTACTTTAGAATGAACTGCCATCGTCATAGTTGACAAATGTGGAGATTGCCCTTATAGTTTCCATAATCGATTAGCCGGAAAACAGTTGGGAGTTAGTTATGCAGAAATCTGGCCTTTGGAGTCTAAAGTGTGCACAGCTCGGTTCTGCTGCTTGCTGCCTGGGTGATTTTCCTGTGGCTGGACTTCCTCATATCTCCACCTGTGGTGATGCTCAGAAACAACGCATGCAAACTACACTGTCCAGTCGATGGTGAGATGGGCGCTCATAAATGAGCTTGCCCACTAAGCAAGCACTGCTCGCTAATATGAATGGCATTCCAGGAATGATGCTGGATGCTCAAAATACAGAGTAAAAACCCGAGCTGGTACTCCAGTTGCGGGACACGAGAAACAATCACAACAGAAAGTGATAAATGGAGCGCTGTCAAAGAAACAACACAGAAACAGAGGGAGAAGTGAATGAATGATGACGCTTACACCCACGGTGCCCACAGCAAGGTTCTGGAGTCTGAAGTTAGGTAGCTAAGGAAGCTGTCACTCAGGACGGACCAGTGTCACAGACCAGCGTCACAGGGAGGATGATCAGACGCGCCTCACTGTGCCCCAGGTGCTTGGCTTCTAGATGGTAGGACCAAGACCTCAGACTTTGAAGTTCATCTCTTTGACCATAAAAACATCTCAAAACACGCACAAGTTTGCTTGTTTATCTGTTGACCTAATGATTAGCAGGGTCTCGTGCAGCCCAGGCAGGGACTGTAGTGATGCGCTACCATGCCTGGCTCACGAACTCTATCTACTCTTTACTCCGTCACTCTGCTCAATCCCCTGAATCTGAGGCTAGGGATATGGAGAAAAGGGAAGCATTGACATTATATTTGAAAGCTATTGCACACAGTTACCACTGGGAGAGAGGACACGCTGTTGTAGGGTTTCCTTAAACTTTGTTAGAGAACAAGTCTTCTAACAGGCTTTGTTTCCCAAATTGCAACAATTCCCTTGAAAAAGATAATCACCTAAGACTTTATTTCTTAGTAACTCGGGCTTCCTATAGGAAACCTTCATGTTTTATGTGTTTGAGACAAGATTTTCCACTTAACTAGTCTTAGAGGCTATCCCACCAGCAAATCTAAAAAACTGTAACAATCTTAGGCAGCTCAACTGATCTAAAAGACATTTACATTTGTGGAAAACAGAAAGGCAAAGCTGAAGAATTGCAGACCCAAGCATTCTCCAAGGAGAGGGTGCAGGTCGTCTGCTGGTCGTCCATCACAGAGGCTCGGCACTAAAGTGGGAACTTTGTCTGTGGGACCTTGGTTTGCTTTGAGGGTGTATGATAGATGGATTAAAAGGAAGTGGCCGGAGTTGGCATCTTTTGGCAAATTTTAGAATATCAAAGTTAGAATGGGGGCTGAAAAGATGGCTCAGTGGTTACGAGCACTGCAATTGCTCTTCCGCAGAGGACCAATTCCCAGCACCCACATACCACCTGTGTGTAACTCCAGTTCCAGGGCTTCTGACACTCTCACACTAACTTGCATGCAGGCAAAAGAGCAATGAACAAATAAAAAAATTTAAAAAGTTAGAATAAAATCTCAGGTTAGTGCATGGAACTGGGTAAAACTGGGAGCTTGGAATTGAGTTGAAAAAACCAGTTACATTGGCACAAGAGAGCCTTCTCCCCTGTGTACAGAAGGTTATCTCGCAGGAGGTTTTCACCATAGCAGCCTTGACATACAGACTGTTCCCTAACGGGAATACAGACAGACTTAGAAAGAGTCCGGATGTATTGACACAACTCCCAAACATTTTGTTAAGTTCTTCATAACTGCTATTTAACCTTCACGATGCTCTATGTAGATCTTGATTGTTCTGAATTTACAGATATGGACACAGAGTTAATTCCCACAGAATACACCAGCTAAACAGTCCCAATTCAAGCATGCAGATCTTACCACTAGACCACACCACCCTACTAGTGAGAAGTAGTTACGGATGACTCCCTTTCTAACTGCCCCCTTTGTGCACTGTTCTCCACGGACAGATCACAGGGAGTTTCCACATGTGATAGAATATGATGGCGGGCATACAGTCAAGGAGCCAGCCTGGACCTTAGTCTCCTGGACATGCGGCTTCTTGCACAGTCTATAAAATAACTTCTATGTTGTGTGATAGGCAATGCTCAATGTTAAATGTTGAGGACACTTGCTAAACAGAAAGGTGGCTCCAGAGTCTGGAGGGAAGGGGAAATGGGAATCATATATTAGTGGGGACAAAGTTTCCATTTTGGAATGAGAGGGACAGATAGTTATGTAACAACGTATATGTATTTAACCTGTATGCTCAGAACAACATAAAATGGGAATTTTGATGCTGTATAAATTTCACCACAAGTTAAAAATGGACATAAGCCTAGTAGGTTGTAGGTCAGAAACAGTGTGCTGGGCCTACTGTGTAAGGTTCTCACCTCTCAGAGAGGTGGTAGCATATGGGAGAGGAGGTATCTAGTCAGTTCTCTGACAAGCAACCATCCTTATCCTGTAATGGAGTCATGCCAAAGCCAGCAATGAATCTCCAAAAGCAGTTATATAGGATTCTCAGACTTCGAGTAGAGGCAGGAAGATTAGGTTCTGGATACTTAAGACCTTGCCTTGAAGGAAAACTAAAAATAACTCCCAAAAAGGTTGAAATAAAATAAAAAGAGCCTGTGTGCACACAAACCACCGGGGAAAGAAATACTTAAAATATACGTCTTAGTGATACTAACATAAGAATTATTTCTCTTAGGATAAATATCAGAAAGAAAGGCTTATTTCAGATGGTCTATGCTTCTGCATATAAACAATATAGGGCAAATGACAACTGAACTGCAGCTATTCATTTCCTGGTTAGGCAGAACTGCCCAGATCTGAGCTCAGCACTGTGACTCAGGTAACACTGGACTACAGAAGGCATACGATCCCTCATAGTTTGAGCCAAGCTAGGACAATTCAAGTGCAAATGAACACAGGTGAATTAATTGATGTCTTACTAAGACCAAGTCCCCAGACTACACAGAGCCCACAGTAACAAACAACAGCTCTGTGTCACGTGTGGGTGCTAGGGCACGCCTTCTGTCTTCTTCTGAGGTTTACCCATCACAATGACGGCATTTTTAGATAGGCAGCAAGCCCTGTGACTACCTTCCACTTAGTAAATAAAACGTAATCTCGACTCTACACAAGAGCATCATTTTCCTAACTGTGCACCTTCTCTATGCATCTTTCTAATGGTGGAGTTCGCTGCCAATCCCGACTCTGCATGGGTTCAGGTCGATTAACCCGTTAGCCTCCATCTTCTTGTCCTGCTATAACTTGGCAGCATCACAGTTTGTTATGTTAGAGTTTCTAAGATGATGTTCTAGAATTCCACCTCTCCAGAGCCAGGGCACATGTGCAAAATCTAAATGACTGAGAGGTTGGTATTAGGAACCTTTTGGTGAACTTCCGTGAGTGGCCGCTTCTTAGTTTTCTCAACAGGAATGTTGACAAGGACCCTGTCACTAATAAAAGATGACTGGATATATGGTGTGTGGTGGGGTAGGGCATGCCTTGGTTCAGAGGAAAAGTGACTGGAAAAAGGGGCAAAGGAGAGCAGGCAGAGATGATAACACAGGCATGGACTCTGAACTTTGCTTTGTCTGTCACACCTTATTTGGAAGGGTGTCCCCAAGATCTGAAGAGTAGGTCTGTATCGTGGGAAGCAGCTGTGAAGGCCATATGCTGCTACATCTGTGGGTATTTACTATACTGTTTGGATTTCAGTGTTTGAAATGATGAAATGTCTTCCTTTCCTAGTTCATTCTTGCCTCCTAGGTTGTGTGGCTCTGCTTGGAACTTAACCCTCCTGTCCTAACACTGTTGGGACCTAAGTTTGGATTCTTATCAGTAAACCAAGGAGACTCTTCAATAAATGGCTTGTAGTGTGACCCACTGGTTTGCCCCATTCTAGACTCAAGGAGCTTTGGCCCTGAGCTCCCTGTTGTGCTGGATCTGGTATGACCCTGACACCCACTAGTCACTTCCTGTTGGATGTGAACAGAGCAGTTGGCATGATGAAGCAGGGATGGATGCCAGCTGAGCAAAGTGCCTTCTCTCTTTATTTGCCTTGCTAGTTAGTCCCAATCTGCTGTGCCAAGTCTCTGAAAAAAAAAATACCATCTCACTAAACAGCAGTAGTTAGCAAGACGATAGCATTGCATTAGCAACTAACATATAATAAATATCTTAAGCATAATCTACTCAGAAATATGCTGAAATGAATGCTATCTGCGCAATTACATTCTTGTGCCAGCAGATAACAAATGATAATCATTTCTTTAGTGGTGGTGAATATTGATTAACTTCAAACTGAGAACTCCAAAATGAATTATATTTGGTCATGGCTAAACTGCTTTGCTCACTGAGCGGGGGAGGAGACCAAACACACACACACACACACACACAAATTGCACACGCACAACACCTATTACACTGCATTTAATTAAGGCAAACATCAGCTTTACGTATCATTATTTGCCTCTGCCAAATCTCTATGGTATAAATATTGAACCGTGGCATCTCCTGAATGCTAATCAATCCATTCTGAATTTCAAATGATTATTATATAAATTTTGGCAAGTGCTTATTTGCTGGCCTTCCCCCTAGCTGCAGACACCTCAGCAGGGTGATAGTATGAAGATACACACGGCCATTTGACAAGTGTCTAGTGAGTGTTTTACTAAATGAGAATATCACAAATGAAAGGGTGAAAGCTGAGCCTGCATGCTAAGTGCACAGTGAACCTTGGGAGATTTCCTTGGCTTCTCTGACTTTATGAGCAACAATTTAAGCAATGCACGCAGGGAGAAGTGTGAGATGAATATACAGTATCCTTAGACTCAGTGGGCCAGTCATTAATGGTGGATGTTTTGGACTGTGGGGTAGGATTTAGCAGAAGGCTTTCAGAAAGGGCCTCAGAAAGGGCAGCAACCTACCACAGAATGGCACGATTAAAATACCTGCTGACAGGCTTCACAAAACATGGAGCCTCTCTTGACACTCAGCCATAATCCGTGTAAGTAGTCATCTTCATAGAGTTTTCAATTCCTTTCAAAATGTATGTGTGAGAGAATCAGTTCTCTCTTTCCACTACGTGGATCCTGGGGACCTGAGGTCCTGGGTCATCAGACTTGGTGGCAGATACTGCTCAGCCATCATGCTGGCCACCCTTTGAACATTCTTATACCACTTCTGGGGCAAAACCTCAACAAAGAATGAGAATGGGACTAAGCTTGCCCTTTCAAGATCCACCTTTCCAGCAAATGGTCCCTTCCTCAGATTTATAAAGAAAAGGAATCATTTTTGCGTTAGGACTGTAAACACAGAGATTAGTCAATGGGGTCAAATTCCTCAGTGGGATTTGGAAGGCTCTTTCACCACTTGGATTTAGTGTTGCAAAAAGAGCAAAGTGGGGAGATGTGTTCTTTCTTTTGCTTTGGTTGTTCTCCTTAGGTACATATGACAGGGGCACTTAGCTTCACGACAATGAACTCAACAATGTGGGACCTCTTCTGGAGAGGTTTACTGCCCTTTCTTCTTGTAACCCCTGAGTACTTCTATTGTGTCAAAGATGCCAAGAACCTGCTCCCAATGCTAAGTGAGGGAGAACCAAGACTCCACTGTGGACCCTACACATCTCTCCTGGGTCCTTGCAACACAGGAAGAGCAGGCATGAGCTGGTCCTGAGCACAGCCCAGGCCAGAACAATGCTTCCCCTCCTAACCAGACAACCCAAGACTGGCCAGTCACCAGGCAGCTTGCCAAGCTCTTTCCTCTCTGCAAGAGAAAACCCTCCTCCAGATTTAGACTCCTATGTCTTGCTGACATCTGGAATTGAATTAGCACATGGAATTGCAGCTGAGGCCACCGGTGTGTATCCGACATGGCCCAAGAGGAACCCTCTCCAAGGCGCCAGCCACTGAGCAGACAAGATGAAGACCCCGTGGATGGTGAAGTCTCTCTTCCCACACAAGAGCTGTTGCCAGCCTTGGGAGTGTTCACAAATAAGTTTCCCTACTGGTGATAAAGAGAGGGCCTGGCTTAAAGACAAGTACCACAGGCAAGCAGAAAGGAGTTAATGGGTTATGGTTTCTTGTGTGTGAAATGACAGGAACCTTTTTAAACCACATTTAATGGTCAGAGGTGTCCTCTTCGATAAGTCCCTGCTGTGTTTGATTGAGATGGTAGATTAATAGTTAATAATTAATAGATTAAAGTGACATGTACATCCCTCAGCAGTGACACACACACACTCCTGTCTAGGAAGGTTGTAAGGGATTCTTTGACTCTTGCACAAAATCCCTGACTGGCTTGGGCTCAAGAGGACAGCATCCGACTGACACCGTGATTCACTACCTACAGAAGGCTAGCTCTCACAGTGCCCTGCTATCAAGGATACATACTGCAGTGAGACGAAGGGAAAGTGAGCCAAGCACAAGGTCTTTATCAGAGTGGAAGCATCAGCAGCTGAAACTCAAACAAGGAAAAAAACCCATACACATCAGAAACTGAAGACTATTGGAAACTAACCAAAGGCTAAATCATATACACTGTTCAGATAGGAAACACGTGTGATTGTATTTACTAATACAAAGTCAATGGCATGTTGCATGAGCACTGAAGTCAGAATCCATAGATTCAGTCACCTCATTCTTTTTCCCAAAGGACTTCATCCATCTGAATCTTAAGGGTACATGTGTGTGAGTGTGCGTGTGCGCCTGTGTGCATATATAAGTAAAACAGGGGCTGTACTGGGATGGGGGTGGGGGTAAGTGAGCCCTGGCTGGCCTGGAATTCACTCTGTAGACCAGGCAGGATCACTCACAGTGATCCACCTGCTTCCACCTTCCAAGAGCTGAGATTAAAGGTGTTTGTCACCATGCTGGGGCACCTTTTTTTCCTTTGTGCCTTACTGGAAATTAAACTCAGGATTTCACGAATGCTGGCTGAGTCATGAATCATGAAGCTTCATTCCCAATACTTTATTGTTTTTATTATTACTGCTGTTGCTGCTACTGCTGTTTGAAATACAGTCTTGTGTATCTCAAAGCTGTTCTAGAACTCTCTATGTAGCTCAGGATGGCCTTGAACTTCTGATTCTCCTGCCTCTACTTTCATAGCCTTGGGATTATAAACATAGGTTACCATGCCCAGTTTATGCTGTTCTGGGACTCAAAGACATGACATCCAGCTTCCTGGGTAAGTATGCATGCTATGACTCTGCCATGTTCCCGGCCCTTAAAAAGGGTTGAGACAGACTCTCAATAACTGGCTCAGGCTGCCAGGAACACCATGAACCTGAGTCTCCTAGGCAGCTAGCGAGGCTTATGGGCTTACAAGACCATACCTGACTTACTTTGGGATTTTTATAAGTAGTTACAAGCAGAAGCAGAGAATGACCATTAAATTGGTTACCTTAAAACAATCATCTGGGCAGTGATGATGCATACCTTAGTGCCAGCACTCGGGAGGCTGAGGCAGGTGGATCTCTGAGTTTAATGCCAGCCTGGTCTACAGAGTGAGTTCAGGACAGCCAGGGCTACACAGAGGAACTCTGTCTTGAAAAACTACACACATGCCGGGCGGTGGTGGCACACGCCTTTAATCCCAGCACTTGGGAGGCAGAGGCAGGCAGATTTCTGAGTTCGAGGCCAGCCTGGTCTATATAGCATGTTCCAGAATAGTCAGAGCTACATAGCAAGACACTCTCAAAAAACCCCAAAACTAGGCTGGATGTGGTGGCTTATGCCTTTAATTCCAGCAGAGGTAGTGGATCTCTGTGAGTCTGAGAACAGCGGAGTCTACAAATTGAGTCCAGAACAGCCAAAGTGAGTCCTGTCGTTACACGGAGAAAGAAACCCTGCCTCAAAACCAAACCAAAACATAACAACAAAACAAACCACCACCAACAAAAACAAACCCCACAAAACTAAAACCAAACAAAAAACATTAAATTAGAGACTCCCATAAAAATGTTTCTTGACCATCACTGAAGGTGAGTGTGACTGTATCTTCTGTTGCTGCTTGTGGTATCTGTCTCCCTAATGCTGATGGAATCTACATAGGGTTTTCTTCTTAAAGGAAAAGAAGTCTCCTCAGTCTCCATTTTCCTTAGAATAACTCTGTTCATAATGTAAAGATATGCCCTTATTTTTCTAAAATAGAACATGCCACAGGGTCGACCTTTTAGGCTAACTTTCTCCAAATCTTATGCTTGTGTTTTCAAAATTATTATTTTAAACTATTATCTCATATCCTATTACATTTTTTTCAAATGCAGAGATTGGGAGGAAAGGCAATAAATATTTATTAAAAACCCATATCTGTCAGGTAGAATGCAAGAAGCAAAATATATATTGTATATGACTTTAAAACATACAGACTGGGTAGATAAAAAGTCCAGCTCCACCATACAGCCGTCTTTGTCTGCTCTAGACATGGGGCAGTGTGAAGGAGCCACAGCAGACAAGGTGAAAAATGCTCTCTGCTCAGCCCTACAATGCCGCCTTACGACTCTAAAGATCCGTCAACATCACAAGGTTCGCTTATGAAAAGTCATACCAATAAAATCATTTACTCTCAGATCCTGCAGAGATTGTCTGGATGACTTCAGGATAAAGAAGCAGTGTTCAGAAGCTGCGGGCCAGACCTGAGGCTAAAGCAAACCACTCTACAGTAAACAAGGTGCTTTCCTTGTGCCCTCTGCACCTCTAATGATGCTCCAGAGAGGACTCTGGCAGCCGCCAGGAGAAGGTGACAAACGCACAGCAGCTTTTCTACATCAACCATCTGCATTGTTCCCAGTGACAACCAGACCCATCTTGCCTAGGGGTGCGGCCTCCCTTAGAACGTCACTTAGGTTCTTGCTGTACCATCGGGTAGCAGAGTCAACATCAGGAATTTGGGATGAAATGAAGGGCTGGAGAAGGGTGAGTAAAGACAGGGTCTTCTCCATGTGTTTTATGAGATGTAGTATTCCAGGGAAGAACTGCCAGAGTTTCCTTTACTACTGTTTCCTAAATTGGCCTGAAAGTCACTATTCATTCATATACTTGAAACTGAAGTAAATATATGTTTTTTTTTAAGTCACTAATATTCCTTTAAATCTTTGCAAGTTAGTCACCTCGGAGAGCTTATCATTAATATCTCTAATAAACTTGGAGAACAGAAAGTGTCAGAAGAAAGAGTCGATCTTAGAGGTTTGTTTGAAATGCGCCTTTCGGCTAATTTAGCTTCCAATTCCTCATTACAATTCCTTTGCCAAAGACTCTGAGTTTAAAACAAAGTATGCCTATTTTTTTCATATATTTTTACCAGTAAACATTTTGTGGATCCCGACTATGTACATAACTATGTGCTTGAAGTAAGAAGAAACAAGGCATAATTTTAACCTCAGTGGAGGCTCCACTTACAGAGCTGGACCCATAGCACAGAAGCAACTGAAAAGGAGGCCATGCCTTTTGTGGGCTACTCTCCACTTAAAGAGACTTGAGCTAAGAGTCAGCTACTGCTTAGTTTTCGCTCTTTCCACTCAAGGCTTAAGAATAGCTGCAATGAATGAGGGAAATAACTGTTACAACGACTGACCTCCAGAACTACTGTATGATCAAAAAAGAGGGTAGTTTACCACAAACCAGGTACTCATTCAGGGAGAGATGATACAACAGCAGCTTCCAGCCACCCAATCTTCAGGCTAAGAAAATCTATGAGCCAGAGTAGCATCTTAGCTGGAACAATTTAGGGACTTACTGCACCAAACATTCAACCCCTATTAATATTCCTCACATATAGTTTGTGGGAATTTTACTCATCCACACCGTGTCCGCCACGATGGTGCGGATATTAGCACTTCCACTTCTTCCTCTGCTCACAGTAACTCTTTGTAAGGAAGAAAAGTGGGAGCACAAATAAACCAACACATAAATATTAAGACATGTAGCCAACTCAGACATCTCTTTTCTGTCAGAATATCAATGGGCCTTGGGCAGTGCAAAGTAAGCACTTACTTCCTTTACACTCCCAGCCCCCAATTTAGCAGAATTTAAGGAACACATTACAGAGACTGATCGTTAGGGTCTATTTTTTAGGTCACAAAGATACTGAAAGACTTGGGAGTTTTCATTTTAACCTCATTTCTTGACCAGTTAAACCAACCTATTCATGGATTGGATTAGTTTTTAATTTTAGTTGCATCCTTTAGTGAGTGACTAGTCAGGCGGTGGGGGGGTGTGGCTGTTTCTGGAACCAGCTTGGACTAAACCTGTCACCAATTGTTTATACAGCCTTTCCTAACTAAGGACTGGAAAAAAGAAAAAGCTGAGGTCTTTATAGGTCTCTGCTCTCTAACTCTGCCACAGCTTGGCAACCTCTTCGTTCGTTTCTCTCCTCTCCTTTAGATCCCCAACGTGCAAAAATCGCTGCTTTCCATGTTACCACAACAAAGCCACATGAACATAAGCTGGCTACATACATTCATGCCTACAGAATGAGTCAGGGCACATCCTTCTCTTACAGTGTATCCCCAGTGCTATCTTTGAGCTGTTGGATGGTCCAAGGCTAGCCCTTCTGAGGCTAGGCTCTTACCTACTGCCTTCTGCTTCACCCCTTCCTGTCCCTCCAACTCATCTTGCCCTACCTTTCCTTTACACTTCTGCATTGTTGGCTTTTTTAGCTCAAAATGGTGTATGTGCAAAGGATCATACTGCGTCTTCTCTCAGAACCAATGAGGGAAGGGCAATACCATCTCTCATGTGAGAACGAGGCCACAGGTACCTCTTCAACACAGCTTCTGCCTTTCATCTACTCTACTTCTGCATCCACTTGTCAGGATGACAGAAGGAAGGGTAATGCTGAGCTGGGATCTGAATGGATTTGGTTCAAGTGTAGATGGCTCAAAGTTCCTGGGGGGTTGAGGAAGGAGCACCTGGTGTAGGCAACAGCCTGGGGTTTTAAAGTGGCCCTGTATGATTTCACAGTGAAATACTTATTTGGGATCTAAAGTACACTAGCTACTTAACAGGGTTGAAAAAAAATCAATTATCCATTGTTTCCGTGAAGAAAATTAATGAAGAAAGTTTTCCACTCATAAATTGGAAACCACCTGAATTTTACTGCTAATTACATTTTTACTACTTCTTTAAAAATGAACTTTTGACCTGTACTTATTTTACCTGTGATCAGAAGGCCTTGTTTCTCTTTCCTGCTCAACCAGTAAGTAGACAAGTTTGCAACAGATAACTTAGGCTGGCGCTTCCCCAGCTCTCTGTGCCTCCCCAGAAGCCATCGAACAAGGAAGTGTGTGCTGGAAGCTAGGATGAATACAGTCCCTCTGAGGAGCATTTGAAAGGTTCAAAGGTCGAAGGTTAAGATACACCTGTCTCTTCTGGACTGGCAGAGAATATAATAATTTGGAGAACAATGAAGATAAAAGTAATGAAAAATCAGGGCTAGAGAGGTGGCTCGATGGTTAACAGCACTGTTTCTCTGGTAGAGGACCAAGGTTCAAGTCCCAGCACCTACATGGCAGCTCACAAACATCTATAACTTTAGTTCCAGGCAATTAGACGTTATCCTCTGAACTCCCTGTGCATGCATGTGGTACACATACGTACATCTATATGTACCTCATGCACATACATATGAGTTAAAACACATAAAGGATCATATCATGTACACATAAGTTAAAACACATAAAGGATCATATCATGACTTGTGTGCACACTTCCACATGTAGATTCTCTCTAAAATAACCAATGGAGTATGAGCTCAGTATTCCCTCAGCAAGAGGTGGTAAGTTACTCCTGTGCCCGTATTTCCCACCAGCTGAAAAAAAACCAAGACCTTGCCATGAGCCAGAATAATCTTTAGGGTCACAGCAAGTCACACGCTTGGCAATCCACGCACTGTTCTTGCATAATAGATACAAGCTTCCTTGAATGGAATTTTTTTGCTTGTGTGGTTAATAGAGAAAACACTCAGGGCCGACTCCTGGCACTGGAAACCACTGAACACTGCTGTCTATGAAACAGTTGTCGTTTTCCACTCACACTAATATTTCTAACTGTTGTGTATATCACCCTTTCCAAAACATGCAAACCATTGCCCTTTCAACATGGACTGCATGAGAAAAAACTAAGTCTCCTCCTAAGACTCAAAGCCATCCTTGTATCAGCAACAGTTGTGTAGTGCTATCAAGAAGAATTCTGGAGCCACAGTGCCTAATTTGGAAAGCAGACACATCTGTTTCACTGTGCGGATTGTTTTCTTGCTTTATTTCTTCGGATATGAATTCACAACTATCTTATAACTGAAGACTAAAGGAAAAACATATGCTGGTGAGTCTGGTTTCTTCCATTATTTTTGTTCAAGGGAAGTTGCCTCCCTCACCCCTTCTTCCAATGAGGGATGAATAGACTTGGCAAAAAGTTTATTTAAGTTGGCTTTGTTAAGCCAACAAAATACAGAAATCAACTAAGGGACAGGCAAAAAAATCTGTTCCTTTGAAGTCGATAAAAATCCATCTCCTTAATCCCTTTTTTATTCCAAGCAGAGGTGATTTTTCTCAACTGGCTCACTGAGAACCTTGATTTAGCTAATCTATCTTGCTTAGTTATCTTCCTACTCTGAACCTTGGCTAAAGGAGCATCTTTCCTCTTGACAATCACCATTGTTTAAACGTGCAGAGTGGCACGCCTCAATATAAACATTCCAGCTAATCCTAATAGAGTTTTAAAACACAAAAATTACCGGCCCCATTTTAGAAAAACAAAAGCAGATGCTAGACCACAGAACAGAAAAGATTCATGCAAATATGAATGGCAGAAAGATGAGTCCACCTTGATGCAGTGACTCTCTCCTACGTCTCTACTGTGCTTTCTGTCCCTTGCCCACCAGGAAGGAAAAAACAGCACTCCAAATGAACAACTCCTGTTCTATGCCCCAACCCACCTGCTAAAGGACTAAGATTCAAGAAAAAAATAAATAAATATGGTAAAAGCATGTTCAAGTCTAAAGATACTTGGAAGGAAATCTGCTATCCTTGTAACACCAAGACACCCACTCAGTGTTGGGTATTTGAAATTAATTTTTGTGGATGGACTATGAGAAAAAATAACTTCACTCACCCGAGCTGAACAGCACCAGGAACTTCAGACACACAAACTCTCGCTGATCAAACTGCAGGGTACGGAGTCTCATCACAAGGTCCTGAGCAAGGTTCAGAAGGTTGTTGAATGCAACTTCGGTGGTGTTTGAGGCGATGGTGGAGTAGTCCACCTGAAACACAGAATCACAGCTGTGACAACCAACAGGACCGGCAGTACGAAGCTCCCCACCACTCACTAGGAATTGTGGGTAGAATCAGGTTGAAGCATAGATCTCAAACACAGATGCCACAGGCCAGTCTGATGGAGCCAGTTCCTCAATTAAGGTTCCGTCTTTTACAGGTGACTCAAGTCAACATCAGCTCACCAGCCCGACTAGGGAGAGCTTTGCTCTTGAAGGCAATTTGAGATAACCTCCTGTAAAGGGTATCCCAATCATGCGGATAAAAATAGAATCACGTTAATGACTTACTTTCTTTCTTTCTTTCTTTCTTTTCTTTCTTTCTTTCTTTCTTTCTTTCTTTCTTTCTTTCTTTCTTTCTTTTTTTTTGGTTTTTTCCAGACAGGGTTTCTTTGTATAGCCTTGGCTGTCCTGGAACTCACTCTATAGACCAGGCTGGCCTCGAACTCAGAAATCCGCCTGCCTCTGCCTCTTGCTGGGATTAAAGGCGTGCGCCACCACCGCCTGGCACATTAATGACTTTCATAGCAACTAGTTTTTGTTGCAAGTACCTAGACCTGCTTTTCTGCAGTAAAAATGTTTCCATGCAAGGTAATCATTTAAATTCTGAAGATGTAAGTCGAAGACAAAAAATACGCTACACCCAAGAAATGAGTCACACAATAATTCTACATGGACACAGTAACATAAACCAATATATGAGGAAATAATGATTATGGTACATCTTAACTGGCATTGTGAGACATCTTAATATACTCCTGGATCAAGACTGCTTGCTTGCAGATGACTAAAGTATCTCGGTGTGGTGATTAAGGATTCCTTTTTAGAAAGAGTCACACTATGTAGCCCAAGCTGGCCTCAGACTCATCACCCCTCCCTCTTCAACTTCCTAGGTTGTCAACGTGCTTGACTCTAAAGCTATTTTGTAGTATTTCCCCTTCCTTAGAGGCTGACATGAGGCTGTTAGTTTGAGATGATTACATTAGATTCTATCGCATTGATCACCATCTCCCCACCACCCCCTTGGCACATGTCCTAATTTTTATGCAGAATAATTTCTTGCTCTGGAAAACAAGCCCCAAAAGTCTTAGTTCTATTTTCATTTTGTAAAATGCACTGAGAGGCACTCATCTTTATTATTCATGAGGACATACGACATTCAATTTATAATAACAAGATAAGATGTTGGGGGTGGCCGTCGACGGATAGTGCTGGCTTAGCCTCTGAGTTCACAGCCTGTGAAGAACCACTCAGTACCTGGCACTCCTGGCTTTGTTTTTCTGGAGAATTCTCAGGCAACCAGATGCTCTTTTAGGTGCATTTAATTTTCGCATGAGCAGCAAATTTGTCTGGGAGGCAAGTCCTCATCTGCCACTCACCCAGAGCAGACTGTATTAAATTTTTATATTTATTGACATTTCATTACCATAATTGACTGCACTTGTTTCGCTAGGAGAAGGCACAGGGCTGCCTCCTACGCATGAGAACTAGTCCCTTGAGTAGAATCTGCAATTAAAAACAAGGCAGAATGGATCTTTTTTTTTTCCTTCCTCTTATATTGTGTAAATATGATGAGTTGAGTTTTCAGCTTTAACTAGAGAATACTGGGTGTAACGAAACCGTTTTTAAGGGTGGGGAAATTATGAATCAGTGGAAAGAGAGCCCCCCAAAGGTGTCAATCAACTTACAGAGACAGTCAACTACACAGGAAAAAGCCACCACTGATGTGCAGTCCAATGAAGCGCTTGCTTCAAGCCCTGTGCTAACCTACTCTTCTGTACCCACCCGAGTGGGTACTATCCCATGTAATTTAATAATCAAACGGGCTATGAGCATTGTCAGATTCTGTTTCAAGAATGTCTGGAAAGGTCAGTCTGAAAGCAGCTTGAACCCTGGGGCAGGGGGTCACTATGGGGATGATTTAGAGCACAGCATGGGCACTTCGGACTCGCAGAGTGACATCCAGACAGCATTTTGTCACTGTTCTAAAACGGGGAGGTTCCTATGTCAAGAAAGTTCTCACTTCAAAAGTTGAGTGTGATAGCACAGACACTGAAACCCTACCAATAAAACCCTAGGAAAGGGGTTATTTAGCATACAGGTTAGTTATGGTCCATCATGGAGGGAAGCCAAGGTAGAAACAGAAGCAGAGACCATGGAGCGCCACTGCAAAACTGCAACCAGCTTACTCAGCTTGATTGTACAACATAGGACCACCTAGTAAGGGGTGGCACTGCCCACAGTGGGCTGCACTCTTCCACATCAACCGGTAATCAAGAAAATGCCCCACAGACTCAGTCACAGGCCAATCTGATGGAAGCAATTTCTCAATTGACCTTTCTTAGTGGTGGGTCTAGTTTGTGTCAAACTAGCCTGCACAACTAGGATGGAAGAGACAGGAGGATTGCCACAAGCTTGGGGTCACAGCCTGAACTAAACAGTGAGTTCTAGACCAACCAAGCAAACTTAGTATGTCTGGAAATCTCGACAGTCAAACAAAAATAACTATCAGAACTTTTGCTACTGGAACAACAAAGACTGAACACAGTAAATACAAAACTCTGATGGGCACTCAAGTCTGGTGGGTCAGACCCTTAAGGCTGGGCGATCATTTGATGCCTGAGGTAGAAGAAACAATAGTAGTTCAAGGGCAGCCTTGGAGACTTACTAAAGTCAGGACCAGTCTGGGCTACATGAGACCCTGTGTCAAAAAACAGAAGCAAACCAAACCTGGAGACCTGAAATGCCTTCAGTCTAAACACTCCAAGGGACAAGTTTTGTATACATGGGCTCACTGAAAAGTACTAGACAAAATTTTCACTGGGGAGAGAGAGAGAGAGAGAGAGAGAGAGAGAGAGAGAGAGAGAGAGAGAGAGAGAGAGAGCCTTAAATTAATCACATATTTAGAATTGCCTCTTACCAATATTGCTGTATATGTAACTCTCTAACGCCCAAAATCTGAAGCACTCTGATCTCAAGCATTTTCAGATAAGGGGTGTTTGACATTTGAGAGAAACTCTAAAGGGCAAATGGGCTCAGTGGTGAGAGACAGCAGGAAGACCCAGTGAGGCAACAACGATCAGGACTGATGGATGACATGAGTTAGATACTGACCCTTACAAAGACAGTCGGGAAAGTCAAACATTTTTATAGTGTCCTCATCTCTAAGTAAGGACTGTAAGGTAGAAACGGCCCCTCTCCTGTCTGTGGTTATGAAGAGATAATCATAGCGAGAAGGATACCACAATTCAAGATAGTTGCCAACTGAATACACACTGTGGGTACAGCGTGATACACGGAAGTATACGTACTATTGAGGTTAGTTAAATTAGATGTATGTGAACTTTCAACAGGCCATTGAGAGTAACTCTTGATAGTCAAGGCTCATTCTCAAAACCTAACACTCTATACTGAAGGAATTGCTTCCCAGAATTTTCTAGTTAGTGAGACACCTGTAGTGAGATGGACCTCAAGGAATCAACTGGCATCCCAATACCTTTATAGCCACATTTATTAATATCCTAATTTGAAAGCTCAAACATGCTTCTTGGGCGGGGGAGGGGCGGCTCTGGCAACATTTCCTCCAAGGATAATTTATCAAATTGTATAGTTCCGAAGGAGGACGGATGACTCACTTCTGATAAATCACAGACCAGCAACTTCCTTACATTTTATTGCAAACATAATTATATTTTCATTGTTGGATGCAGAGTTTGTACTCATTTCGGGAGCAGCTGGCCTTGTCTTTTATGTACTTAGTAAAATTAATTGATTGCTCTCTTACATGAAATCTTTATGCCATTAAATTCAAGGGTGGGGGGAACTGAAGAGACCATCTAAGCCAGTGTCCCCTTTGGATAAATTTCAGTCATCATGAGATACAGAGATAATTTAAGCTAAATTGTTTTTAGTTCTAATGGCCAAAATTTTGATGGCTTGGATAATGCCATTTAACACAGTGCACAATAATAAAAGGTAATAAGTTGACAGCACACTTTTCCCACTGTTACAGTGGTTGTTAATTAAGTATGATATGCAAATACTACAATGTGCCCTCATGTCAAGTACTCTACTGTTATTTGACACACAGGTGTGTGCGTGTGTGTGTGTGTGTGTGTGTGTGTGTGTCTGTATGTATATGTATATGTATATATGCATGTGTGCATGTATAGCTTCTAAAATACTAGATAAAAAACAATTTGCTGCCCTAAATATACTAAAGACATTACTTTGATATTAATGATGATTAATGATAATTATTTACCAGTGCTGGGTGGAAACTCACAAGTAGCTGGGCACGGTGGTGCACACCTTTGGTCTCAGCACTCAATAAACAGATTAGTCTGCTCTACACAACAAGTACCACACCAGCCAGGGCTACATAGTGAGAGTCTGTATATAAATTAGAAAAAAAGAAAAAAAAACCCCAATATACAATAAAACCTAAGTTGTTTTATTATTATTATCATTATTATTATTATTATTGGTTTTTCAAGACAGGGTTTCTCTGTGTAGTCCCTGGCTGTCCTGGAACTCACTCTGTAGACCAGGCTGGCCTGGAAATCTGTCTGCCTCTGCCTCCCGAGTGCTGGGATTAAAGGCATGCGCCACCACTGCCCGGCTAAAACATAAGTTTAAAATGTGAGACCAAACTCTGTAAATTTTAAAACCTTGGTGTGAGGGGGCTTGAGAGATGGTTCAGCTGTTAAGAGCACTGGCTATTCTTCCAGGAGACCCATGTTCAATCCCCAGCACCCACATGGTGGCTCACAACTGTCTGTAACTGCAGTTTCAGAGGAGCTGACACCCTCACACAGACATGTGTGCAAGCAAAAAAAGCAAACACCAATGCAGATAAAATAAAAATCAAGAAATTAATTAAAAGGAGGAGAAAGGTAGGGAGATGAAGGGGAAGATGGAAGGAGAAGAGAGGGAGGATGTGTGTGTGTGTGTGTGTGTGTGTGTGTGTGTGTGTGTGTGTGTGTGTGAGAGAGAGAGAGAGAGAGAGAGAGAGAGAGAGAGAGAGAGAGAGAGAACAAACACAAGAACAAACTCCTTGGCAGAGGCCTGAGCTTCATCACTGGTGCCTGAACCAGCTGGCTGCCCTCATGTCTGAGTACTAATCCAGCTGTTCCTGGGGACACTGTATTTTACTTTTGCCTCTTACCACCTTCTTCCTGTTCCTCCTTCCTTCTCACTTTCCCTCCTTTTGTTTTTCTCTGTGGTGCTGCCCAGGGCCTCACACACTGTCAGTCAAATGCCAGCCAGCTGCATCCAGAGACCACTCCTCATTTTAAAAACTACTCAGTGTGGTCCTTTCTTCCTCCTTTACTGTAATGTTTTTGCCACTTTATCACAACATTCCACACATAGTGGAGAAGAAAGGAAGAACCCTGGGCTTTGGAGCAGCTGAGACCTTACAGCCTGTGGCTGGCCATGGGGCTGCCCCAGAGGTAATCATGGCAACTGAACCCTTCAAGGGAATAGAAAATTATGATCCAGGGTTCTCTTTGTGTTGAAAGGTTGCCTTGGGTATTTATTTGGTATTCTGTTGCACTGATAAAATACCATAGCCAAAACTTGGGTGGATAAGGCTAGTTTCAGCTTACACTTAGTTCTGATTACACGTCCTCTTCTTGAAGATCCTGCAGAGCACCTGACTGCTCTGGGGTTTGCCTGTAGCACTGCTTACTACAAAGCCCATCAGAAGACAGTTGCTACCTACCATTACAGAGCAGATGGAGGAGGGGCCTCCCTTATTGTTATTCACTGGAGGGCAGCATCTAAGAATTCTCCTCTTACATCTCTGATTGCCTCCCCGTTATCACTCTACCACAGATACCCTTTACCCAAAAGTAAAAGCATCTTCCTCACTTCGGGGTGAGCGCCAACCATGGAGCCGCAGGAGAGTTCTGCATGCTTTATTGGTACAGTGTGGTTTACTTCTTCCCCAGGAAGAATGACCTTGCTACATACAATGTATCATGGAAGCAGACTTCCATCTGGGTGTGAAAGTTCACACTGTAGAGAATCTATGGGACATAGGTCACTATGCTATGTCTCTGTGTCAACCTTGTTTAGAAGATTCACTCTTTAGTCCAATGCCACACAACCATTTCCTGTCGTTACTACATGTGGGCACATGGGTACCGCCAGGAAGGCAAAGAAACTGATGCTTCAAAGGTAGGATGTCTTTCTCAAGATGATGTAGGTAGTAAATTCTAAAATGGGTACACAGTGTGTTCTAACACACACAGATACACATATACAAATACATACATATACAAATACATTCATAATCACAGGCACATAGATACATATGCACCCTTTAAAATTTCCAAACCAAAGTTATGACGTTTGTACTAATCAGTAGGCACATGCCTGTAATCTGGACAGTAAGGAGGCTGAAATAGGAGGATCATGGCTTTAAGGCAGGAAGGGATACATAATCAAAACTCTGTCTCAAAAATTCTTCTGTCCCTAGAGAAAAACCCATGCCGTCTCTACAAGCTATCCCTATATCCCTATACACTACTAGGCTGTCCCTCTCCTCCATCCCCAGTTATTTTAATATGTTTACACAGACACACTCACGCACGCACGCACGCACACACGCACGTGCACTATATGTACACACATACACACACTCTTCTCTCTGTGTGTATGTCTCTGTCTCTCTCTGTGTCTGTGTGCCCACCCTCCAACCCATCCCTCATTTTCTTCTCCTGCTGTTGGAAAGCCCATGACCTCCAGAAGTCTCCCTGTGTGGCTCTTCTCTTCCCTTCTCTGTCGTCCCAGGAGTCTGGGGTTGTGCTTTTCTCGATTGCTCCACAACAGAAGATAAAAGCCTTCTCCCATAGTAACCATAAATGAGAAGAGCCATAACCATGCTATTCACACAGGGGAAGCTGGGAGCACATGTACTGCAGGAACGATGCAGAACAGAGGCTAGAAAGCTCCTGCCTTCCATCTTCATGCACTGTCCAAACAGTGACTGTGTTGGTTTTAAAAATCAGAAAGGCAGGGGATGTGCTTTCTCTGCTTGTCAGCAGTAAGCACTATTACAATAAGGGTGTACTCAAGGCAAAATGAACTAGGAATAAGAAACACTTCTAAAGAGCTGGGGTGAAATGGCACAAACCTGTTTCATTTAAACAAATGGGATTGAATTAATTCCTGTGCTGTGTCTTTTACTTCTAATGGAACCCTAAGCTGCGCGAGGGTGGGGATAGTCTAACATATACCCTGTGATCAGGCTGAAAAACGAGGAGGTTCCCTTTCAAAGACTTGGGTTACAGAATGCAAACACCAAAATTTGGAAGCACATGAGGTCAAAGATAAGACTTTTTAATCTAGAAAATTCTCCTCAGAGTTGCTGAGAGCAAGGACTGGATAGATAGTGATGGAGTCGGTTGAATTGATCCCGGCGGCAAAAGCTTGAAATGGTGCTTGCCTTTAATTTGATTGGGAAGTGTGATTTATTAATAATACAGTGAACGGTGTGGAGACAGCCTCTCATTTTCAAATATGCACCGCTGTGGTTTCACAGCGCATAAACATTTATGGCTGGATGTTAAAGATCACACTGCCTCAGTGCCAGTCACCCTGGCTGAACGATGCAGTGGTGCCCTGCATAGCTATGACTGACTAAAGAACTCGCAGTATACCCCGAGTTTATATTACCAATCAATTCATTATTTATAGGGAAGAGAGAACAAAACCAGGAAAATTTATACAAACTCTAAGAAATAGGAATTATGCCCAGTGTAAAGCATAGGTCCTCCCTTTCCCAAGGTGACACAATAGTATATGCTTTCCATGTATTACTCAAATGTCACCTTAGTAAGTAAGGCCAAACACTGTATAGTCCCTGGGTCTCACCAAAACATGTATTTAGGAATATGTGCTCATTTCTCTGCTTACTGGCCAATATCTGTTTATTTTTCACTTTGTTTCTATATACCAAAGGTTTGTGAATTAGTTTATTATCGTCAGCCTACTGCTAAAACTTAAGATCCAAAAGGACAGAAAACTGTGGTTTTTTACTCCCTAATATATATCAGGACCTCTGAATAGTGACCAGCACATAGTGGGGTAACCAATAAATATTTATAGGTTCAACAATTAGCGATTGAGAAACAAACCTAACTTTAGAGCAATTTTTCTTTGTAGATAACTGACTAGCTCTTGAAAATTGGAACTCCTATCTCATGAGTTTGTCTCTTCCAGCTATTCCGCTGAGAGCATCCCCAAAATAGCAAAGATGCTGGGGCTGCTTGGGTAGCTCAACTGTGGTGAGCATATGTTTCACACAAGAGACCCTGACTTTTTCTTTAGCACAATCATCACCATCACCACCATCATCACCATCACCATCACCAGCAGCAAAATAGTAAGGACTCTCCAGTTTATAAAGGAGAACTAGCTGGTGTACAGAAGCTGAAGGGGGGAAAAGAAACCAAAACAAGACACCAGCTGACTTTCATTTAGATGTAGATCTGACCCTTGTACAAGACTCCTCATTCTGCAGACTGGCAGCAGAAAGCTGTCTGCTTTTTCCAACTTTATAATCAGAGCAGGAACTGAGGACTCAAGTCATCATTTCTCCCTTTCAAAGCACAAGAGTGCTTCTGACCTAGTAAAATTCCTGCCACTCTGAACAAGCTTAGTAATGAGCTTTTTGTTTTGTTGTTTGTTTTGTTTCGGTCAGAATACTCACATGTTCTCCAGTAACCAGGAAGATTGACCCTTCCTTCCCATGTGCCACTTGCCGGTAAATGTGATCGAGGATCAAGAGCTCGCTCCAGCAGTTCTGAAGCAGCTTCATTTGGTCATCAACCTGTAATTGAAAAATAAAGAGTCCGTTGTTCGCTCTCTTTCTGGTTTTGCATAATTTTCCACACAAGATGACCAATAAGCAAAGAGGTCCCCGTCGCCGAGCACTCAGACACAGATGCTCAGCAAACACACTGCTGCTCCCGGAAAATGCTAATTTTATTTAGACAAGTACTTCAGAATATAAACTAAGTATTTATTATAATCGGCAAGCTGCAGGAAAAGGCACTCCATTAGATTGTTCTAGCTGCAGTACATGAGCTATTAGAGTTTAGCTGTGGGAGGTACAGGTGTCTGAATGGTCCTTAACATACCCTGCTAGAACGATCTCAAATAGCCTATGCTCACATACAAAAAGGTCAATACACATCTTAGCAATCTGCCAAACAAAGGGAAAACTAACAGGGCAGCCTGGGGGATTTCTGAAGGTAGAGCAACTGGCCCTATCGATCATGAGTGTTAACGACAATTCTTAATGATGTGAGTCTCATCAGAGAAAGATCACCAAGGCTCTTCTTGCCTTTGACTCCAGCACTTGAAGCACAGGGAGCAGCCTTGACTACACTGCACATATGTGTAGACAAGGCTTTGTAGCATGGCTGTCATCTAAAGTGCTAGGCTTTTAAAAAACCATGTGGGTGCTATCTCACCGGTTTACAAAGTGACTCAATGAGATTCTGGATACACACAGATAGGAGCTGATGGCCAACTCTGATTTCCACAGGGCCTGGACACAGTGAACACGGCCAGAATATGAGATGTGGGTAAGAACAAGGATGGAATCCATGACTTCCGTACTTCCCATCTGTGCGAGCCTGGCCCAATCACTATGGAGCCTTATTTTCTCAGCTAAAATATGTGAGGTGGGTTTTATTACATGCACAGGATGACATTGTTGGTAAGAAAGCCTCTTCTAAACCGGGCGCGGTAATGCTATAAATTCTAACACTAAGGCAGGAGAAACTGAGTTTCAGGCTAGCCTGGGCTAGAGAGCAAGCTCAAGGTACTCAAGGTAACCTGAGCTAAACAGAGCCATTTGTGGTGCATGATGAGAGATGTAAAGCAATAAGCAAATGAAGAAACAACCATCGGCAGACATCCAATGAGAAAGTTCTATTTATGAGTGGGTTGGGGATAAAGCTGAAAAGCACCTGCCACACAAAAGCCCCTGGGATCTGCCTTCAGCACCCCAACTCCCACCTCACCCAACTTCAAAAAAGGCTGCACAGACTGAAGCTAACACTAAGCTGGGGAGCAGGCAAAAGTCTTCCATCAGAAAAAACTGTACACTGGTAGGAGTTCCAGAATTAGGATTTGAACCAAGAACAAATAAATGCTTTACTATTAAGCAGGCCCAAGCAGCTGCTATTATTATTATTATTATTATTATTATTATTATTATTATTATTATTATTATGTGTCTAAGTGTAGGTTCTGGGATAAAAGAATTAGCAGGCCTACACCAATCCCTGTCTTTGTGGAAATCACTCAGTTGGCCTAGTAACCAGTGGGTTAGTTGACAGTGGTAACATTCATGTCTCTGGAGTACCACATGGTGTTGTAAGGGGTGGGACGGGGAAGGGAGGGGCAGGGAGGGGTGGAAGCAGTAGTTAGGTACTTTATCCTTTGTCTCAGTTGACTGCAGGTGGGGAGCTCTGTCCTGATGAGCCAGCAACAGGTATGTCATTGCACCCAGGAACAGACTCCAGTGTTCTCTCTTGGATTCTAAAGGTGATTTCAGAGCAAAGTGCAGGCTGCTCCTCGGGGTTTTATGACACGCTCACATGCTATCAGCTTTGTATTTCAAATTTATCAGTCTACAACGGTAATTTGGCTCCATTCATTATTTTTTTAAATGTGATATATATAAACCTTTGGATATTTATTTACCATTCTTTTCAGGGAAGCCCAAAAACTGTACTTTGAGATCGTGTTTCCAACACTGACTACACAGGAGAAATTACACAGAACTTCCAGGAGGCGAGGCAAGGCAGACCTCCTAAGTTCATGTGTGGGTGGAGAATGTAGATCTCAGCTTAAGAACCTATTATACAGCCAGAAAATTTACTGTGTGAGAGCATGCCTTTAATGCTGGGACTTGGGAGACAGATCTGTGAGTTCAATAGCAGCCTGGTCTCCATAGTGATTTCTAGGTAAGACAGAGCTACGTATCGAGGTCCTGCCCTCTCCCCAAGGAAGAGGGGCTGGAGAGGTGGCTAAGAGCATGTAATGTTCTTCCTGAATTCCCAGAAGCCAATTCGGGTGGCTCAACTGGCTGAAACTCAAGCTTTGGAGGATCTAACTCCTTTGGCTTCTCTGGACACCTGTACTCATGTGTACATGCCAACTCAGAGACACACCTATATGTAATTAAAAATGATAACAAATACATCTTTTAAATAAAGAGAGAGTGAAGGGGCTTGTCCTGGCCATTTCACATAGAACACAAGAGTTACTGTAACACAGCTTGCCACAATGACCGCACAGCAAAACTGTAGCACCTTCCCTAGTCCCTTAGATTAGAATGTTGAGGGTGACTTTCAAAACCTGCTCAGTTCTGTCCCAACAGCCCCTACTCCCCATGCACCCACCACTTCTTTGGAAATTGCTTCAATAGGTGACTTCTGCAATTAGCGTGTCGTTCGGTTTTCCTTTTGTCTTATATTCTGCTTTATGTGTCTTGTTTCTTCTCGGAGACCAACTAAGAGTCTCCTATAATCTGCTTGATGCTTTTTAATAAAGGAACAAATGCCTGAATCACTTTTCACAGTGGTTGTTGGCTTTTCCCATGTATCTCAGGTAGCCGTCCTGAGACGGCAGGCTAAGCTAGTGTCTCCTTTAACCCTCACAAAATAAATGATAATTTTTCATACAGTGAAAGCGCCAGCCACTGTGGGGTCTCTGGTCACACATGCCCTCTAAGTCCCACTTGAAGCTGGCCCTTGGTAAGGATTTCTGGACTAACTCTAATTTCAAAAACCCTCCTAGCAATTGAGCCTTCATTTGAAGACCCCCTAAAGAGGTTTTAACACCAGTACTCTGCTGCATTGTTCACCACTGATCTTGGGATGTTTTAGGAGATCTAGAAATGGGTGAGGATTGAGCTTCATACTGATATCATCTTCGTGAGCATGGTGAATAATGGGGCTGGGAAAAGATTGTGGATTCTTCTCTATCTCTAGATAACAAATGCTGGCAATCTGTTATCTATATGTCTGTCTATCTACTATCTATGTATCTAACTATGTGAGACATATACAATATAATATATATGTGTGTGTATATATATATCTGCTGCCTATGTAATTATATAATATATAAATGTTTATATATGTGTGACACACACACATATCTATGTTTGTGTATATGTACATACACAGACACAAACACAGACAGACACAGACAGGGCACACACACACACACACACACACACACACACACACACACACACACTGCCATTAATGCTGTAATGTTTAGTGTGGCATTTGGGGAGCCTAGAAAGAGGACCATTAGTTATCAGTCCCATTAGAGGGCAAAACATCTCACGAGTGGTGAGCAATAGCACCCCCATAAGCCTGGGTTATCTGCTATAATAAAAGGAAAGGCTTATCTCAGAAACTAGCTGCTTATCAGAGAAACTATTTATATTGATATTTTGGACAAGCCTCGTATTGTTATGAAGCGCTGCTTCCCATACCCCAGCCTGTTAATCATTAGTGTATGCACGTTCATGCTGAGAGGACTTGGTAAGCAAGAAAAATGTAGAGACCTTTCTCATTCCACATTCAAGCTATCGCCCTGGCTGCCTATCTCTTTCCCTTTGAACTGATTGTTACTTCACTGGTTCTCCTGCAGTGTTTTTTTGTTTGTTTGTTTTAAATTTGGTCATATCCTTTCCCACATCCTCTCCAACCAAGTTTATGTACCTTCTTTCTACCTTCTTTTTTTCAAAAGACCAGACTAAACCAAAACCAAAGCAAAACTCCCAAACCACCACACCACACCAAAAAACCAAGATACCACATCATAACAAGCAAGTACGTGGCCAACTACTGAACATGGAACCTGCCCTGAAATATGGTTGATATACCCACTGTCAATCAATTGGAGAGAACAGAAATTTCTCTCTTCAAGTGGGTATGAGTTGAAAACAGCACCTTATTTAGGGGTGGGACTTTGTGTCCCCCTTCCTTTTCTCCATTGCTGTGACTTTTATAAACCACCAATCGATGCTTCATGAGAATGATCCTTCCAGGAAGACATTCTACTGAAATGGAGAGGTAGGTGGGGCAGACACTATCCTACTTCTTGTTTTGGAACAACAACTTGGTTTGCAGGACTGATGTTCAAATGGGGGTGGAAGTGGTGAAGGACAGGGAACTCACACTCTAGTGACAGGAGCTGACTGGGAACCAGACGGCCAAAGGCCAAGTCTACAGGTGCCCCAGGAATTCACCTTGTAGAATCTTTTTATTTTTATTTATTTATTTCTGTATGATGGGTCTCTCTTTGTAGTGCTGGCTGTCCTAGAAGACACTGTGTAGACCAGGCTAGCCTTAAACTCAAGAGATCTGTTGGTCTCTGCCACCTGAGTAAAAGTACATGCCACTATGTAGCCCTTGTAGACTTTTATAATAAATCCCTCTCCCCATTATTCACTGCTATAAGAATAACTCCTGAATCCAAATATAGTTTAAAAGTGTAAGAAAAGGAAAAAAAAATAGAAAAAAAAATGCAGCTAATAAAATGGCCTAGTGTGGTTTGTGGCACTTGCTACCAAGCTTGATGACCTGAGGTTCAATACCAGTTGTCCTCCGACATTTACCCACAAACCATTCCCTCCAAAATACACACACACACACACACACACACACACACACACACACACACACACACGTCCTATTTAAACATTCTTCAGCATCACTACAAAGAATACCCGCACTAATTTTTTTCACTTAGCAAGAGCAAGCAAACAAACAAATCTCTGAAGACTGGTCACTATTTCTTTTTCTAACAATGACATTTATATTCGTCTACTCAAAAGCCATGAGAAAAACCAAAACCTGCTTCAGGCAAGACAGACACCCAGCCCCGGCTACCTTATTCCTTCAGTGTTTTATAAAGAACACAGATGATTATCTGAAACCTGTACAATAAACTGCTACAAAGTCCCCAAAAAAGACAATGACTTCACATGAACAATGATTAAACAAGCACTGAAAACAAAACTGGACCAGAGAACTAACAGACAGAAAAGCTCCCTTGACAGAATGCTGGTAGATGTATAATCCTTCCTGGCTCCCAGATAACAGGAGGAGTCCAGCAAGCTTCCAATTGTATTGCTGTTGTTCACAATACAAGGACCTATCTGGTAACACCGTATCATCAGGACCCAAGACATCATGGCCCTTTCTATACTTCTCCAATGGAGCAACAAAAGATGAAGCCTCCATGGAGATGAACTCTCCCAGGAGGGAAGTAGGAGGTAGAGAGCTTTAATGACCTACATATAGGCCTCTTCTTTCTAATGGAGTGTCTTCATCTATCAATGCTTCCATTCAGGTAAAGACCAAGAATACCTATCTCTCCTGCAGGATGGCCACAGTAGCCAGCAGCTAAGGAGAGTTGCCTCTGATCGTGGCAATCTGCTCTGTGCCTGTTCTGTGCCAGCTTGTGTGTGGCTTATGTGTGTGGTTATGATAAGAAAACTTTCTTGTAAGCCTCTTTCCTATTCCGTATCTTGCAGCTCTCTCAGGAGAATCCCATGCATGCAAAACAAGCAGGATTCCCGATCTATTCCACTGACTGGTTGACTGACCCAGGGCCTACTAAACTTCCCAGGTTTTCCTTGAACTCACTTTGACTACTGGACATCAGGTTCCCTGTCTCAGCATCCCAGAAAGCTGAGATTAGACCTGTATCGTGAGACCCGTCTATGTTTACACACATAAGGGGAAAAAAAGCAAATAAAGCAAGGCTTTACATCCACAAAGCGTTTAATCCATACTTCACTTGGTGAGGCAGACGGAACATGAGCATGATTCCTGTTTTGCTAATGGGGGAACTGAGGCACTGAGATTATGTAACTTTAGCAACAGGGGTCTGGAAAATGAAAGAGGCAGGATTTGAAAAGCTCAGGACTTAGTGACCAGGAATGTTCATAGATTGACTGACAATAATCTGTCATTACATAAAAACAGGTCAAAAAGCAAAACTCCCTCACCTGCAGTCTGAAGTCTGAGGAGAGGGACTGTCAATGGCTACCTTACTCTCTCCAATGAACCCAACCAATGGTGCTGGGGTGGACAACAGGAGTGAACCAACCCCCCATGCAATGTCTAATGCATAGTCAGTGGACAGAAAGCTCAAGAACAAACAGAGTCACATCATGTGGGACACCACAGCCCTGGATCTCAGGCTCCACTAAGGGAAGTGCGGTGACTGCCCAACAGTGGCCACTCACAATCAGCAAGCTCACCACGGCCACTAGAAAAGACAGGAAGCTGGGGGAGTCTGGAACGCGTCTCGGTGAAGTTCTATCAGAAACGGCTAGCTTTGTTTGGTCTCATACTTCCAAAAGTTAAGCATCATTATGCTGTCTGTGACTGCCTGTCTTGCTTCCAAGGGCTTTTAACGCAGCAGCACTACTTTCAGGGAAGTTAGGCTTTCACCAGGGAGTAAATGTGAAGTACTGAGAGGTACCTCTGAGTTTAAAGTATAAGGCTGCAGTGTATGTCAAAATATTAAATATTGCTATTGAGAAGATGATTATAATCCCAGCACTCCAGAGGTTCAGCCTGGGCTGCACTGGGAGATTCTTTCTAAAAGCTGAAGTATCTCGGTAGTTAAGAGCATGACTGGCTGCTCTTTCAGAAGGCCTTGGTCCAGTTCCTAGCACCCACATGGTGGCTCACAACTGTCTATAACTGTATGGGATCCGATTCCCTCTTCTGGTATGACGATTTATATGCAGACAGAACACCCATATACATAAAAGAGGGACTAAATGCAAAATACAAAAATACAAAATACAAAAAAAAAAAAAAAAAAAAAAAAAAGGGACTAGTTAACCTAAAACTACTATCTTGTCTAATTATAAACATATTCCCAATCAAGAAGAAACTAGACTAGTGCACAAAATAATGTGTGATTTCATAACCAAGGAGCTCCCAAGGGTGACTGTGACTTTGGACAAAGAACTCAAGAGGACTCAACTCCAACTGTATGCCCTCAAGTGAGATGCATGTAAATCAGAGGCAAACACTGAGTAGCATCGACACCAATAGAAGAAAGAAGAAGAATTGAGATGTTAAGTGAAATAAATAGAAAAGCCTCGGGTGATAGAAAAGGCTGATGAATGAGAAAAATGTTTTATAGCAGACGGATGTCAAATACTTTCCTAGAGCTTTGCCTTGCTGGACACAGGGGCACTGGTGGACACCTACCTAGTTTCTGTTCTTCAGCTCAGACACCTACTATGTGCAAATAAAGCAGTGTTCTCACCTGTTTGATCTAGAAGATGATATGCAAGCAGGGAATAAATCCTTTTAAAGAAGATGTGCTGGTTAGTTTTAGGTCATTTTGACACAAGTAGAGTCATTTTGAAAAAAAGGAGCCTCAGTTAAGAAAATGTATACTAGATTGGCCTGTGGGCAAGCCGGTGGTGCATTTTCTTGATTGATGATTAACTTGGGGGTGTCCACCTCACAGTGGGCAGTGACATCCCTGGGCTGGCAGCTGTGGGTACTGTAAGAGGAAGGCTAAGCAAGTCATGAGAAGCAGGCCGGTGAGTAGCGCTCCTCCATGGTCTCCTGCCGAGTTCCTGTCCCAACTTCCCTGGAGGAAGAACTGTAACTCTTCTCCAAGTTGACTTAAAAATTATATTTAATTGAAATAAAATTAGCCCACTTCCCCCCTTCTTATTCCTCCTTACAACTACTCCCAGTTACACTGACTTGATCCCATACACATGAATGCATATACATACACACACACACACACACACACACACACACACACACACACACACACACAGACTCACAGACACACTCCCCACACGGCCCAACAATCTCCTAATCCATCTGATGGTTTGTACGTATATAATCTCAGGGCTGACCATTACGTGCTGGATAACAAATAAGAGAGCTCACTTATCCCTGAGAGAGGCTAATTCTCCTTCCAAGCAAGCTACTAGTTGCTTCTAGTTCTTTGTCTACGTGTGGGATCCTGTGAAGAATCCCTGCTTCCATGTTAGCATGTCCATTTATATTTGGCATTGCTCCAAAACTACGCTAGGTACAATACAGAGATCAACAGATCAGGTGGAACATAGTCCCAGGGGATACATCTATGTCATCTCCTGAATTTATAGCTCACAACGATGTATTTTCTGTTGGCTTACACTCAGTGTCAGGAAAGGATCTGTGAATATGGTGACACCTACAAAAATCTATAATGATCTCCCTTCCAGCAGCCGCTGTCTTACTAGCATGCATGCCCCAGGCATAGGAGAATTGCAGGTATGTGATGAGGCCACCATTTAGCATCTTAGATTAAGATGTGAAGCCACTGGCTGTTCTATTCTCTATGAGATAGAAAAGTACAGTTGAGGTCCTTGAGGTGATGGGGGGTGGGGAGGGGGGGAGGAGGAAGAGACAAGGTGGGCTCTACAGAGCATGCTCTGTGCCCTCTATGGCCACTTAATAATTGTCCTTTCCAGAATGCATTGCAAAGACTTTTTATATTTATAAAAAGTGTTTAGAAGCAAACACGTCCTTGGTCCTGTGTGTTCGGCTGACTGCTTCAGCAGGCAGTTAGCCAAAGGAGTTAAAAAAAAAAAAAAAAAAACCCAGTGGCCTAAATATCTCTCACCAAAAACACATCTAAAATTAGGATCGAAGTAAAGCTATAGTCCCTTGGGTCTATTCAGTGATGGGAATTCTTTGGGCACAAAGATTCCTAGAAGCATTTTCTTTAAGTTCCCCAGGGATACACAACAGGACTTGTTCCTTGACATGATTCAAATTCCTCTTTTAGGTCACCGTGCCAAGTGTAGGTTCTCTGTCTTCAGAGACACCCAGAAATGGGTTCGCACAAGAAGCTGGCAAGTGGCCAAGAGCTCCAGGGTCAGAAGTTAGATCTCAAGGTGCAGAAAGGTTATTTCTAGGGTAAGCCAAAACAGTTTTTGCTTTGTGAAAACATTTTCAATAGTGTATATCGGGAAATATTTATCCCGAAGCGCTAAACATAGCCCACTGATGCTAAAAGGTTCACATGAAAACTCCCTGTCACTGGCTGTGTGGATGTCAACACCCACAACCACCACCACTTACCACTCAGAATGAGTGTTCACCCATAACCCTCTACGCTCAGTCACAGCCTGGTGCTGGCCCTGTGCTCACAGTCTGTGCTCGACTAGTATTTAAGACAGATTTGCTCAAGTATCTTTAGTCCAATGATTTCATTTTTAAAGATGAAGAAATTTAAGATATGTGGGCTGTAATTTCAGTGTTGTAGGTGCCAGAAACAGAGGAGGAATCTAAGAATCTCCCCAGTCTCTACCTCATACTACTCCACTATGCTTGTTATAAACGAGTAAGGAGCAGCTCCCTTGAGCTTTTGTTTTGATTTGTTTTGCCTTAAAAATCTAACTGTTACAATTTGGGTCTTATAGATTTTTCACATGGATAAGTGTGTGAGTGTGTGTATATGTATCCATCCCCACCTTCCCCCACATTACTAATTGAACAGCCTCTTCCACTGTGAACCCCTGGGGCTTTATATACCATCACCATCCCACAGGCCTAAAACTGAATAGGCTGACCACAATTATAACCTGACACATGATCCAAAATAACTGTTTCTGACTAATAAGCCCACTATATCAAGTATTTGTCACAGTTGGTAGAAGGATGATTAAAAATATCCCAAATTACTTCTTCACACTGTTATAAATTTCTCTATTTCAAATAAAAAGACCTTTGGAAGGTTGCAAAACCAAACAACTTTGGTTGTTCTTCCCCGGGGGAAGACTGTGAAAGTGGCTAAGGATGGAGAGCTGGTATTTGTTGAATCCCACAGGATACTGGCTTTATGATCAGAGGGAGGGAGGGATGGGGTTGTCCCTGTACTGGAAGAATGAAAATTCAGAGACTGGATGAAAGGTTACATTGTCTATTTCCAAAAACTCCAAACTGAATTATGTGGTACCAAGAGTTACTTGATTCTTGTTCTCAATATTTTTAGGCAAGAACTAAATTTGATCCTGGCATCTTTCTACTAGTAGCCTTCAAGACCAGCGTAGTGAGTGAGAAAATTAGGTTAGGTAGACCGGGCAGCATTCTGCCAGCAGCCTGGAAGAAACACCTGGCTTGATATATAGAAAACACATTGCAACAAAGGTAGCCCAGACTGAGTCCCCTCTCCCACTTACTACCAAGTAAATCTAGAATACTGATTGTAACAAATAGCATTTTTCTCACAGAGATTGGTAAAGATAGAGTCCCTGTTTCCACTCAAATATGGGGAAACCGAGCAAATTGTATTCCTCCAGATTTCGTAAGGTAGAAAATCGCTTGGATGTATATATGGCTCCACAAAACAGGTGTGCTAATTACAGTTTCCATGTGCACACACAGTTCCTGGAAGGACAGTGTTCTTCAGAGACAGAGGAAGGAAGAGCTGTGTGGTTTCCCCAGGGAATCTCCCGAATGAGCCTGTCTGTATGCACGAAGGATGTCAAGAAGGTAATTCAATGAAGCCATGAAGCTGCATGACTTTAGCCAGTGGTTTCTACATTTTCATACAACTGCTCATAAATACTCTATTGTAACTGGAGGAGTAAATAAACAGACTTGTGGAATGGGTAGGGTTTTGAACGCTGGAGTTTCAAACATGTGTCACTGTGATGAGAAGCTCTTCACGTTAGTCTGTGAGGGGTCCTTGCCTACAGAGACAAGGGGCCATCACACACAAGTTAGAAAGCAAATGGTATTCAGCTCTAGTACACAGCACTTGCTATTATGACCAATTGGAACTCTTTATGGTCACAAAGTATTTTCAACTGTTTCTTTATGATGACTTGGGACCTTTCCTTAGAGGATAGCCAGACATAACCACAGACCCCCTCACAGGAGAGAGTTGCTAATGTGTTAGAGATCCTACCCACGATTCCAAGGCCAACCATAGCAAGACAACATTGTACTACGTCAGCCAGACCTGGCCTGTGATGGCGACACAGACCAAGGACCTCTGATATCTGAATACCATTTCAGTGGCTCAAAGCAATTCAAGCAGAGTCTGGCTAAGAAGGAGCAAACTGCATCACCCTCTTTAGTGTGACCATGTGCCTTGACAAAGGTGGTGCAGAAAAATCAGTAAGACTTGGAATCTTACTTAAGAGAGTCTCCATCTTTGAACTGGGTTCAACATATTCCTGCCTGTCAGTTTTCACCCATAAGGCTTCTCTTCATGAGTATTGCACTACTCTTTCTCAAAGTTCTGATGACCAAGGACTAACAGGCTGCTTTTCATAATCTGATATTCAAAGTGACATTTCATAGACATCCTGTCTGCAGTAGAAAAACAAACCTATTATTATGTCAACCCCTTCTCTCTGAGTACTTGCTAAACAAGGAGAAGATCCTAATGGTAGGAGACAGACAGACAGCCTAAATGAGGAGGGGAACATCCTCCCAGATAGAATCCTCAGGCCGAGAGCGATCTGTCTCCATTCACACAGCATCTACACAGTTCAAGGAGGGGAGTACCAATGAGCCCTCCGATCAATATGGTGAAGTATGGAGATTGATCTCATCCTGGAGTGAGTGCATTGATGAACTCTTCCACATGACCTTTGCTCTCTGGTACAAATTAGATTCTCCCACAAACCACAATCTTGCATGGGGACCTTCAGTGTTTGTTTGCTTTTAATAAAGCACACTGCAGGCTTACTTCAAAGATGACTACAGAAAAGGTATAGCCTGTCTTTAGAGATGAGGAGGTCCTGGAGTATATGCCTGTAATTATGATATCATAAATACATAAAGTTATTCTTTTAAGAGTGGTACACCTTGGATTTTGTTATTACAGGTTCTATACGTTTCTTGGAAATTAAAAATCTGCTTGACTGAATTCTATCTTAAAACTCTAGGGAGATCCAGCTATGCTTTGTGTCTCCGTTCTTAGACCCCAACACACCTACAGTCCATCTTCTGACTCAGTGGGACTCTGCATATCTAACAAAGTAACCGGCCCAGCAGTGTTGACAGTTGAAGAGCCACACTTTGCAAAAAAATCTCCAAGAAGCTGCGGCAACCCCCATGTGCACATGAGCATCGGCTCAAAACGTTGTGTTCAAACACCTCCAGGACCAAGAAAATCAGTGTGAAGTTGGGCAGACGACATAGACAATGGCGCCTCAGTTTATTCCCACTTCTGTAAGTCCCAGCTAATATTGATGCCTGTTGGCCCGTAAAAGAATCTTGTTCTCTCTCCCTCCATCTGTCCCTCTGTCTGTCAGTTTCAGTCTCAGTCCCAGTCTCCCCCTCCCTCCCTCTCTCTCTCTCTCTCTCTCTCTCTCTCTCTCTCTGTGTGTGTGTGTGTGTGTGTGTGTGTGTGTGTGTGTGTGTGTGTGTTAAAGATAAGCCCACACTAGGATGGTAATGATGGCTGAATTACTGAGACATTACTGGATTTCTGTTCCCTTCAGTGTCCCCCTCATTATTCCATTTACTGAGTTGAAAACTTCCCAAGTTGAAGCTAGGCCTGGTGAGACATACTTATAATCACATCTCAGAAACCTGAGGTTGACTGAAATCTGAAGTCAAATAAAATGCCAGTGTGAAGCCGGGCAGTGGTGGCGCACGCCTTTAATCCCAGCACTTGGGAGGCAGAGGCAGGCGGATTTCTGAGTCCGAGGCCAGCCTGGTCTACAGAGTGAGTTCCAGGACAGCCAGGGCTACCCAGAGAAACCATGTCTCGAAAAACCAAACCAAACCAAACCAAACCAAACCAAACCAAACCAAACCAAACCAAACCAAACCAAACCAAACCAAACCAAAAATACCCAAAATAAAAAAAAATGCAAGTGTGATTAAGGTAACCAGAAAATGCCAGCCTGGTTAAGGTTGCCAGGCCTCATCTTAAAACACTAAACGGAAACTGGGTATAAAGCTCAGAGTAGTGTGTGAACAAGGTTCAAGGTTCCATCCCACCTCCACAATAAGAAAACCTGACACAGAAAGAACAAACATTCAGTTGGCCTCAAACCTCCTCAGACTTTAATGAACATGGAAGAGTAGAAGGATCACAAGAATGCTGTCACCATTTATGGCACCATTTCTCTACGTCTGGTCGGAGAGCACAAGAAGTTAAAATGACTTTCCCACTGAAAGGTCATGTGTCCTCTCACCTTTCCTGACCCTCCACCTCTCGGGAACCTGGAAGCTGCGGATGTAATGACATCATCACTCTGGTGGCAAATGGAATGTGTACTTTGGGGATTCTCTGTTTTAACCCTTCATACATTAATTTTGATAGTCCTAACTGACACAGCTCCGGGGTGTAGCTCAGTTGTACAGCGAGTACTCAGCAGATGGAAGTACCAGACATGCTGAGATGAAAAACTGAGGATACATTTTTAAATATATCACAATGAGTTTTTAAATCATCACAATTGAGTTCTGGAGACCACTGGGTTCAAAACTCTGCGCTTGGTTGTGGGACAGGTTGAGACGAGCAAGGGTATGTGTATCTGGGGGAAAAGATGCAATGGTAGTCTTTATGGCAGGCCCAGGTTCTGTGGCTCCATTTTAATCAGTCAAATCAGCTTGGGTCATGGCTGGAAGATACAGACAGTGTGCTACCTGGTTGCATGTTTTTTGGTTTTTGTGTATGTACAATGGAACGTTGTGAATAGTTGTGAATTGCATGGTCACATCACAAAAGCAGAGCTAACCTCTGGAAAGAATGTGTTGCATGAAGTATGGGAAGAGAGATTTCTGATGGCTAAAGGAGGGTCTAGCCAAAAATTCCAAAGGTTACCCCAGGAACTAAAGACAGAGGCCACATGGTAATGTCCCTTCAGCTACCTCAGAATAAAAATTTTCTTTGTTTGTGTGTACCCAGTTTTAACCTAGGTCATGGTTATAGACATATACACAAATAAAGGCTCAGGTCTGCTGAGATGGGACCCTCCTTTACGGGAGGTCTATTATTAAATACATTTGCCATATTGTAAGGTAATTAGCGTGCTTTTGAGTTCTAAAAAAGTTTCCGGAACTCATTCTCCACCCCGCCCTCATACCTTTCCATTAATAATAGACTTAATTATTTGGCATAAATAAGACATGTTTGGCATACTAATAAAAGAAAGGCCAAACTACTTGTTAACAATAAATGAATCACTCTGTGCTCTTGTGGCTTTTTGCATTTTCTCCTCATGTGCAAGCAGGAGTTTGATAACTTCATTGTGGGACAGGTAGACAGACCACACACTGATCCTGAGTAAATACTCCATGCGCCCCCACACAGTCCCTGTCGTCCCTCAGAGGTGGCTAGTGACTTACACCGGATCCTTGAGAAACGAGAGCATTTTATCTTCACGGTGTCTTGGAATTCTGCTGAACTATGCATACTAATAGGTGCCATGGACTTTGTGAGATGTTTGACTTTAAATGACTGCCAAATCAGGTGCCCTTTGGTCTGCTGAGTAGATCAAACACAGGATTTTTGGGCTTGGATAAAATTGATGTTTCTTCTTGAGTATATGCTATCTACTTGATTTGTGTTAAGTCGTTTAGTGCCCAGAAAGATCTCTGAAGGAAGTTAACAGCATATGTTACAGCCAAGGAAACAATCTGCAAACAGCTAAGTTAATAACCTGGAACTAGAAAGAACACATATGGCCACTCCTACCCTAAGCCGCTCCTCCCACTATAACTAGGCAGAGGCATTTCTTACAGGTCTGGGACACTATCTTGGGTCCTCTTGGGGACTTGTATCTTAAAGTTTGAGCATATTTCTTGAACGGAGTCCTATGAACTAACTTTCATTTTATACCTAGGTTAAGCACTAGTAGGGTTGAGACACATCATTGTTTTGTGTCTAGAAAACCCACTGAGTCGTCCAGTGGAGACAAGGTTGTTTTCTTCTCATCTCTCACAGCCATGGCTAACTCATGCACTGTATAGATAACTGCAGGATTTTTTACACCAGAAATGTTTATGAACTAAACTAATTAGATGTTACTACAAAGGAATTAATACACTGCTAGTATGAAGTTGTGTAATATATCTATCCTGTGTGATCGGTTCACTTTAAGTTTATAGATTACATGTTCACAGCAGGGAGGTGGTGGCACATACTTTTAGTCTCAGCACTAGGGAGGCAAATTCTTTGGGGTTGTTGCTGAAATGACTCAGTGGGTAAAATGTTTGCTTTGAAGCCTGAGGACTTGATCCCTGAAGTCAACATATTTTTTTAAGAAAAATAGAGGAACTAGATACAGTTATGAACATTTGCAATCTGTTTCCCAAAGCAAGATGGACCAGCTAGCTAATTAGAGAGATCCTGCCTCTACCAGGTATAAAGAGAACCAACTCTTGAAAGCTGTTCTGTTTTTCACACCAAAGTCATCACAGATGGACAGATGGACGGATGGACAGATGGACGCAGGGACGCACACATGCACAGACACAGACGCACAGACGAATGCACACTGGAAAACATTTGTTTCTTCTTAAAGTATTACTCTTTTTTCCCCCTCTGACCTTCAGAAAACACTAATACCGGGCACAATGGCCTATGCCTGACATTCCAGCCATTGGAAGGCTGAGATAGGAAGGTTACAAATTAGAGACCAGCCTAGGCAAGTCCCTGTCCCTGTCTCTAACAATAAAATGAAGAAACAAACACCAACCAACTAAACAATAATAGAACACTAACTATTAAAACAATCCCAGAAGATACATACCTCAACTCCCCAGATAGATCGCAGTAGGGGCATCACAAAGTGTCACAAAGGTTCAGCATGGAGCAGACACGATACATCCACTGTGTGAACCTCATGGGTTAGACTGCTTGCTAACTTAGAAAAGGGTTAAATTCATTTGAGACAACTATCTAAAATGAAAACTTACAGTTGCTGGTAAAGATTAAATGTGTTCTTTAAAGCATGATAATAGCCTGAGGAAATTGGTTCTCCCACCATGCAGGCCCCAGAAATGATTTTTTACACCACTTTCTATATAAATAAAACAAATGTAAACTTACACACAAAAAAAAGAGCCTAGAAATATAGCTAATTGGTATGGTAGAGTGTTTACCTACCATACATGAGGCCCTGTGTTCAATCACTAGTACTACAATAATAAAAAGTTTCAATTGTAATAATAATAATGTTTAATGTCTAACTGGAGTAATACATGTTTAAATGTTAAAAAAAAATCCATTAATAAACGTTCGGAGGGGTTAAGAAGATGACAACTAATGACAAAAGCCTGACTGAACTAATCAATTATTCAGATCAACATTAGATGCCTATTATACACAGAAACAAGGGAATTCTGTCTCCCTGAAGTAATGCGCTAAAACCATGAGTGTAAAACACTCTACTGTAAAACAGGAAGACAAAGCAGCTCCAAATAATGGGGTCACTTAAGTGTACAGTAGACGCAAGAAGGTTTTATTCCGTCTGAGTCCTTTTGTTATGTAAGGAGTGGGGGTTAGAGGGATACGGGGGTCTCAGATAGCCCAGGTACCTCAGATTCAGTACGTGGTATAGATGGCAACTTGAACCTGATCAATTCATAACCCAAGTGTTTGGCTTACAGGAGTGTGCCACCTTTAATCACTCCAGTCAGGGTTGTGGCTTGAACCTGGGACTCTTGCCCGCTAGGCAAGCAATCTACCACTGTACCAATGTGATGCTTAAACACCACTAGGAACCTTTCTTGTTGTCCTTAGAAGAAGTTTCAAAGTTGAATCCACAAATATGATCACAACTTATAGAAGGCGAAGACAGATCTTTTTAACAGTTCGTGTCAGCCAGGCATGGTGGAGAGCCTTTAATCCCAGCGCATTTCTATGTTTAAACTACTTGGTATAGACAAGTTCTAACTCAGCCAGTATTACACAGTGAGACCCGGCCTTAAAGGAAGGGAGAAAGGGAGGAAGGAAGAAGGAAAAGAAAAGAAAAAGCAAGAGAAAGAAAAGAGCATGTGCGCCCTATTCTGCATTCGGCATCTTTCTCCTAACCCAAGAAATTTTCCAGACAAACGAAAACAAAAATTTCCTTCTACAAACAAACGCTCTGGGGGAGCCTGTCTATATGTTGCTGTTCCTTGCCTCCAATAAGAACTCTGGCAGAAAGAATTAAAAAAAAAAAAAAAAAAGACAATTCTTCAATAGATTCAAGCCATAGGAAAACCAGTAATAGATGCAACCAGACACCTGCTGACAAACAGTGACAAATCCCACTGACACTGCGGTGACCCCCAGTTAGTCAAGATTTAATTAAGGGGCATAATTAAGTCAGTGGAACAGAACGCTAATGAGTGTTTTTTTAATATGGGTAATTACGTGTAAAAATACAAAGTGTGATGGAGACCTAAATATATCATTAAATGAACAGTATAGAATAACAAACAGAGTGTGAAGTAAGCCTGCTCCGTTGCTGTGAGAGACAAGGAGGGTGAGTGGGTCTCAGGTTGAATAAAACTCAGGCAAGTTTATGTCGGCTGCACGCTGGGTGCGTTTGTTATTCTAATTTTGCAATAATAAGCGGCTCTGTGTGATAAGATCTCATCTTTCTTTCAGATTCCACTGGCTTTGCATGTGACATTATTTATCTCAACTGCAAATGAGCAATTAAGAGACTGCTTGCAACTGTTTGCTTCCTACTTATGGAGGCTTATGGCTTATGGAGGGAGGGGTCCATCTGAGCTAGGAGACTGACAGATGTAGGGACATCAGGTTTCTCAAGTTTGATCTCTGCCTGAGGAGTCAACTTAACCCACTGACTAAGCCTTTTCTGCTGACTGAAAAAAAAAAAAAAATCACGGGTGACAGTCAATGTGGCCGAAATGAAATCAGTCATTTTCCAAACAAGCAAAAGAAGCCTTTAGGTCATTAGCCAAAAATAGACAAAGGTAACCACAGGATGTGCCGTGATTGGAAAGCATGGCTTTGGAGCTCACTCTTTGCTGGGAGAATGTTACCTGTGGCACCTCTGGCTGACCGTGTCCTCAGCAGCACGTATCCAAGCAACAGGTGGGAATATAAACACCTGACTGCCAGCATCCCTGATTCAACTCTATACAATCTGGCATTTGGAATCTTTCACTTAAAACATATTCTGATCCCCGAAACCTGCCCCATCCTCCATCCCCTTAGATACTAAGCATGCCTTTCTAGCTTTCTTGCTTCTGAGCTAACCTCAGAATATTCCAATTGGCAATATTCCAGAGGGGGGAAAAAAAAAAAAAGGAAAAAAAAAACCCTCACTATTAAAAGAAGCCAATAGCCAGATGCTGCCTCATTCTGTTAAGAACTGAACCTGATTTTTTTTTTCTTATATCACATATTGCTGAGGATGGAGCCAGAGCCTGGAACACGCAGGCAAGCTTCTCCCAATTCAATTCTATAGCCCTGATCTAGATTTTATACAGATAATTACTGTGATAAAGGTTTGTTGTGTGCACAGCAGTCCTGCACATTCATGGATCAATTCATACGTGCTGTTCAATATCAGACCTGTCTAATGTTATCTCTTAAAAGATTAAGTACTGATGAGTCTGGAAATGAGGATTTGTTTTTTTGACAATAAAAATTTTGAATAAACTTTTGATGCCTCACACAGTGATGTGGGAACGTACTAGACACAAGGGCAGTTAGCACAGAAAGAGCTGAAGAGGAAAACTCGCTTATGTTTAGACAGTGAGTTTATTGGGCTCGTTTCCCCTTAATGCTGGCCATAAAAATAATGACTACCTCAGAGAAGGCTAGGATAGCAGTTATCAGGTATTATAAAGGCAAAGACTTCATATGCACACACCTCAAATCAGGTTAATAATTAATTCCAAAATACTATGAATTGAAGCCTATTAGAATTCCAAATATTTTCATGAACATTAACCCTAAGAACCCAGGGAGACACAGACTGATTTTTTTTTTAAATAGCCGTACACCCTTCTGTAGCACTTTTGAGAGTCAGCGGCCCTCTCCATTCATCTAGAGACTAGCTCAATTGATTTATGTAGCATTAGACATATGTGGCGAGAGCTCTACTTGGTTGTACTGCTGGGAAAATTAATGATCCTTTTCCAACTGTCCTTCCTCCAAAGCACCTTGAACTTTTTGAAGACTTGTTGTTTTAAAAAGAGTAAGCCTGCCAGGCGGTGGTGGCACACGCCTTTAATCCCAGCACTTGGGAGGCAGAGGCAGGCGGATTTCTGAGTTTGAGGCCAGCCTGGTCTACAGAGTGAGTGCCAGGACAGCCAGGGCTACACAGAGAAACCCTGTCTCGAAAAACCAAAGGGGGAAAAAAAAAAAAAAAAGAGTAAGCCTTTGGTTCAGAGCTTAGGGGAGATGCCAAAGTTATGGAGTAAAAAGCCTTATGACTAGCACCTACGTTTAAGGAAGCAAGTTCTGGAATCTAAAAGGCTAAAAGGGCTCATTTTATGACATGGATCTCCATGCTTGCCTCGCTCTCTCCGAAAGGCCACCCTTATCAAGTTGTGTACGAATGAACAGAATTGTCTTTTGCCCAGCGCTTGCCTCCCGCCTCAGAAAAACCAACTACTAAAATAACAACCAAATTCCAACAGCCTGCCAGCGAGCTTGCACTTGTCCAGTTCTATAGGCAAGAAGAGGTTGGAAGGGCTCAGCAGAATTTTTATGTAGGGGAGCAGGCCCGAGGAAAACTCACACGCCATAACCAATTGTAGACAGAGGATCATCTATCAGGAGACAAATGCAGGAACTCCAGAGTGCCTCTCCTCAAATGAAATAATATATCTTTGAAAGCCAATGCCCGTTTTAGGCCCGAGGCCCATATATCAAGCCTGAGAGGCTTGTGGAATCGCTCCAGGGCCATTAACCTTCCACCTGTTTCCCCTTGCCCTTCAGGATGAGCCCCTGCCCTTGATTTTACTCCCGTCCCCTGTTCATCTTCCGACAGAGTGTAAATGTAAAGCAGTGGGCCTGTGAAATAACTCAAAGGCAATGGACCAGGGGCACGGTTACAAATCTCTGCCAGTGGCACCGTGACTTATGGAGGCAGTTTGTCACACATGAGCCAGGTGACCTCTGTGACATAACAGAGAAAAATATCGCCCGGGATCAAAGATGGGATTTGGAGTGTTCTAAGAAACTGCGTGCCACACGCTAAGCAGGTTATCTGGTGTCCAAGGATTTCCCCCGGTGCCAACAACATTTGCTCCAGGGGAACTGCAAAAGGTGGGCCAGGGGGTCCTTAATTGAAATCATTTCTGTCAAGTAGAACTGGGCCTTTCCTGCCACGTCGGGATTAGAATTTCTGCCCTCTTGATTGCTCCTGGCAGTAGCTGCAGAGACGGTCTTAGGCAACACGAACCCATCCATTCGCCCTTAGAGAGAAACTGAGACACTGAAAAATGACATGTTCTTAAAGACTTCCGTAGCTCGAGTGCTTAAACCCACAGTGAGACTGTCAAGAGAAAGTTTTAGTATAGCATCTTCTCTTTTTTTAAAGGTCAAAGAACTGATTTGGGTATTTTGAGACTCACAGTGTTCACTGAAATGAGGCACAAAACCAGGCTGCAGCATATGTGGGCAATCCCAGCACTCAGGAGGACTGTTATTTCTAGGCTAGCCTGGGTTACATAACTAGCTACTCATTTAAAAATAAAATTTTGTTAAAAGTATTAAAAATAATAGTAACTAAAGGATGTAATTAAATCGCGTGTGAATCCGCATTTACAAGTCTGAAATACTCTCCAAATGAGATTAAATTTTAGCAAAATCCACTGGCTAAAAAAACATATATATATGGCACCCACTGCTGCAGAGTGCCTTCTCCTTCTTAGAGCATGATACC